>OY744532.1:830000-1565000 GCA_963556195.1 Sepiola atlantica | reverse complement strand
TTCTCCGTGCTCGACCACTTCCCAAAAATTCCCGGTATGTTGCACTTTCGGGCCACCATCACTTTCTTAGATAACTTCAACAAACGGTCGGCACACAACCGATTAAAACTAACTGCGCGTTTTATTCTCGCGAAATAGGGGAACAAAAAACAGAACAAAAAAACCTTCATTAACCTATTCTCTAATGGTCAGCCTCGAAGCTTACTGAAGGTACCGTCGCTATACTGCTTGCTATATATGGACCATACATTTCTGACACGCCCGTGCTCCCGTCGCGAATGACAGCGAACAAACACCCAGTTTCTAACTCCCAACCCCATTGGCGTGGCGTGGCACCCATCCCATGGCTCTAACTAAACGGCGTGACGGGGTGAAATGTCGACACCACCGTTCTTGGAACACGTCCGGTCACCAATCCAGGTCCATCATTTTCTTCCCTAAACCAAAATTAATTTGACTGAGGTACCCTCTCTTAAATATAAAGCTTAAATCTATTCCACTTCCATACACGGTCTACCGACGTGATTGGGGAGCAACCCTGGGTCACGAAAATTAATCACAACTTCAATATCGACCACCGTTATCGTGGCGCACCAATACGACTGTCCTGTCGTCTAACCACCGGTTCGCAGTTTTAACGCGTGTAGAGTTCGAGCACCTTTGCCCATTCTTCTCCGAGCCAAAAACCCATGGCCGCCTCGTTTGCGAGAACCACCCGAGCGAACTTTATTCATCCCGCAGACCCAACTGGGCTGCACATACTCTGTGCACAGGGATATTCTGCGAAATAACCTTATTGACCCCCGTCCGGGGTCTCCATCAACCGACCCAAACCTGCTATCAGTGCCCCCCAAACAACTCAAATACAAGATCACTTTAACCCTAACACTTTGCTGACCCACGTAACATTCAATTTAAGAACTGTTTTTTTTTTTAATTACATTTTTAAATTTCTCCATCCTCTAAATAGTAAAATATCATTCACTCAAGCATTAGGAACCCGGAATCCTCCATGTAACAAATACATCAAAATACATCAAAAAAAAAAAATTCATTCCACCCAACAACAACAAAAAAATCAAACCGAAACCGACAGAACCAATGGAGAACATATCTCCACAATACAATACAACATAATTCAAAAGATAAAGGGAAAAGAGAACAGCGCCCGACACCATAACGTATTGACATGTCGTCAAACTCCAACCCGGACACCATCAGATCACCCGCCGCTGTCGTCGTTATTTTCCTGCAACACTTTTTAGCATTTTTCAAAACCCACGGGCGCTTTCTTTTTCTCTCTCTCTCTCTCTCTCTCTCTCTCTCTCTCTCTCTTTTTAACACGCATATACATTCTAAAAACAAAAGATTTCGGCCACAGAGTGGCATATCAATCCCTTTCTTTCTATACTCTTTCTGTCTCTGTCTCTCTCTTTCTAATACATTCTTTTTTTCTTTTTTTCTAAATACGCATATTCTGTCCTCGCGTGCACATGTCATTTCAGCACATCCACCCTTTTTAACATTTCCATTCTTCCTCTCTTTCTCTCTCTTTTAATCACAACCTTCCCTCGTTTTTTTTTTCTTTTTTCGCCCGTTATTGCTTTCACCTTTGTCCCCCACCAACACAAACCAGAAAAAAATTACAGCAACAAATTCTTAAAACACAACACAAAAAAAACATAATTACGGCAAATCGTCCTTTTTTTTTAACTAGAATGTTCTTTTCCTACTAAGTCTCAACAATTGTTTTTGCGCGTGTGTGTGTGTGCGTGCGTTCTTTTTTTTCTTTTTTTAACAAAATGTGTCTTTCTTTTTTTCTTTTTTTTTGTGAATCTTAACAATTAACAAAATGTGTCTTTTTTCTCTTTCTGCGTAATTTAATAATGGTCTGTGTATGTGTGCGTTCTTCTTTTTTTTCTTTCTCTAACAAAATGTGTCTTTTTTCTTTTCTTTTTTCTTTTCTTTTTTCCTGTGTCTTTTAATAATTAACTAAATGTGTCTCTCTTTTGAGTATCTCAACAATTTTCCCCTCCGTGTCTCGTCCTTTTTTTTCTCTTCCTTTTTCTATCCATTTGGACCACACGATGTGTTCGTACTTCATGACAGCACCAGATCGATATCGAACCGTTTCATGTTGGAAACGGCAGGTCACGGCTACCAAATAAACCCAATGTTACGATACACGTTACAAATCTTATTTTTCAAATAAAAGCTCTCGGCATCAAATAACATAATGTTCACATATAACTTTTATAAATCTTATTCCACATATAAAAACGTACTGTTCACAGTCTCGAAAGAGTTCTTTTACCATTTATAAACGCTTCAGTTCAACTTACATCAAATCACGGAAAGTTCATTATACATTTCTTAAAGTTCCTAAAAAGTTCTCAAATAAATCTCAAGGTTTACCTTATCTTCTGTTCTCTTCTTTGGCCTGTGATTCGTCTAGTCTTCGCTGGCTGTGTCGTCTTGATCGAAGGAAGAGGTCTGTCTCAGACAGAATGAATACACGAGACACGAATTTTTTTAAGGGAAATTTCACACAAGTTTCTTTATTCTCACACGTTTCTTATTTCTTAGTTCGTTTGCTGTCAGGGGGGTTCCGGTTTCGACTCTCTCATACTTCGGCTATTTTCTTTTCTTTTGGGATATCTTCTGCCCTCCCAAAGCGGGGCCTTACCAGTTTGCCGGCTACATGCTCGCACCCGGTCTGAACGGTATCGCCTCTAAGCTCAGACTGATTCTAAAAAGCTAAGTTCTTGTTTTCCGTGGTGACGTAATCATCATTCCCACGCACGAGATGGGGACAAAAACGACTCACTCTGATCTCTGACTCAAAGGTCACGTCAGGTGTCTAAATTTATTATGACTATTCTTGGATCAAACTCTTCTCTGACTCACTTCTGAGTCCAGAAACAAAACCTATTTTTCAATAACAAAATTAGCTATTTGATACTAGTTAACCTACTGTGCCTTGCATAATGGCGCCCTACAGTATTGTAACACTCCTTCCTTCCCTATAAACAAAAAAAAACAAAAAATCCCAAGATTTTCCCTTTTTTTTTTTAAAAACCAACCCTTCCCTGGGACTGGTAAAAATCCGAGCCTGAGCACTCCTGGGGTTACCATCATTTCACCCCTGCCGGAATTTCCTTCGGCACCACATGACAATGTTTCCGGGATGTGGGAGAGTTTGCTCCCTACGGTCGTTACCGGCTAAAAAAAAGCCATCCCCTGTCATAAATCAACATCAGGCGTTTCTCGCCTATATCTCCTGCAAAATCTACCACATAAATTCGCTCTTGCTCACACACGTTCTCCGTGCTCGACCACTTCCCAAAAATTCCCGGTATGTTGCACTTTCGGGCCACCATCACTTTCTTAGATAACTTCAACAAACGGTCGGCACACAACCGATTAAAACTAACTGCGCGTTTTATTCTCGCGAAATAGGGGAACAAAAAACAGAACAAAAAAACCTTCATTAACCTATTCTCTAATGGTCAGCCTCGAAGCTTACTGAAGGTACCGTCGCTATACTGCTTGCTATATATGGACCATACATTTCTGACACGCCCGTGCTCCCGTCGCGAATGACAGCGAACAAACACCCAGTTTCTAACTCCCAACCCCATTGGCGTGGCGTGGCACCCATCCCATGGCTCTAACTAAACGGCGTGACGGGGTGAAATGTCGACACCACCGTTCTTGGAACACGTCCGGTCACCAATCCAGGTCCATCATTTTCTTCCCTAAACCAAAATTAATTTGACTGAGGTACCCTCTCTTAAATATAAAGCTTAAATCTATTCCACTTCCATACACGGTCTACCGACGTGATTGGGGAGCAACCCTGGGTCACGAAAATTAATCACAACTTCAATATCGACCACCGTTATCGTGGCGCACCAATACGACTGTCCTGTCGTCTAACCACCGGTTCGCAGTTTTAACGCGTGTAGAGTTCGAGCACCTTTGCCCATTCTTCTCCGAGCCAAAAACCCATGGCCGCCTCGTTTGCGAGAACCACCCGAGCGAACTTTATTCATCCCGCAGACCCAACTGGACTGCACATACTCTGTGCACAGGGATATTCTGCGAAATAACCTTATTGACCCCCGTCCGGGGTCTCCATCAACCGACCCAAACCTGCTATCAGTGCCCCCCAAACAACTCAAATACAAGATCACTTTAACCCTAACACTTTGCTGACCCACGTAACATTCAATTTAAGAACTGTTTTTTTTTTTTTAATTACATTTTTAAATTTCTCCATCCTCTAAATAGTAAAATATCATTCACTCAAGCATTAGGAACCCGGAATCCTCCATGTAACAAATACATCAAAATACATCAAAAAAAAAAAATTCATTCCACCCAACAACAACAAAAAAATCAAACCGAAACCGACAGAACCAATGGAGAACATATCTCCACAATACAATACAACATAATTCAAAAGATAAAGGGAAAAGAGAACAGCGCCCGACACCATAACGTATTGACATGTCGTCAAACTCCAACCCGGACACCATCAGATCACCCGCCGCTGTCGTCGTTATTTTCCTGCAACACTTTTTAGCATTTTTCAAAACCCACGGGCGCTTTCTTTTTCTCTCTCTCTCTCTCTCTCTCTCTCTCTCTCTCTCTCTCTCTCTCTCTTTTTAACACGCATATACATTCTAAAAACAAAAGATTTCGGCCACAGAGTGGCATATCAATCCCTTTCTTTCTATACTCTTTCTGTCTCTGTCTCTCTCTTTCTAATACATTCTTTTTTTCTTTTTTTCTAAATACGCATATTCTGTCCTCGCGTGCACATGTCATTTCAGCACATCCACCCTTTTTAACATTTCCATTCTTCCTCTCTTTCTCTCTCTTTTAATCACAACCTTCCCTCGTTTTTTTTTTCTTTTTTCGCCCGTTATTGCTTTCACCTTTGTCCCCCACCAACACAAACCAGAAAAAAATTACAGCAACAAATTCTTAAAACACAACACAAAAAAAACATAATTACGGCAAATCGTCCTTTTTTTTTTTAACTAGAATGTTCTTTTCCTACTAAGTCTCAACAATTGTTTTTGCGCGTGTGTGTGTGTGCGTGCGTTCTTTTTTTTCTTTTTTTAACAAAATGTGTCTTTCTTTTTTTCTTTTTTTTTGTAAATCTTAACAATTAACAAAATGTGTCTTTTTTCTCTTTCTGCGTAATTTAATAATGGTCTGTGTATGTGTGCGTTCTTCTTTTTTTCTTTCTCTAACAAAATGTGTCTTTTTTCTTTTCTTTTTTCTTTTCTTTTTTCCTGTGTCTTTTAATAATTAACTAAATGTGTCTCTCTTTTGAGTATCTCAACAATTTTCCCCTCCGTGTCTCGTCCTTTTTTTTCTCTTCCTTTTTCTATCCATTTGGACCACACGATGTGTTCGTACTTCATGACAGCACCAGATCGATATCGAACCGTTTCATGTTGGAAACGGCAGGTCACGGCTACCAAATAAACCCAATGTTACGATACACGTTACAAATCTTATTTTTCAAATAAAAGCTCTCGGCATCAAATAACATAATGTTCACATATAACTTTTATAAATCTTATTCCACATATAAAAACGTACTGTTCACAGTCTCGAAAGAGTTCTTTTACCATTTATAAACGCTTCAGTTCAACTTACATCAAATCACGGAAAGTTCATTATACATTTCTTAAAGTTCCTAAAAAGTTCTCAAATAAATCTCAAGGTTTACCTTATCTTCTGTTCTCTTCTTTGGCCTGTGATTCGTCTAGTCTTCGCTGGCTGTGTCGTCTTGATCGAAGGAAGAGGTCTGTCTCAGACAGAATGAATACACGAGACACGAATTTTTTTAAGGGAAATTTCACACAAGTTTCTTTATTCTCACACGTTTCTTATTTCTTAGTTCGTTTGCTGTCAGGGGGGTTCCGGTTTCGACTCTCTCATACTTCGGCTATCTTCTTTCCTTTTGGGATATCTTCTGCCCTCCCAAAGCGGGGCCTTACCAGTTTGCCGGCTACATGCTCGCACTCGGTCTGAACGGTATCGCCTCTAAGCTCAGACTGATTCTAAAAAGCTAAGTTCTTGTTTTCCGTGGTGACGTAATCATCATTCCCACGCACGAGATGGGGACAAAAACGACTCACTCTGATCTCTGACTCAAAGGTCACGTCAGGTGTCTAAATTTATTATGACTATTCTTGGATCAAACTCTTCTCTGACTCACTTCTGAGTCCAGAAACAAAACCTATTTTTCAATAACAAAATTAGCTATTTGATACTAGTTAACCTACTGTGCCTTGCATAATGGCGCCCTACAGTATTGTAACATATGTATATATATATATATATATATATATATATATATATATATATATATATATATATATATATATATATATATATATATATATATATATATATATATATATGAAAAATTTTTAGTTCAATAACTATAACTTTAGTTGTATCACAAGATTATAGAACCCCGATTTTTTATAACAATAATGCTGGTGTTGAATTTTTCAGAGCATGTTTATTACAAAATATTTGTTTTGTCATAAATTTTGTATTCTACTGAATTATGATATATATATATATATATATATATATATATATATATATATATATACCTGTCAATTCATATACTTTCGCCCTACCATAACAGTCGTTACGTCAACATGTGTTGTTTAGTCTTTTGTATCCATATATTATTGTTATGATACATTATACATTTTCTTCTATCATGATATTTACATTTTACAAGGACACAATATTTTTGCTCGAGTTTGCTTGTTTGTGTACAGCTTCATTGTCACTAAATATTGTCAAATATCGATCATGGTCTAACGTTGAACGGTTTTAATTTTGGGATATCTATGTCAAAGGTAAAAGTTAAGGTCACTGAAAAGGTGACACCTTTGGCGATAAATTCGGCTCTGTTAATCATAGAGACTCGCTACTCTGTCCATATTGTAGCCCATAATGTCCTGCATCTTATATAACCCTGAATTTGAAGTTTGACTTTCAAGTTGATAAATTCGCTAAAGTTCGGAATTTTGACGTCATTTCAACTTCCGATTTTTCAAAATTTGATGTACGGATCCGATTCTCTTTGATAACAGTAACCAAAATAACATACAAGATTACAGCCTGATCAGATAAATAGTTTTCTAGTTATCAATGTTTCAATGTTATCACTTCGGGAATACTTCATATAATATGGAGAAGTAATTCCTATCCTTACCTTGGTATATAAGGGTATGCAGTCTCACGACTGACTTTTGTTCTTATTTTCAAGCATAATGTTATTTGGTCAATTTCAATGTGTTATTTAAGCTGATTTTTAATAGAAGGATAAAAGTTTCTTATATCAAACTGTATGAACATCGAATTTCTTTTGTTATTTAATGGTGGCGTCGTTAGAATTTTCCATTGATTTATCCTTAATACGTTTCTCCATTTTATATGTATTTTTCTAATACGTTAGTTTACTGATTTTCTTATATCAGTCTTTGTAGGGTTTACTAATCTGCAAGTAGGTTTAAATCATGAAATTATCTTCGTGGTCTTTCAACGTAGTGAAAGGTTCTTTTAGGCTTTCTATCTTTTCTGGTTCTAAATGTTTATGATTGATTCGCTTTGATTATTTGCCTTTTCGTAAAAGTTTGTAACTTCGTCGTTGAATAATGTATTATACATTTTTGAATCGATTCTATCATTTTTGGGAGATTTATCAGCTTTTATAAAACAGAATGTGGAAACTTTTTCCTTTCTGTTGTTTTGAGTTTAGATTTTCTATCCTCTCATTATATTATGAAATGAGTCAATAAGATTCCCATGCGGCTTGAAAAGCTGGTGGCGAATTCTGGAGCTTATATTGAATTCTAAATTAAATACTTATGCAATAAAATTTCTTATCCTATTCATTTCTTGTAAGAATTATATTTCAGCAATAAATTATGAGCACTTAAAATAAGTAGTTACTTTCTACACACCATTGTTATATATATATATATATATATATATATATATATATATATATATATATAAAGATAAATGAAGGAAGAGAGATAAAGATGTGCGAATGACAAATTTATTTCATCTTCGATTGTTCAATGCAAGGTGTACTCGATAAAAACATGTTTATTTTTTCTTTCCTTATGCCAGGCTTAATGTCTGAAAAACTATAAATGTCCGGATAATTACATTTTAAACACGTAAATTCCAGATCTCCAACTGTCTGAGCCCTAGTTCTCAATTTGAACCTTTTTTAAACCTTCTAAATTATATATAATTTTGTCTAAAAAAATCTGTTTAAATACGGGTATATTCTCCCCCTGAACTGTTTACTTATTAACCAGAACGCTACTGTATTATCTTATAGAAACCCCACCTCCAACTCTTAACTGAAGCAATACCATGCCTGGCAAATAAACTAGCAGTAATTGAATTATATTGTTGCTTACAAGCGATGAGCTATAACTAAACAAGCCCTTCTCCTACCCGATTCCTAGCATCAGCTAAAGTTTCCTCTGTTAAACCTTCTCCTCCCACATCCCTACACTTACACTCCTCCCCCACTTTTGCTGGCCTCGTTTTTGACCCGAAAATTCTCTCTCAGACTTTAGGTTCGATCGGAGTAACTAACACCTATCACTAGTAATTCGGCCTACTTGAAATATATACAATATTTTAAACTCAATTCCTTAAGAACTATTATCATTCGCGGTCCACGGAAGTATCTTAAAATGGCCCTAATTCTCCAACTTACATCTTAATAAACGCTACGGTTGAACTGAACATACTTTTGTTGGATTTACAACATTTTGACAATTTCTGACGCAGTCTCCATGAAATCTATTTGTCCATCTTTAAATCTTTCGTCACCGGACACTTTGTCAACAGACATTTTCCCAACTGGACAGACTCTATATTTTAATAACCTTTTTACGCACGCACTTTTACTTTCCATTACTTTATATTGTTTGTTTATTATTTTTTTATTTTTAATTTTGGCTATTCCCCTGCCAACTTATCCATCTATATAATTCCTCTGATGATAAGATTTTAATCTTTGAAAAGCCTGGCTTAAGGAAAATAAAATTAAACATGTTTTTATCGAGTACACCTTGCATTGAACAATCGAAAATGAAATAGATTTTCATTCTCACATTTGTATCTCTCTTCCTTCATTTATCTTTATAATTGCTCTATCCCGTATATTGGGCTTAAATCATTGCACTATAGGTTCAATTCTCTACAAATATACCTTTTAGTCGCATATTATATATATATATATATATATATATATATATATATATATATATATATATTACAGAAGATCAAAACAACATTGATACCGTCGGTTTTAAATCCCACAAATGGGAACAGTACATGACCGTCTTTTGAATTTGTCTACACTTACTCATTGTGTATTTTAATTATTTATTTTTTATTTATTTTTAAGCCCAATAAAAACGAAGGAACGAATTGTCTCCTAAAAATAAATTTAAAGCCGTAAACTTTTTGGTTTACATGCAACAGCTAAGATAGGAGTTTTGTTTCCACAGTTCATCGTAGGCTTAAGCTATTGTCACCCATTATCGATTTCCGATACTAGGGTTGTTTTGTTTTCACCCTTGACCTTCTAATTTTCGTGCTTTTCGGGGGGTTTTCACGGCGTCGAAACCGAAGCTGTAGGCGGTCGGAGTTCATAGTAACCGCGACTTAAATTTATAGATCCAGAAAGAATTCTTTTCAAATTACCCATGCTGAAAATATCCGTAAAATAAACGCCAAACTAGAAAAAATAGGATAAAGGATTGAAATATCGTTACAACCTCACACAGTGCGCGAGTCGCCATTTTCCAAAGCAACATACCACAACAGAGGCTGAGGAATGTCCACAACGAACGGTCACGTGCTGTTCCCCTTTGTCGGATTCAAAACCGACGGTACTAATGTTGTTATGATCTTCTGTAATACATATATAAATAAATATTACGCTCTTATTTTTTGAATTGTTCTTAATAATCGAGCACTCTGCTGGGGTTCTCTCCCACTGATCTTACAAAGATATATATATATATATATATATATATATATATATATATATATATATAGTAAATTATAAAAATATTTATGGCAATTAAGCTAAACGGAGGCTTCCGCGTTTCATCCCGCTAGCTCTACTCACGTATTGAGAACTGTTGAAGTAAATACTGAAAATTGATACATAAAAGAGTATATCCCCATTATAACTAAACGAATCATTCGAAGTTGTTTTCCCATAGATATGTGTAAAACAATTAGTAAAAGAAAGGGCGACAGAAAATATACCAATATATCTTTCAGTTGACCCTTTTCAAGGTAGCCGCCGACAACGAGGGGGAATATCGATTAAAAACGTGGTCAAAAAACTATAAATTATTATTGAGGGTAAAAAAGAAAATTTAAGAGAGAGAGAAAAGAGGAATAGACATTCTCAACGTACACTCATGAGTTCAAAATTGTGGGTGTATTCTTTTTGTTTGCATAGAGACGTTGTCGTAAGTTGATAGCTACCGATTCGAGAATTTGAGAACGAGCTCTGTGCAAAATAGAGAATGCCTCATCCGAGAAGTTAGCACTGCAATAAATGGTCGCCAATAACCGACTCATGGGCTTGTGAACGCTTGAATGTCTGCCACTGTCTGTTCCTGCGTATCGAAGTGGGGATATGTTGAGAAATACTTACCCTTAAGCGTTTGATGGTACGCCTCACGTAGTCATATTTATATTGAGTGGAGGGAATACCATCCTTCCGAAAAGGGGGGAAAGCGCATTTAGTCCTGCACACCGTTCGAACTGAGCAAAGAAACAACGTGAAACTGCTGAAGGAATTTTGTGTGACAATTTCTGACTTTTAATACTTTTCTATAAATACTATTATGGCATGTGTTCTTAAGAATTATGTGATCTATTCCCCGCTTCTTTTGTTCCAGCTCGTTTGAACCGTTGGTCTAGTGGTCTCCATCATTTCGCTGTTTTTATACCTCATTGTAATACAGCTTCCTATTCCAGTAGCTTTGTTCCAAGAACTGCAGGCTTGTGGAACTCTCTTCATTCTGACTGTATTCCTCCTACCTATAATCTTGGTCTTTTCAAGACTTAGGTCAATAGGCATCTCCTGTCTTTGCGATAATCATATTTCTTATTGGTAGCTCTTTACATCAAGTGGCTGCATGCCTTGTGTGGAGCGATATCTATAAAAATAAATTTTAAAAATTAATGGGAGCTTCACATAAACAGGAATTTTTTTTTTTTTAAGACAGCAATTTGTTCATTTATACATTTTTCAATGGTGCATAAAGAATAACCATTGGACGAGATTTATGACATACATTTAAATTTAAAAAATAACCTCAACCATCGATAATAATGGCAGTGCGCCATTGTCTATTAAATTTCAAATTTTTCTCTAAAACTGGCTTTTTCTAAAATCTTCCCCCAAAACTGGAACCCTAAACAGGGTCCCTCCAAACCTCTTCGTTCCACCGACAAACAAAACAGATTTTTTTAATGTTTAAAACTGTATTCTTTAATTTTGTAATGTTTATTTTTTCCAAATTCAATGCTATAATCATTTCCTACGCGCGTTTCGCAGCAGAAATTAAGGTGAATATGTAGTCTTTTTCCTGACTCTGTTGCTCATCAGGGAATTGTTCATTCATTATCAACAGGAAAAGAGGATAGATAAAAGTTCAAAAATGAGCTCCTGACAAAAATCACAGCATGTCAGAACACATGAAAAAAAAGCATGAAATTTTGAATAGGAATTATAATGTTGAAGTAAAAGCGGTTAAGAATTCGTGGGGTGGAGGAGAATGATGTTAGTTCTTGATTTACATTAAGTGCTATGGCTTAATATAGTTATTAGGTGTACAGTGGAGGATACGTTATGTTATTGGGATGGTTATTTGTAAGATTGGAAAATTTAAGAATTAAAAATTAAAATTCTCAAAATTAATTCCGGATAAGTACGCTCCACCTACGACTGAACCCAACATCTCTCTATTGGATTTATTTCATTCTTGAACTCTTTTCCATGCTGCCTTTACGAAAACCCTTCTTTTCCATCTGCAAATCTCCTTTCATTGGACACCTCATCAACGGACATTTACAAACTGGACACACACCATATCTTTTTTACACGAACTTTTTCACACTCCATTACTTAATATTTTTTCAAATTTTGACTTTTGACTTTTCCACTGCCAACTTATCTATCTATGTAATTCCTCTGATTATAAAATTTTAATCTTTGAAAAGCCTTGGCTTAAGAAAGAAAAATAATAAGGATAAATGTATTACTGAGTATACCTTGCATTGAACAATCGGAGTTGAAATAAATTTGTCATTCGTACATGTTATTCCTCTTCTTTCATCTATCTTTATATATATATATATATATATATATATATATATATATATATATATATATATATATATATATATATATGTAAAAAATATATGTTAAAGAAGTGTTGTTCGAAGTAGCAGTGGCAGTGAATGTTGTTTTTACGTATCGACTTTATATTGGACAAAAAACTAAAATCAGCAGTTTCTCTCAACCAATCAGATCGCGCGAGATAGTTACTTCCAAATCTTGCGCGTAGTATAAAACCCAAACACGCGTTTATTTTCTCTTCCCTATTTTTCTTCCATAGACAACACATGTGCGCAAGTCACAATACAGCCTGGGCCCCTCGGCAAATAGCGTAAACGTGACGAGAATCTTACACGAACTTCTATACACCGAACGAAAGTACACATAAGTCCATACATACATACACTCTCTCACTGGCAAAACACGCACGCTAATACATACACACATCTTCATACCTATACTATAAACATAATACGCACTCAATTTCTCTTTACGATCAAAATCAGAATTTTCTTGGGACTCTCTGAACGTTCGTATTTTACGAACTCTTCATTTTTAATTATCTTAAGTTATGAATAAAATGAATTATTTTGTATGGATAGACGTTGTCATTCTTTCTTGTGACTGGTGGTTCCAGGCGTGGCCTCTTCAACATTGGTGACACCGAATGCAGCCTTCTTAACATTAGAGATCCCGAGTGCGGCCTCTGTAACAGTTTCGATCAACGACCAGCAGAACGAGAAGCAACAAATCAAAGAAGAAACCAAAAACATTATAGTATATACAAAATTTTGTAGAAATCCCATCAATAGTTATTTGAGTTTTCTTTCATTGTTTGTTAATTTTCTGTCGTAATCTTGCACAGAAATGGACACGTTACCTCATTGACTGACGTAATAAAGAAACAATGACGATAAACTTGATTACAACTGGAAAGCAAAGAAAAGAAAGGAAATAACACAAAGGAAAAGAAAGAAAGGATTTAAAAAATTAGAGCTAAAATGAGGCGCCTCGTTTCTATTATTTCCATCTGAGTAACTGGCCGCCACCGAGTGTTGGCCGCCATTGAGCTCCTCATCGGCTCAGGATCGCGTAATGAATTAATCGTGCTTCGTTGATTATCAATTAATTTCAGACTCCGATCATCTTGGTCACATTTCGTATTCCGATTAAGATCCGATGTGTTATTAACTGGCAATGATTTCCTGTTAATCTGTTATTATGATTGGCTTGTCTCTTTATTTGCTTTTCAGAAATAAATGAATTCGGAATAAAAAAAGGCGACAACTCTTGGAAAGGACGTGCATGGCTTTCTTAAGGATAAAAGGCGAATACTTCTAATTTTTTTTTTAGATATAAAAGTAAATGATGGTTTGAAAGTTCAAATTTATTCACTACAAAGATAGATTACAAATTTTAAGCTTGAAATAAAATTAAAATAACAAACTCTTTTGAGATGTGAAGGGGAATATATATATATATATATATATATATATATATATATATATATATATATATATATATATATATATATATATATATATATATATGGGTAAGGTACACGATAATTCATGAAAATGAAATGCTGTGGTGGACAAAATGTGTGAAAAATGATAAACGGAAAACAGACTAAAGTGCAGGAGAAAAACAAAAACAAGTGATTGGACCGGTTTCGTACGAGTTGACGAACGTTTTTCTGAAGAAACCGGTCAAATCTCTTGTTTTTGTTTTTCTCCTGCACTTTAACCTGTTTTCCGTTTGTCATTTTTCACACACATATATATATATATATATATATATATATATATATATATATATATGTGTGTGTGTGTGTGTAAAAATAAAAATGGAATAAAGGATAAGCAATTCAACAACAAAAATAAACTCAAAAAATCTGCCGCCGGATTTCAATCAGCAGGCGACATTCAATCACTGATGATTTTTTCTTTCTCTCTTTTTCTTCTTCAGTAGCGTTCGTCAGTCAACTGTCGATTTTACTCTTTCTTTTTTTTTTTTTGCTCTCGCTTCTTCTTCTTCTTTTTCTTCTTCAACTGGCGTTCTAAAGACAATGGTTAATTAGTCTTTCTTCTTCTTCTTCTTCATCTTCTTTTCCTTCTCTTTTTATAACATTCCTCGCGTCCCTATTCCCTTCTTGTTGTTCTCTGCATGTCACTATTTCTTCCAATCGCATTCTTTGTATAAATTTGAAAACTTTTCCGTTTTGAAATAAAGTTTACCAACCGATTGAAAATGGCCGTATTTTAACGACCGAAATATTTCGGCAGAACTATACAACATGAGTTTTTTAGTTTATTTTTGTTAGTTGTTGAATTGCTTATCCTTTATTCCATTTTTATTTTTACATATTGTCTGAAACATTGTTTCTTTTTTCTCATATATATATATATATATATATATACAGTAATCCAGGTAAACCAGATATCCACATGATAAAAATCCACAGAATTTCAACTGGGCTTATAAAAAAGTGCTCAATGGTAAATGGAGTTATTTATCGGAATATTTGAGTGAAAGATCAGACATTTTCCGTCTGATGAGATCTTAGCTTCTAATAACTATTGATCGATAAGTGTACGAGGTTTTGTACATGTCTGTATAAATAAAAGTAATTATATATATATATATATATATATATATATATATATATATATATATATATATATATAGAGAGAGAGAGAGAGAGAGAGAGAGAGAGAGAGAGAGAGAGAGAGAGAGAGAGATTATTAAATTGATGAGACTTTTATTTTCAATTTTTCGAATTAGTCTATTTAGTATTTCGGTCAAATTGGGGTATATGTTCTGTGTGTTTCTTGTTCCATTTTTCTTTCTTTTTTCGCGAGTACTTTCGATTTGATTCTATCAAATCACCATCAGGCGGGGAAAGTCTTGGTGTTTTTTTACAAATGTTTTTACCGTTGAGTTTATAACAGCTAGTAATTTACTTTTAAAATGAACGTATGTAGTGATTAGATGTTGCACGCAAACGTGATTACGTGTACAGCGCGTGCAAAATTCAAAGGGATGATTGTTTAACATCTACAAATTTGTTAATTTTAATTACTACGCTAAACACTTTTAAATTTTGTGACTAGTTTCCTAATTAATATTATTAATTGCGGGATGTCTAGTTTGAATAGAAATTAGTTCAAAAGTTTTTACTGTTTCGATGTTGGTATATCGTGGTTTATTATTTTTGGGTTTATTAACTAAAATGTTCCTATATAGAGAATGAGGGCAGTCATGTCTTTTAGGTGTTGGCAAATTGAGCATGTGTCTGGAAGATGCAAGCTGAGCCCACGGGAAATTGTTGTGGTAGTAAAACCAATGTAACAATTAGTTTGTTTGTTTTTATTGTGGGAGGTATATTATTCCAACCGGTATTGATAACATTGTTTTTTTTACTGTGTTTTGGGCATGAAAGGGGTTATTGTTAATTACAATGTTTAAGGTTTTCAATTTTTTATAATAAATATTTTATTATTACAGTTGGTGGAGGATATACAGGGTGATTCATAAGTCACTTAGCTATTTATTTTTGAAAGTCTAAAGTTAAAAAATACGGTAATACAAAACAGAAAGTTTATTCAACAAATTCATTTATGGGAGTGTAAAATTACAGCAATTTTTCAAAATTTCCACCTTCGTTCTGTATGCATAGCTCCATTCTTTTTTGCAAGGAATTTACGACTCTTTGTAGCATATTTGATTGATTATGAAATAAATATATATAGAAACAAATATATAAACGAACAAATTAAAAATAACAAATAGCAGTAATTAGAGAGTAAGATAACAATTATCAAAAGTTCATAGTATGTTTGTGCTTCATATGGTAATCAGCTTAAATAGCTAAGTGAAGTGACTTATGAATCACCCTGTATATCAATGTATTATATTTTTTAGAGCTTTTTCATCGAATTTCAAGTTCGGATGAATTTGGTTAAAATAGAATAAATTAATATCGTGGGAATTATTTAGTTTATTATTCGTAGTATTGTCTAAGTTTCTAATCATTAATTTAATTTGTTCGTCTAGAATATGATAGGGAAACTGACTGTTAACTAGAACTTGCTTAATGTGTCTGAATTCTTTTTAGATGATAATTGATAATTTGTATTATTTGTATTATTCGGACTACTGTTATCATCTTGAGTGTTATTCTCACAACGTTTCGGCCGATGCAACCCACGACCTTCTTCAGGTGTATCTTGTCGAACTTGGGAATCTTTCTGTCGAACTCGGGAATCTGTACAGAACTCTTTACCTTATCCACGGGAGTAGCATGCTCTCATTCCGCCAGCCATGACTGGGTAGAAGTCCTAAGTAATTTGCAATTGTAGCAGAGTGTCATTTAGAACTGAAGTTTACATAGTACTTTATTCGTCACGACACGCGTCTTTGTGGACAATTCTAGTATGAATTTTGGCTGCCTTAAACCTATTCTTTTTTTACATGTGCAGTCTTACTACTTATCAATATAGTAAATAATATTTTTTGTTCTTATATCGAACGAATCATAGCCGTTAGAATTCAAAATGTGTAATCCTGCGTCTCGAAATTTTAAAAAGTTAACAAAAAACCCTAACAACCAACTAAAGGAACATATAAACAAGCTTATTACAGCCAATAATGCCGTAAATGATAACCACAAAATAATTGGTCATTATAAACCTAGTTACTTATATGGTACCGTAAAAAATCCAAAAACCTTTCCCGGCCCATAATTCCTCAAGTCATAACCCCTATATACCAATTAACTAAAACAATTAATGAATTAATAACTCCCTTTTTACCAAGTAAATACAGTGTAAAGTTCACCCATGAAGATATACAGATACTCCGAACCACCGCGTCACTCAACGTTGAAAGCTGATTTACAAATATTCCAGTACACGAAATAATTGATATCATTATTGATAACTTATACAATAGTCCATCCCCTAACTTAAAATGAATTCTAAAATCTTTCCAAATACGACCATAAGGGAAACATCTATACCCAAATCAGTGGCGTAAACTTGGATCGGTTCTTTCAGTAATTTATACATACAGATAATCCAAACCAGAAAAAAACATACCAATAGAATCACCGCTTTACTTGATGCTGAAAGCTTATTCACAAATGTCTCCTTTTTGCAGCCAGTTCTCTTTCTCTCCATTTCACGTAGAGTCGGTCAGTATCATCATTCGGGTGTAGTGCGTTGTGCATGGTTATAAGTTTACCGGTTATTTTATCTAGGTATTTGGGGTTTGTTTTTTGTCCAGTTTATGAAGGGCCCAGGGTATATTACTAGGAATAATGTCCAAGAATGTATTCCTTTTATTAAACTTTAACTATTTAACTTAGCTTAGATGAGCTTGTTTGTGCTTGTCTATTAATAATCTCTTTCATCTCTTTTTTTTTTTTTAATTTTCTTATCTTTTTGTTTTTGCTGGGGATGGGACATCCTACCGGATGCTATACTTTCACCGGCTATTTCAGACACTCCAGCCTAGAGATCGTTTTAAGATTCTACCCTCTTTTGAAGTGCAGTTGTTTGCATTTCTCTTGCACTCGGTTCACCGGGTATACTCGCCAGATAGCTCTTGAAATTCTTTTTCATTGGTCCTGTTGCTCCTATAATTACTGGTGTGATGGAGATTTTCCTAAGATTCCAGTTTCTTTTCATGTCGCACATAAGACCTTGGTATTTCGTAATCTTTTCCCTTTCTGCTCTGTTCAATCCTGCATCATTAGAGACACTGACTTCAACTAGGGTTGCTACTTTCTCCCTTTTGTCCCATATTACGATGTCAGGCTTAACAGCTCCGTTTTCTAGATATGTATCTGTGGGGATTGCATAGTCATAGTGGATGGTGTATAAATTATTTCCAACTGTTCTTTCTAATTATTTCCAACTCTGTTTATTTGACGGTGTGTGCTTTCAGATTGCCTAGACAATTCTAGTTGTCACGTTCACCAAGTACATTTATTATCTATCGATTGGGCAGTTCAATACCTTCCATTGTTTAAAGTGTTCCCTTCTATATCTCAAATAATGTACACCTTTCTATTCCAAATTCCATTTCTATATCCTGGCTAAAGATTCCGTTGTATTTATTTGCGTGTCTACCTCTTTTTTGCGATTAGTTTATGATCATCAATATACATGAGATATATTTTTATTTTTCCTTTATGCCTGTAAATTTGGATCCGGCATGGCACCTCCTCAGATGTTGAGTTGTATTAAAAGAAGTGGAGATAGAGAGTCTCCCTAGAAAATGACTCTCTGTATTTTTTTATCTCTGTCAGGTATTGTCCTCTAGTGTCAGTTCCAGTCTTCCTCTTTCCATTGCTTCCTCCATAAAATTGATAATTTTCACACGACTCATTATCAATGATTGCTCACTGCCAATAAAATGTGGCGTTCCCTGGAGTCTGAGGGACAAAACGTCTACCCAGATTTCCAGCACTCTCCACCTCTTTCGATAACCGTTGCACATAATTTTGCCTTATCGCGACAGCCGTTTACCCTTGATTTATCGCTAGCAACCACCGTTGGTCTTCTCTGGAATTTAGTTGGTTATAAGCCTCCTCAAGGTTTTAGTATTATCTGCACCCTTCCAGTGGAATTCTGATTGGTCGTCTTCTTCCTTAGTTTTTCCATCCTGTATAATTGGGCAATAGGCGAGAAAAGCAAAATAGGAGGAAAAGCAGTTATATGGATTCTTTATAGGGACACTTAAATAGAGAAATGGAATCACTACTGACAGCTGTACAAAACAACGTGATTTGAACAAACTACATGAAAGCCAAAATAGAGAAAACCCAAGAAAACAGTAAATGCAGACTCTGTGGACAAATACACGAAGCGGTAAACAACGTCATAAATGAATGCAACAAACTAGCTCCAAAATAATATGGAAACAGACATGACTGAGGTGGAAAAGTAGTTCACTGGGAACTGTGCAAATGGCTGCACTTTGAACATTCAAGTAAATGGTACAGGGATAAACCGCAGACAATATGAAAAAAATGAAAAGCATAAAATCTGATTGGATATTTAAATACAAACTAACCCAAGCAAGAAGCCAAGGTGTGATAATAGCGAACATCAAGGAAAAATCTGCCAACTAGTAGATTTCGTCGTTCTGGCAGATCACAGGGCGAAACCGCTGGAGGCATGCAAACTAAGCAAATAGGTGGAACTTGCCAGAGAGCTGAAGGGAATGTTAGATATGAACAAAATTCATGCAGTACTAATAACTACAGGACGCTATCAAGATTTCCGAAAAACATGGACAAACGATTAGAAATTGGAATCAGAGAGGAGGATCAACACCATCCAAATTACGTCACTTATAAAATCAGCCCATTATTCACCACAATCGCGAGTTCCTAATTTCTGTGACTCAATGTGTTTTCTGGTCATTGCACTATAATTACTCTTAGGTGCAGCTATTTCACTTTTGTAATGATTTCTTGATGCTATAATGTTTTGTTTATTTTCACCAGACTTATGGCGGTTGAATTGGTCGAATGCTTGCTGCTTATGCGCAATAGCAGCTGCGCAGATTGAAGTGAGCATTTGTGGAGAGTGGGGCTTGCTATAGAATTTCCACGCGAGGACATGTGGTTCAATGCCTACCTTGATCCATTCAGTTTGGTCATTTGCACACTGTTCAGCAGGAAAAGAAAAGATTTTATTCCATGGAGCGTCTCTGATGTGATCTCTGATGGATTCCCAATCAGCCCGTTTGTAGTATCTAGTCGTTTTGAGCAACGGCTCTTCAGCTTGGGGTCGAAAGTTTACGGTAATATCAATCATTATCACAATCTTATCAGCGTTCCCAAGTGGGCTATGAGCATTTATCACACAAACCTCGAGTAGTGTCGTCAAGAATAGATCAAGAAGTAAGGCTTGCTGATCATCACGATCTGAGAGGGGTCGGGAAAGTGACAGTCTGTAAAAGGGAATGTGATATAGAGAAACAATGCGTGAAGTTACCAGCTGTGTATAGTTCAAAAAACCAAGCCAATCTCTGTGGTAGACATTTACATCCCTAAATACATGTATTTGGGTACTCGGATCTAAAGAGGGTGCTGCATTTTAGCTGTAATATATTGAGACAAAAGTTGAGACCAGGAACGAAGACCTCTTGCTTTTATTGCTTGTGTAGATGTTTGAAGTTTTACAAACGAGAGAGAAGACTTATCTGACGAGTGCAAGGGAGACAACTTGTTCAAAACAGCACCGACATGAATGTTATTTTTATGTCTTGACTCTTTATTGAACAAAATCTTCAATCAGCAGTTTTTTTTTTGCTAATTAAAGAAGCGAGTAAAGTCATTGCCGAAAACTTGCGCGCCCTATAAAAACTGAAACACACAGCTTTATTTCTATCTTTTTCTTCTTTTCTTCTGAAGACAACGGATGTGCGCGTAACACAATTTTGCCTAGCCTCTTTGAGGTCAAATGGCTTTTCGGCAAGTATCACATATATAACAGAGACTTTTACGGACTACTAAACGGCGCCAGCATGTACACACTGTTAACTGAACACTCTCAAACACAAGTTAGTACATAAAATGTCTCACTAACAAAACAGGCACGCCAATGCACACACACGTTTTCCTGTCTATCGTATTTATACACACGTAAACTCATACAGTGACAGCCGAAATAAACACGTGTACTCAATTTCTTCTTATATGCTAAATACCTCTTTCCCCTAAGACGTTCCTTGGTCTCTTTGAACTCTCAATCTGTACCTAACTTTATTTTCGTTGCAAAACAATATGTATGTACTAAATTAATATATCTTCGTTTGTTTTAAATTCAATATGCAACATATCGGATAGATAATTTAAGATGTTATTATACGTTATCAGAAACAAAACCAAAAAACGCTGTTCAATCGCCAACAAACTTATAACATTACAGAAGCTGCGCTGGTTAAGGATTCAGGATCAGAAAAATTTTAAATATTCATTTGTTAATTCCTTTCATAATAATAAGCGCTCAATTGTCCTAAATTCTAGTTACTTTGACTAATTCCGTTTTTTTGTTTTTCACATGGCCACCTGTCTTCTAGCTTGGCGTTTTACAAACAAGATTAACCGACTCACTATTTCAAAATGCCCCCTCTCTAACTTAACACGTGATATTGTTCAACCAATCAGTGATTTGAAATCCTAACATGCAATTCGTCGATATTTTCGTCACAAATCTGCAGATTAATAAGTTTGAATTTATATCAAGCATATACAGATATATGCAAATATGTGTAAATAAATGTACGGGAATTTATTCGATGTTATTAATCTGCAATGTCGGTATGAACGTGATTCTACTCTGACATGTAAAAATAATTGAATGTGTATTTAATGTGAATACAAATATTTATTTTGCCATCTATGAATTCTGAAGCAGGGATAATATTAATAAAAGCAAATATAAACATCTTATTAGTGCACATATTTAATCTATATTGTAATTAAGAATGTCCTCTTCTTTCGATTTCTTTCTCTCTCTCTCTTTCTCTCTCTCTCTCTCTCCGTCCTCTCTCTCTCCATCCTCTCTCTCTCTCTCTCTCTCTCTCTCTCTCTATATATATATATATATATATATATATATATATATATATATATATATATATATATATATATATATATGTAAATAAATAAATAAATGAATTTGTTTTTATCTACATACGTATACGTTTCATCCTTACGGAAATCGTCAGTGTAGAGAAAAATTCTTCACGCCGATCGCCGAGCTCGAGCACCGAAACACAGGTTATATTTGAAATTCAAATTTCAACGTCTTTGCCCCCACATCCGTTGTCAACAACTCGGTAAATCAGCGAGAGATTAATCCTATCTAAAGGCAGCTGTTGTACAGAGTTCGACTTTTGAAAGGAACATTGCATTTAAGCCATGATGATGGTTGTGTTAATACTACTCGCTACAAAGCCCAGCCTAGTTTGTGGGAGATAAACAATTAATTATAAATATTTGTTTTTATCTACATGCATATACGTTTCATCCTTACAGGAATCGTCAGTATAGAGAAGAATTCTTCACACGGGTCGCCGGTTTAGCATGAAACACATGTGTATATGGGTTTATTTTGAAAATAATATTTACTTATAAATAATTATTCAAAGCTCTCACAAGATAGAGCACTTTAATTTCAATGTTTTGTTTTTGTTTACTTTTTTCTTATTAATTTCGAATTATAAAACATTCTTCATCAGAGAAAGAGGGTCCGAATCAATTAATGGTAATACCTTAGTATTCTGTGATGGTTGCTTATCTCAGAGATGTTATCAGAGTGATGTTCAGATTTGTCGCAGGGAGGGGGGGATAGCAACGTTCATTTTTTCAATTTTAAACTTAGATGCGCGTGGCCGCTTATGTGGGTAATTAAATGAATGTTTTTGAAGCATCTTTAGAAAGTTAAGTAATGTAAAATAGACAAACAAATGCTTTTAGAGACCATATTTTGAGATACAATATATATATATATATATATATATATATATATATATATATATATATATATATATATATATATATATATATATATATATATATATATAAATATATATATATATATATGAAATTGAAATAAACAAAGTTATTTATGTATATATATTATTTATATTTGTTCCAGGAATTCAGCATCAACAATATCAACGGTAAATGGATGCTGCAGTACCGCAAAGTCATTTGCAATGGTTATCGAAAAAGAGGTGGAGAGTACTGGAAATCTGGGGAGGCTTGTTGTCACTTAGACTCCAGGGAACACCATCGGTTATTATCGGTGAGCAATCACTGACGATAGCTTGTGTGAGTGCAAATAATAAAGAACAAATTATAATAAAGAAATAATAAGAAGAAGATAATAGAGAAAAGAAAATTATGAAAAACGGAAAACCGAAAATTGTATATATTTTTAGCCCATTTTTTATTCTAAATTACGTTAGATTATTAATTCCATAACTATCACACACACACACACACACACCTAATCATAGAAAAATACCCCTAAAAAATGTCTGACATTATTTTTCTTTGATTACCATTATTTAAAGTGAGTTTTTACCGCGTTTTTGACTTGTCGTTCTTCTCATCTTTTTTCCACCTTTCTTTTACGTTTTGTGTTAGAATCTTGTTTTTTTTCATAGTTGATTGATTGTCTCTGATGAGCAGCCTGTGAGCCACAATCTATTTTTCTTACCGGGTTGTGAAACGTGCGTAAGACAGAAAGGGAAAATATAGGCATTTGTCGAAATAAAGTAAAAAAAAAAATAATATAAAAACTAAAAATAAATCTAAAAAATTATGATTGTGGAATCATTTATTTAATTTTTTTCGGTCAATTGAATGCAACCAACCTGTGCATATATGCTCTGAAGTCGGAAACTTCATTGATCTTGCTTTTTGAAACCATTTGAATGGTATTATAAAGAATATATAACTTAAAAATACATATTTTTACATAAACGCAAATACATATAGGTACATATATATATAAAAATCACTGTTTCATATAAATCTAATGAAATTATAGGATAATATATTATGTATATATGTTTTCAGCATTTACTTCAACAGTGGCCAATACAGTAGAGATTGCGAAACATCATTATAATTATTTGTTGTAAAAATCCTGAACCTAAAAATTACACTCCAAATACAACGTCTTTCCATTAACTTCTATATTTCTTCACTCAGAGACCAGTCACTATTTCATTATTTTTCTACACTCCCAATCCGTGATTTAAATATACATTTTTGCTAGCATGCCTTTTCTTAATTTTTTGTTCAACCTCTCTAACACGTTTTAAAGCCAAACTACATTATCTTGTGGGCAATGTTAATTATTATACAATTTAAATAAAAGCATTTGTCTCTAAGTATGTGAAGAAAAAGGGAAATGATTAAAAGGGGTTAACAAACAAAAAAGGCATCAGGGCACTCTAGTTAGCGTCAGTCACTATTCTATTCATGAGCAAACTCTCTGTCGTCTTTAGCTTATTATGATAAACTAAACACAGAAAAAAGAAAGATAAGTTCCCCTCTCGTGTGGGAGGGGAATCTATCTTCATTTTTTTCTAGAAGAGACACGAAAAACTTATTTTAAGGAGATGCTTTATGTTTGCGTTTTTTGTTTTTATACTATACAAGGGCATTAAAATACATAGTATAGTACACAGGCGCGTCAGATCCTGCCAGATCATCTATGGAAATTCTTATGTAAAACCTGTGCACAATAATAAATAATATTTGTTTATGTTGAGTCTTTCGGAGCATGATTACAAAATATTAATTTTGTCATAAATGTTGTATTCTATTGAGTATATATATATATATATATATATATATATATTCTAGATGTCGGGATTTGAGTCGTAATATACTCGGAATCCAGGGTTTCGAATCGCATGACCAGTAGTGAATGGTCATATCTCTATACTGATGAGTTCCGATTATAAAGAACGAAACGTATATATATATATATATATATATATATATATATATATATATATATATATATATATATATATATATATATATATATATATATATTGTTTTTCTTATAGTGATATATCTATGCTGATGAGTCCCGATTATAAAGTCCGGAACATATACGTACATAGATAATAAACAAAAACAAGTATTTATTATTTGTAGCTCCTAGAAACCCCGTCTAGATGGGCACTGTAAGTGTAGTATTAACACAACATGACATCGCTAGTGAAGAATGCATCGTTCCTTTCATTAAGTCGAACACTCTTATGACGTCAAGCCGCCGGATAAAGTGTTAAAATTATCAATGTTTATTCGCTATTCAGCGTTGGCAGAGTGGTTCTAGATGTCGGGATTTGAGTTGTGAAATACTCGGAATCCGGGTTTTCGAATCGCATGATATATATATATATATATATTGTTTTTCTTTTCCTGTTGTTATGTCAATAATAAGGCAACTGGAGGTGAACGTTTTAGCTGGACTGAAGTTATCATAATACAAGGACTTGAACCATGGAATAATTCCCAATGAGACGGTCCTATCAGCAGATGTAAAATATCGGGTCTGCTGTATGTATTGCCATTTGGTAAAGGAATCTGGATCATGGAGTATTTTTTAGTGTGTACCCCCGATGTCATATTAGTGGGAACTATCTTTTAATTATTTAAAAAGATAGTTCCATTATTGATTCTCTGTGTGTTTTGTCTTTCAACTCCTCTTCTGAACTCTTCCACATATATCCAATTAGAAAAGTCGTCAACTAAAAAATAAGTATAAACCAAATACCTCAACTCCTTATGTAGATCAGTACTGCCAAGTTTAATTTTCAAACATTAGGGATCTGCGTTCCAACTTCTTAGGGGTTGAAAGCTCAATACAGGATACCAAACCCAACTTGTCTTTGTGTGAAACTGCCATAAGCCCATACAGAACTTAAACAAGATTCCAGTTTATTCTAACATGACCTCACAAACCCTACTTTTAAAAATGGAATTTGTGCTTATACCAGGACGGTTTTCCATGCGTTAGGGACGGGAAATCTTCAATGAAGACCTTGGATTGCTTTATATGTGTTTCCGTGTTGGACTTGCTCACAGTACATCTTTAATCTTTTCCTTCTATCGTTCCCACAATGATGGAGCTGATATTATCGAGCGAATCTCTGAGTAAATCGTTTTTTTACCCTTCTGCTAACACTCATGTATTTGGTGATTTAAATGTTCACAGTGTAGAATGGCTAGTACACTCTAACATGGCTGATGATGACAGAAGCTTCTGTCACAAGTTTCCCTTGCATACAAGCTGAGTCAGATTATTGACAAACCTACACGTGTACTCGAAGCTGATAGACATTTTGAAAGCGTTCTTGATCTTTTCAAAACAACTTTCCCTGTACTGTGTCCGTCTATTGTTTTATCTCTTCTCGGATCCTCAAATCACCCAATTGTTTCAATTAACATTAAATTAGTTTTAGAAAGATCTCGCATGTCCATTTCCATCACAGAGTGTATCGATACTCAAGGGCTGATTGGGACAATTGTTTCTTAAAGGAGAAATGCTTCCCATCTCCTCGGAAAACTATGTGGGGTTGTGCAGTATTTAAAAATGCTACAAATCGACCTTCTGCATCTCAACACACACCGATCAGGCTTCTGTGCGTCACGAGTAAAGTTGTTCGAATCTGGGATAAACAAATAAGCAAAGTAAATTACCAAGCAATATGGATTTCGTGTTGCCAGATAAACAGCTAGCGTGCTGACTGTAATATCGCACAAGATCAGCGAATCTATCAACGTAGGCTTTGTAACATATGCGAAAGCTCTTGACATATCAAAAGCTTTTGATAATGTTAGGCACAAAGTTTGCTTCACAAGCTTTCTAGTTATGGAATAGCTGGAAATGTCTTCACAACCATCAAATCCTTTCTCTCTGATAGATATATAAAAGTAGTTGTTGATGGGCAGAAATCTGAAGCGCACAGTTTAAACGCTGGTGTGCCTCAAGGATCCATTCTGAGCCCAACCTTCTTCTTGATCTTCATCAATGATCTTCAACATCTTATTCTGAGATCATGCATACAACACAACTGTCTATGGCAGCACTTCTAAGAGCATTAGTGATCACGATCTTATTCTCTCTTATATTACCTGGAGTACGTGGTGCAATAAGAAAAAGTAGCTCATTACTTTTAACATCTCTATAACCAAGCCTCTCTCCTTTTACCACCAACGGTCTGATTCTCGTTTTGCCTCAGTTGAAATCAATAGATCTCTTCTAGATGAAACTCCATTGCTTTTATAAACTCGTAGGATTGACTCACTCCAAATCTGAACTTGGAGACACATAAAATCTGTTGCTAAGGTGGCTGGAAAAATGTTTGGATCATTCGACCACCACAGAAAGTACCTGATTCCTGACGCAATCCTCTACCTGTACAAGAACTAGATACGATACATCCTAAGATCGAATACTGTTGCCACATCTGGAAAGCTGATGCTCATTCTTTCTTGCATCGGAAGAATACACAATCGACTTTGCAATCAAGCAGGGATGATCTGTTCTCTTCCTTACAGTCCCTTTCCCACAGAAGAGACGTTGCTAAGATCAAAGTGTAGTATCTGTTCCGATAGATACTGCACCCCATAGACTGGTATTGTCTTGGCCTTCGGGTCTTGATTTACGCCGGTGTATGGGTTTGTCCTGTGCAGTTCTAGGAGGTCCACCCTCCCAGGCTTCGCCTCCCCTCTTTGGGGAGGAGTAAGTTTATTGCTTACTGCCTGAGACGCCCCTACCGGGGAATGCCGACGGGGCTGCCCAGGCAATTTTTAAACCCCACTTTCCCGACCCGAACTTGGGTCACATCTTACTTGTGGGAGTAAGATAAAAACTGGCCTTGTGCCTAACTCCTGGAGAGGAGTAAATCAATACTCTGTCACCATTTGATCCCTGTAAAATAATTACAGCAAAAAGGATGATGTAAGCAGCAGCAGCGGCGTGAACAGTGTGTTTATTTTTTTTTTATATTACTGATATCTCCGAAATTTATTCATCAAATTTCGTCATTAATTTCGGTTAAATTGAAAGCAGGTGTTAACTTTATTCTCTACTTCTTTGGATCTACTTTTAATTTTTTTATTTACCATAAAAATCGGTTGAGGGAACAAACGTATACACTAACAGGCAATGTACAAACCGTGACCAAAAGTCTAATGGGCCGTATAGTTTATTAGAAAAGTTAGCTATAGCATGTAATGTGAGATTCTGTTAGAAATGAGGTTTTGCCAGAAACTCATAGTTAAGAAAATGGATCTATAGTTCAGTGTAATATAATATATGTTAATTGAAAACATAGTTTTCGTCGTCGTTCTTTCAAGAATTCGAGCTACCTATCCGGCACCAAATACTGAAAAAGATATATGTACATTACCATACACCATACGACACGCCCTACCGTACCCCGCCACCTGAAAGTGCAATTGAACAGTTGCCCGAGGGACGCTCAATTGATAAAGTGGTATCTTCAAGCCTGGATATTTTAGAAGTGAAGTTCTTATTCACCATTTTTATTCATTTACTTTTTTTTTCTTTTATTGTTTTTATAATGAGTTTGTTTCGCTCTTTTCGCGATTCTGTTGCATAATAAAGAATAAAATAAATGAATAATTTACCTACCCTCAGACTCGAGTGTGTGCGCGTGCATTCCTGCGGGTCCATTAATATTTACAGGCTTATGAATAGATATTAGTCCGACAACTCTTACTTTGATACAGGGCTACAGATCAAATGAGTTCGTCTTTGAGGGGTGTGTGTGTGGGGGGGGGGTAAATAAAGAAAAGAGCGTAAAATCGACGGATTACGAAAGTGCCATGGCGACCTCTGTGCAATGCTAAGTGTAAACAGACTGTTTTGTGTGATCAAAACAAATCCATCACGAACTGACATTCATAGTTCTTCTTATTTTATAAGACTATGGTATCTGTGGGTTCTCAAATAGAATAAAAATATTCAACACACACACACACATATATATATACATATATATATATATATATATATATATATATATATATATATATATATATATATATATATATATAACTTCTTTGTAAAATGGTAGGAAAAATCCCAGCAGAGTGCTCGATTAATTAAGAATTAAAGTTAAAAATTAAGAGCATAATATTTATTTATTCTGGTACAGAAAAATTAGTACAACATTCGTACCGTCGGTTTCAAGCACGGAAGGTCTTACCCATCCGGCTCTCTTCAGTTTCTGTTGTCATCTGGATTTCCAACACAAAGAGTAAAAAGTTATTGCATTAAAGTGTCTTGAAAAAACCTACACTATACGAAGGTTCATTTTTGGGTGTAAACAAACAAAAACCAAAGAAAAGAGCAAACTCACACGTAGGGGAACCCACTAATACGCCATTTATATATATATATATATATATATATATATATATATATATATATATATATATATATATATATATATCCCTTGTTTGAACCCTTTTCAAAAGGAAAAAACCAGATTGTTTGTGAATATAAATAATATTTAATTATTAAAATTTATAATATGAGCCCCCTTGAAAGGGAGGGCACTCTGTTTGAGATTAATTAATTGTATCGCCTAAGCAGTAATGCAAAGGTAACCCCTCCCTGTGTGGAACCCTCTATATAAATTTAAATCGTACTGATTTAAAAAAAGTATTTACACGTCTCATTCGCACAACTGATATGCTAGGCGCACGGTTATAGATGTCCGGTTACAAGACTCGAGGTTCGAACTGGTCGATCGCCAAATCAGTTGTATATCCGCACTGATGATGAGCCTTAAAAAGGCAAAACAAGTTTGTCTGATTATATAAATCATATTTTATTATCAAAATATATGTATGCGTATATATATATATATATATATATATATATATATGTAAATTATAACTAAAAGGTAAACTTTTAGAGAGTTGGACCTATTGTGAAATAAGGAAAGCTCAATATACTGGATAGAGCAAAAATATGGTACAACTGAAAATACCGATTTGCTTCCATTTGCAGGTCTTACTAATTTTCATTGACGTACCATATATATATATATATATATATATATATATATATATATATATATATATATATATATAATAAAAATTTTCAAAAGTTCAGAGAAGCATCCTTTAGAAATTTAAATACTTTTAAAAACAAAAAACAAAATGCCTTTGGAGACCACGTTTTAAGATGCGAATATTTTTATTAAAAATCATTTTTTTTAAATGTTCTTAACTTTTTTTCTTATTAATTTCGGACGATAGCACATCCATCATCAGAGAAAAGAGAGTCTGAATTAAATCAAAGGTTATACCTTTATATCTTTACTTCGCTGTTGATGAAGTGGCGGTCAGACGTTGTTGCAAGGCGATGTACGATGAACAACATTTATGTGTTTTTACAAAGAATATATATTTTCTAAACGTATAGTCCTGATAATATCTTAAATGTTTCCAATGCTCAATGAAATTGTATTACAAGATTCAGAGCATGTACCGTTTTTGGCCTTTATGGGTGTCAAGACTCAGGATGCGGTTTTTTATCGTTAGCATTTCTAGTGTAAATAAGCAATAGGTTTTGGCTAAAAGTACGATAATATCTAATTGAACCACAATTAGAAATATCCATACTACAATACATTTATAATAAGGGGATCCCAGAATGAGAAATATAGCACTAGCAGTACTGAATGGGATCGTGTTTGGAAGTTGTCCGATGTAGATAAGTCCAGGAGACATGCTCCAACGAGCTGAAACCTTGGGAGTTTTTCGGTAATAAGACTAATGGGATTTCCCGAACTTTACATATATATAAACATTAGCTACGATTTGTTTAGTTATGACTCATGAAAGTAGACAGTTAAGAACATTAGCATTCTAATATCTATAGCCTCAATGGGGGTTTGTTTATTTATTATAGAAGGGCAGTGAAGAACTAAATGTTTTAATCCTTATGTTATTTAGATAAACGTTACTATTGGCGTCACAAATTATTTAAAAGCAAATACCGCTGAGAAATTAGCCCAAAACAATATTTTGATTTACTTACTAATTTGTGACCTATTTGCGTTAAAAGATGATATAAGATATAAGTAGAAGTGTGGTCCATGTCAATCGACCACGTGGGTACCAATATGGCGATGGGTAAAACTTAAACTGTGTAGTAAAATAAAACTGGGAATTAAGTGGATATGGGTATTTTAGAGGTCAAATATTTGGGTCACCAGCGAGCAAGTGCCCGCTCTACATGTATGATGTTTTGTGAATGAACGAAGGAAAGGAAAGATGACGTTATTTTAGACAGTGAATTAACACGTGAAAGAAAACATTATTATAGTAACAAAACATTTTATAATTAACAAATAATTTATTTTAAATAAGGTTAGTGAAACTACAGGTTACATGGACTGTAAGAGTCCGTTTTTAATGAGTGAGAATGTTCTTTAGTAAAGTCTTTCTGTTCGTGTTATAATTGTTCATTTAACTCGTGTCGTTTGTTCTACTACTGTGTGTGTCATGGAAAGCTTGTGCATAAATCATAGAACGTGTATGTGTGTAAGTGTATATGCGTGTGTTGTTTGTGCGCGTGAGAAAGGAATAACTTGTACATACTTTTGCAGAGTTTGTTCCCTTTGTCTTTGTTGTCCTCGGCAGAGCGTACTTCTTGTGTGTGTTACTTCGTAGTCAGTCTGAATGAAAAGAGAGAGATGCAAACCCTCATCGTTTCCTGCGAAGTTCGCGTTTATTATCTACGTGTCGGTTTCTGATTGGCTGGAGTCTTCAGTGAATACGTTTCTGAGAGACTTCCTTTTGTCTCTAGTGAGTGATAAAGAAAGCGTATACAAACGACGCAAAGAAAAAAAAGGAGTTGAAATGCACGCCATTTGCTTTATAGCGTTCGTTCAGATCGCATTTTTGGTTCGCCACATATTCATCTTATGATGGTAATAATTAGCAAATCTTTTTTGGGATATAATCGCCACAGTCAATTCCCTGGTATTAAATCTTTGGTTTTTTCTGGTGGGGGTCAGCTGTGATAATGAATACATGTGCCTATCGAAACGGTTTTCCAGTTTTTTAAGATTAGCAATAGGGTCATTTTGTGTCCATTTCGATTACAATTAATAATTGATCCAACTGATTCTAAAAATAGAGTTATCTTCCTTTTCTCTGTCTGTCATAGAAACTCGGGGGTGACCAGTTTCTGCTTTATTAATAAGAATGATTAAACAAAGTGGTGATCAAAATGAAATATTTAGACAATTAAATGAGGCAATTATTCGCCATCCAGATTCTTTTAAGTCATATCAAATTATTAAAAGTAGATTGATTGAGCAAATCCAAAACTATCTACCAAATTCCGTAGAAAATGTATATATATATATATATGTGTGTGTGTGTGTGTGTGTGTGTGTGTGTATAACACATATAGTGCAATAAAAATAATTTAAATACATATATATATATATATTTCATTTTTAAATATTTTTTAAATTAAACTAAATATAAATAATAATATGAATACATAAAAATATAAATAACTAAATAAGTATTATAATGGGTTTGTCCGAACTCTATAAAGTACATCAATTTTTATAAATAACGAATATATTTTTCTTGGACACAGACGAACAACACGGATAAGGAGAACATTTTTTAATAACAAAATAGGTTAGCAAAAAAACTAGATCTGATATCAGTGTTTGTTTTGTTTTTTAAGAGAAGTAGTGTCAAATCAACACTGCTGGGAAGCCATAAGATAAAATACTGCTTTGTTTTTAAATTCCTGAAACAGTTTTTCATGGTAAACAACTGATGACCCTTATGATTAGACGAGCGTAAATTCTTGGTAGCCAACTAATGTAGTGATTGAAAAAGATTAATTGACTTACAAGCAAAGTAGTTTTCCAGCGAAGGATTTGGGACTAAACGTGATTTTTTTCTCCATATAGTTTTAATGGTTGAAAAACGTCCAAGACTATACAGATAGGATTTGAAAGTCAAGTGGATAGACTTAAGTAGAGTATAAATGAACAAGTATTACCCCAACCTTAAAGATAATTTATCTTTTCATAAGCGGCCTTTTGAGCTTTTCTCCTCCTACTGCTATTGTCTCAAATATTTATACTTGTGTGTTATTTCTTCAGACCAATCATCCTGAGGAAGTCTTGAAATAAAGACAAAACGTTGATGAATACATAAATAATATTTTTCTTTTTCTTTTTTTCATTTTCCATGTATATAAAAGGAGATAGATAGATAGATAGATAGATAGATAGATAGATAGATAGATAGATAGATAGATAGATAGATAGATAGATCGTGTAGTTGCATTCGATTGACCACACCTGACCATGGGGATATCCTTGCGAAGAAAAAGAGCAAGACCATGCAAATCTGTGGAAGAGACTAAGTTGACAAGAAGCAAATAACCATCTACATATGGAATGTTGCTATCAATAAAAGCATCCAGATTAGTCTCACAAAGAGCAAGAATGTGAGGAGATTTGCCCAAGAGAAAGGATTGAATATCAGCAAAGTTTGACCTGAGACCTCTATAGGAAATAGTACGGTGTTTACTGTGTGGATTTGTAGAAGGCATAATAATAAAAAGGGAGTGAAAAGTAGAATTACTTCAAGACAAACCAAGCCTGAAAGAGGCCCAACCACCAGCATTCAACAAGCTTGCCGTTAACCAACCTTTCAAAAACTTTGCTAATAACAGAGAGGAGACTAACAGGGCGATACTTAGTTTGGTCAGACCGATCACAAGCATTTTTAAAGATAGGAACAACAGAGGACTCCTTCCAAGAAGAAGAGAAAGAGGACTGAGACAAACAAAGATTGAATAATTTAGAGAGGATAGGAGAAACTCTAGCAACACAATGCTTGAGAACAACAGCAGGAATTGAATCAGGACCGGAAGCCTTAGACTGGTAAAGATCAGAAAGAATCGTAGCAACCATCTTTGGAGTGATAATGACAGAATCAAGAGACTGATCATTTTTCAAAGGAAAACTAGGAAGAACAACATCAGAATAACCAAGAGAAGAATTGTCAGCAAAAAGATGAGCAAAGATATAAGATTTATTCTTAGAAGATAAAATTACCTGAAAACTATTAAAAAGAGGGGGAATAGCAGACTTGCCACTATTAATAACACTATTGTAGATTCTCCAAAAATCACGAGACCCAACCCTTTGAGATGAGATGGTCACAAATCCTTTGAGAATAGCTAGACTTAACCTGAGGTTGTTCTCTTGCAGGCGTTACTAGCTCTTCTGTAGGATTGCCTAAAAGTCTCAGAACCATCCTGACGATACTGATTAAAGTAATGGTTACGATGGGCAATAGCAGAAGAACAAACAGATGAAAACCATGAAGGAAAATGAGGTTTGGTTTGAAACTTACGATGAGGAATGAAGGTGTCAATTCTAACAAGAAGCAGTCAGTAACCTCACTAGCAGCAGCATTCGGAGACATACGAAAGATAGGACTCTATGAAACGTCACATTTGAGTTGAACATCTTCCTATGGAAGGAATGATCAATAGAAGACTTCAGTGAAAAATCAGCCTCAGCATCAACAGCGTGATCAGAAGAACCCAATAGATGAGAAGAGGAAATAGAACATGAGTCAGGAACAGAAGTGAGATAAAGATCAAGTAAAGATGGTTGATGAACATCATTATCAGGAAAACGTGTGACGGAGGTGACAATTTGGGACAAGTCATGAGACAGAGAAAAGTTAAGATAGCTCCCACCTGTTGGATCTGTGTGGTTAGAGTGAGGGAGCCAGTCAGAATGATGAGCATTGAAGTCACCAAAACAAAGATGGAGCTTGACGGATGAATTTGCAATGCATTATCAATACTGCTGGATATAGCATCAACAAGTGAGCAGTCATTGTCAGAAGGGAACGGTACAATAAGAAAAGAACAAATAGAAAGTAGAGTGTAGCAAAGACAACCTTAGACAGATAAAAGGACACCCGTGAGATTCAAGGCTGGAGACACGTGCAACAGCGAAATTATTGTGAAGAAAAAGAGCAAGCCCATGCACATGTGTGGAAGAGTTTAAGTGGACACGAGGCAAATAACTATCCACATGTAGATCGTTGCTATCAATAGAAGCATTCAGATTAGTCTCACAAAGAGCAAAAATGTGAGGAGATTTGCCCAAGATAAGGGACTGAACATCAGGAAGTTTTGACCTTAGACCTCTGATGTTATTATAGGAAATAGCAAGGTGTTAGTTATATGGATTTGTAGAAAGCATAATAAAAAGGGAGAGAAAGATAGAATCACTTAAAGACAAACTTAGCCTAAAAGAGACCCTACTACCAGCGTTAAATCTCCTGAACTCCAAACAGGCTAGCCAAAAAAGTAAGCCCTTCAAGAGCTTAGTAGGGCGAGAAGGGGTTACAAGACTGACTGACAAAAAAAAAGTCTACCTCTAAAGAGGTTAAGTGGCTTACCATAAACCGGTATTTTATTATGACACTCTCACCTAAAGGCTTTCCAACAACGGCTGAGGAGTGCCTTCTTCCCAGGATGTAAGACTGAACCATACAGACAACAACTTAGCATTTTTAAGAGTCTCAGGCCAATGGTGACCAGGAACTATGCAAGGAAGGGAGAGGTTCAGCTCTCTGAAGTATTTAAATACTCACATATATTTTTACATTGCGCATATTTTTCTGTAATTACAGAAAAAAGTCATTCAACGATTTCAAAATTGTCAAAAAATTAACCACTCAAATTGTGAGAGATGGGGAATTTAAACAATTATGGTGTGTTGCATTTATTTTCTTTTAGATACAGAGTATTCATTTTTTAAATTTCTTTGTTTAATTCTACACACGTCGTCACATGTCTATCTACCCCCCCCCCACATATTTCAACCAACATGTTTCCATAAAACATTGTCCATCAATAATTTTTTTTACTTCAAAGAGATCACAGCGATCGTTTAACAAAATGTATGAATATGGAAATTATGGATTAACCTCACTGAATAGTTTATCAAATATATCAGTTATGACCTCTACATGACTTGAGATTTAACCAATCAACTTTTCGAATTATGTACAAAGAGGCACGAAAGCGTGCATATTGTGTTTGATGTGATATTAGCATCAAACTATAGTAGCTTGACGTTTTGCTGCTAAATGAACTTGACCATTAACAAAAAATTAAAATAAACCATCGTCTGGGAGAGTGGTCTCCTATGAGTGAAGATATCAGTTTTATCTTTAGAAAATACTAGAAGATTTGTCTCAAGACAAGTAAAGATTAATTCCTTCAAGAGAACCGTTTTGAACCACTTTTATGCATCCTTTAGAAGTTTAAAATTAACATGTAATGATACAGGGTGGGCAAAAATAAGGGTCCTATTTTTAAAAATTCATAACTTTTTTATTTATTGATTTTTAAAAAAAAATTTTTTTAGAATAAGTAAAGGACCCCTTCCGAAGCAAGCATGAGCCGTATTAGCCCTAAGGAACGTACCCTCATTTAGAAACATTATTTTTGCTTAAAAAACTCAAAACAGTGTAAAAAACAATACTTTAGTTTTTGTAAGTTTTAAGAAGTGTTTTTCGGCTAAAATTTGTTTTGTTTATTTCAAAAAATCTCGGAAGGGTCAGTCTACACACACATAAAGTTTGGTGAGTTTAACTTTTATTTTGTGGAAGTTATTCAAATTCAAGTTATTCAAATTTAAAGATAGGACCCTTATTTTGGCCCACCCTGTACTAATTCATATGTCTAGAATCTTTAATCTAGTGTTGATCAAATGCCTAAAATGTAAGCTTAAGGTGTCTTAAGAAAAAATTGAAATTCAAGGAATCCTGTTTAATTGGTGTCTAATGACTATGGATTAACTTCAATTCAAATGTGATATATTTGAATTTTCAGATCGGAGGTTGTACTAATATTATGCCCCTAAAACTCTTTAAAATACCCCACAGAAATTACATTTAAAGAATATTTATTAATTGATTTCTAATGCCTATTGTAAAAATTTCTCCCAAATCGGAGGTGTCTGAATGTTCACGAAGGGATTCGACCCCCTTTTTACCTACTTTTCATAAAACAAAATTAAACTAAGTATAGCCCATATTATTCACCCTTACGCCTAGCAGCTGTTTTCCAAAATTGATAATTATTAATTACTTAGTTTAGTAGTGACTCGTGTACTATAAATATATAACCATTTTATTTATCTACCTCCCACAAGGTAAGATGTGACACAAGGTCGGGAAAGTGGGATTAGATAAGCTAGCGCTCTAGAGGTGAGCACTCTGGCCATTTAAAACTTGCCTGGGCAGCCCCATCGGCATTTCCCGGTAGAGGCGCCTCAGACAGTAAGCAATAAACTTACTCCTCCCCAAAGAGGGGAGGCAAAGCCTGGGAGAGTGCACCTCCTAGAACTGCACAGGACCGGCAACCCCCAATAGACCAGCGTAAATCCAGACCCAAAGGCCCGGACGATACCGGTCTATTAGGCGGGGTAAAAAACCCTAACCATATACACATACAGATATGGATGATTTGCCCTTGTGGCAAGAAACTACGAGAATAAATGTCCAACATATTTTCAAACAATGAAAAGTTAACAAATAACATTGAACTGTATCACGATAATCACTACACCATTCGAACGAATAACGATTAAAGACAATTCTAACGTTATTTAAAATAATACTTCATCGTATGTAAAAAATAAATCGCTATAGGAAAATAGTGTTAACATTTTAAGGTATTGGTTCATTTTACAGCATATCGAACTCAGTGGATTAGCTAATGCCGATAAAAAAGTAAAAATAAAATAACCATTTATTGTAAGACCTCATTTGTAGCATTCTTTGTAGGGGAATAGTTTGTAGAAATTAGATCATGAACCTTTTGTATAATTTTACTTCCATCATGAATCCAAAAATGACGTTCGGATTGACCTGTTCAAAATGTTCGTTGATGGGACCCGGTAATGTCTACAATGGATTCCATTGAACTCAATACATTTGATCATTATATGTCACCACAAACAACACAGGATTGAGGTTCTTTTCCTTTAAGTGGAATGAGTGCGTTACTCGTGTGACGTCCGTATGTCCTATATATTCTACAGCAATATTTACTCCTTCCTTTGTTGACTTGATTTTTGATTTGAGTCATCCTATGCCAGTCAGCACAGGTGAAACATTGAAAGATTCTGAGCTCCGGCGATGTCGTAACTGGATTCTTCCATGTTTTTTCTAATGTCTCGATATGTATACAAATCGCCACACCTGTATACGTATAGAGAGCCCGGTATTCCCAAATAGGTCAGCCATCTGGTACTGGCTAGGCTCAACATCGCTCAACTTTGGTGATCTAATGAGAACCAGTGTGTCAACGTGATAGTGCCGTACATTTCTCCAATCTTTTATAACTGGTAGTTCTCTTTGATTGATGATTGGATTTCTTCAGTTTACTGTTCGTGCAGGTTTTCCAAAGAGTTTACCATTTATTTGTTATGGATTTTTAATTGTTCGTTTGTGATCAGCATATTCAATTTGGGGATTAGTCTGTATATACTGTCTTTCTAGCTTCATCCATTTTTTTATCAAATATGGTTCGATATCCAACAAAAGATATTCATACATAACAGTTACCAACACGTAAATTGAAAGAAGGTTGGTCCTGCTGGATGAGTTAGATGTCATCATGCTTTGGAATCTTTTTATTGATTTACTGTCATAGAAATATGTGCTGAATTGCATCATAGAATTAGAATTCTTTTATGGAAATCGCTCCAGACAAGGCATGAAGCCACTTGATGTAAGGAGCTAACAAGAACGAAATATGATCATCACAAGCACAGGAGATGCCTATTGGCCTAAGTCTTAAAAAGACCAAGGATATAGGTATGAGGAAAACAGTCAGCAGGAAAAAAGTTCCACAAGCCGGCAGTTCTTGGAAAAAAGCTACTGGAATAGGAAGCTGTATTATGAAGTATCAAAACAGCGAATTGATGGAGACCACTAGACCAACGAGTCAAACGAGCTGGAACAAAAGAAGCAAGGATATAAGTTAGTCCAACATTGGCTTTGTTGCTGTCGGGCTGAAGTGTGGTTCTGTTCAACCCTAGAAAGTCCACCCTCCCAGGCTTTACCTTTTCTCTGAGAAAGGGGTTATTTTTTTCTTTTATGTAAATCGCTCCAGACAAGGCATGAAACCAGTTGATGTAAGGAACTAAAAAGAAATACTACTTCAGGGTTAAAAACTAGCCAACGATAAGTGTTAGATGGATAAAATTCCGACCCAGTAAACAGCAATTCTTCCCCCTTTGTGAGAAACATCGCTCATGGAATGTGAGGACTAAAAAACAAAATAAGGGAAGCGAGAGTTACGAGGCTGCCGAAAGTAAACCCAAAGTCGACTTCCTACTCTCCTAGTTTATTGCTAATAGCATGAGGTGCCCCTACCGGGGAATGCCTACAGGGATGCTCATACATTTTTGTGGGCTAGAGTACGATATACGGCATAATCACGTTGACAGCCGGTTCCCGCTTGATCACTGAAGGTAGGCGACGTTTAGCCTGGTCAGTACCAGATGGGTGACCATTTGGGAATAGCATGCACTGTATGTGGACACCTAGCTATGGGCAAATAGCATCGCCAACCCGCAGTGCTTAGCGTGGCGACTATGGCAAAAAGCCCTGAATGACAGTCACTAATAAGGTTGACAGAAACCAGAGAGGGTCCTCCTCCAGGAATGATCAAACCCCCTAGTGGGGAGAGAGTGCTTATCCTAGAGCGCTGGCTTCTTCAAAACAATACCTGACCTTGTGCTTCACCTCCCCTGGAGAGGAGGTAAATAATATTTGTGCTGAGTTGCCCAGTACTGGTAAAACATATGACTCATCGTTACTTAAAACATAACTTTACTTATTTGCTTACTATTTTTCATCAATGTTTGTTGTTCTCGAAAAAGGGACATAGTAAAGCATTGCAAGAAAAGTTTAGTGATGTTGCAAAAGTTCTTCAAACTGTTTCCTTTGTGACAGCCATTCGTCAAGTATGTGGAAATGATGTTGATAACAAAAATAAAATAAATTGATCGACTGTAGTCGAGAGCGATATGAAGGCTCCCGTTTGATTAGCTACTACACCGGGATGTAGGGGAGGGCGCCACTTCTTACCCTGGATTGCTTCACTTACTCTTGATCTCTACCTTATAATGCCTAGTGTTTAGCAAGGAGGCATCAAGTACTATTATTTTGAGTATTTAGTATGACCCGATCGAGGATTGAACCTCGATCTCCCAGCCCATTAGAGAACACTCAAACTATTATGCCAATGATGTTGGTACGGCCATAAAAAAAAAAACTTGTATAAAAAAGCTGTAGATATCGCAGTAAACCTAAGTGTCTCATTCTCCAACACGTGACAATGTTAGTTGTCTGATGAACCTGAAGACGATTACAGAAAATGTATCACCATTTGGGAATGCCAAGTGCCGTAAATGGCTGTAAATACACTTTCTATAATAGCGTTAGGAGAAGTATCAATCATCTCTCTCTCTCTCTCTTCCTCCCCCCCTCTCTCTCTTTCTTTCTCTCTCTCTCTTTCTTTCTCTCTCCCTCTCTCTCTCTCCCTCTCTCTCTCTCTCTCTCTCTCTCTCTCTCTCTCTGAAATAGTAGGATAGACTGAACTCTCAAGCCTTGGCAGCGCCACTAGTCTTGAGGAAAATTTTGTTAAAAAATACTAATACTCCTTCCGCTTATACCAGTATCACTTCCGGTTATCTTGCCATTGGACATCCAATACTGGATAAGAATAGATGGGGTTATAGATTGCGCAACCCTGATATCTGTATAAAACACATCGTGCAGCCGACGTTTCAGAGGTGTCCATTATCTTTCGAAACAATGGAAGGTAAGAAGGTAATAACACCAAGAACAATTGACATGCAATAGGGCAAGTTAAATGCAGTGAAAATTCTCTTCCGTGTTAATGCGTTGAACGAAACGAACCTCTCGTTGATAATAATCTGCAAAATATAATCATTTATTAAAACCTGTGTTTTCCTTGTTGCTTTCGCATTTCTTTATCTCTGAACTAAACATGAACCACCTTAACTTTCTTTGTTAATTAACCGTATTCAAGGTGAGTGTTTAATCAGCAATAATTAGTTCGCTGTTCACTTCGAACTACAGGTTCTCATGAGAACAAGCACATACGGGGCATATGTTCATGTCTGCGCTAAGGTAAATGGGGGGATATCAAACGAATATGGTTTGTTTGTTTTGTTTTACAACAAATCATATCAACGCTTTTTGGTTTCAAGTTTTTATATCTTCAAATGTTTATCCGAAAAATTGTTGTTTGTCTTGATTATTTCAACTAGTTTTATAACATTATGTTATTACTTTAAAGAGTTTTATTACATTTTTATTTTTTTTGTAACAATTTTATAACATTATGTTTTTACTTAAAAGAGTTTTCTGACATTTTTATTTTTAATAATTTTATAACATTATGTTATTACTTTAAAGAGTTTTAATACATTTTCATTTTTAATAATTTTATAACATTATGTTATTACTTTAAAGAGTTTTAATACATTTTCATTTTTAATAATTTTATAACATTATGTTATTACTTAAAAGAGTTTTCTGACATTTTTATTTTTAATAATTTTATAACATTATGTTTTTACTTTAAAGAGTTTTATTACATTTTCATTTTTAATAATTTTATAACATTATGTTTTTACTTAAAAGAGTTTTATGACATTTTAATTTTTTTTATAATTTTATAACATTATGTTTTTACTTTAAAGAGTTTTATTACATTTTCATTTTTAATAATTTTATAACATTATGTTATTACTTTAAAGAGTTTTAATACATTTTCATTTTAATAATTTTATAACATGTTTTTACTTAAAAGAGTTTTATGAGATTTTCATTTTTTAATAATTTTATAACATTATGTTTTTACTTTAAAGAGTTTTAATACATTTTCATTTTTAATAATTTTATAACATTATGTTTTTACTTTAAAGAGTTTTATTACATTTTCATTTTTAATAATTTTATAACATTATGTTTTTACTTTAAAGAGTTTTATGAGATTTTAATTTTTTAATAATTTTATAACATTATGTTTTTACTTTAAAGAGTTTTAATACATTTTCATTTTTAATAATTTTATAACATTATGTTTTTACTTTAAAGAGTTTTAATACATTTTCATTTTTAATAATTTTATAACATTATGTTTTTACTTTAAAGAGTTTTAATACATTTTCATTTTAATAATTTTATAACATGTTTTTACTTAAAAGAGTTTTATGAGATTTTAATTTTTTAATAATTTTATAACATTATGTTTTTACTTTAAAGAGTTTTATTACATTTTCATTTTTAATAATTTTATAACATTATGTTATTACTTTAAAGAGTTTTAATACATTTTCATTTTTAATAATTTTATAACATTATGTTATTACTTTAAAGAGTTTTATTACATTTTCATTTTTAATAATTTTATAACATTATGTTTTTACTTTAAAGAGTTTTAATACATTTTCATTTTTAATAATTTTATAACATTATGTTATTACTTTAAAGAGTTTTAATACATTTTCATTTTTAATAATTTTATAACATTATGTTATTACTTTAAAGAGTTTTATTACATTTTCATTTTTAATAATTTTATAACATTATGTTATTACTTTAAAGAGTTTTAATACATTTTCATTTTTAATAATTTTATAACATTATGTTATTACTTTAAAGAGTTTTATTACATTTTTATTTTTAATAATTTTATATAATAGTGTTATTACTTTAAAGAGTTTTATTACATTTTCATTTTTAATAATTTTATAACATTATGTTATTACTTTAAAGAGTTTTATTACATTTTCATTTTTAATAATTTTATAACATTATGTTATTACTTTAAAGAGTTTTATTACATTTTCATTTTTAATAATTTTATAACATTATGTTATTACTTTAAAGAGTTTTAATACATTTTCATTTTTAATAATTTTATAACATTATGTTTTTACTTTAAAGAGTTTTATTACATTTTCATTTTTAATAATTTTATAACATTATGTTATTACTTTAAAGAGTTTTATTACATTTTCATTTTTAATAATTTTATAACATTATGTTATTACTTTAAAGAGTTTTAATACATTTTCATTTTTAATAATTTTATAACATTATGTTATTACTTTAAAGAGTTTTAATACATTTTCATTTTTAATAATTTTATAACATTATGTTTTTACTTTAAAGAGTTTTATTACATTTTCATTTTTAATAATTTTATAACATTATGTTATTACTTTAAAGAGTTTTATTACATTTTCATTTTTAATAATTTTATAACATTATGTTATTACTTTAAAGAGTTTTATTACATTTTCATTTTTAATAATTTTATAACATTATGTTATTACTTTAAAGAGTTTTAATACATTTTCATTTTTAATAATTTTATAACATTATGTTATTACTTTAAAGAGTTTTAATACATTTTCATTTTTAATAATTTTATAACATTATGTTTTTACTTTAAAGCGTTTTATGAAATTTTCATTTTTAATAATTTTATAACATTATGTTTTTACTTTAAAGAGTTTTATTACATTTTCATTTTTAATAATTTTATAAAATTATGTTATTACTTTAAAGAGTTTTATGACATATTTTTATCATTCGTCATTATTTTAATTAGTTTTGAAACAATGCTTTTATTTGTTTAGTTTTTTAAACTTTTATTCATCCAAAAAAATTTCACTGAGATGTAAGGGACTATTGTGATTAGGGGCCACATTTACGATAACCTTAGGCAGCATGACATTTGTTCACATTACATTAAAATTTCTGCATGTTAGTACAGACTTGGAAACAGGGATCATGGATGGAAATTCAAGTGTAAACGGTCTGACGAAAGAAGCGATTAGAGTAGAAAGTTTTCCGGCATCTGGAGACCTCTATAGGGCAGGGGTGGGATTTTGCTGCTAGTCGGGTTTATTGGGTTATACACGTTCAGGGGGCACAAGTGCAGTAAGTTCGTCAGTGTACATTCCGTGGAAGTACTTATAAAACATGCATAGGGATGCAACATTGTGGTGATGGGACAGAGGTTGTAGCTTAATAGACAGTGTGGGACCTATTAAGTTAGAGACTCTTTTAGTACCCTGTCCAAGAGAGGGAGACAAGTTGTTGGTACACCGGCCCAAATGTTGCAACAATACTCCATGCGTGGGCGAATGGTGACTTTAAAGAGATATAGGATACTGGCAAGTGTGAGAAGTTTACTAGCCCGGTAGAGGAAGCCCATCTTCTTTGCAGCAGATTTGGAAGTATCTTCTATGGATTTGTTCCCATTCATGTTGCTGGTGAACGACGTCGACGGTTATCAATCTGACTAAGGAGTTCAAACGTTAGACTCTTGAGAAGCTGGCTATAATAGTTATATAATAGCCATGCCAATTGATGGTTGATATTTCAGTTAGTTTGATGGCATTATGTTATTATTCTAATTAGTTTTTTTTAGTTTTATGACAGTGTGTTATTATTTCAATTATTTTTTTAGTTTTATGACAGTGTGTTATTATTTTAATTAGTTTTAGTTTTATGACAGTGTGTTATTATTTTAGTTATTTTTTGTAAGTTTTATGACAGTGTGTTATTATTTTAAATAGTTTTTTAGTTTTATGACAGTGTGTTATTATTTTAATTATTTTTTGTAGTTTTATGACAGTGTGTTATTATTTTAATTAGTTTTTTAGTTTTATGACGGTGTGTTATTATTTTAATTAGTGTTAGTTTTATCACAGTGTGTTATTATTTTAATTATTTTTTGTAAGTTTTATAACAGTGTGTTATTATTTTAATTTGTGTTTAGTTTTATGACAGTGTGTTATTATTTTAATTAGTTTTTTAGTTTTATGACAGTGTGTTATTATTTTAATTATTTTTTGTAGTTTTATGACAGTGTGTTATTATTTTAATTAGTTGTAGTTTTATGACAGTGTGTTATTATTTTAATTATTTTTTGTAGTTTTATGACAGTGTGTTATTATTTTAATTAGTTGTAGTTTTATGACAGTGTGTTATTATTTTAATTATTTTTTTAGTTTTATGACAGTGTGTTATTATTTTAATTAGTTTTTTAGTTTTATGACAGTGTTTTATTATTTTAATTAGTGTTAGTTTTATGACAGTGTGTTATTATTTTAATTATTTTTTGTAAGTTTTATGACAGTGTGTTATTATTTTAATTATTTTTTGTAAGTTTTATGACAGTGTGTTATTATTTTAATTAGTTTTATGACAGCGTGTTATTATTTTAGTTGTTTCTATATAGAAAGATTAATATCTTAATTTTCAAAAACAAAACAAGGTGAAGTAATTATTACATTAACAATGTTTCCATTGCTTTATTCTCTGACCCTTTTCTTGCTATGTATATATATATATATATATATATATATATATATATATATATATATATATATCTAGTCTCGGAAGTTTCTCAACCATTAAAACTATATTAATAAAAAAAAAACATATAGTCCCAGGTCTTTCAGTGGAAAATCACTCACGTAAGTCAATTTATTTTTTACAGTAATTATATTAGTTTGTTTCTAACACTATTTTAATAAGAATTTATTTTATTTAATATATATATATATATATATATATATATATATATATATATATATATATATATATATATATATATATATATATAGTCTCGGAAGTTTCTCAACCATTAAAACTATATTAATAAAAAAAAAACTTATAGTCCCAGGTCTTTCAGTGGAAAATCACTCACGTAAGTCAATTTATTTTTTACAGTTATTATATTAGTTTGTTTCTAACACTATTTTAATAAGAATTTATTTTATTTAATATATATATATATATATGTGTGTGTGTGTGTGTGTGTGTGTGTGTGTGTGTGTGTGTGTGTGTGTATGTGTGTGTGTATGTATATATAAAATTAGTTGAGATCTATAAAATTAGAACATTGTTCCAAGAATTAAAAACCAACTATTATTAGGCGTACGATCGTTTCCAAGACTTTTTGGGAAATATTTTATTTTTCATTATTTTTTTATGATTCCAAAACGCGTCTTCGTCAGCGCCTGTTATAACATCACATGTTTCTTGAGAGAAAAACATCAGATTTCAGTACTAAAAGATACCACCAGTGAAAGGACTTCAGAAATAGCAAAAAGACAGCAAATTGAATAACAAATCAAACATTTTAAACATTCAAAGCATTAACTATATAAGTTGAATCAAGAAGAAGAAATTGCATTAAAAAATACATAAGAAAAAAATATATCAATAAATAAATAAAAATTCAAATATAAACAATAGTTACATTCAACAATATTAATAATAAGAAAAAAAAATAATAATATAATAATAATGTTAGAATACAATAAAATAAAATATAATAAAACTAGAAAACGTAAATAAGAAAGTAAAAAGGATAAATAAGAATAAAATAAATAAATAAAAAAATAAAATAAGAATTTATTTTATTTAAAATAGAAAAAAGATAGAGTATAGTTTTAATTAATGAAAAATTAAAAATTGAAATTAAAATAATTAGAAGATAAAAAAAAGTCTATAATGGAGGAAATAGGGATACATCGAGAAGTAAAGATATAACTCGAAAATATAATTCTATTTTTAAGAAGAAAATGTATCATAATTAGAAAAATGTAAAATAATTACATAATATACAGGGTGGCGCAAAAGTCACGCATTAGTTTGAATCTGTAACAACTTTCACATTTAATCAAATTTTTTCCTTATTTTTCAGAATATTACAGATATAAACATTGATAATTTATCATGGAAAAATATAGCACTGAACAACGAACCAAAATTATTGAACTTTACTTCGGAAACCATCGTTCAATAACCTTAACCCAAAGAGCCTATCGTTGGCATTATGATGTCAGACAATCTCCCAGTCAGACCACAATTGATCGTCTTGTGGCCCGATTTCGGCAGCAGGATTCAGTCAGTGATCTTCCACGATCTGGCAGACTACGTTCAGTACGGACAGCGGAAAATGTAGCACTCGTTGAGGATAGCATTGATGAAAATCCAGACACCTTAACTCGAAGACGAACCACTCGAATTGGGATGTCCAGAAGGTCACTTCAAAGAATTTTGCGTGAATTGCATCTGTTTCCATACACAATTCAATTGGTACAGGCATTACAACCCACATATTTGCAATTACGCGTAGCTTATGCTGTTCACATTCAGCAATTAGCCAGAGAAAAAAATGAGTTCATCGATAAGCTGATAATGAGCGACGAAGCCCATTTTCATCTGAACGGGTTCGTAAATAAGCAAAACTGCAGAATATGGGCCATTGAAAATCCAAGAACCGTTCATTAGCGTGAATTACATCCACTAAAATGTACCGTATGGTGTGGTGTTACCTCGGAAAGAGTGATCGGTCCATATTTCTTTGAAGACGAAGAAGGTGTCGCGGTGACGATAACTGCACAGCAATATCAACAAATAATTGAAATTCTTTTAAGGCCAGCTGTTCAGGACAACCCAGAAATGTGGTTCCAACAAGATAGAGCTACTGCCCACACTGCCTGATAAAGTATTGCGCTCTTAAGGGGATTGTTTGGCGAGCGCTTAATTAGCAGATTTTCTGATTTTAACTGACCTTCACGTTCACCGGATTTAACAGCCCCTGACCTTTTCCTTTGTGGTTATCTTAAGGAAAGGGTATATGTGAACAAGCCTACAACGATTCAAGAGCTTAAAAACAATATCAGACATGAAATCCAAGAACTAGAGCCAGTTATTCTAAGGACTGTAATGGAAAATGCCCTAACTAGAGCCCGTCTTTGTGAGGCCGAAAATGGTGCCCATTTAAAGGATATTATTTTTAAAACCTACTGCAACAAAATTACCAAGTAAATGTATTATTTATCAGGAAAGCCTAGCAAATTACTTGAAATGTTGTAGTTTCTATCACCTAAACAAACCAATGCGCGACTTTTGCACCACCCTGTATATACACATAATATATATACACATAATATATATACACATACACACACACATATATATATATATATATATATATGTGTTGTGTGTGTGTGTGTGTGTGTGTTGCATAGCCCCCCTTTTGGTCCGCGGCAGTTCTCATTTTGTATACTCGTCCCGGAACGGGCCGCGGCAGTTCTCGTTTTATCACTCGTCATTTTTAAGACCATAAATCATATAGTTTGCATACCTTTAAATTTCTCCCTCACCGCGTAGAGGGTGCGTCGTCTAGTGGTTGAATTCTTTCTTCTTTCTTTCTGCCGTGAACCACGCTGCTGCAACACAAAAGCTCCATGACCGACTCGGAAGACAAACGATCTTTTAAATTTAATTTCTGTTTTATTTCAAGCGTCAGTTATCCGTCAGCTGGGAGATATCCACTGACGTAGAGAGAGAGAGAGAGAGAGAGAGAGAGAGAGAGAGAGAGAGAGCAAATTACTGCTTTCGTAATTCATTATCAATTAAGTCCTTAACCATTCGTGGAGGGGGGTTGAAGAGATCATTCGCCTGTATTTTCTTAGGGAATTAATCCCCCTAAGTATATTGCAGACTACATCATAAAATCACGTTCGATAGGTTCGCCTCCAAAACTCAAACTGGCAAAGCTCTCAGCTTCTCACTAAGAAGGAGTGACGTCACGGATCCCACGTGCGACACTCATACGTAAACATTTTCTTTCACTCATGTTTTCTGACCTCTTGACCCGGTGTTCGTCAACGCTCGCTCTGACAGCACCTGTAAGCTCCGACCGTGGGAACAGCACTATTCTGCACCCGACTGTACGGGTCCACCCGCACCAAATCGCGCAAGCTAAACCAAACGATTTCCAAGATGCGTCCGTTCCCACAGGGCCATTATCCAACATACATATATATATATATATATATATATATATATATATATATTTATATATATATCAACCGAGACAGCTGAGCAGAAAATCAAAGATGGCTGTCATATATATATATATATATATATATATATATATATATATATATATATATATATATATATATATATATATATATCAACCGAGGCAGCTGAGTTAAAAATCGAAGATGGCTGCCATATATATATATATATATATATATATATATATATATATATATATATATCAGCCATCTTTGATTTTCAACTAAGCTGCCTCGAGTGACTCAGTTTGCTCTTAACTTAAAACAGATTTCTCCGAACTTTATCCCGTTTAACCCTGAAATGTTATCCATATAATTTACAAATTTATTAGACCCTACTGGATTATCTAAAATACTTTATTTATAACCGGCCTGAAGAAAGAATTTGCCCAGTTTTGAAATCGGTCATGATACTCAGGTCAGATCGTGATCTGACCTGAGTATCATGAACTTTCTCCATTATCATTCTGGCTTCAAGCTTAATCTGAGCATTATATTTCTGAAACGTTCGTAGCGGGCAAATAAAATAATGAAGTAATATGTTCTGGAATTTGTTTTTGGTTCAAGCTGATTTTTTTTCTGAAACAGCAAATATAATCATTGTAGTTTAGTTCCTCGGTGAAAATAGAGCTGATTACACTAAGAGTTTAAAAGTAAATTCACTACACTATCAAATATTGTGGATGTTACACCGGCCGTTCTTACACAGGAGAAACTACACCGGCTGTCACTATAAATAGTGCAAGTCACCAGAGACACAGAGAAGACAAAGCACAGTCTTGTAACTGTCTAGCCAAGTGCTAGTCACTTTCTTACTTTGTTAATACACTTGTTAAACCAACCCTCGACTTGACTTCCTTTATTTATTATTTACTGTTGGACAACTTCACAACAGTGGAATAACTATTAAATTATTTACTATAATTTTTACGAAAAAAAAAATATTAGTAATTTATATTAAAGCAATAATTTTTATTATCTCAAAGCAATGTTGTTTTAATGATTTTTCTAAGGAAAAAGTTGTTACTTTAAACTGAAATTGAAGTCAGTTAAAATGAGTGATGAATATAGGTCGTAATTGGATGGCGGCCATTAGCTAATTGTCATCTTAAATCACTTTGTTGTCGCACTTTTTAGACTTACTTGATGTTTGGTTTAAAGCCATTCACCAGAAGATGCACTCATCTTGTAATGGGAAGATGCTCTTTCGGTAATGCGTTACTCGGCTTTAATTCAAACTACCGATTATTTTAAAAATAAACACACACACATGAAAGCTGACATGTGTAGTCATCGGAGAAATAAAGCGAAACTTGAGTGAACTTAAGGACATCCAGAATCTCTATAGTATTTCGACCTTTTCATGTAAATCATACAAAGACAAACGCATTTCAAATCTGTCCGCATTAATTATTTCTCCCAAATAACAAAAGGAACTATTTTTTGTTAATATATACGTACGCGCGTCCATCCTATAATTACCGGTAAGCAAAAATAATTCCTTCAAAAACTCTTGATAAAACATTATATATATATATATATATATATATATATATATATATATATATATATATATATATATATATAGTATGCACAGTGGAATGGTTTCGATGGGAATCCGAGTAAAAGAGCTCAATGTACTTATTATCAGAGCAGGAATAAATTTAAAGTAAACAAACTAAATACACATTAGGGCTGTTCGCATTATAAATTATTTCGACCTAGATGGGTCTCATCAGACGCGTAAACAGTCTCATTTCGGATTCCAAAATATGACTGTTTACGCGTCTGATGAGACCCATCTAGGTCGAAATAATTTATAATGCGAACAGCCCTTATGTGTGTTTAGTTTATTTACTTTAAATATATATATATATATATATATATATATATATATATATATATATATATATATATATATATATATATAATGTTAAATGCAGATAATGAACTCTGTAGTTTTAAAAGACTAAGCTTGAACATAAAAATAGATCTTCCTTCTTATATATCGATAGTTTCAATGCAAAACGCCATTTTACAATATTGTTAAGTGGCCATTACCAAAATATGTGCATGGCATCATTCTACCAAATCCTAAAATCGTTTTTACATCATGTAATCATTTTGCCACCTCTGTTTTTATCTTCTTCTTCTTCTTTTTCTTCTTCTCCTTAAAACTGTGTTCTGCGGCTACGGTAGTTGTTGTAGGCAATGAAGTTGTTTCGCTGTACATAGTGGTCTTAGTCCCGACTGCTTGAGGTCAACACGTAGTGTACCCAGCAGATTTGTGCAGTACTGCCCTAGTTGCGGTTGGTAATCTTGCGAGCCAGTAACGGCAAAGTCTAGTGCCCTCTGTGCGGGAGTGTCAGGGTTCATTCATAGGACATGGCCTAACATAGTCCTATGTTTCTATGTCATAACATTGTTATATTATTTAAATATTATTTAGTAATAATAAATGAAATAATGTGTTATTAGTAGTATTTGCTCTTAGTGTTTACATTTACTGCTAAGAACAAAGCTTGTAAATAGTTTTTCCGGCGACTGAAGAATGTTTGGCAGAGCACATATTTAGTAGTAAAAGAATAACTATTACTCGCTCTTGATATGAATTCGAATAAATAGATGTTTTTAGATAAATCAAAATACATTTTTAAGAACACGGTTCCATGTTCCGCAAAATAAACTTGCGAAACATAATTAAATATTGATTTTATAGAAAAACAATTTAATGACGTAGATTAGAGAAACTCACTGGCTCTACTTTATATATTAGATATATAATACATTTAATATATATTTTAATTAATTAGGTCAGTCGGATATTTTATGTCATACCTAATAGCATCTAAGCTGACCAATCAATATTTAATTCTGCCTGAAATAAGGATACTTTTTCTTAAATACATAAATAAAAACGAAAATTCCAATCGATTTCATTGATTACATATTCTATCTGACCAAACAATGTTCTTGCTTTCAAGCAAAATAAGCTTTTAAAGTCAAATTCTAGATTTTAAATTTTCGTCTTTTTAGCAATTTTAAAAATGGCGTTTAACATTTTTTTTCATGCGAACTCTTCATTTGATTTTCAGGATATTTTGAGTCTTCGATATGAATCAAAAGGACTTAAGATTTGTTCACTGTTAATTAGTCCATTATTCTATTATTCCGTTACTCTTCTGATTTTCTAAAAATTGGTTCATCAAATGTTGCGTGACATTATATGACAATGAACACAGTAAACTGAACCGGTCAAGTTTTTCGAGAAAACTCTGGTTTGTCTGGCAAGGGGTTAAATACCCCAAGGTGATCCAAAATGACAAGTCTTTGAAAATATCTGAAATGTCCTTCAGTTCTTTTTCCTAAACATCCTTTAAAATTTCGTTAGTCTCCTAGGAAAACTGAAAAATGTACCTTGGCAAATATTCCACCTTTCATCTTTTTTACTAGTGTGTTACCGCTTATCAAGCCTCGGAGGACACGCGAGGATAAAGGTTAAAGAGATCGTCGGTTGGATGTTGAGTATCACCATGCGAGGATTTGAAAAAAACATTGAATGGGCAGAAGATTTCTTAAGAGGAATTGATTATCCAAGAGGACGGCTCAACAAGTATTTGTTTACATTAGACTTGAAGACGACCATGATGTAGATGACTGGGAAGCAGCTTCATAATATTTTGTTCCACAGACGAGACGCTCTAGAAAAGAAACTTTGTTCATGAGTACTCCATTTCAGAACGGATCTGGCTCTTATACAGGTAGAGGATTGCTTCAGGAGTGAGGTACTTTCAGGAGCGATAGAATGATCCAACCATTTTTCCAGCAACCTTAGCAATAGATTTGATGTAAGTCTTCCGTTTCAGGTCTGGGGTAATAGTTCTTTTGATTCATATCGAGGACTCAAAATGTCCTAAAAATCAAATGAAGAGTTCGCATGAAAAAAAAATGTTAAACGCCATTTTTAAAATTGCTAAAAAGACGAAAATTTCAAATCTAGAATTTGACTTTAAAAGCTTATTTTGCTTGAAAGCAAGAAAATTGTTTGGTCAGATAGAATATGTAATCAATGAAATCGATTGGAATTTTCGTTTTTATTTATGTATTTAAGAAAAAGTATCCTTATTTCAGGCAGAATTAAATATTGATTTGTCAGCTTAGATGCTATTAGGTATAACATAAAATATCCGACTGACCTAATTAATTAAAATATATATTAAATGTATTATATATCTAATATATAAAGTAGAGCCAGTGAGTTTCTCTAATCTTCGTCATAGGTAATAAGGCCTAAGAGCTTATCAAGGAAAGACCTTATTTAAGGAGAGAGCCATTCATTTCAACTGGAGAGAAATGGGGATCCGAGCGTTGGTGGTGAAAAGAGAGAAGCTTAGTTTTGGAGACGTTTAAAGTGACAAGCCATTTCCCCCACTGCCCCAAATTCTCCAAATCGGAAGATAGGGAGTCAGAAAGAGCCTAGTCATCAGTGATCTTCGATGTGCTGCCATAGATAGCTGTGTTATCTGCATAGATATCAACGAATTATCCCAGGATATGAGTTGAAAGATCATTTATGAAGATCAGAAAGAGGGTATGGCCAAGAATGAATCTCTGAGGTATGCTAGCATTGATATTTTGAGCTTTGAGTTTTTGCCTGTCCACAACTACTTTAATTGACCTATTTGGAAGAAATAATTTGATGGTTGTGAAGAGATTTCCAGATATTCCATAGCTAGCAAGTTTGTGAAGCAAACTTTGTGCCAAACTCCATCGAAGGCGATTGATATATCAAGAGCTTTCGCTTTAGAGATGAAGCCCCGGTCGATAGATTCACTGATCCTGTGCGATATTGCAGTCAGCACGTTAGCTGTAGATCTTGCAGGACGAAATCCATATTGTTTGTCACTATGAAGATTGTTTCTGTGTAGGTGGTTTACAACTTCTCGATTTATTACAGATTCGAGCAAGTTACTCTTGATGCACACGAGACAGATCGGTCTGTACTGAGATGCAGAAGACCAATCTTCTGTATTTTTAAATACTCGATAGACTGGCGAAATTTTCCAAGGTGCTGGGAAGTATTTCTCCTTTAAGAAAAGATTGAGCGACTTTATAAGAATAGGGGTTATTTCTGGTTGCAGTTTCTTAAGTACTATAAGTGGAATGTTGTTGGGACTAGTTGCCTTGTTGGCGTAAAGGGTCTTGATAAGTTTGGCAACATCGTGGAGAATTATTCGGATGTCATTTAAAGTTTTTTCGGTCATAGGGGTAATTCTGCAAAGTGTTTTGAAAAAACTTTGGCTTTGTCAGAAGCTGAGGAGATAACGTCAAGTATATTAATGCTAGTTGGGATAGAGGTGTTACGTCTGTTCAGGACTCTGTTTGTTTTTCTCCCAAACTCAATTGAGCTAAATCTTTAATTGGCTACTCTAGATTTAAGTTTAGATGTCGGGCAGATCTGAACGAGGCTTTGATTTCAGGGCATCTATTTCGTTGAAAACAATTGAAATAGTGGTTCCTGTGGACAATAGCAACAGCACATTTAGAATCGTATCATGGTTGGCTGTTTAGTCTCTGTTGGAATGGTTTCGATAGAATAAAGCATTCAATACCAACGATTATCCAATCAGATATATCGGATACGATACAGAAAACGCCCTTTTTGAGAATTGTTTTCAGAGGGAGTTCATATATGAAAGATCGTAAACTGTCCCAATCAGCCTTTGAGTATCGGAAAAAATCTGCGGTGGAAAGGGGCATCAGACGAATTGCTAATCTTCGTTTTAATTTTAATTGAGACAATTGAGTGATCGGAGGATCGGAGGATCAGAGGATGCCAGTAGAGACAGTAATTGTGCACTGTTCAGAGTAAGTTGTCATAAAAAAATCAAGAAGTCTTGCAAAATGCCGATCAGCATCGGTACGCATGTGAGCTTGTCAACAATGTGAGTAAGCTCATATGCAAGGCAAAATTCGTGACAAGACCTCCCTTCATCATTGTTAGAGTCGACTATCCATTAAACATTGTGAAAATTGAAGTCACGACAGACATGAATAATGATCGGTTAGGATAATTTCAAATTTGTCAGAAATTTGCTCAATAACAGTGACTCCTTAGGTGAGACGATAGCGGGCACAGGTGGAAGCGGTGCTGTGAGCAAGTGCAACACGGAAACACATATAGGGCGAATCATGGTCTTCCGTGGAAGTGTCTTTGCCACATGGAATGTCACGTCCGATGTAAGCACAGATTCCGTGATCAAGGTGGTGTTGGGGGGGGGGCGGATTTTTAGGTCATGTTTGAATAATCTGTGATCATGAAGTCATCTATAGAAACTAACAAGCCAATACCAGTTTAACACAGAAACAACAGGTTTTCTGCAAATGGAGTGCAACTTATGGAAGGTTGGAACGTAGACCGTAATGTTGGAGAAGGGAATCTACGTTAGAAATTGGGGTCAACCATTTCACACACATTAATTTTGTCTCAAAATCCAACGAAAGTTGCGATTAATAGTTCTATTATCTGCTTCAAATACTGGACGTCATACAACAATCTGATTTGACCTGCTGAGGAAAAATTGGCAAATATTTGTAATTTATAAAATTACCTTGATTCTGTTCACAAAATTTACCAAAATAAGTGATCAATGATGGTTTATATGATTCAATTAATGTTCACCCTAAGAGAACTATGGTTGGCCCCTATGCGGTTCAAAATGTCTTCCAAATGGGCAAAAATTGTAAATTCTCAAAAGATCAAATATTAAATCTTTTTTTATGAATCTTGCTTGCATTATTCAAGTAGTAGTTGTAATAGTTGTTTCTCTTCATTAGAACTCTTCACTGACATCACTTATAGAAACGAAACTTTAGACGTGGAAAAACAAAAGTTTAAAGAAACCATCACAGGTTTCCTCCTATTTCCTAACTTCATCCTTGTCTCAATATATTACAATAGTGTTCAAGGTGGGGTGGAGACATACATTCCTTTCTTGTTTTAATTAAATTCTTTGAATGTATTACTTGAGAAAAGTAAACGTATGAGTTCATTTTATATTGTTGGTTCTCTTATAGAAACACACGATTTATTGAACTGATTCTAGTTTCGTTGATCAGACTTAAATAATTGTCTTTCAGTTTTTCTCGTTTTATATTTCTGATCTACTTTCAACGATTCTATTCAGACGCTTCGTTATAGTAAACGCATTGCGAATACGAATCCTCTAAATGTTTCTTTATAATTTACTCTTACAAATTCCCTTCTTATGCCAGATCTTGCTTCATGTAACTCCAACCTGAATCTGGCCAACATGGCGCGGTGACACAGCCTCGGTGGATAATGCAGTCCTGTAAACCACCGACGCAACCAGTAGCGTTTGCGATCGGAGAGTAAAGTTTAATATACTTTTTTAAAAGTACATTCAGATAGAGAATAAAGTTATCGTCTGCTTTCAGTTTAACAGAAATTAGATAGATTTCACGAAGAAGCTTCGGATAAGTCAGTTATTAAAACAATAAAGCAAGATAGTATTTACCATTTTAAACGCTGCTTCTCCTGCTGGATAAAATTATATTTAATTCATTCAATAAAAACCTGTGTTGCCATGATCACTCACCAGAGAGACAACCGTTCAAGGGGCGACCCATTATTTACATAGCAGCCAGGGTTCATCTCGACAATCATTCCGGCAACCCAGGGACTGACTTGAACCTAGTGAGGTATGATCCTAATAGGTGCAACATCCTAGGCATTACCTCTACCTTCAAAAGTAGAGGTTGGTTTATTACCGATCACCTGAGGCGCTCCTACTGAGGAATGCTGACAGGTTCGTTTATGGCTACTTTTATACCCAATCAAAGTGGCATCACGAAGAAGCTGGTACTTTTCAAGGCAACTTACTTTCTACACTTCTGTGCGATTCAACCTGACATTTTCAGGACATCATTAAGCGCATTAAAATATTAAAACTCAATTATCAAAAGACTTCTCCTCATATATATATATATATATATATATATATATATATATATATATATATATATATATATAATTATTATTATTATTTCATGTATCCACATAAAATGTTATAAGGAGATATAATCTTTTATTTATCAATTTTCAGTATTTACTTCAACAGTGCTCAATACGTGAGTAGAGCCAGGTAGTAAGTTATGAAAATATGTTTATGGCAATTAAGCTACACAGATGTTTCCGCGTTTCATCCCGGGGGGGATCTTCAGGCTAAAATGCATGGAGTTAGTTTTGCCATGTGTTTTATATACACGTCTAGATAGTTAAGCAATCAGATACTTAGACGTGTATATAAAAACACATGGCAAAACTAACTCCATGCATTTTAGGCTGACGATTCTCTCCGGGGATGAAACGCTGAAGCCTCTGTGTAGCTTAATTGCTATAAATATATTTTCATAACTTACTACTGACTATATATATATCTATCTATCTCTCTCTCTCTCTCTCTCTCTATATATATATATATATATATATATATATATATATATATATGTGTGTGTGTATGTGTGTGTGTGTGTGTGTGTGTGTGTGTGTGTGTGCGTGTGTGCGTGTGATAATCTATTGTATGGCTTATATCTTGATGGTAAGGTTTTTCGAGTTCAGAGCGAAATGTTTTAACAAAATAAACATATTATTTAAAATATTAATCCGTCAAAATGTGTTTTTTTAAACTTTGCATACAATGATGTCATTAGTCAATACATTTAATAGAAAGTAAATTTAGAAAGCCTAACCTAAAAATAATAACAAAAATACATAATATTTCAATTTTGATAATTTACTTTCTATTAGATGTATTAACTAATGAGATCATTGAATCGTAAGCGAAAAATATTTAAATTCTCATGAATGAGTCAACATTTTAAATGATAATTTTGCTGATAAGACATTTCGTTCTGAAGAGTGCATTCGGGCGAAAGCTTGGCATCTATATGTCAACCATATACAATAATTATAATATTCACCACTATTTACCAAATTTAACAGAAACAACAAAATATCCTTCATTATATACTAGCAAATATATTAACAATCCAGTCGTATGTTTTTGTTGGTCGGGTTAAGCTACAGAGTCTTTTTTTTTTTGTTTTGATAAATTTCTTGAATCAATTTTTTTTTCTCTCAAACATATTGATGATGAACAATAAGATTTAAAGTTGGGTTTCAGCAATTCTGTCTCGAATTTTGGCCATTTTTTTTACTCTTCAGATAAGAATTGCTAAAACACCAAGTTGGTAGATCATCCGTCTTAAAAGGTTCCATCATTATAGCTTGCTAGTTCTCGGTTTAACGTAAAAAGATCTGCAGTTGATATTTTCCGAATAATTCTTCTTCACCCTCTAAAATGTTTATTTCATGTTATTTCAAATTTCTAAATAATTATATCGATTGTATTTAACACCAGATTATTCGATGGATTCTGCTCCGATGAACTAGATGTTCTAGTGCCTCCTCGATGTAGATACACTAGAACAACCCGACAATCAGCTAAATCCCATCCATTCACTGTGGATGTCCCCAGAGTCCGGAGAGCCTTCTACTTCAATAGCTTCTTTCTTCGTGCTGCCAGCATATGGAACTCTCTCCCTGTTCCGTGTTTCCCCGACTGTACGAACATGCAGAGGTCTAAAACAGACATCTCGCTGCACAGCTTCCAACTTAGGATGACACCCAAAACTTACACCATAATTCTCAGTAGCCCCTTACGTCTACAGTGGCGGCCTGCCTTGTTTGAGGGTGAAACATCTTTTAAAAAAATGTGCTTTTGAAAAACATAACGGTTTAATTCTTTAATAGGAAAGAGCAATTTTCTATGTATCCGAAGTAAGTCGAAGTAAGTCGAACAAACCACAACTTCCTTTTGAAGCTGTCACAAAGGAAGCGAACGGCTGGACAAAAGTACAACGTAAACGTTCGAAAAAGAAGATTTAGAAGAAAGTTAACACCGATGGTCAAATCTTGAAATCATCGGCTGACCCATCCACAAGCCAACAAGATAGTGCGAGCACTTCAACTCTGAAGTCGGAAGAAATCATAGTTTTTGCAAACTCATAGGGTATGGCAGACCTAGGAAAAAGGTTGCCGTCACTCCGCTATGGTCAACGTCCTTAGCATCCACAATATTCAGAGAATATATTTCTTAGTCTGCAGTGAGCAGTACAGTATTTTCTGGATAAGGTAGATACTTCGAATCGTCAATATGATTCCAATTAACAGATATTGCTTCTTTATCTCCCTTCACATGAATATTCACCCATTCCTTATATTTCCAAGTTTGTTTCTGCTGTATGCTTAATATGATGTATGCTTAATATGATGTATGCTTAATATGATGTATGCTTAATATGCTGTATGCTTAATATGATGTCTGCTTAATATGATGTCTGCTTAATATGCTGTATGCTTAATATGATGTATGCTTAATATGATGTATGCTTAATATGATGTATGCTTTATATGCTGTATGCTTTATATGCTGTATGCTTAATATGATGTATGCTTAATATGCTGTATGCTTAATATGCTGTATGCTTAATAAGATGTATGCTTAATATGATGTATGCTTAATATGCTGTATGCTTAATATGATGTCTGCTTAATATGATGTCTGCTTAATATGATGTATGCTTTATATGCTGTATGCTTAATATGATGTATGCTTAATAAGATGTATGCTTAATATGATGTATGCTTAATATGCTGTATGCTTAATATGATGTCTGCTTAATATGATGTCTGCTTAATATGATGTATGCTTAATATGATGTATGCTTAATATGATGTATGCTTAATATGCTGTATGCTTAATATGATGTCTGCTTAATATGATGTCTGCTTAATATGCTGTATGCTTAATATGATGTATGCTTAATATGATGTATGCTTAATATGATGTATGCTTTATATGCTGTATGCTTTATATGCTGTATGCTTAATATGATATATGCTTAATATGCTGTATGCTTAATATGATGTATGCTTAATATGCTGTATGCTTAATATGATGTATGCTTAATATGATGTATGCTTAATATGATGTATGCTTAATATGCTGTATGCTTAATATGATGTCTGCTTAATATGATGTCTGCTTAATATGCTGTATGCTTAATATGATGTATGCTTAATATGATGTATGCTTAATATGATGTATGCTTTATATGCTGTATACTTTATATGCTGTATGCTTAATATGCTGTATGCTTAATATGATGTATGCTTTATATGCTGTATGCTTAATATGATGTCTGCTTAATATGATGTCTGCTTAATATGCTGTATGCTTAATATGATGTATGCTTAATATGATGTATGCTTAATATGATGTATGCTTAATATGATGTATGCTTAATATGATATATGCTTAATATGCTGTATGCTTAATATGATGTCTGCTTAATATGATGTCTGCTTAATATGCTGTATGCTTAATATGATGTATGCTTAATATGCTGTATGCTTAATATGATGTATGCTTAATATGATATATGCTTAATATGCTGTATGCTTAATATGATGTCTGCTTAATATGATGTCTGCTTAATATGCTGTATGCTTAATATGATGTATGCTTAATATGATGTATGCTTAATATGATGTATGCTTTATATGCTGTATGCTTTATATGCTGTATGCTTAATATGATGTCTGCTTAATATGCTGTATGCTTAATATGATGTATGCTTAATATGCTGTATGCTTAATATGCTGTATGCTTAATATGATGTATGCTTAATAAGATGTATGCTTAATATGATGTATGCTTAATATGCTGTATGCTTAATATGATGTCTGCTTAATATGATGTCTGCTTAATATGATGTATGCTTAATATGATGTATGCTTAATATGATGTATGCTTAATATGATGTATGCTTAATATGCTGTATGCTTAATATGATGTCTGCTTAATATGATGTCTGCTTAATATGCTGTATGCTTAATATGATGTATGCTTAATATGATGTATGCTTAATATGATGTATGCTTTATATGCTGTATGCTTAATATGATGTCTGCTTAATATGATGTCTGCTTAATATGATGTATGCTTTATATGCTGTATGCTTAATATGATGTATGCTTAATAAGATGTATGCTTAATATGATGTATGCTTAATATGCTGTATGCTTAATATGATGTCTGCTTAATATGATGTCTGCTTAATATGATGTATGCTTAATATGATGTATGCTTAATATGATGTATGCTTAATATGATGTATGCTTAATATGCTGTATGCTTAATATGATGTCTGCTTAATATGATGTCTGCTTAATATGCTGTATGCTTAATATGATATATGCTTAATATGATGTATGCTTAATATGATGTATGCTTAATATGCTGTATGCTTAATATGATGTCTGCTTAATATGATGTCTGCTTAATATGCTGTATGCTTAATATGATGTATGCTTAATATGATGTATGCTTAATATGATGTATGCTTTATATGCTGTATGCTTTATATGCTGTATGCTTAATATGATGTCTGCTTAATATGCTGTATGCTTAATATGATGTATGCTTAATATGCTGTATGCTTAATATGATGTCTGCTTAATATGATGTCTGCTTAATATGCTGTATGCTTAATATGATGTATGCTTAATATGATGTATGCTTAATATGATGTATGCTTAATATGATGTATGCTTAATATGATATATGCTTAATATGCTGTATGCTTAATATGATGTCTGCTTAATATGATGTCTGCTTAATATGCTGTATGCTTAATATGATGTATGCTTAATATGCTGTATGCTTAATATGATGTATGCTTAATATGATATATGCTTAATATGCTGTATGCTTAATATGATGTCTGCTTAATATGATGTCTGCTTAATATGCTGTATGCTTAATATGATGTATGCTTAATATGATGTATGCTTAATATGATGTATGCTTTATATGCTGTATGCTTTATATGCTGTATGCTTAATATGATGTCTGCTTAATATGCTGTATGCTTAATATGATGTATGCTTAATATGCTGTATGCTTAATATGCTGTATGCTTAATATGATGTATGCTTAATAAGATGTATGCTTAATATGATGTATGCTTAATATGCTGTATGCTTAATATGATGTCTGCTTAATATGATGTATGCTTAATATGATGTATGCTTAATATGATGTATGCTTAATATGATGTATGCTTAATATGCTGTATGCTTAATATGATGTCTGCTTAATATGATGTCTGCTTAATATGCTGTATGCTTAATATGATGTATGCTTAATATGATGTATGCTTAATATGATGTATGCTTTATATGCTGTATGCTTTATATGCTGTATGCTTAATATGATATATGCTTAATATGCTGTATGCTTAATATGCTGTATGCTTAATATGATGTATGCTTAATATGATGTATGCTTTATATGATGTATGCTTAATATGATGTATGCTTAATATGATGTATGCTTTATATGATGTATGCTTAATATGATGTATGCTTAATATGATGTATGCTTAACATGATGTATGCTTAATATGATATATGCTTAATATGATGTATGCTTTATATGATGTATGCTTAATATGATGTATGCTTAATATGATATATGCTTAATATGCTGTATGCTTAATATGATGTATGCTTAATATGATGTATGCTTAATATGATGTATGCTTTATATGCTGTATGCTTTATATGCTGTATGCTTAATATGATGTATGCTTTATATGATGTATGCTTTATATGCTGTATGCTTAATATGATGTATGCTTAATATGATATATGCTTAATATGCTGTATGCTTAATATGATGTATGCTTAATATGATGTATGCTTAATATTATGTATGCTTAATATGATGTATGCTTAATATGCTGTATGCTTAATATGATGTCTGCTTAATATGATGTATGCTTTATATGCTGTATGCTTTATATGCTGTATGCTTAATATGATATATGCTTAATATGCTGTATGCTTAATATGCTGTATGCTTAATATGATGTATGCTTTATATGATGTATGCTTTATATGCTGTATGCTTAATATGATGTATGCTTAATATGATGTATGCTTAATATTATGTCTGCTTAATATGATGTATGCTTAATATGATGTATGCTTAATATGATGTATGCTTAATATGATGTATGCTTAATATGCTGTATGCTTAATATGATGTCTGCTTAATATGATGTATGCTTTATATGCTGTATGCTTTATATGCTGTATGATTAATATGATATATGCTTAATATGCTGTATGCTTAATATGATGTATGCTTAATATGATGTATGCTTAATATGATGTATGCTTTATATGCTGTATGCTTTATATGCTGTATGCTTAATATGATATATGCTTAATATGCTGTATGCTTAATATGCTGTATGCTTAATATGATGTATGCTTAATATGATGTATGCTTTATATTATGTATGCTTTATATGCTGTATGCTTAATATGATGTATGCTTAATATGCTGTATGCTTTATATGCTGTATGCTTAATATGATGTATGCTTTATATGATGTATGCTTTATATGCTGTATGCTTAATATGATGTATGCTTTATATGATGTATGCTTAATATGATGCATGCTTAATATGATGTATGCTTAATACTTTGGCTTTGTTTCACTTCTATTCATCCCTCATTTTGACTTCAATAAAATAACTTTGCACTGGTTTTAATCTATCATTTATATCATCATCATCAGATGTATTTTCTTTCGGGGAATCAGTTTCATCATGACACCATCCTCTTTATTAACATAAAGAGTATTGATAGATGTTACATGCACTTTTCAGGAATCCAACATTTCAATTACTAATTTTGTGAAAAATTGTATAAAAAGTCAATAATACTTACACTGGAAGGACGCCTGTCGTCATGAAATTCATTAACGGTTAAATAAGGTATTCTCATCTCCTTGTCCAAGTATATCTGGGACTTAATCGCAGACAAATACTGTACCGTATTGAATGGGCGATCTTTAGAAACGCTGTACCTTATCAGTCAGATTTTAAAACTTGTAACCTTTGTGTCTCTGAGGCTGTAACTATTAGGAGATTTGATTCTAACGTTTTAAATAAAAAATCTAAGATTATTGGTTTATGGCCACATATGAGGGAATGTAAAAGTAGATCACTTCCATAATAATATTATAACGTAGTAGTTTATATATTTGGAACCTCTCCTTCTAGAAGAAGCGTTAGAATACATCAGGATAATAGTTTTCCATTTAATTGAATCTGTTTTTATTTTATTTACAGTTCACAATCAACTCAAATATTTCATCTAACATTAACAAAGCTAATCTACATATAAATTGTATCTCCTCCTGCATCTCTTATAACCAAGGTTATAAAATTAAATTTAATTAAATTTAATTTAAATTTTAATTTAATTTGTAATTACTAATTATTCAATATTTATTCATATTATTATAATCTTATAAAACATTAATCCCCGAAATTCCGTTTTCCTTTCTTACGTAATATATTAGACGCTACCTTGAAAACTTGACCCATTTAATCGGGCAATAGGTTCTTTTTTCTGTAATATTATAACATTTTTTTATTATATTCACCCCAACCAACGCATATTGCCACTGAGACTTAAGGCGCTATTGTGAATTAGGGGCCAGGTTTATAGGGTCGTCCTCAGAGGGGATTTGTGCAGCGAGATTTTTGTTCACATTACCTTTAAATTTCTGTGTGTTGGTACAGTAAGAGAAAATGATGGCAAGCAGGGAATGCAAAAAGGCAAGCGATCCGAGGAAATAAACTATTAAAGTATAAATCTTTTCAGCATCTGGTGACATTTACATTGATGGGTGGGATTTGGTTGGTTGGTTGGTTGGTTGGTTGGTTGGTTGGGGGTATTTACGTTAAGAAATCACAAGTACAGCAAGTTCGTCGGAGCACATTCCATTAATGTACTTGTAAAACAGGCACAGGGATGCAACATTGCTGCGATGGGATAGGGGCTGGAGCCTGGTAGACAGTGTGGGACCTATTAGATTAGAGGCTATTTTTTACTCTAAGAAAGAGAGACTAGTTGTTGATGCACGAACCCAGATGTGACAACAATACTTCACGCATGGGCGAATGGTGGCTTTGTAGAGATATAAGATTATAATCTTAAGGTGTGAGAAGTTTTCTAGCCCGGTAAAGGGAGCCTACCTTCTTTGCAGCAGACTTGGCAGTATCTTCTATTCACTTGTTCCAATTCATGTTACCTGTGAATGCTGCACTCTCAGGTAGGTTGCTTTAATTTTCTTCTAAATATTTTGAAAACCGACTCCTTGGAATAAGCTTTTGGATATACAGGGATGAAATCTTTCTACCTGTATTAATTTAAGTTGATTTATTATAACTTTTGCATAACCTTCAATTATCCAATCAAACCACAACTGAATTTCTCTGAATATAATTTGTAATTCCTATTGCATCTTTCATTACCTAAGTTGCACTGTTGAACTTGAATTGAATTTTATTTTAATTTTAGTTTACAAAGTCTATGTAGTAAGTCTCTGTTCTTCTCATTACTGCTTATTAGTTTTCCTTCCTTAGATTCTCTTGGCTTAACTATTAACATTAAATATTACATATCTCCTTAAAAATATTCCTTCAACTGAAGCAAAAATAAATTTATGCCATGACTAATTTGATTAAATCGTAGTGATACATTTGATAAAAAATAACTCTTCAATTAATTTTAGAAATTGCATATCAAATAATTATAATAATTAAATAATTATAGATCTGCTTATTTCTTCTTTTGCTTGGTGGACTAACAATGCTTCCATTTTATTGATCTAAACATATAATATATTATTGGTTAATTGATATTTATCATACATCATATTCTTTTTTTTAATTCTAAGTAGCTTTAGATAGTTAAGGAGTTGTCTCCCTTAACAATTGTTTAATTTTTCAATGTTTATTTTAGTAAAAATGGTCCCTACTTTCTCGCTTTATACCGGAGCTCTTTAATTAAAATACATACTGAGACTAGGACATTTTGTAGTTTTATTTTGTAGTATTTTGCCGATTGAGGAATGTATTTAAAACAAGCCGCGCGTGCGTGGTCCCCCTCTGTATGTGACTCGACGTGGCGAGTGTAAAATGCAATAAATTTAGGCAATTTCGGGCATTTTTGCCCCCCCCCTTTGACCCTCTGGGGGCGTTAACCAGAATTTTTCTGAGGTCCAGGATGCTCATTTTATATTAAGAAGAATTGCCTCTACATTTTGGTCAAGTTTCAGAAAAATTGAATGGGTGGATCAAACGTTATGGGAGAAAAGAGTCATTTTTTGCAATTTTGGGGGCTTTTGACCCCCTAGGGTCGCGAACCAGATTTTTTTCAAGGTCAGCGATACTTATTTTCTATTAGGAATAATTGCCTTCACATTTTGGCCAAGTTTCAGAGAAATTGAAAGGATGGATGAAAAGTTATGGGGCAGAAAATTAAATTTTTTGCCATTTCGGGGCCTTTTGACCCCCTGAGGGGGGGGGGCTAACCAGATATTTTTTCAAAAATCGGAGAATGTCACTTTTTAACCAGGACCAAAGTTACAACATCATGCAAAATTTCAGAGAAATTCAATGGATGGTTGCGGAGAAAAATCCGGACGAACGGACGGACATGCCTCAAAACATAAGTTCTCCGATTTTATAAATCAGGGAGCCAACAATTGCTGAATTATGTAACCAATCGAGAGAGGATCGAGAAAAATATAAATAATATCAAATTATATTTTTTAATATTTACCTACGCATGACGTCGTTTCGAACTTTCGGTCTCATCAGCACAGGGAAATGACAATCTCAGACGGTCACGGGACACGAACCCGGTTCACAGAGACACCTTCAATCTGTAAGCGATCGCCCTATCCCTTAAGCCATGGGTGGTTTTCACATGGTAGCAGAGAAATTAAGTTATATTTACACTGAAAGCGGCGAGCGTAAACATCAACACAATCTAATAGAACTCAATGAGAGTCTCGCACTGAAGCTTTAGATGAATGTCTGTTTTAATATCTCTAAACGTGCTCGGCTTTAATTTTATTAATAGGGGCTTTTAATAATATTAAATTATATTTTTTTAATATTTACCTATATATATATATATATATATATATATATATATATATATATATATATATACCCTACTATCTAGCACGCAGAATCTGTACTATAGTCAGTGCCAAAGACCTCCAGATTGTCCGACTGGAGGAACTACGGAAAACTTTAACAAGAAGAGGATACCCCCTACAAATAGTACACAAAGGTATAGAACTAGCAGAAAACATACCATTAGAACAATTACGAATCCCCCAAAAAACGAAACAAAAACAGATATTAGCATAAATCTCTACACACAACAAAAACAATCCAGAATTATTCACAGAAATAACAAGAAACCTAACCCTACTCAACCAAAACAACAAACTAAGTAATATATTAAAAACAACGAAAATAATAAAAAGCAAACGCCAACCAAAAACCCTCAAACGAATTTTAACCTCACCCAAACTCAACCAACACACAATACAAGGGGTCACAAAATGCAACAAGGAAAGATGTGGGGTCTGTGACATAATAATAGAGGGGAACTCATACACATTTAAAACCCCAACACAAACATTCACAATAAAAAAGACCTTAACCGCACCTCTAAGAACGTTGTCTGTGTGCCAGAATGTACAACATGCAACAAATCTTACATAGGCGCCACCAAAACATTTAATAGTAGAGTATCTTTACATAAAAGCAACATTAAAATCAAAGAAAACCGTAAATTATTCGCCTCCCAACATGTGCACTCATGCACGGAGGAAAATTTTAAATAATGCCAATTTTCCAAAGCCAAGATTACACATACTTAATAGCACAAGAAAAAAAACTTTATATTTAAATTCAATCCAGCATTTAACAGATCGTAACTCAAACTACACACCATACTGACCGCACTTCAACCTTTCTCTACCTCTCTATATCCATCTATCTAACCATACGCCTGTGTGTATGCACATATATGTATGTGTGTGTACATGTGTGTGGGGGTGTATGTATGTCGCTTACCTATGTACAAGATTCAGAACTAACCGCACGCACACGCACATACACACACACGGGCACAACAGCCAATTCGGCGACAGGACAAAAAAAATAATAAATTTCAAAAGAAAATCCAAGCATTTCAAGAAATGGAGGCGACCGATGAAATAAAGGTCAAAATCACATGTACTTAATAAACACACGCGACTTTGATCAAGAGAAGCAGAAAATAATAAAAAACAAAAATAAAAAATATCAAAATATCAAAACACATACACACACACCCGCAAACCCACAAATGCACAAAAAACGCCAAACAATAACACATTTCCTCAAATGAAACAACACTTTTTGAAATCAGAAGACATTTCTTCAAATGGATTTACATATCTGATGAGAGCGGACCACCGCTTGAAACGAGTTATATAAAATTATAAAATTATAAAATAACAAAATAGTAAATAAATGTTGAAATTTTTTTCAAATGTAGGTAGTCTTACTCCTTTACACACACACACACACACACACACACACACACACACACACACACATATATATATATATATATATATATATATATATATATATATATATATATATGTACCAAAGGTGACTTTAAACTAAGTTCGAATCCTTTGGCCAGCTTATCATCTCTTACACTGAAGATTGTGTAAGCATGAAACACATGTATCAGTAGTTAAAAAATATATATTTTAATAAAATATTGTTATAGTATTCTTTCTACAAGGACTTGACTTTAAAGTAGAACACTATTATGATTAGGTAACTGTGTATGTCCGCTGACTAGACATTATATCAAGCTTAATTCTCGTTTTTTCTCATGGTAATTGATGGTGGCCGAGAGGTTGAATACCAGGCTGAAGAGTCAAAGGTGACTCTCCAACTGAGATCAAATCCTTAGACCGGTAGTAATTATCATCTCCTACACTGAAGATTGTGTAAGCATTAAACACATGTGTATGTAGATAAAAATAAAATATTTATATATATATATATATATATCAAGATGTGTATATCATTTTATAATTGTTCATGTCAAACCAAGTCATTAAATTTACAATTGTTTAAATGGATCTATATAGTAAACAGTAAATCCTGAAGTTTTCCATAAAAACAGATACTTATGTAAGTAACGATAGAATCATGGAACAAAAATGTAACTGGTGATACCAGATCAGGCTGCCCTGTGGCTCCCTGAGACGAAATTCACCTACATTGACGTTTTTTGTTTTTTTTGTTGTTTTTTTTGTAAAACTTAATTATGTTCTACAAAACCAAAAACAAAAACAACAGCCCCTCTCCCTTTCTCCCTCCCCTTTTTTATTTTATTTTTAGAACTTGAAGCATAAAAACTTTTACTATAATGACCGGATTCGGCATTGAATAACCCGAAAGGGATTGATATGCCGTAAAACAAAACTACCAAACCAAAAACGATGATTAAACATTTGAAGATATAAAGAACTTGAAGCATAAAAACTTTTACTATAATGACCAGATTCGGCATTAAATAACCCAAAAAGGGTTGATATGCCGTAAAACAAAACTACCAAACCAAAAACGATGATTAAACATTTGAAGATATAAAGAACTTGAAGCATAAAAACTTTTACTATAATGACCAGATTCGGCATTAAATAACCCAAAAAGGGTTGATATGCCGTAAAACAAAACTACCAAACCAAAAACGATGATTAAACATTTGAAGATATAAAGAACTTGAAGCATAAAAACTTTTACTATAATGACCAGATTCGGCATTAAATAACCCAAAAAGGGTTGATATGCCGTAAAACAAAACTACCAAACCATACCAAACCAAAAATGTAAAAAGAGAAAGTTGAAATTCGTAAACTGGGCACGGTCCGAATTATCCCCTTTGCATCATCGTAATTTACTGTCATTTATTTTACTAGATTATCTCCCTTTTTCGGAACTCATCACTGGATGTTTTGTACGGAAGCGATGATAAACCTATATCTTCTTTTAGAGTAAATTATGAACATGTTTACTAAATTTGCTATGTTTTTCGGACCTTGCTCTTCCTAGTTGACGAATTTCAACTTTCTCTATTTATATTTGGTTTTATTATTCTGATGAAAAAGGTCTGTTTTTATAGTAAACACCCGAAGATTTTCTGTTTACTATACAGATTTTTTTAACAATAGTAAATCCGATTTCTTGCTTATGGTATAGATTATTATAAAATGATATAATAATAAATCTTTAAATAAATATATATATATATATATAAGCTCTAATTAACCTTAAATATTAAGCTTGTCTTTTATAATTTAAAGTTGATCCCTTCGTGAATCAATCTGACCTATATAAATTAAATTTATACTGTCATAATTTCCTATAAATATAATGATGAATCGTAGATGGCGAAACACGTGTCCATATATATATATATATATATATATATATAAGATTTATGGTCAGACGACTTTGTCTTAATGGCGTTTTCTTTATCCAACAGGTCATAACCGAAAACTTAGAATCAACTGCAAAAAGCGAGAAATTAATATATATATATATATATATATATATATATATATATATATATATATATATATATATATATATATATATATATATATATATATATATATATGTATGTATATATATATATATATATATATATATATATATATAAATCTCTCCCTCTCTCTCTCTCTCTCTCTCTCTCTCTCTATATATATATATATATATATATATATATATATATATATATATATATACATATTAATTTCTCGCTTTTTTTAGTTGATTCAAAGTTTTCGGTTGTGACCTGTTGGATAAAGAAAATGCCATTAAGCAAAGTCGTCTGACCATAAATCTTCCTTAAAGACCAATCATTTCCGGTCGACATTCGACCATAGAAGCGAGAAGAGGGTGTGGCTATTACTATCGATTTTTGGAATTGCAACTCCGATTCTACCCAAAACGCACACCCAAAACTATTTGTCAGCTTCCTAATGTATCGATCATTGTTCTTTACTTTAGAATGTTTCGATCTCTGACCCAATTTTTGTGTTGTTTTCAGAACGGAACAAAAAAAAAAACAAAAAAATTCCACTAAGAGAAAATGGTAAATATTGGAAAATTAGCTTGCATTAAATAATTTACTCATTATAAGCTATTTCAATATGTGAACTTTAAAGAGATACTTTCTATTTTCTCAATCTCTCTTTCTTTTGGCTTCTTAGTTTTCTCTATTCGTCTATCCTCATTCCATGCATTATTCATCGGCCCTCCACTATACAACGCCCGGAAGACACATACAATACTACTTGTTCTGACTTCAGCATCATCAATTCCAGTTCTTCTCTAAGGAAATCTTGTCCTACGTTCTACAACACCAACACTTCATGTTCATTTCGCCTGTAATAATCTCCGGGTATCCACGCTACAATGGCCGAGATATAAGGAAAATATGATCATTGCTTGTTTTGGCTTCCTTCTTTTCTCAGTTTGTTCCTTCCATTTCATTGGATAATCGTCTTCAACACTACACTCTCTAAAGTCCGTAAGACAATGAATAGACAAGAAAACGGGAAAGCATTTCTGCTTGTGTAGACCTCCCAACATTCTCTTTTCTTTCAGTTATTTTGTAATTGTCTTCGGCCCTTGACTTAATCATTTACAATTATTATGTTTATCATCATTATTATTATTATTATTATTATTATTATTATTATTATTATTATTATTATTATTATTATTATTATTATCATCATTATTATTCACTTAATCATTTACACTCAGTATTATTGTTATTATTATTACTATTATTATTATCATCATTATTATTCACCTAATCATTTACGATTATTATTATTATTACCATTATTATTCACTTAATCATTTACAATACGTATTATTATTATAATTATTATTATTATTATTATTATTATTATTATTGTTATTATTATTATTATTATTATCATCATTATTATTCACTTTATCATTTACGATTATTATTATTATTATTATTATAAATTATTATTACCATTATTTTTCACTTAATCATTTACAATCAGTATTATTATTATAGTTATTATTATTATTATTATCATCATTATTATTCACTTAATCATTTACGATTATTATTATTATAATTATTATCATTATTATTATTCACTTAATCATTTACAATCAGTATTATTATTTTTATTATTATTATTATTATTATTATCATCATCAGTATTATTATTATCATCATTATTATTCACTTAATCATTTACAATCAGTATTATTATTATTATTATTATTATTATTATTGTCATTATTATTCACTTAACAATCAGTATCATAATTATTATTATTATTACCATTATTATTCCCTTAATCATTTACAATCAGTATTATTATTATTATTATTAATATAATCCTCATTATTATTAATATCATCATCATTATTTTTATTCACTTAATCATTTACAATCCGTATTATTATTAGTAGTAGTAGTAGTAGTAGTAGTATTATCATCATCATTATTCACTTAATCATTTACAAACAGTATTATTATTATTATTATTATTATTATTATTATTATTATCATTATGATTATCATCATTATTATTATTATTATTATCATTATTATTATTCATTTCATCATTTACAATCAGTATTATTATTATTATTACTATTATTATTATTATTATTATTATTATTATTATTATTATTATTATTATTATTATTATCATCATTATTCACCTAATCATTTACAATCATTATTATTATTATTATTATTATTATTATTATTATTATTATTATTATTATTATTATTATTACTATTATTATAATTATTATTATTATTATTATTATTATTATTATTATTATTATTATTATTACACAGACTTCTACCGACTGAATCTATAAATTAATTCGCATTCAAAACTTAATTTACTAACACCTTACACTGTCTTAAATACCCGAACTTAACTAGATTCATTAAAGTCTAAACTTAATTTAAAATCCGATAATAAGTAACATATTACATTATGTTTTACGGCGAAAGTCTCAGAGACATATCATTATGAAAAATTATTTTATTCATTTAATACATATATATACAAAAACATATAACGTGTCTTGCTTTTTTCAATATACTATTATATATATATATATATATATATATATATATATATATATATATATATATATATATATATTACTATTTCATGTATCCATATAACATTTTATAAGGCGATATAATTTTTATGTATCAATTTTCAGTATTTACTTCATAGTGCTCGATACGTAAGTAAAGCCTGAAGATTCCCCCGGGGATGAAACGCAGGAGGCTCTGTGTAGGTTAATTGCGATAAATATATTTTTATAACTTACTATATATATATATATATATATATATATATATATATATATATATATATATATATATATATATATATATATATATATATATATATATTACCAAATAATATTTTATGTGTTTCTATTCTGTCTTTATCCAAATAGTACTCAGTCGAGGAGTACAGCATAATAATTAATATGGTAATATATTTTGTCTGGCTACACAAAAGCTATCGTGTTTCCTATTTAATAAGGGGGCTACTCAGGTTCACGGCTATATCAATTTTTCTCTTTTTATATTGATTTCATTCCCTTTCAACTACCTCCTAATTAAGTTTTGAGTATTAATCCACTCCTAATAACTTCTTATAATAATCTCACACCATTTCTTTTACCCCTCTCGGTGAATTCCATTATCTTCAGCGTTTCTACTTGACTTTAATCTTGGCCGTCGAATCATGACAACTGCATTCTTTTATTCTTTTTATTTCCAGTTACACATTTATTTTTCTCAGTTGTTAGTTTATTTATTTATATTGGAGGTCAACTAAAATATTTAAAGTTCACTTTTCCTAAATATAATGGGTCTTATTTACTTCTATTTATAATTTAAAAGCTTATTTTAAAAAAAGAACACTAGACTATTTAAAAATATATGGCCATTATTTATTTTTCTTACTCTTTAAAAGTGTTTATAAAAATTATTTCTAGATTTTTAATTTGTTTGGTGAAATAAATAAAAACATTATATCGAAGTAATTACCCAGGATGAATTTATATCCGTGCCTACAGTTTATAGAGATTTCGCTTTTTAGATTTAATATTTTCCTAGTGTTTCACTTGGACACAATCGACATGGATCATTTAAGAATCTGCGAAAATATTCTACGTAGCTACTGAGGATTGTCCATTACCTTTAAAATATCAGTTATATCTGTCAAAGAATGAACAATTATTATCCAGTGGAATTTATATTTGATGTGATTGAAGAAGAAAAGTGAAAACGTATTGCCTTGTACAGAATGAACTTATAGGCTTCAAATTCTGGGACTTTTATTTTTAATACATCCTCTTTCCCTATTCTTCTTATCTCACCACTTGTACCATTCGCCCTTTATCATGGTCTGTTATATCATGTTTAGTAGTGATCAGACGGAACGATGATTAAACACACACATTGCGTCATTTGGTTATTTTGAAGGTGTTTTAATGTTTATATATAATTTCCCTTCCTTTGTAGCGTGGGTGATAGCGTACGGTTAAAAGGTTCTGACTACTGACAAAGTGGTTTGCAGATCTGTTCGTCTAACCACATTGAAGAGCGGTTATACTGCGAAACAGCTATCTTTTACGTTGTAATGCTGATGAAAAGAAATGTTACTTCGTTATCTTCTTCATGTTCCATTAAAACGACTGAGAATTTATCTTTATTTGATTCGAGATGCCGATGTCAGTTTTCAGATTAATTTGTTAAAAGGCGCGACTACATGAATATAATGTTAATTAACAAGTCTACCTGACTTATCTTTTAGTTATTTAGTAGTTGTTACTTTGAAAAAGATCAAAGGTAAACGAAAGTAAAGGTAATAAAATGTCGGCATACTTTTAATTGCTTCTGCTGATTTCATATTTATTTATTTTTCGTGGTGGCAATAAAAATGTGAACTGGTCGAGTACAAAAATACGAGTCGGCATTCACCGAAATCCCTATCGAAGGAGAAGATAATACCTGACTGTCAAAGTGAGTTTGCTAAGCCAGTTAAATTTTTTTTTAAAAAGATAAAATGCAAAATTCCTCATTTCTACTTGCTATATCTTCCTCGCTCTCTATCTATTTCTCTTTTTTCTCTCTCACCAGCGTGAGTATTTACTGTGAATAGAAGATCCCAAAGTCCGTTATAGGTACGGTACCATAACACCTCCTCCCAAGTTTTACCTCCTCAGGAGTTTTAATATCATTTCCTTTTTGGATTGATTACGATAAGACCCGGAGACTCCCGTTTCCTTCTAGATTGCCACTTTTCTGGGGCTGCTTCTCGAAATTTAAATTATAAACATTCTTCTGGAACTACACCGGTTTGTTATTTTGACTAGCGACTTCACATGCGGTGTTCTCGGCTGTTTTTTGTTAATTCTCTTTTCTCCCGCTTTTTATTCCTTTGTTTTTTTTTGTCATCTGAAAATGATTTGACATCGAATTGAAAGTTCTAGTGATACTTATGTAACATCCAATTCATTTATTTTTTTACACAAAAAAGATTATTAGTAAAATTGAAAAATAAAATAAATAAAAAGGAGGGGATTTCTGTTATGTTTAATAATGTTGGCTTAAATGAAAGAATGCTGAATAAATACACGCAATATACATTCATTTCAAGACTGCATAACAATCCAGGAAGGTAAGAAAGACAGCCTTCTAAACAAATACCTAAAACATTTATAATTATATTTACTTGAAAATATAAACAGCTGTCTTATTTACACTGCAAACAATTCTAATATTTCGAGTCAGCTGCTGCTTATGCTTTTTTCGCTTGAATATATACTTAGTAGTACACACATGAGTAGTGGGGTGGATGCATTTCCACGAACAAGAGCAGTAAGGCGCCTCCTCCCCTCCGCTAGCCTGTGGGAGACCCTTGGGCAAGGTCGAGTAGCCACTTAGCTCCCCGATAAGAGTACGTGAAGTCATGGCAAGCAGGTGGTATATGGAGGATTGAGCAGCCTAATGGATTGTAGAAACTGGTCAACCCTTCGTTTTGTGTTAGGCAGATGATACTAATTTTTGTACAATGGCTAAGACTCCCTTCTCTGTAAGAGCACTGCTCCTATAGAAGATAATTGCAACCCACTATAGGTAACCTCTTTACAAAGAACATCATGGTGAAACAAAACATTCAAATAAGAATGGAGAGCCATGATCATCGATGTCTGCAAAGACCTGATATCTGAAGAAGAAGATTGCACACAAAAATAGAGAGTTCTGTATATCTATATTAAAACAGTGACAGCGCGTATGATCATATTCGCTATGATTGCTTGGAGAATATATGAAATATGTAGTATATTTGTGTTCAAATTAAATGAAAAAGGTTTAAAAATAAATCTTTGATGTTGACTGTTGTCACGCTGTTTGCTCCAGAACAACCGGTTCTTTCGTTTACTGTTTATTTTTTTTCATTTAACTCGTAAAGCTTGACTTTTACGTCGCTGTCGTCAAATCAAACAATTCCCGGTCTCTTTAAGACAAAAGGGGAAAATACTCGTCGAACTTTTTGTACACACCGTTTGGTGCAACCAGAGGTATACTGGTCGTAATGATAACCTTTGCCACAACCTTTTCGGGCACTTCGCGAAATGTGTCGATTCTCTCTGAACGTTTCGCGTTCGAACTGGCCTCGGGGTAGGGTTAACTAGTATCGTGCTAAGCGATTGTATTGGCGTCGCTGGTTTTCTGTTCTTTTGTCAGCAGACACGTTTCCACGAATTACTTACAGAGGAGAAAGTATGTGTTCTTATTTCTATGCTGAATAGATCTGTCAACAAAGGGTGAAAATACTCGAGGAAGGCCAACTTCAAAATCGGAACAAGAAACGTCTAAAGAGACATGCCACCCAAACTGGAACTAGATTCTCTGTCGATGGTTTCGCCTGTCATGCTTGCGGTAGACAGTGTAGATGACGGCTTGGACTGGGCAACTAGAGGAGGACGAAGAAGAAGATGAAGAAGAAGAAGAAAACAGAAGACTACAATATTGACTCAGTAAAAGCGTACACACGTGTACATTTCTATTGGTAGAGGAAACCTCTCTCGATAAACTATATGCATGTAGCGAACATTTTTATACTGTTTGTTAAAGAAACTTAATTGTTCATTCGGTGCATAAGTTCAGATAGTTGAATTGTTTTTCTTTGTTTGTAGAATAGATACAAGTAATTAGCCAGTGTCAGAAGTGTGTGTCTGTGTTTGACTTATTTTGTCAGTGTACGAGTATGTGTTGAGCAGGGCTTTACGGAGCCCTCCAAAAAGGAGCGCGTTCCAAGAGCACGCTCCTTTTTGCTGAAGCGAAGGAGAGGAGGGCTCATTTTATATTCAGCTGGAGTGGAGCGGGTGCAGCTCCATTTGGGACTAAAGAGCGCGGTTTTAGCGCTCCGTGCTCGAAAATTATTTGATTTCTTCTTTTTTAAACATTAGTTTTTTATTCAGCAATAAAAACGAAAAAGAAAGTCTCAGCTAAACTCTGAGTTATTTTTTTAAATTATATCTCTGGTAAATGTATATGAGATATGGAGAGAGAGAGAGGGGGAAGGAGGAGAGGAAGGGAGAGAGAGGGAGAAGATGTTTACATCGACATGTGACATTTTTGTTGGGACAGTTTTCTTAAGGCAGAAGACAATTTGGCAACAAATGTCTTCAAATGCGCCAGTGAGTCTATATAGATGTCTTTGAAGTTATTTTCTTTTTTGTATTATTTATGTCAAGGATTTTTATTGCTGATTGAATAAATAAACCTATTTTTCTTTTAATTCATGTTTTTAAATAAAGAATTTTAGGTTCAATTGTACTATAGGGCCATTGGATTTTCTCGTCCACTTCGCTCGGTATTCACCCAAATGTTCGATAAAATCGATTTTTGGGGTGAAATGGTACATTTTGTCCTGACAAAAGATTCCAATCTATTTTTTAGCATATATCAAATTGAGCTTTTATGCCACATTTTTACCCGTTGTCTTTTCGGCGACATTTTGTTATTCTTAAATTCACGACTAGTATGTTTTAACCTTTTCATGTTTGCTTTTAAATTCGTTAAATTCCGTTAAAACTTGCTTTTGTAAATAGAATGTTCAAAGTATTTTTGTGTGTAATAAAATGTTACAGCAGTAAAAAATATTTTTAGTCCAAGGAAAAAAACAATAAAAACCAACATGGCCGCCAGCGATTTAAACCTGGAATTGAAGTAAGATTCTCAACACTTTAAAAAGTAAATGAGAATTTTATTTAAGGACCAAAATACAATTAAGACCAACAATCAGTTTCATCCGAAATTTGGGCGAATACCAAACGAAATGAGCGAAAGACAACAGCGGTCCCTATTCTACAATTAAACCGATGTCTAAACTTAATTAAATTAAAGAAAATATCTTAAATTTTAATTTTAAAAGGCAAATAATTAGACTTTCTGACTAATTTATTGTTTTTTTAGAATCGAAAATAGATTAAATATCTTTCTTTATCTTAAAAAATCTATTATCGAATATTAAAATTGTAAACAGTTTGTTTTTGTTAGAGATTTCAAATATAGACGTTTTCACCTTTTTTATTCAAATTTTTAATTTTAATAAGTTTTTTGCCCGACCTAGGAAAACTTGCTCCAGTTAATTTTTCGGGGGAGGAAAATGTGACCCGATACTTTTTCAACTCCCAAGGTCTAGGCTAGATATTTTGTATGAAATTTTAAGACATTAAATGAATCTCTGAATTAATTATTGACAATTTATTGACATTTTTTGTCCAATTTATGCAAAATATTTTTTTATTCAATCTTTAAAAAATAAACTGCATTGTTTTTTTTCGCCCCAAATTGTACTATTGAAAAGAAAATTGGATAAATCGATTTGTTTGAAAGTACTTGCGCGTTTCTCTGTTATAAATAATAATATACATTATACAATATAGTTACGTTCGTAAAACAAACAAATACTAAACAACAGCACGACGATTAATGTTGCCCTGGCTGTCTCTCCTCTCCCAGAGAAATGGTTTCTTTAAAAAGAAAATAATCACTAATAATGTTTAAAAGTAAAACTTTATTTACTTAAAAAAAATGTAAATTACCTTCCAAAATAAATAGAAAAAATATCGGATCAAATTTTCCTTCCCTGAAAAAATAGGTTGTTAATGTAATGAATATTAAAATTGTTTTAAAATACTTCAAGGATTTTTCTATTTCTATTTTAATACCTCAGGAAACGGAAATTTACGTATAATCCTATACTTCGTTCGACATGTTCTCCTATAACTCTCAAAATATTAGCGAGATTTTGTCAAATATTATCTTATGGTCTTAAAGTGACATCCCAACCCATATTGACGAGATCCTTTGACGCCCACCACAACCTTCGACCATTCATTGGCAGAATAGAACGTTTATGAAAGAAGGTACATTTTCATTATAGAGCGCTGAAAAAAAGCCGCTTCTTTTTTATAGGAGTTTGAGCTGGAGCGGCTCCTTTTTGAAAATGCGGAGCGTGATAAGAGCCAGCTCCAATTTTGGGCGTTGGAACAGGAGCGGAGGCAGCTCCAAAAGTAGTGGAGCGCGTAAAGCCCTGGTGTCGAGTATGTGTTGAGTATGTGTGGCATCCACTAAAAGTTGGTAGCAATTTCATTCTTCCCTAGTAGCTGGGGGGGGGGTCGCGGTCGAATGCGTGTTATGTTCTCTTTTTAAGCGATTTCTGTCCTCTTGACTTTTCGTGTTGAACAAAAATATAACAGGAAACTGATGACCATGCACAACGCACTGCACCTGAAGAATGAGATCGATTGACTCTATGTAAAATGAAAAGAGAACAGGACTTGTAAGATTGGACGATGTGATCAAAGAAGTATAAAAATACATAACACAAAAAAAAACTGAAAGGCTCATTACCGCCGCCAAAAGCACTCCAAAATGGACAATACGAATGAACTGGAGAAAAAAAGCGAGAAAAGCAAAATGGACAAGTCTACATGGATGATTTACGAGACTAACTAATAAAAAAACGCACAAAAACACGGTTGCGAAAAGGACACTTGAATAGAGAAACAGAATCTCTGATTATCGTTTATCTACCATCAGAGAAGTTACTTCTGGAGCCAAACAGGCATAATGTTATCTTTCTGCTTATGAAAATAGTTACTTTATTCTGACACTATGTCTTACATCTGTCGCTCTGTTAGTTTAACGCCTTCAATGTTTGGAGTCAACAAAATACACAGCGGAAAGATTGATCTTTATTGACTCGTCCGTATCCATCGTTCCCTCCAATCATTAGAAATGGCTGGAAAGGGACTTTTCACTCTTCTGACAACAAATGAAACATCCAGAAACAGAAGAAAAACACGGAAATAAAAAGGGGGGGGAATAAACAAATCCGGTTGAAAGCAAGAACAGATATTTTAACATTTTTACGCGTTTATCGATGAAGCTGCCATTTTAAACTAAAACGTGACAGACTGACGGACGTAAACTTTAACGTGACGTATCTTCCAACAGAGAGAGCAAAAAAGTGAGAATATATATATATATATATATATGTGTGTGTGTGTGTGTGTGTGTGTGTGTGTGTGTGTGTGTGTGTGTGTGTGAAAAACACAAACGAAAAAAAATGTTAATGCAGAAATAAATCATCAAAAAGAGTGATTTTACCGGTTTCGTTCTGATCAACGAACGTCTTTAGAAGAAGTAAAAATGTTCGTTGATCCGAACGAAACCAGCAAAATCTCTCGTTTTTTTTATGATTTATTCCAGTGTTAATTTTTTTTTTCGTTTGTCTTTTTCACACATCCTGTCTTTGACGGAATTTCTTTTTATGATATATCGTGCATTTTATCCTCATTTTGCTCATTGCGTAAAACAAATTCAAGCTCCCGACACTTGACAATGTTCACACTTACATCTAGCCAGTGTCGTTTGAAGCGCCGACTGTTAGCTCGACGGTTGAGTTTCAATCTCGGCTTGATGTACTAGCTGGTCTCGCCTCACTGAAGAACTATAATACAGCGAAACAGTCTGTATGTGGATATATATATATATATATATATATATATATATATATATATATATATATATATATATTAACTACATTACATTCTTTACTAAATTATTAACTAGCTGTGCTGATGATTCATATTTCACGTTTCGCTTTGTATATGTTCTATGTTTGCGACCCCATGGATAATTATAAAGCGTTCTATTATAACTGTGTCCACTTAAAATACTTCGAGAAAGTATTTACTGGATGCTCTTTCAAACCTAAGCGTGACAGACCAAATACACGTCTCGTTGGCACATCTAATAGCATTCATCAAAGCTGTGCGTTTAGTGGTGAAAAGACTGTTTCAAACAGACGCATTAAAAAAAGATACGTCCATTCAATCTACTCGAAATTTAATCTTGACAGATCAACGGCAATGCTATTTCAAACGTAAGCTTGACACATCAATTGGCTGATCGACTGACAAACAGATGCTTTTATATAGATGCTTGGATGCATCGTCTTAGATGTGTCCATTTAATTCGTGCTTTTAATGATGCAGATTCTAATTTTGAAAGCTTAACATTGATCGACAGACAGCCTCTCTTAGAGAGATGCTTGAACGAATTTGTCGTCAAGTCGTAAAAGTTATGAGAGATATAAACTCAAGAAGGAGAAAGGGGTGAAGAGAAAGGAAGGAAAACGAAAAAAAAAGAAAAAAGTTCAATCAAATAGAAACAACATTAAGCCCGAGCAGATTTTCTCTTTGCTTGCAAAGAAAAGGTCTCAAGGACTTTATATAGATTGTTTCTAGGGTCTTAGTAAGTCGCACTCTCCCTACATCTCAAGATCTTAGAAACAATCTATATTAAGTCCTGGAGACCTTCTCTTTGCAAGCAAAGAGAAAATCTCCTCGGGCTTAATGTTGTTTCTATTTGATTGAACTTTTTCTTTTCTTTTTTTTACCCCTTTCCCTCGCTATAATTCTCATAGCATCTTTATTATATTTTTTACACGATACCTCGATATTTGGCTCTGTTGAGTGAGGTACGAAACCAGTCAGCTGCCTTTTCATCTTTTTAATTCTTAATTCATCATGATTAATAAATATTTTCCTTTTTATGCCATTATAAAGTTTTGTACTACAAAGAAAATGTTATATATATATATATATATATATATATATATATATATATATATGTGTGTGTGTGTGTGTGTGTGTGTGTGTGTGTGTGTGTGTGTGTGTGTGTGTATAATATACTCAAGAAAGAGGAGGGGTAAAGACAAAGGAAGGATAGTGGGTATAAGAGAGAGAGAGAGAGAGAGAGTAAGAGAGGGTAATAATGAAACAGAGCTAGTAAAGAAGGAGAAAGGAGTGAAGAGAAATGGAATGAAAGGGGTTAAAAGAGAGAGAGAGAGAGGGGGGAGTAAGAGAGAAAATAGATAAAACAACATTTATATGGTATTAAGTAGACTGAAAACTTGACTAGCTCGAATTAAATACATATTTATACCAGACAATGGGCAAACAGGGATGTATATATAAAAAAACATTGTGCAAGCTTGTATGTTTTGTAGCTTGCGACGTTTCCTATTTCGGTCGCATCAATTAAGCCTCGTAAATAACATCAATGGAAAGACGATGTTTGGTGATGTTCTTGTAGGAGGCAAGGCAAAGAAAACTCATCGGAAAAGCAAGGATAGTGTAATAATCGTCTAAAAAATGGTTAGAAAAAACATTTATTACTTACAATAATCTAAAAACTATCAGGAAGTTTTCACATTTCTTTTCAATTCTATCTTGGTTTAAATTATGAGTTAAGTTTTACATACAACTGTAATTCTATTTTTCTCGATGACTGCACAACCGCACAACCGTACGGGTAATACAAAATTGTTTTTTCAAAAAAACAAAAAAAAAAGTGAATTATAAATAAAAAGAAAGTAAATCCGAGACAACTTAATGAAATCCTTTGAAAAGAATAATTTTCAAGATATTCGAATGTTACAAAACTTTTTATCTTGCATGACAAAAAATTGCATATTAGAATATACTTTGTAGTTCAGATTCATTTTTACTTTTTTATGGTCTTGTTTTTCAAGCATATTTTTATGTTTGATTGAAAGAAAAATATTTTTTTACCTGAAGTCAAGAAAACGCAATATAAATAATTCACTCGAATAAATTTTTATTTAATTATATTCATAGGGCATTACATTTTATACGAAATACAAAATTAACGGACAACTCAAGTAGTTCATATTTAAGGATCTTTACCTATACACAAAAAAAGAAGAAAAAGCTGTAGACCTTTAGTTCGAAAATATCGAAAACCGAAACTCTTAACTAGAAACAAGCTCTGTGGTGAACGTCGTCGCCATGAAGATTCTTTTGTTTGAGATTAAAGATTAGAGTTGTCCACTAATTAGCAAAGTTCTGAGTCTTTTATTGATTGATCTGTGTGGAAAATTGTCACGAAATTATATCCGTGTTGGATAATGACCCTATGGGAATGGACGTATCTGTTGGAAGTCGGGTTTGACTTGCGCGAGTTAACGCGGGTGCAGTCGAGTGCAGAGCAGGGCTTGTTCTCACAGTCAGAGCTGACAGACGTGACATGGTTACCGTGTGACGAGACCCAAGATCAAGGGTCAGTCTGCACCTGCGAGAGGCTCTGTGATGTCACTCGTTCTCGTGAGAAGCAAGTTTTTAGTCAGTCTGATTCGGAAGGCGAACCGAGAGGACGTGCGATTCACGATGTAAAACTAAGGGAAATATTTCCCTTAAGGAAAGACAAGCGCGAGAAATCCTTCCCCCCTCTCTATGAATGGTTAAGAAACATTGTTAACTAACTACGATAAAGTAGAATTTGCTCTCTCTCTCTCTCTCTCTCTCTCTCTGTCTCTCTCTCTCTCGACGTGGTGAATGACTCCCAGTTGAAATAACAACGCTTGTAATAAAATAAATTAAATTTAAAAGCAGAGTTTGTCTTCGGGGTGCGTCATGGCTTTTGTTGCAGACAACGGATGGCGTGGTTCACGGCAGAGAAGAAAGAATTCATCCACTAGACGACTCGACCGCGCTCTACAAGCGCGGGAGAAATCTAAGGTATGCAACATCCGTATGTAATTTTTTTAAGTGCGAATTTGGCATTTCTGTGGCTTTTCTTTGATGGTGATCGCTAATAGAAAATGTATTTGTTATACCCTGTCAACGTCGGGTTACCCTGCTTGTTATAAGAAGCCATTATAAAAATTGATTTCGTTGGTTTCATCTTTTAGATCGACATACGATAAATATTTTGTTTGTGTATTATAATAGAATCAAATATAAATTAATGGCTTCCATGGTATTTTAGTTCATTCGATCTGTCTGTCGTATCGCCATTTTCTCTGGATTCTCTGCATGGCCTGGCCACTTCCGGTTTGTTTTAGTTTGAAAATTAATCAGGTTCTTCATTTTCTACTCGACATTATTGAGACGTGCGTGAAATAACAAGAATGGATATTTTCAAATGTGTCCACTCAATCTGCGGTGTTTCCATCATAAACGTGACAGATGAAACTGAAGAGTGAAAGACCGACCGATCGATCGACCGAAGACGTAACTGGAAAACAAGAATGGATATGTTTAAGATGCGTCCATTCAATCTGTGCGTTTAGCGATGAAAGGTCTGTTTTAAACTGAAGCCAACACACCAAAGGAAATGCGGTAAATTTGTAGATTAACACCCTCGGTTAGCTAAATAACCCCACTACTACTACTACACACACACACACCAAAAAAAAAATGTAATTCTCCTTTTTTAGGCGATTACGTGTTAACACCCTGAAAACTTGATTAACACCATCAGTTAGCTAAATAAGGGGGTTATTTACCTAACTGAGGGTGTTAATCTACAAATTTACCACACAGACACAAAAAAAAATTTAATTCTCCTTTTTTGGGGCGATTACGTGTTAACACCCTGAAAACTTGTCGGAAAGAAGAAAAAAGAACGAAAACAATTATTTTAGAATTTAGAGTGAGGTATCAGTTTCGTATATAAATTTAACGTAAAATGATCCTCCATTTCCGGCCCATTCTAACATTCTAGAGCTGTTACCTAAAATCTGTTACCATAAAGCCATAGTTCGATTGGCAAAGTCGTAAAACCACCACGTAATCTCCTAAAAAGGTAGACCCTCCAAAAAATGCGCAAAGAATTTATCTCTCATGGCCAAATTTATTTTTGGTGCATGCCCTAAAACGCTAGAATTGTCCCGAAACGAAGGATCAGTTTACATTTAATTTATATGTGAAACGGATTCCTACTCTAAATTCTTAAATAATTGTTTGTTTTTTGTCGCCAGGTGTTGGAGAGTGTTAACACGTAATCGCCTAAAAAAGTATAATCTCATTTATTGTGTGTGGTGTGTTCTACAATAATTCCGAAAATGCTATTTCAAACTGAAGTCTGACAGACCAATTTGAAATGTGACAGACAGACCGACACATCTAAAACTAGACGGAAAACAAGAAGAGATATTATTGATTAGTCCATTCATTTTGCACGTTTACTGATAAAAATGCTATTTCAAACTTAAGCGTGACACCACAACGAAAATGTCATTGCAACCTTAAACATGATATACGAACAGAAATTTAATTTCAAACATAAGCATGATAAAAAAAAAACATGTTATTTTTAATTGAAGGGTGACAAACGGACAAAATCTGATATGAGACGCGTAGATGTACATATCTCATAATGGGTGGAAAGAAAATACGAGAAATTACTGAAAATCGGGACATAACGGTGTCTAAAAGAGACAGAAAGCACACACAACTAATAATGAATAGAAGCTATTGATGGCGGATGAATCTCTACAGATCTTATAAGTAGGAACGTAAAGAAATGCGAAATAATAAAAGGAAAGAAGTCGCAGTTGTAGATAGCTTTGAATATAGTCACGTGATGCTGAAATCCTATTTCCATTGGTTGCAGTTGTTTGCACGCGTCACATCTCTTCAGCTCCCATTGCTTTGCATCACGGCGTATCCGAAATTTTCCTGTGTAAATTATTTTCTCGTGGATAATGATTCAATCTTCCGTCACTTTTAGACATATTTAATTCAATAGGGAAATGATGAATTATATTTCGGTTTTCGTCCATGTTCGTTACAGACTGCAGCTTACCTTGGACGTCCGGACAAAGAATATCAGAAATAAGTATGTGAAAATGATTCTTACAAAGAGAATAATTTGTAAATCTACCGTGAATTCGTTCGTATTTCAGTTTTTTGAATTGTTTAAGTAAACATTAAAATGTTGAATTCTGATTCTGTCATTGTTTCATTCCATTGGGAACTCGAACTTTCATTAGAAATATGGACTACGTCATTTCCCAGTCATCGTTGAATATTATCCTTCGGGTGCATAGCACTGTCTACTGTATTTCACTGAATACATTAACGAGTCATGTCCAACCCGAGAAAAAATAGGAAATCAAAAAGCAATTACACACACCGAAAACTTGAAGAATTACACACACCGAAGACTTGAATTTCATCCAGAAAGACATGATAAAACCACAACACACTCAGCAGAACAGAAGATTCCCATTTGCTTCAAATAAAATAAGAGAATATATTACATACTTGTGAGACACTCGAAAATAATTTTGAAGACGTTAACAATTTTCAACATTCTCTCTCTAATCGTGCTTCTGGTGCTACCAAATCAGGCTGTCTGAAGATATCGACTTCTTGACCCAAAAATGCACCAAACATTGATGTTTTATCGTTTTCTGTCTCTTTGCCAAAACTCAACCATGTTCTGCAAACCCCAAAACAAAACGAAAAAACAAAACAAAAAGCAAAACAAAAAACAAAACAAAAAACAATTTCCTTCCTTCCCTCCCCTTTTCCCTCCCCCTCTCCCGAAAACTTTTGCCAAAATCACCGGATTCAGCATTAAATAACCCGAAAAGGGTTGATATGCCGTAAAACAAAACAACCAAACAAAACACCATGAATAAACATTTGAAGATATAAAGAACTTGAAGCCTAAAAACTTTTGCCAAAATCACCGGATTCAGCATTAAATAACCCGAAAAGGGTTGATATGCCGTAAAACAAAACAACCAAACATTAATATTGTGTGAATTTGAAGTTTTGTTGTTGCCTTTTTATTTTCTGTTAACCCACTTAAATGTTAGACCTTGAAAATAGCGTAAACAAGTGAATTGAATTGATTTTTAGCCACAAAACGCCATTTGAATGTTTTATTTATTTACTTGTTGCTAAGTGATGTCATTTTACATCTTTATGCTTAAGATTTGTAAAAGTTTGTGGTGCTTGCAAGCGCACAGATTAATTTCAGGTGCGTTTTTGGTAACTGTGCCGACGAGAGATGCAGCAACGTTAATTCCTTTAATAAAAAAAATGTGTGAGACCATGTACGACGATTGTGTCTGATTGTTGGCGAGCGTATGATCGCCTAGGTTCCGAAGGATTCCATCATTTGCGTGTGAATCACAAATACAATTCTGTTGATCCACTAACAGGTGCCACAACCAACCACGTAGAACGAATGTGGAATGAGGCGAAGAAAAGAAACAAAGTTGAATGTGGCACCCACACGCAAATGGTGGAATCGTACCTAGCTGAATTCATGTGAAAACAAAAATTCCGAAAGGACACTGCACTTGGAACTATTTTCAAACAAATTGCTGAATTTTACCCAGTGTAAAACTGTCATTTATTTCAAAACCTTTATTTCCCTTGTTTCATGTTTTTTCCCCTTCCATTTATTTTTCCAGTATTTTTCTATTTTTTATTTTTTCTTCTGTGATAATTAATTTATTTTAATAAATCATTTTATTTTTCATTGGTGCCGAATATTTTGTGATTGTTTTATTCTTAAATTATACTTTTACATATACATTGTTTAAACTTTATTTTAGAATAATTACAATAATAAAATCCATTTTAACATAAAGCGTGGTTAAAACTTGAAACTAGAGTTATCTCCCCCTTATTTGACTCTCCTAAAATTAAAGATAACTTTTTTTCGGCCCTACAGTAAACTAGCACCAAGTTTGTTCATTTTAGGAAATATTTCATACCATTTTTTTGTGTGTTTTTAAGATAATTACAATATAAACTAGTAAACCTATTGTCGGAATCTTATCCTTTTCCGGATAAAACCGACGAAAAATACACACCCGCAAATAAACGGACAATAAAAAGCAGGGGATAAAAATAACTAGAGCAAAGAAAACGAGTTTATTTTGTAGCGGTTATAAACATAGACCTATTTTCTCCCTCCGAAAAATGTCCCCATTGAGTGAGCGGGTCACACATTGACCAATCAGCCTGCAGGGCGCATTGATTCCTTCTGTCGGCTGAAGAACTACTTCATCCCCTTTGGGAATCATAGGCGGTCCCCAGAGAGACCCCGGAAAGCAACGAGGACACACACACTCTCTCTCTCTCTCTTTCTCTCTCTCTCTCTCTCTCTCTCTCTCTCTCTCTCTCTTGCCCCTGTCCACTGGACACTCACAGCAAATACTATCTTCGCCTGAAGATAGTTGCTGACAGAACTCAGGCAACTCTAAGAACTCTTAATTTCTTCTTTCTCTCTCGGACTATGTCCAAGTTTCTTTCTACCTATACCAAACGGTATAGGTAACCTTTGTGAATGAACCCTTTTCGTTGTTGTTATAAATAGGTTTTGTTAATTCATTTCGTGTCTAAAACCTAAGAGAGGGACAACGTTCCTCTTCTTTACAATTTTACATAGAAATTTCCAAAGTGGTGCACATCTAACCTTGCATATTATTCTCTACGTGGGCCACAAATATTTTTTTTTAAATGCGCCTGGTAACAAAATAAAACAAATAATAGATCAGTAAAAGATACAAAAGAACTGTTTTCCGAAACAGTTTCTAACAAGAAATGCCGTTTTAACAAACGAATAATAAAATATAATTTGAGAAAAGTAAGTATTTCCATATGTTTAAACAAGCAAATTATTAGTATAACGAACAGAACGTCACACGCTGGATACAGGAGGGGGGGGATTACTGGTCGCACGCTGGGTACACAAAGGTAGAAAAAGTCTGACGTCGGCCCATCCTTTTCTGGGGAAAACTTATAAAGTCTTGAGTGAAGGGCTTCTCGGTAGAAATGAGTGAGGCTATAAATGGGCTCACCTAACAGTTGGATCCAGGCTGAATTCTCAAATAGTTATTGATAGAGTTCCAGTTCCAGTCTCGCTTTTAAAAAATTTCAATTTCTGCCGGAACGTACAATAAATATTAAATCCACAAAATGAATTCTTCGAACTTGTTTAGGCTACCAAAATATGCTCATCCACATGTCGATATAGAAAGAAAAACGTGTCCTTCAGAACATATGATCAAGTGGCGAGATACGCGATATTCATCTTAGCCCCATCCCTACTAGAAGCAAAGAGAACGAATTACGAAATCAATATGGCTTCCAGCAAAGCTATCCCATTCGAGTTGTCTCCCTTTTTTAGTTTCGTACAAAAATCGAAAATCCAAAACTAGAGGGAAACTCGACAAAAAACACAAATAAATGTAAAATATACAAAATATGTGTATTAAAAATGTACAAAGATAGGGAGTTACGTGTTTATTGGAAATATTTCTGAAATTATTCGTTAAATACGACTTTTTTCCGAGCATTTTTAAATAAATACAGTCAAATTTAATGCGTTTCTAAATTGTGTTAGTAAAGCGATTTGTTCGTAAATAGAAAGAAAAATATCATTAATTTGTTGTGACAGCGTTGAGAAAGAAACGACAAAGCACGCAACCTTCGCCTTCAGACTTTCGGGTGATAGATAAACGAGGTAATAGTTCGCATCGTCCCCGAGCAATTAGTTCTGCGAAATATTGCTTCTTCCTTGGCTTCACCAATCAGTGGCCTTCTCTTAGACGAATTTCGGATGGTTAGCATAACTATATAAACACTTGAGCGCAATACGCTCTCTCTCTCTGTTTCTTCTTAGAAACGAGACGCCTCTCTCGACATATAGACAACTACTACACCTGGCCGAGTTACCTAGCTCTGGCCAAGTACAGAGAAGCCAAAATGGCGACTGTTTTATCCATGTGGAATTAATATAACACACATACATACACACATGGACGCGTCTTGACACCGTTTTCGATGTACAAACATTCTATATTATGAACTATTCTCTCTTCCCTACGAATGGGAAATTATACTAATCGATTTCCTTTACTTTTGTCGTCGTTCATACTTATGGACATACTAACCTCTTTACTTTTTGTTCACGTACTAACGAAGACGACTCAATAAAGTTGTTTTATCTATTAGAAATGGACTCCGCCTCATTTTTTATAGACATGTCTAAAGGGATTGTATGGATTGACTCATTTTCTCATCCCGATATGATTTTATTCTTCAATAATCGGCTTACGGTTAAAATCATATGTGATAGGAAAAGATTACATCTCATAGAGTTCAGCAAAAGACGAGTGCAAACCGCGTGTCCTTGTGCGTATCAAAGGAAGTCACGTGTTCCCTGCCTAAGCATGGCGCATGCGTCCTTGGCGTTTATGTAGAATATGACGAAAATGTGCGAGAAAAGACTCCATTTGATGTGTTCACTGAAACTGACACAAAGGCAATTTAAATTTTGAAAAGCAGTATTTTTTTTTTAATTATTAAATTAAATTAAGAAATCAACAAGTTCTTTATTGGCTACGTAGAAAAAAAATGCTTAATTTTTTTTATTGTAATTTAAATTAGGTAAACAACTTTTTCATTGGCTGTTGGAATTACATGTATTGTCAATTTCATTAATCATTCCTGAATCTTAAATCAAAACTAAATGTCAAATTTAGGACGTCCTCGTATCATAAGGAGTGTATAGTTGACTATATCTTCACTCCAGATGAAATTAAAGATTTCGACTGGACTTTTACTTCAGTTTTACCAAAATTAATGGAAAACGAGGTCCATTTTCGCGGCTTCACTAGGTAATTCTAAAACGTGTGGAGCATGCGAAATACACCGAAAAAACTTACAGATGGATGCTAGTTTTACTCTGTAGCAAGATAAGAGGTGGTGTGTACAAATAGGGTTAGAATGGCACATTTCCATTAAGGTTGGAAATTGAGTAGAAGCCGCTAAGCTGACGTAGCGAATGAAGGGGGAGGATTTTTCTCTTTCGACAAAACCAGTAAACAGAGATAGAGAGCAGCGGATTTAGATAGCTGCTTCACCCATGAGAAAGGGGTTGGCTATTTTATGTGTGTACATGTGTGCTATGAAGAAACAATAAAAACTCAATGAGACTTTTACAGCCCAATATCATTTGTTGATGTTTCTTTATTAATAGTTTTTTTTTTCTGAAAGTTGTTATTGGAAAGAAGACAACGACAGAGAGAAGAGGAGATGGAAACCTCGCCATCGCGACTACAGAAATTCGATCAGCTAAGTCTGCAAACGAAGTGAACGTGCTGTGAGGATTCAAGAATATCCAGCTATGCTGCAATTTGATCCCAGTCCTGTTAAGTAAATTTGTATATCAGCTAATCAAGTGATTGAGTCCTGTTCTCCCCTTGTTTTTTTTATTGGTGTTCGCGATCAGCTCATTCACGACTATGTTTTACTCATAATCTTCCCGATTGATTACATCTTGGAATTACACTATCCGATCCCAAACCCCACTTCTATTTCTGTTACACCCCTCTCCAAAAAAAAAATACCCCCAAATCTTAAGAGCACACTCTCATTAAGAGTCGACGTGCTCGTTTTCGGTAGTACACAAACCGGAAAACAGTGAGTGGGTTCAATAAGTCGTAATAACCCGTAATTTGTTGTTTGTTTGTTTTTCTTTCTTTTTTCAGTGGTTTTATCACTCTGTAATCCCTCCTCCTCTTTCTTTTCTTTCTTCCCTCCTCCTCTTCGTCATCATCATCGCACAGAGAGTAAAAGTGGTAGTGCGGTATGTTTTTTTTATTTACTGTTGAATCACCATTTATCAAGGCTAAAAGCATCTCGAGGGTAAGATATTTGGGCAAAATGTGTGTGATGGACGAATGGTGATGATTGTAGGGTTATTGTTTGTACGAATTGGACTATTAAAACGGAGATAAATAAAGGATGACCACAGACCTTCGTCTCCCACACTTTTAGGGCCTTGTGTCTAAGTTGTCATTTCAAATAAATATTTAAAAAATATGATATCCATTGGGAAGAAAAAAACTTCCTAAACTGACGCAAGTTTATTTTTGTTCTAATCCAGAGGGCCGCTTTTCGAAGAGCTAGATTTCCCCTACATTAAAAACTAACTTCGTGTCTAAATGTGTCCTTGCGCAGAGACAAGTAAAAAGAAGCAAACAATTTAAATGTATTTGCGTGGTACAGGAATTTGTACAACTATGCTAAAATTGTTTGACTTGGTCGTATTTAATTCAATTAAGACAGTAATATATATATATATATATATATATATATATATATATATATATATATATATATATATATATATTATGTTATATATATATATATATATATATATATATATATATATATATATATATATATATATATATATATATATATATATAAAATAGTAACTGTGTGTGTGTGCGTGTCCACTTGATATTTTTGTGTTATGTTCACCCAAACAGCTGGACAGAATTGCTTGAAAATTTGCATGTGAGCTACTCACCTCTCAGTGAAGGTCATAGACTATATAAGAATTATATCACTTTAACGCTGGGGATCTCCGGGGATGGGGGGCACAACCAACTCCCAACACTCCCACCCCACCCCAACCTCCATCCCCACCTTACTGAAAACTGTTTTCCCTTCGATTCAAATGAAATTTAAACCATAGGTATATGAACAAAAATGATGTCTATTCCCAAAATTTCAGCAATTTTTGATAATATTAAGATGGTCCCCAGGGGAACAACCCATCCACTGAAACTGTATTCCCTTTTATTCAAATTATATATATATATATATATATATATATATATATATATATATATATATATATATATATATATATATATATATAATCAAGGAGAACACCTCTCTGTCTGTGAATGTCTATCCCTAAAAACGAAGAAATATTAGGAAGTGTACTTTCAATATAATTGTATTCACATGCACAATTTGCATGTGAACATAATGGAAGTATTTTTGCGTCTCTGGCTGCCCCTTAACGAAGCTAATAACAATTTCCAAACATGTTACACAATGAATTAATCTATTTATTCGCGTAGTTTAAGAGTATTAACATATATCTGAATAGCTCGGTAAGTAAGATATCTACCTTACAACATCAAAGTTGTTGTCAAAGTAAACTCTCCCTACCATGATGATATCCCACACTCTAACCTGGGCAACACCGGGTAGTTCTGCTAGTATATATATATATATATATATATATATATATATATATATATATATATATATATATATATATATATATATATATATATATTCAACAAAACAACTGTTCGAGTACGATCGTTTCAGAGACCATATGTTTTATTGATATTAGATCTATCGTCAGCACAGAGTGTTAACATGAGTTCAAAGCAAAAGCATATAGACAGCATCAATGGGATACAGATGGACATCTCCATTTATACAACAAATAGAAACGATGAGGGGAGTAGATACTATTAAGTTTACAAGGCTGGAACTTTAATTCGGGATGCACATCTGGTTCAAAGTCGAAAGAAGTCTATGCCATATTACAAGTAAGAGGTCGCACCTCAAATAGGAAAATTAAAACAAATATTGTTTTATACAATATATAAGAGTTATCATGAAGCAGAATTAGTAGCGTATATAATCCAACAATGAGAAAATGTTAAGACTTATTAAGTTCAAATGTAATTCCATGAAAAATTGCCAGTATACTGAAATCATATGCCCTTAATAGGGTTAAGATGAAAATTCATAGACACTAAATGTACAAAAGCAAGGAAATTCCCAATTTTTTACACTTTTATTGTCATTAAGGGTATGCGAGCACAACAGGGCTATGTATTTTACTGGTAGGAATTTTTCTTCAGCGCACCTCACACACTTTATCCATTCATGCATAGAGATTTATACTGTAGTGATGTGATCATGAAATGGTTTGGTTGATAAAAATTTGGGAATTTCCTTGCTTTTGTACATTTAGTGTATATGAATTTTCAATTGGCAATTTTTCATGGAATGCCACTACTTTTGTAAAGGCTATGCCTCAATACAATGCCTTCTCATAACTGATATAGTTGGTAGTTTGATTAATCAACGTATATGGTAAACTAAAATTAAAATGCCATCAACTAGACACTAGAACCGCTATCTCTGCCAAAAAACAACTGAATCCATCAAATGGCCGATAAGATATAGAATAAAGTGTATGAATACTGGTCATTTTTAAGGTTTTTTGGAATTTTCTGGAAAACTAAGGTATATAGTAAACTGAAATTAAAATGCCATCAACTAGACCCTAGAACATCTATCTCTGCCAAAAATCGGCTGAATCCATCAAATAGTTGATGAGATACAGGGTGACACATACGTACGTACGTACACACAGATAACATGATTTCATGATTGAACTTTCTGGATCTCTGGGTTGCCTTGACTAAGTGATAGTCATATGAAGGTTGAAGGTTCAATCCTCAGTGCGGGCGATACGAAGAATTGCAAATTACTGAAGACTTTCCCCAGTCATGGCTGACATAAAAAGAGCATGCTACCCCCATGGATAATTAAAGGGTTCCGTTCGAAATTTCGTCCAGATTCCCGAGTTCGACAGAAATATTCCCGATTTCGAAGAGATACACCTGAAGAAGGCCAGAGGTTACAGCGGCCGAAACGTTGTGATGATAACACTGAAGATGTAAATGTGGTCCGAATAACCAAAATTATGCAAATTAACAATCATCATCTCAGAAATTCAGAAATACTGATACATTTTTTTATACAAAGTTTATTGGCTTAATATGTGCATAGATGTTTCAGCTTATTCAAAGTTCAGCTTCTTCGGGCCAATGTAAAAAAAATTAAAATATTTGAAACCCTTTATATAAAAACTAGACACTCTACAATTATGGCTGACTAAGATGAAAAAATACTTGAAGATGGGACATAAAGATAAAAATAACAACTCAATCACGGAAAAAAAGACATGCAGGTGTGAATGGGTGAATATGTATGTATATACGCACAGGTGTACATATCTATGTGGATATAGAGTTATGTATGTGTGGGTATATAGATAAGTAACTGTGTCTTAGCCGATACATACCTTGCCTCCTCCAATATACCATCCACCTCCTCTTCAACCAAAACGATATGTAAGGGATGTAATTTATCTATTCCTCTCAATTTAGTTAACATGGCCCGAAGAAGCTTGACTTTGAATAAGGTCGCAGCCGAAACATGTATGCACATATGTAGCCAATAATGTTTGTATAAATAAAATTGTATACTATATATAAACACAGAGTGTTGCAGCAAAATCCGACACTTGACAAAAAGAAAACTAAATAGGCAATAAAAACAAACGTTGTATATGCAGAGACGCGACAGTTTATTTAGCGACAGTTAGAGTTACATACTGATTTATTTATTTTTCGATGTAGTCGCCGCCGGCGGAGACGACTATCTCAAGGCGGGCGCGAAATGTGTAACATGCTTTGGCGACCATGTCCGTGTCTATAACGGCGAACGCCTTCTCATTGACAGCCTTCAGAGAGTCGACCGTGTTGTGGGCGTGCTTGTTGGTCTTGGCCCTGATCACGATTAGGAGAAATAGTAAAGATGGTTGCAGTCGGGTTGGAAAGGCGGCCACAAGTCCGGGGACCAGTGACAAAGAACATTGTTGAGCACCTACGCCTGGGTCGTCTTGGCCATCCAGGGTTTCACCACGCTCCTCATCACCTCCTGATATATCTCGGCGGTTATTCTCAGTGTTAGATTTTGCTGCAACATTCTGTATATAAATTAAGATACTTTCCGACGAAAAAATAAACCTTATAAAAAGCGAAATCGGCTTCTATCTAAGCAAAAATTACGACCGTTGCATCAAGTGTTAATACAGACGAGACATTTATTAATAACAAGCCTGAGTTTTTTCAACAAATGAATCTTCAGAATTAAAGAAACAACTGAACTTACTTCGGATATTGTTTGCTAAAAAAATCTTTTTCTTATCTTTACACGATACATACGGTGAACAAGCTAAAGAGAGAGTCAAAGTTTTATGTTTAAGCTAAAGAGATAATCAAAGTTATCTCCCCTTAAAATATATATATATATATATATATATATATATATATATATATATATATATATATTCGAAGCTTCTCGTTAAAAAGTAGAGCACTGTAAATGGTAGTAATAACACAGCGTGACGTCACTTGCTTTATATGCATCATTCCTTCACTTATAGAAGTTGAATGCCTGTACGTCTCGCCGCCTTTAAAAGTGTTAAAATTATCATTGTTTATAAGCTGTTCAGAACTGGCCTATCGGTTAGCGACGTTGGATTGGGGTTGAAAAATACTTGTAATCCAGGGTTTCGAATCGTGTGACCGATGGTGAATAGTCGTACTTCTATGCTGATGAGTCTTGATTGAAAAGAGACGAAACGTATAAATAAACAATAACAAATATATATATATATATATATATATATATATATATATATATATATATATATATATATATATATATACTAATGATAATAGAATTAACGATAAGTGAAGTATCGTAAAGTGATCTATCTCGATAAAGTAAAGCTTTCTACAAACTTTTACTATTTTGCTGTCTGCACCCCTTTGTCTTCGAAAATGGCTACTCAATACTGCTAATATTTCCTTCCAGGCCATTTATATTTTTATCCCCAACCTTTCTAGTTTTATTCTTCAATTTTTCAAAGTGAAATGGAACTAGGTAATATTTATTTATTATAAATACCACATTACCAAATTTTATCCTCTGACGAGAAGAGTTTTATCTTTGAAAAACCATGGTTTAAGGATTAATGTAACTCCTTGCATCTGAACTTTCGATGTAATAAAATTTGTATTAATTTTATGTAACTTTATGTAATTTTATGTAATATTATGCAATTTTGTATCTTCATCTTTCTTTCTTTAATATATACAGGGTGGGCAAAAATAAGGGTCCTATTTTTAAAAATTCATAACTTTTTTATTTATTGATTTAAAAAAATTTTTTTTTTTTTAGAATAAGTAAAGGACCCCTTCCGAAGCAAGCATGAGCCGTATTAGCCCTAAGGAACGTACCCTCATTTAGAAAACATTATTTTTGCTTAAAAAACTCAAAACCGTGTAAAAAACAATACTTTAGTTTTTGTAAGTTTTAAGAAGTGTTTTTCGGCTAAAATTTGTTTTGTTTATTTCAAAAAATCTCGGAAGGGTCAGTCTACACACACATAAAGTTTGGTGAGTTTAACTTTTATTTTGTGGAAGTTATTCAAATTCAAGTTATTCAAATTTAAATCAATCTGTGTATGTTAGTAGGAAAGTACATTCATTTCACGCTTACACCCACCTACCCCCCCCCCCCCGAAAAAAAGAAGAATGGAAACGCTACTGCTTGTAGCCTTTTTAAAATCTTTTTTTCCTTTTTATATTATCACTTCCTCATCACTTAAAAAAGACTGTCGTCAGCTATTACCTATCAGCTATTTTGTGCCTGTTCATTGCAACGATTACCAGAATGAGAACAGGAAATTAGGCCCTTATATTATTTATCTCGTTTGGCGTTTTAAATTTGCAAAAGGCAAATACACAAAATCTTAGAAAGTTTCTATGATTGCAATATATTTTTTCTCTGCGAAATATAACCCCAATCCAAACTAAATTTTACTCTTCGTGAGGTTCTGTTCCCACTTATAAAATGGATTAGTCTTTAATATACTGCTGAGGTACATCGCCCTAATATACCAAACTAGCCTTATCCGGTGTTGCTCAGGAGTGTTTTTACTTTCAGTTTTTTTTTCACTTAATATCCCTCCCCCCCCCCGTTTTTATTTTTGTTTTGTCAGGAAATATTTACATTTTTTGAAAGATAATTAAAAGTAAGACATATTTCATTAAAATAGGTTTTGCAATAAAATCGATAAAATGTCTTGTGAAATGTTGAAATTTAAATCCCATTAATATTTTCGAATTTGTTTGCTTTTCATTTTAATAACGAAATAGACATGATACCAAATAACATGTACTTAGGAAAACTTGGAAGCAAGTGATTGGACAAGACCGCACAAAGTGGAATTTGGAGACTGCTGACCTGCTGAACCGAGAGTGAGCTTGCGTAATATAATTGAACGTCTGAACCCCCCCCCCCTAACAAGGGGAAAGTGACGTCAAATAAATAGAAGAAAGGAGAATAAGAATTTAAGAATAAGAATATAAGAATAAGAATATAAGAATAAGAATATAAGACTCAATTTAATAAGTAATTAAATAAATTGATAATTAAATGCAAGTAAATTTGGATGGAATATCTTTTTTAATTAAATCCGTTTTACTTCCATTGTAATATGCACAAGTAAAGGTTAATGATAAGTCTTAGATTTTGGGGAGTCTTCAATGCTGTATTAGTCCGTTATATGGCTTGAGTTTACATATATCTGATTTTTATAATTATCATTGTGGAGTAGTTGTGGTATTTTAGTGCGCTTATTCACCTTATTCTATTCTTGCAAATTCTTATAGGCGTCGATGTGATATTTGTAATTGTGGTTGTTGACAGTAATATACATTATTATGATCGGTTGGTTAAAATAATAAATATTAGATAACGAGTAAGATAGATAGGTTTGATAAATTTCTTCTTAATAGAAATTAAATAAATAAAATCAAAGTTAACTGAATAAATGGATTAATATGGTTAGGGTTAGGGTGTAATTTAATTTATTGTACCTTAACCGTGTTGTTCATAGGAAAGTTTTAAGCATAGTGAGAAAAAGTTCTGTCTGATTCTTGTTGACTTTTTTATACTGAAAAATCGGTTATTTTGTCATATCATCGAAGTCAGTGCTCTTCAAATTTTTTTTTTTGTCGCGACCCCTTTTTGGAAAAAAATTTTTTTCGTGACCCACCAAAATTTTTTATAAATAAAAAATAAGTTTGAATATTATTTAAAAAATTCCATAGTTATAATTTTGGCGACCCCCTTTCTATGGTTACGCGACTCCCCTGGGGGTCGTGACCCCCACTTTGAAGACCTCTGATCTAAGTCATTGTGCGTGGTAATTATATAATCGCTGTTGATATATCTGTTTTTATATGTCACTGATGTAAGTATATCTGCATGTAAAGTGTGTATCTGTGTATGCTATAGAGAGTATTTATTTACTCCTCTCCAGGAGTTAGGCACAAGGCCAGTTTTTATCTTACTCCCAGAAGTAAGATGTGACCCACGGTCGGGTTGGGAAAGTTGGGTTTAAAAATTGCCTGGGTAGCCCCGTCGGCATTCCCCGGTAGAGGCGCCTCGGGCAGTAAAGCAATAAACTTACTCCTCCCTAAAGAGGGGAGGCAAAGCCTGGGAAAGTGGACCTCCCAGAACTGCACAGGACAGACCCATTGACCGGCGTAAATCAAGACCCGAAGGCCAAGGCAACACCAGTATGGGGTGCAGTATCAATCAGAACAGATACTACACTTTGATCTTAGCGAAAAGGCCAAGCATGTATGCTTTATTTATCTACCTCCCACAAGATGTGACACAAGGTCGGGAAAGTGGGATTAGATAAGCCAGCGCTCGAGAGGTGAGCACTCTGGCCATTTAAAAATTGCCTGGGCAGCCCCGTCGGCATTCCCCGGTAAGGGCGCCTCAGACAGTAAGCAATAAACTTACTCCTCCCCAAAGAGGGGAGACGAAGCCTGGGAGGGTGAACCTCCTAGAACTGCACAGGACAGACCCATAGACAGGCGTAAATCAAGCCCCGAAGGCCAAGACAATACCAGTCTATGGGGTGCAGTATCCATCGGAACAGATACTACACTTTGATCTTAGCCAAAAGGCCAAGCATGTATGCTATAGAGAGTATATGAGATAATCAATGACATATGTGTATGTCTGAATGCTAACATTCTCGATAGGTTTGAGTTGTAAGTTAAATATGTCATGTGATCAACTTGTGCATGTATGTGAGAATATCTAGTAGTGAAATATGTTTGCTTGTTTGTGTGTATAAACTTGTATTTTGTTATGCATGTGTGTTGCTCGTGTCTATGTGACCGCTCTAATGTGTAAGTCTTTAGGGTGATATAGAGGGGGGGAAGTCTTGAATTATGCTTGTTATAATAAAGGAAAATATGAGATGTTTCTGTTTATACTTCTCCCCCCCCCCTCCCACTGTTAAGCCAAGTTTGCATGTCGGTTAAAAAATGCTGCTGATTATAAGTATTTCGTCTGTCTGAACCATCAGTTTCTGATTTCCCCCCTTTTTGGGGACATTTTCATTTCAGTGTGAATTGTGGTCCCGTGGTGTGCACGGTAGCATCGAAACATGAGTTGATCTGTGTAAATAATTTTCTTATTCGTTATATATATATATATATATGAGGGAATAAATATGAAATAGAAAAATTAAACAATAGAAAAACGGTGAATTAAAACTAAATATAAATGAATACTAAAAAAATAAATATATATATATATATATATATATATATATATATATATATATATATATATATATATATATATATATATATATATATGAGGGAGTAAATATGAAATAGAAATTTCAGACAAAATGTAAAATTGGTTATGAAAATGTGGACAAACAAGGTGACATGCTAGTGAGAAAAAAAAACTCATAATTAGAGCAGGACCAAGATATTTCGGTCGAATGATTCGACCATATTCGTTTGTTGGTAATGCTGCTCTATTGACAATTAAACTCAACATTTTTATACAATGCGGTAAGAAAGTACAGGAGGGAGGGAGAAATGTTAGTGGAAGGAAGGAGGCAATATGTGCTGGGTGTCGTAGATATGTGAGAGGAGGTTAAGGATTAGGAGTAGGAAGAGTAGTAGATTTGTGAGAGGAGGTGAAAGGGGAGGAGTTGGAAGAGTAATGAGTAAAGAAGAAGGGGAAGCTATAGTTGGTAGCAGAATAAGCAAAAATGACAGCACGTGCACAACTGAATTGAGTAAAAATGGTGGACAAAATAAAATAGGAACACGTGGTGGAAAAAAATTAAACAATAGAATAAACGGTGAATTCAAACTAAACATAAATGAATACTAAAAAAATAAATAAATAAAACCATGTGGTGAGAAAAAAATATAATAGGTGAAGGAGGAGGAGTTGGAAGGATAGTAAGTAAGAAGGAAAGGGATAAAAGTCATGTCGGAATAAGAATAAGTGACAGCAAGTGGCGAAATAAATTGGTTAAAAATGGTGGACATAATAAAATAAGAAACAAAGAAGAAAAATGGATCGATAGAATAAATGGTAAACTAAAAAGAAATGAATAAATAAAATGAGAATAATAAAATAGGAATCAAACCAAATATAAAAAAATTAAATTAAAATAAAATTTTAAAAATAGAAAAAGTAAAAGGAGAATAAATAGGAAAGAAAAGAGTAGAAAGAAAGAAAAGACAAGAAAGAATAAAATGGACACGTAAGGGGATCGATTTTTGTGGAATAAATATGATCGATTATCGTATTATATATGTTATAAAAACCTGGCCTTTGTTGAATGTCTTATTGTATCGTAGAATAAGATTGGACTCAATGAAGCGTCGTAATTTTACATCGTGAATATATGTGATTGGTTTTGTCTTGTGTTTGTCAACATACGAGTGGCCAACGCGTTTAAAGTATCTCCAAGTTTCATTGCCCTATTGTGTTCACATATCCTTTTTAAGACGTTGAGCCTTGCTGAAATAGATTTTATTACAGTCAGGGAATAGTATATATTTCTACCTTTGTTGGAGATGTACGTTTCTTCTTTCTGTGTCTTTTTAATATGTTTTTATGGTGAGTGAGGTAAATTGGATTTCCTGAAACCGTGTTATGAAATAGCGGAGAAGAGATTGGGTTGTGTGTGTTTGTAGGGAGGATAACGTGTTTTTGTGTGGTCTGGTGGATTTCTTTTGGTGTTACAGTGTACCTGAATAGCTTTTTTCTTAGCGGAGAGAATAAAACGATTATGTCTGAATGAGAAAGTTTAAAGACCACCCAAAAACCTATTAAACTGTAGAAGTGAAATAGTAAACACCTGCATATACAGAATAAACTTTACTTCAGGATAACAATACGTGAGAAAAATGAAATAATTAAATAAAAACTAAACTAAACCAACACCTGAAATAGAAAAACTATTCCAAGCAGGCACGTGTTAAAATAAGGTCACCTCTTAATTCGACATATTCACAAAAGGGTGCGTCACTCCTATACAAAACAGAGCAAAAGAAGAGGAAGTAAAAGTCGGCGAACCTTTGCTTGAGAGAAGCTCTGTCATTAGCTAATGAAAACATGCACCGTGGGGGGGGATAACAATTGATCTTAGCTAAAAAAAACACGTGGATATATAGAAAAAACACCCGATAACACGAATTCCAAGCATTTTATCCAGACGATTATCTATGGGGGTGAAACGCGGAAGCCTTTGTGTAGCTTAATTGCCATAAATATATTTTCATAACTTACTGCTTACTATATTATACAGTATACCCTCCGTTATAAATCGTGCAATCTCCTCCTCTCTATATATATATATTAAATATGTTGTCATTCTCTTCACCTCTCAATATACGTTTTAAATAGTTCATTTCCACCTCTCTCAAGATATGTATTAAATATGATGTCGCTCTCTCTATATATATGTATTGCATAGTGAGTGTGAGTTTCTCGTTTTTCATTTTCAAAAATTTAATCGCCTCTGTTGGATGCTTGAAAAGGCCGTAGGGTCGAAATAAATTATTGCACCGGTGATTATATGATTCCGTGTTACTTTACTGGCATCGCTTGAGTCTTGTGACAAAAAGAAATCCAGAACGACTGGAAGCAATGTCGAAATAAGCAGAGAAATTTTATTTCTGAGTTTTATTTCTCCTAAACTAATTGCAAAACCAAGACTTAAGTGTCTAGGCTACCCTACTATTAAATAAATAGTTGGGGGAGGATTTTCTCAAGGGTATTAGTGAAAGTGATCCAGTAGGCCCAACAAAACTCGAACCCAGCACGTCGAGCCCATTCTCCGCGCCTGCAACCGTTACACCACACCAGTTACCAACGTAATATGCATGGATCAGTACTTTACGCTAATTTGACTCGTTTGACTTTGCTTTTCATGACAGTGTCGAGTTTGAAAAAAGACGCCTGAAGAAGGCCAACGGGAAAACAGTCGAAACATTGTGATAAAAACAATCAAGATGAGGAAATCAGTCCGAAAATTACAAATGCACTGAGAATTTAAGAGTCTATGACGATTAGCTTTTTAAAAAAATGATAAACATTTTTTTGCTTTCTGTTTTATTTTTCGTGCATATGTGATCATAAAAAACACATGAAAAAATTCTCATAGAAATTTTTTTTTTAGATCGAGAAGAGACAAATGAAATTTAGATAAACATCTCCGGGGATGTGAAATCCGAGTAAATCAGGTAGTTAAAATTTCATCCATGCATGTCTGTTTTTTTAAGCTGTGACGTTTGATATATGCTTTCAAAATTGCTGACAAATGAGAATTTAAAAAAATATTGTAGGAAGCCACTACAGGGAAGAAATTTATAATGTCGGAAAATGTAAAAATAAGGAATATATTTGATGCTTGTGCAGATGAGCGGCCGTACGAAAAAAATATTTTTTATAAAAACATTATTATGTACTTATTCAGTGTTATTTTCTTACTTACTGTAGAAAAAAGTAGAAAAAATTATCCACTAGAACTTTAATTACAAGTATTTTTCCATTTTTCGTATCATAACAGCGATTCGTTCAGTAAGCGTCCATCTTTTTTCTTAAAAATAATTCAAGGGCAGATAATTCGCCAAGGAGATAATCACGCAATTTTTAAAAAACAACTACATATATAAAAATTAAATTTATTCCAATAAAACAAAATGAAAGTAAATAAACGAAATTAATTTTGTTTTATTAGAATAAATTTAATTTTTATAGATGTAGTTGTTTTGTTTTTTTTCTAAATTGCGTTATTATCTCCCTTGCGAATTATCTGCCCTTGAGTTATTTTTAAGAAAAAAGATGGACGCTTGCTGAACGAATCGCCGTTATGATACGAACAATGGAGAAATACTTGTAATTAAAGATTTAGTGGATAATTTTTTCTACAGTGAGTAAGAAAATAACACTGAATAAGTACATAATCTGTTTTTATAAAAAAATAATTTTTTCGTACGGCCGCTCATCTGCACAAGCACCAAATATTTTTTATTCAGCATAAATGTTGATTCGTCAGGAGGCAGCGAATGTAGCAAAATTTTACGAATAAGGTTTGTGTCGGAAATTTCATCGCAATCAAAAAATTGTAAGAAAATGAAAAGATCCATTATAAGTCAAAAGATATTTGATGTGCTTTACTGATTGTTCTTTTATTATTGTTACTTTTTGGTAGGATTAAGGAGACTTTCGAACCACCCTGTGTATCTTCTTCATAAAAAGTACGAGGTGTGTCTGAAAAGTAATGGGACTGGTGTCACAAACAATTTATTTCTATTCCAAACAAAATATCTACATGTTCGTGGGGCAGTGTAGTATCTGTTCTGTTCTCTCATCACGAGGCCAACATCCCAGGAGAGACCTCCTCCTTTGAGGGTAGTATATGTTCTGTCTGCATGAAGATACTCTCTCGTACATTACCTCCATCTTTGGGGTATGCAGTGTAGTATCTGTTCTGTTCAGTCCTCATAAGGCCATCCTCCCGGGCATTACCCTCTCTTTTCAGAGGAGGGGGCTCATTGAGAATGATTAAGCGTACTTGGCAAAAGACAGATATTATAGGTGGTTTATCCCTGGATGTTTCAGGATTGCGATACCCTTGATAAAACCCACTAAAATAAACGCTAGATTTTGCTGGACGAAGATCCTTTGACACCGGTAAAAGTTAGCGTTTGATGTATTAATGACGTGAATACCTGATCAGTGCGAATTATCAACACAATATAGGAAGGGCAATGAGACAGGGTATCTGAAGCTGCTCTTTATCGTCGGTTAACACTATAAGATGTTAACGAGACAGAATGATGAGATGTTTAGGTATTTGCAGGAAATCGAGTTGCTGAGAAAGATAGTGGGACGCGAACAATAATACCTTTAGCAGGAGAGACGCTTTTGACACCATTCCTTAAAGCGGCCTGGATTAATCAAGCAACAACTGGGATTGGTATGAAGGAACCAGGGAAGCGTGTCGATCCTGAACGTTACTGGAACCACCGAACTGGCAGAAAATAGGCAAAGACTAAATTGGATATGAGGTACGATTAAGAGAGAGTAGAAAGTGAATTTTCGCTTTACTTTTATCAGCCTCGTAACTCTCGCTTCCCTTATTTTGTCCTTTAGTCCTCACATTCAATGAGCGATGTTTCTGACAAAGTGGGAAGAATTGCTGTTTTCTGGGTCGGAAGCTATCCATCTAACACTTATCGTTGGCTGGGTTTCATTTAGAAGTGATTTTTTTTTGTTTTGCTTTTTATTTGGTTTTGTTTGTTTGTTTTTTGTCCCCCGATTTATAAAATCGGGAGACCTATGTTTTGAGGCATTTCCGTCCGTCCGGATTTTTCTCCGCAACCATCCATTGAATTTCTCTGAAATTTTGCATGAAGTTGTAACTTTTGTCAGATTAGAAAGTGATATTCTCCGATTTTTGAAAAAGGCCCCGAAATGGCAAAAAATGACATTTTTTGCCCCATAACTTTTCATCCATCCATTCAATTTCTCTGAAACTTGGCCAAAATATGGAGGCAACTGTTCCTAATAGAAAATAAGTATCGCTGACCTTGGAAAAAATCTGGTTCGCGCCCCCAGGGGGTCAAAAGCCTCCAAAATTGCAAAAAATTACCCTTTTCTCCCATAACGTTTGATCCATCCATTCAATTTTTCTGCAACTTGGCCAAAATGTAGAGGCAATTGTTCTGGATATAAAATGAGCATCCTTGATCTCAGAAAAATTCTGGTTCGCGCCCCCAGGGGGTCAAAGAGGGGGGTCAAAAATGCCCCAAATTGCCCAAATTTATTGCATTTTACACTCGCCACATCGAGTCACATACAGAGGGGGACCACGCATGCGCGGCTTGTTTGTTTTTGTTTTTTGTTTTGCTCCTTACATCAATTAGCTTCATGCCTTGTCTGGAGAGATTTACATTTAAAAAAAAAGAAGGATCATGGAAATTAAGGTTTGGGTAAGCAACCAAACGAGAATGTCTTAAAATTCTATTTGTGATCTTCTGATTCCCAGCCCCGTGGGATAAATTAGTTGTTTATCTGAAGAGTATTATCTACAGAAATACGATCGCCAACCAAAAAACACATGATATATCCATGTGTGTGTGTGTGTATGTGTTCTGTTATTTTTTCGTCATTTTGCTCTTTTTATGTCTCCCAACTGTCGCCATTTACGTAATTCAATCGTGAGATATATATTTTGCATTGATTACAACCTTTTTCGGTTTCATTTTCGATTCATATATATTTTTTAATGATTCATTTTTCTTATTTTTGTGGTATTTCATTATCGAAATGAAAGGTTTTCAATTTTCGTAAAATAATTTATAAAAAAACAGAAAAAAATGTTTTAATTTAAATTAAGACCTTACTAACAAATCAAATCTTCCGGTCGATAAACTTCGAGATCAAATTAAGAAAAGTAGAAGCTACAAGCATTTTGATAAATGTACATATATGTACATATATGTATATATATATACATACACACACACACATATATATATATGCGTATATATATTGTGTTTCAATATATATACGCATATATCAGGGCCGGCGGGACAGTTATAAAAGTGGAGGGGGGCTTCTCCTAAAAGGGGGGGGGGCTTCTCCTAAAAGGTGGGGGGGGGCGGTTAAACACATGCATATCAACTTAATTATTGATGACCGTAAAGTGGGGGCTCAAGTCAAAAAGTGAGGGGGCTGGAGCCCCCTGCCCCCCCCCCCCCGATGCCGCCGTCCATGTATATATGTGTGTGTGTATGTATATATATATATACATATATGTACATATATATGTATGTATATATATATATGTGTGTGTGTGTGTGTGTGTATGTATATATATACATATATGTACACATATATATGTATGTGTGTGGTAGAAATTGTTTTAATTACCGTTGTATATGAATAGATCGTGAAAATGAAGCAAAAATATTCTGTCAATAAAAATTATAATACAAAAATATTTTCTTTTATTATGACATTTTTGTCTTACTTTCATGATGTATCTACATGAAAAGCAATATATATATATATATATAAGTTTAAATTTTTATTTATACAAACATTATTGGTTACATATGTGCATACATGTTTCGGTTTCGCAGAGGCATCTAATCTAGTTGGACTATATATATTAAGAAATATTACCATGAATAATAACATAGATATAGAAGATATAGGTTTATATAGAGATGACGGTCAAATGGTAGTCAGGGAACCTACTAGTGCGAAATGCGACAAGATAAGAAAGATAATTCATAAAGAAATGAATAAACTAGGGCTTAAGGTTGAAATTACCGGCAATGTCAAACAAGTTAACTTCCTTGATGTTACGTTTAACCTGAGTGATAACAAATATAAACCCTTCATGAAAAAAAACTCCAGCCCCATATACGTACATCCACAATCAAACCACCCTCCTTCAATAATTAAACACATACTCAAGTTAATAGAAAGTAGAATTATTAATAACTCATCAGACGACACAACGTTTAACAACTATGAAAATATTTACAACACTGCCTTAAAGAATAGCGGGTACGTAAATGCTGATATAAAATATAAAAATATAACTACAAATGCTAACAACCCTAGAAATTGAGACAGGAAAATAATCTGGTTTACACCCCCATTTAATATAATGTTAAAAACAAAAATTGGAAACAAATTTCTACAACTTATAAACAAACACTTCCCACCTGGTAACGCATCCCATAAGCTATTTAATAAGAATACATTAAAACTAAGTTATAGTTGCACAGATAACCTAGAAAGAATAATTAAAAAACACAACAATAAAATACTTAAAATGAATGATACAAATAGTGACATTGAAGGTAATCCAACCACTAACAATTGTAACTGAGACAGGATGAATGACCCTTACAAAAAAATGGCGTTACCGCATCAGTTATATATCGTGCTGAAATCTACAGACGATAATAAGTTCTATATAGGAAGCACGTCAAGAAGTTTTAAGGATAGGTATTATATGCATAAATTATCTTTTAGAAATAAAAAATACAGTAACACTTTGCTGTCCCGATACTTCTGGAAATTGATAGACGAGAAAAAAAACAATAATTAGATGGAGCATAATAAGAAAAGCAAAAACGTAGATCACTCACCTCACCCTGTTTCTTATGCCTAGGTGAGAAACTTGAAATTGTTAAATTTAAAGATATGGAAAAAATTACTCAACGTCAGACACGAAACGAGTTTAAACTGCAAACATTTCAAGGAACACACGCTAAGCAGACTTTAGATTCCGAATAACTACTATCACTTTATTGACTGTTACTTCATTGTTAGTATAAGACATACTCAATTTTTATTCTTTTTCCTTTTTCCTTTTTTATTATAATGTTTTATTATTATTATATTTAATTTAAAATTCTGATGTCTTTATATTTTTGAACTTAAGTAATCTATATTATCCAAAATCACTACACATCAACCTATAATAATATGATTTGGGCACATATTCATAGTTATCACTTGTATATATATATATATAATTGAACTGAGATAGATAGGAGCAATAATGAATGATATAAGCACTTTAGTTTTAATTACTGAAATATCGATGTTTGTGTACATGTGGACGTGTTTGTGTGCATGCATACAACTGTCTGTATACGCATGCGTATGTGTGTGTACGTTGTCTGTATGCATATATAATGATTTTATGTATATTTATGTTATATGTGTATGAAAATGTACATGTATCTGTTATGGTGTATACGCATATAATTGTATAGTTTTTGTATGTTATATATGTATATATAATAGTATCTATATATACATATGTAGTGATGTATATGTATGTATTCATGTATTTGCATTTGTATGTTTTTATGTATTTATATGTATGTGTATATATATTTGTGGGTATATGTGCATGTGTATATATGTATACATGCGTGTATGTGTATAATTGGATCTAGATATATGTGTATGTATGGGTATGGATGCTTTAACTAATATATTATATGTATGGGTATGTTTATACAGGTGTAAAAGTTGTATATATTTTTTTATTATTATTTATTTCGTGTGTACGTATGCGTAGGTTAATGGACATATTTATATGCCTATGTGTCTATTTTATATATATATATATATATATATGTGTGTGTATATATGTGTTTATGTATTTACTTGCTTATCTATTAATTTATGCACACGTGTGTATTTTATATATTGAACATATATTTATGCTTGAAAGTGGATATATGTGTATATCCGTGTATAGATATTTATGTATATATTTGTGTCTGTTTATTTATATATGTACTTGTGTATCTATTAATTTGTGAACACGTGTGTATTTTATATAAAGATCAGATATTTATGCTTGAATAGGTTTGTAAATAGATTAAAACTTTGAAGTGTTAAATAGAATTGAAAGGAATCTAGGCTAAGTAGGTAATAAAACAATGAAAATGGGAAAATCACTTTATTTACCATGAATTAGACACATTTTTTATATTTCAAAAATCATGAGTCAATTTGTTTATATTGACTATTTGATTACAGAAAATATAATGACATAATACAATCAGAGAGCAAATTCAACATTTTACAAAATCAAATACTTTGTGAACAAAATAATGTTCAGAGAAACAATTCTGATAATCTTTACAAAATTTGTTGCTTGTTATACAAACAATTTGCTTTTATATTTTCTGTAATCAAATAGTCAATAAAAACAAATTGACTCATGATTTAACATGTCCGCGTCCAGACGTGGACCCCAGTCAGTCGCATGTTAGCCAGGCCTGTATTATGGATCACCTTGAGATATATATATATATATATATATATATATATATATATATATATATATATATATAACTATGAATATGTCCTGTGTGTTTTCGCTGCACATGCCGTGATCGTCCGCTCGTTGCGCGGTTGTCCGATTCTGACACCGGTCTCAGTCAGTGCTGCATCAGAAGAATGTTCCTACCAAATAAAATCGCAACTCCTGTTTGAAACAATTAACAAAGTTTTATTCTTTTGGGGGTTACAATGATGCTCGTTTTCGTCTACTGAATAACACACTTGCCAATAAGAATTCCTAACCCAACGAAATCAAATACAAGTCCAACCAAACGCAAACAGACCATCTGCTTCATCGGTGAAAGCACTGAAAACCAACTGACCGTCAGAACCCAGAAAACAAACTGATCCTCGGACCTCAGAGAATCAACTCTGACTGACCTCTCCTGCCCATTTCCTCAATATATCTATAGATTTCCGGTCTTTTTTTCAGTCACTCTCAGCAGAACTGACCACATCTATCTCCCTCTTCAGATCGTAGCTATTCGACCATCCAGAAATTGACTACTTGAGATAATGGCTAGCCAGTATCCACTTGGAAACATGAAGATAAAAAAACACTGTCCATGGATCCTGTATCTAGCCGGTCATTATTTTCCCAAGTATCATGTTTGAAGACATACTAACGTTTTTTCAAAGAGAAATCAAACTGTGGGTGGTCAAATCCAAAAATAGTTTCTATATCTTGAGTGATTTCTCTTTTCTTAGTTAAGTATCTCTCACTTGCAGCAATATTAGATATGAAACATGAAACCGCCTAGTGCATGTTTACAACCGCCTAGTGCATGTTTACAATTATCTGTCCCTATTTTTTTTCACTCAATTCTGTTGAAAAAGACTAAACAAATTAACCCCAAGGAGACGAGAAAATAAAAATTCATCTGCAAATTGCAACAATAAAAAGTCCATGGTATAATGTTTGTTTAAGCATGCATTATTTTTCTTTAAATTATTGTCTTTTCCCTTTGTCTACAGTTGTTCATTTTCTCCGTTTTTCTTTTGTTTTAATCTGTACACACTTTTCTTTTCTTTAATTTGTTACTAGTCTTACTTTACAGCTGCGAAGCCATGTACATGCAAAAATGTTTAGGTTTTTTTCATTCCCTTCAGTTATCTTGTAGTTTTATTTCTCATGAAAACAGTCAACATTTTCCGACAACGTGGAAGGTCCAGTTCATCTTCAGCTGCTCTGAACCATCTCACAATCATGCATTGTTGGAATCTAGGCCTCTCGTTTGCATTTGATTTCATTCTAAATCTACCGTTTGCTGTGGGATAGGATTTCCATCATCATCATCATCATCATCATCATCATCGTGACTTTCATTATTACCATCATCATCACTATCACTTCTATCATCACTTTCATCATTACCAACATCATCACTAATACTTTCTTCATCATCATCATCATCATTATCATCACTATCACTTTCATTATTACCATCATCATCACTATCACTTCTATTATCACTTTCATCATTACCAACATCATCACTATCACTTCTATTATCACTTTCATCATTACCAACATCATCACTAATACTTTCTTCATCATCATCATCATCATCACTTTCATTATTACCATCATCATCACTATCACTTCTATCATCACTTTCATCATTACCAACATCATCACTAATACTTTCATCATCATCATCATTATCATCATCATCATCATCATCATCATCATCGCTATTACTTTCATTATCACTATTAATACCTACCCAGAAACTAGCAAATTCTCAACTAATTTCCCATAAGCAATGTACAATTCATTATCTTTTCTTTTTCATCCAATCTTTTACACAAACAGTAGGGACAACTCACATTCTCAACTCTCGCACATTGTCCTGACGTCGAAACACATCTCCTCCCAAATATATATATATATATATATATATATATATATATATATATATTTTAATACTCCTAACCTCCACGCTTCTTTGGCAGGAACGCTCCATAATCCCTTTGCATGCCTGGCAAGAACACTAGCCGAAAATCTTTTCCATACTTCTACAATTTAAAAATTTCTCAACAGCCCTAATATCTTCTGCCAAACCGCAAGAACTCTCCAAAAGGTTTTTTTTTCATAATTCTACAATTTAAAAATTTCTCAACAGCTCAAACATTTTCTGCAAACTTGCAGGAACTCTCCAAAAACTTTCTCCATAGTTCTACTATTTTAGAATGTCTCAGCAGTCCAAATATCTTTTGCAAACCTACAGAAACTTTCCAAAAATATTTTCCATAATTTGACCATCTTAAAATTTCTCAATCAAAAACCTTTCTATAATTTCAACATGTTTTCAATTTCTCCAACCCTGATCTCTAAAACAATAATGTGATAGCGCAGGAGTGTGCTCCTAGTTTGCACTGGCAACACATGTGCAGAGAAAACTAATGTCAAACCCAACTAATATCAACTCCCCACAAAACAGGAATTGGACAAACAAAACGTCACTTTGCTTCATTAATTTTCATAACTCTCCCCTACATAACTTGGATCAATTATTTTGCTAGATGGAGTGTTTGACTGGGTGATCAATCAACAACCCCTTCACTACCAAATTAGATATTATTTGCGGGTGACAGTGGTGTCATTAAACCAGAGCGATTCCACGAGGCGTCACATAACAAAAACAGGGGACTATTTAAATCTTAAGTTATATGTGCATAAGATCAAAGTGTAGTATCTGGTACTTTTGCTAGGCACCCCATAGACTTGTATTGTCTTGTCCTTCGGGACTTGATTTACGCTGGTCTATGGGATTGTCCTGTGCAGTTCTAGGAGGTCCACCCTCCCAGGCTTCGCCTCCCCTCTTTGGGGAGGAGTAAGTTTATTGCTTACTGCCTGAGGCGCCCCTACCGGGGAATGCCGACGGGGCTGCCCAGGCAATTTTTAATGGCCAGAGTGCTGACTTTCTCGGGCGCTGGCTTTTCAAACCACACTTACTCGACCCGACCTGTTGTCACATCTTACTTGTGGGAGTAAGATAAAACTGGCCTTGTGCCTAACTCCTGCAGAGGAGTAAATAAATATATGTGCATACAGGAGCATGCACTCTCTCAAGTGATACATTAACTAAAACTAATTGGATCCATACCCAATCATTTCTCTAATAACATTCACTCGGATTGTTTTACTCGGAATCCAGAGAGATAGGGTTCTTTGAAACAATTCAATTCCTTCTACTGCTAACAAAACCAGTCATTGCCATCGGTGTACCTGGTCTTGTGCCTGGGGCAATACCTCCAGTCCATAAATGAACTAAAATCTCTCGTGTTAATTTTCCATCAATTTACTTTTGCTTCCTAAATTCTCTTCTCATTTACAATCTCAACAAAAAAAAACTCCCAACACAAGTTTTCCTCCAAAACCTCACTCCCGCATTTCAAACAATGCATATGAGCAATTAATACAGTCTTGCTTATCATTGCCAACTAAATGGCCCGATCCACTCCGTAAACTCCACTTGGTTAAACACATACACGTGATTAAAAAGATTAAATACTGCAGGGCCGCTGCCCCTATTGCTGATTCTAACTGTTTCATTTTTTTTTTAGATTGGTTGCAACAACATACTGCGATCAAGAAAATAATAACATACTGCGTTTATCACTCATTATAAACGTTGTATTTTCTCATAGACTTGTTACAATAACGTATTCTATTTCTTTTTCAAAGTCTTTCATTTTGTTGATTTTCTTCTTAAAAAACACACACATGCAATTCAAAAAAGTACAAATCACATGCTTACCACCCCCATCACCCGCCTTTCACGATGCATTCTTTTTTTAGACGAACCAAAACATTATATGCTAACTTTTTTTCTTATACAGGGTGGGCAAAAATAAGGGTCCTATTTTTAAAAATTCATAACTTTTTTATTTATTGATTTTTTTTTTTTTTTTTTTTAGAATAAGTAAAGGACCCCTTCCGAAGCAAGCATGAGCCGTATTAGCCCTAAGGAATGTACCCTCATTTAGAAAACATTATTTTTGCTTAAAAAACTCAAAACAGTGTAAAAAACAATACTTTAGTTTTTGTAAGTTTTAACAAGTGTTTTTCGGCTAAAATTTGTTTTGTTTATTTCAAAAAATCTCGGAAGGGTCAGTCTACACACACATAAAGTTTGGTGAGTTTAACTTTTATTTTGTGGAAGTTATTCAAATTCAAGTTATTCAAATTTAAAGATAGGACTCTTATTTTGGCCCACCCTGTATAAATGATTTCATTTTACCGATTTTACATGTTTTTGAATTTTAAAAAACACCCACATACGCAATTCAGAACAAAATTGAAGCCTAATAGAATGATTATATAAACTCAAAACATAAAATTTAATGAATTAATTTTTTTTTTAAATATCTACCGTTGTTTTACAATGAAATGTCATGTGACTTTTGCTATTTGTAACCTCTCTGACTGAATTTTAATTTTATCTTCATTTCACGCTTCATACTAAGAACTTGGCCTGAAGAGATTCAGCTGATTCCCAGCTAGAACTGAAACATGTCTGTAAATGTGTAGCGAAAAATGTTTGCATAAATAAAATTGTATGCTTCATACTAAGAACTTGGCCTGAAGAGATTCAGCTGATTCCCAGCTAGAACTGAAACATGTCTGCAAATGTGTAGCGAAAAATGTTTGCATAAATAAAATTGTATGCTAAATAAATATACAACTCTATTAATTATTGAGCACTATTCTATAAACACAGAAATGATTCACTGGATTAACTCCTATGAACAAAACCTCACCGGAATTATTATAAGCAGCATTATTGCTGAGCACTATAAAACCATGATGTGTTATCTACAAACCTGGACACCATAACTCTACAAATATTCCGATTACAAACAAAAAGGAATATCTATAGTCAATAATATATCCGGTGCTTTTTTACATTAGGATCCGTGCTAAAAGTGGCTCAGCGTCGGTTCTTTCTGGATGTTTACGTAAAACGCCGGACAGTGCCGAATAGAAATATCTGTTGACCGTTGACTTACCTGCATCCAAAAAAGCACAAACGAAGCAAGATTTACAAGCGGGGGAAAAAAAACAAGCAAAAAATTACAGCCAAAAGTTTTGTATGAAATAAATATTTATTTTTTTAACGAAGAAATAAGTGATTCAAACAAGTGTTTAAATTTAAAAGTTTTAACGAAGAAATAACAGTGATTCAAAAAAGTGTTTAAATTAAAAAGTTTTAACAAAGAAATAACAGTGATTCAAAAAAAGTGCTTACATTAAAAAGTTAATCAAGTAAGTGGTTTTTTTAAACAATTTTATGAAAATTATTTGTTTTGTTTTTTGTTTTTACTGATTATTATTGTTGCTTTCGTTAGGGTTTAGGGTTAGGGAAAGTTACGAATTAGGGTTAGGGAAGGGTTGGGGTTTGGGCAGGGTTAGGAATTAGGGTTAGGGGGTTAGTGTTTGGGCTAGCTCGTTTGCAGACATCAAAAATTCAATTATCAAGTTTAGATGTCGTCTGCTCATTCATTTCAATCAGTTATTCATTTTCTTGCAGCTTCATTGACTAACCACTTCGGGCCTTTCCGGCGTTTTACGTAAAACGCCGGAAAGCACCAACGCCGCGGGACTTTTAGCGTGGGTCCTAATCTAATAAAGTACCATATATCTTAATAATAGACCAAAGTCAAAACAGTGAATCACTCACTTGGAGTTTCATGTAAGCCTTTAGTTATAAGCGCAGCACGAGTGGTGTAATGGATACCAATGCAGATTATGGAATTGACTGAGTCGAGTTAAAATCCAGTTATATCTATTTCATTTAGAGACAGCATTGGTAAAAGGTATGAACGGTACTTTCCAGTTTGGATTTAACTAATTCTTTATGATAAATCGTTTCTGATAAATAGTGTGCTTCAGCGATAAAAAAATAAAATAAAAGGTGTTGATATGCCACAGAGCAGACAACCCAAACCAATTCTACATCACTCAATAAATCTCACGGGATCGGTGCTTCTCTTCAATAAAGCAGAACTGAGCGCCTGAACAACCCCTGTGACAGCACTCTAGTTTTGTTATGGGACCTGATCTAAGTACAAAGCAAGTCTAACAAGAACCAGAGTTCCAACATGATCCTTCCGTAAACCCACATCTGTCAATAGCGTTGTTTTAAAAGCTTACAACGCTTTAGTCAGTGTAAAATGGTTTAGAATAGTTATTGATATTTAGAACAAACATAACTAGCTATATTTTATTTTAGACTGGAGAGTTCTCATTCAAGGGAGATAATATCCGACAAGAGAGTTTACTTCTATTTATCTTCCTCCCACAAGGTAAGATGTGACACAAGGTCGGGAAAGTGGGAAAGAACCAGCGCTCGAGAATTTGAGCACTCTGGCTGTTTAAAAATTACCTGGGCAGCCCCGTCGGCATTCCCCGGTAGGGGCGCATCAGACAGTAAGCAATAAACTTACTCTTCCCCAAAGAGGGGAGGCAAAGCCTGGGAGGGTGCACCTCCTAGAACTGCACAGGACCGACAACCCCCAATAGACCGGCGTAAATCCAGACCCAAAGGCCCGGACAATACCGGTTTATTAGGCGGGGAAAAAAACCCTGCAAGAGAGCTTACTTATAACGTTGCTTTAGTACACTCATTTTTGTTTTCTATTTCTCACTCTAAATTTGTAAGGGATTAAGTTCATTTAGAGTGAGAAATAAGACAACAAAAATAAGGGTGCAATTTTAGTATAAGCTCCATGCAGATAATTATTTTCATGTAAAAGCATTATTTTGTACTTACTCAGTCATAGTTTCTCACTCACGGCACGAAAAAGAATTTTAAAATATCAAGCAGAACTTTAATTAGAACGATTTTTCCATTTCGATGTACAACCTGTATTCGCTGACATTTTGGGTGTGAGCCGACATTTTGGGTGTGAGCGGTCGATAGAACAGCCAAGGGCATTAACTCCGTTTTTATTGTTAGGATTTTAAAAAGAAAGAAACACATAAGCAATAATAATAAAATATATATTTATTAAATTAAAAAATAGAAAATTAAATAATTATTTTTAATTTGTTCACCGGGATACTTTCCACGATATAATTTTCTATTTTTTTTTTTTCATATTTACATGGTAACTGGGTACCGTTCTGCTATTGCAGAAAATCAACAGTCTTCGCCGGCTCCATGCACAAATACACCAAATCCTTCAAGTTTAATTCATTCACGTCCATTTTCAGAGAAATTCTTCAAAAGTACTAATTAGGTCACACGTGCCTACCTAGGGCACACAATTTCGCGACACTTATCTGCCCTTAGTTAGCTATTCCATCAACCGGCCACTCCCAAAATGTCAGCGAGTCGACGTTTCATATCGCCCTTATGGAAATGGAAAAATCGTTCTAATTAAAGTTCTGCTTGATATTTTTAAATTCTTTTTCGTGCCGTGAGAGAGAAACTATGACTGAGTAAGTACAAAATAATGCTTTTACATGAAAATAATTATCTGCATGGAGCTTATACTAAAATTGCACCAAAATAAGTGTGCTAAAGCAACGTTATAAGTAAGCTCTCTTGTCGGATATTATTTCCCTTGAATGAGAACTCTCCAGTCTAAAGAAAACTATAATTAGTTATGTTTGTTCTAAATATCAATAACTATTCTAAACCATTTTACACTGAATAAAGCATTGTAAGCTGTGTCGCTCTTCCATGTCTTTATTACACTTAATAGAGGAAATCGCTTGACCTTCGTGATCCCTTCCATCACTCATACACGTGATGATGCCAACAGAGAGTATCATTTAATACCCACATTTTATTCTCAAGCTTTCTTCTTCAAAGAGGAAAATCGCTTGAACCCGTGATCCCTCTTATCACTCAGATATGCGATCGCAAACAAAGATCAAAAATTCTCTTTTGACTAAATTTGTATTTACTTCATTAAACTAAATGTGCAGTTACTTAATTACCGAATGTTTCTAGATTATCTAGAAAGGAAGAACTTGACATCCTCTATTTTTCAGGACCTTACATGATTATGCATGGACGGCGGCACCGGGGGGGGTACGGGGGGGGGCTTGATCCCCCCCTTTATTTTTGACTTGCCCCCCCCCACTTTACGGTCATCAATAATGAAGTTATATATGCATGTGTTTAACCGGCCCCCCACTTTTTAGGAGAGCCCCCCACCCACTTTTATAACTGTCCCGCCGGTCCTGTTATGGCTTTGCTAAAATTATGGCAGCACCTCAATGTAAAATATTTTATCTATTAAAGTCAGTTTCTTTATTCATAAAGTGTGTGTGTGTGTGTGTGTGTGTGTGTGTGTGTGTGTGTGTGTGTGTGTGTGTGTGTGACGAAAGCGGTGCGATAAAATTGGTAATTGTAGAATGGAATCGTAAAAATTGTTTGCATGAAAAATAAATTCAGTCAACAGACAAGAAATGGAAGGCATTTGGAAATGCTGATAGTTGATGTGGTTGGAGGTAAGAGGGTTTGTGAATCAATTCCAAACGAAAGATTATCTTCGTTGGCTTAATGCAATTGGAACCGTCGTTGGCATTGCTTTTGCGTTTTAAACCATAATAAATTCTTGAGGAAAAAAATGTAATGGAAAAAAAACGGACATTCATGATGCGCAAAAGTCATAACTGCAAAAGCCACGACGTGCTGAGGAGAATGGAATTGGTAACGAGAATTTAAAACCCAATGCGTGTTCCTAAAGCTTTTAAGGATCTTAGACTATTGTGTCCACCACAGCGATACTCTATTTCTCTTGCATTCTTTTTCTCTCTCTTTCTCTCTCTTTCTCTCTCCCTCTCTTCCTCTCTCTCTCTCTCTCTCATTCCTATTTACTCTCACATTGGTTTAATCCATCCCTACCAATCTCTCCCTTTCTCTCTCATTCTCTCTCTCTCCCCCCTCTTCCTCTCTCTGTCTCATTCCTATCTACTCTCGCTTTGGCTTAATCCATCCCTACCAATATCTCTCTCTTACCCTCTCTCTATCTCTCTCTCTCTCTTTCTTACGCATATTCTTATTCTCTCTCTCTTTCTCTACCATTATTATTCAGTCTCTCCGTCCCTTTTTATCTCGTCAACTTAACTCCTTTCTCTCTCTCTCTCTCTCTCTTTAGTTTTTTCTTAGCGCTTGATATATCCAAAGCCTTTGACAAAGTCTGGCATAAAGGTCTTCTCATAAAACTTAATTCATACGGTATTACTTGACGAATATTTAATATAATTAGATCCTTCCTATCGAAAAGAAAGATCCAGGTTGTCCTCGATGGCCGTTCATCCAAACAACGTGACATAAATGCAGGTGTGCCCCAGGAATCGATCCTTGGACCTTTATTGTTCCTGATTTTCATAAACGACTTCCGTGATGACATTGTGTCTGAAATGGGTATTTGCTGACGACACTACGTTCTACTCTCTTCATGTGGGTAAAATGGAAGCGCACATATCTGAGGTAATGGCTAAATCCTTAGAAAGTGACCTCCATTCTGTAGTGGAATGGGGTCATACATGGATGGTAACATTTAATGCTGCTAAAATAAAGCTCATTTCCTTCAACAACTACAAGAAACCTCTTCAACCACTGATTACTATGGCAAATAACATCCTACCTAAGTGTCTAACGTTCAAACTCCTTGGTCTAACATTCACAGGTAACATGAATTGAAACAAATACATAGAAGAATTACGACCCGTATACATACACCGAAAATTAACATTACTTATACACACAGATTACAGGGAAGACAGATCACAGTAGAACACACACAAACGTAACCACTTGTTTTAAACAGTTTTGTCTCACATTGAACCGCTTTTAAAAACATTAACATACTCAATGAAAAATTATCATAGTTAACTGAGGATTTAGTTAAGACATTGCCAAGGCTGCTGCAAAGAAGGTGGGCTCCCTCTACCGAGCTAGAAAACTTCTCACACCTGACAGTATCCGATATCTCTACAAAGCCACCATCTGCCCATGCATGGAGTATTGTTGTCACATCTGGGCTGGTGCACCATCCAATAATCTCTCCCTCTTAGACAAAGTCCAAAAAAGAGTTGCTAATCTAATAGGTCCCACACTATCCACCAAGCTCCAGCCCCTGTGCTATCGCCACACTGTTGCATCCTTGTGTTTGAACTTGCTGTCAATTATATCTCATCCAAACCAGAATCGATGTCAACAAAAAATGAGGTGAATTTAGCACTTGCTAAATGGTGACCCTCAATCATCATCAGCAACATAAAACCAACCACCTTTACCTATATCTAAAAACACATCTCCTCTCTCTCTCTCTCTCTCTCTCTCTCTCTCTCTCTTCCTCTCTCTCTATCTATCTCTCTCTATCTATCTAACAAAAATTAACAAAGTATTTTGAATACTTCTGTTCAGTGGCTTTATCATGACACCACATGTAACGTTCCGGAAATTACATGGTGTTTAATCTCTAAGCCAAAACTACATATTTGATGAAAGAAACAGGATATAAAGTACTACAAGAGAGAATATATTTATATAATAACAAAATTGTCAGACAGCATCTTCTCTGTCTGTGGCTATTAACGTTCAAACGTAAACTTTTAAATTAACATTTTTAACCTATGTTATAAGTATAAACAATTTTCTTTAATTAATGTAATGAACAAAAGAAGTAATTAAATTAAATTTCACAAAAATCTTCACAAAAATCTTTTTTTAAAAGTGGGGGGTGAAAGGACCGGAAATATATTAATTGAAGGAAAAAGCACAAAGAGGGGAGGGCAATGAGCGAAACAGAATTGAAAGTAAACATGCTCCTGAACAACGCCGGGTAGATAGAGCCTGTATATACATATTCTCTCTCTCTCTCTCTCTCTTTCTGTTGAAATACGATTTAATACAAAGCCTTATACCAAGATCAAACAACTTTTCTTTTTATGCGAAATCCAATAGTGGTAATTATTTTGTTTTAGGTGTTTTCACCCTTCTTCAATGTGGTTGGGGCGGTGACAACGTGGCAGGGTTAGAGTTACCCAGATAGCTCTGGTGAAAATTAAGGTGGAGTCGGCAAAACAAAGATGGAGTCTGCTTCATGCTTGACATTCATAAACAAAAAAGACTATGTTTTACTTCATTTTATTTTATTCATAACATAGAAATCGAAGGGGGGGGGGGCATAATACTGTAGGATCAGCATTCAAGCCGGACACTCATAAACAGCACAGACAACTTTTTACTTTATCTTATTTATAAGTTGAAGGTTGAAGGTGTTTTTACAATAATATCATGGGAGTTAGCATTCACGCCAGACATTCATAAGTGGCAAAGGCGTCATTTAGCTTGATATTATTTTATTCATTAATTGAAAATTATTGAAATTAACAAATAAGAATAAAAGGGTTATTTAATTCAATTCAATTTAATCAATACGGAAAAAAAAAAAATTTTTAATAATAAAACTTCAGTTGCCATGTGGGGAAAGAGTGGTATAAATTTACACAGAAGAGGATACAGTAGCCCAGCAGCTGTTCAAATTTACCTTGAATTGTTGCATTGTTGGCGCATTTATTACCTCTCTTGGGAGTCCAAGGTCCAGGGATTTTGATTGAGAAGGCAGTCATCCTCCGGTTCAATCGAAATCGGCGGTGAAATAGTTTCGTGTGGTGTCCACGTAGACCTCTTTCTGGTGCAGTAGTGAATAATAGGTCCTGAGGTATATTGTAATGACCATTGAGGAGATTGTAGGCCAAAATGAGATCACCGCGTAATCGTCGATGCTCAAGGGAGAAAACGTTAGGTTTCTTGAGTTGGCTTTCATAGGGCAAATCCGATAGACCCTGCACTATTCGAGTAGCCAGTCTTTGAACACTCTCCGGATGTTGAATATTGCATATTAAATATGGAGCAGAGACCTGGGCACTATACCCTAACTGGTTTGACGAGGGAAACATAAAGTGGGAGAAATATTTCAGGAGTGAGTTTGCAGAAAGAACGTAGAATGAGAAATAGAATCCTCCTTGCTTTGTTCGCAGCCTGGATGCAATGTTTAGATGGTTTGAAGGACGAGTCGACCAGAAAGCCAAGATCTTTTGTCTTGTTCGCCTCCTTGAGCGGAGCCATGTTACTACCAAGAGTAAAGGAAATCCCACTGCAATATGGCAGCATTTATCAACATTAAGGTATAAGTCTACTTCAATGGACCCTGCCCAGACACGTTGAAGACTTTAGATTGTCAATTTTGCTTCTACAGGCTACTAATTTGACATCATCTGCAAATTGGAGCACATTTCAACCAATCACTTCCGGCATGTCGTTTATATAAGCATCCATTTCATTTATCTGACCCCTGTATGTATGATCACCAAGAAAGGATCTCATCCACTTTATAACCGATTCATGAAGACCATAGGTGTTGAGTTTATATCAAAGTAAATGGTGATTGACAGAATCAAAGTCCTTGGCAAAGTTCCAAAAGACAATGTCAGCAGTATCTCTGTCGTCCATTATACTCCTAACCCAATTCTTCAATCACAAGTAAATTTGTGAGACATGAACATTTTGGAATGAAATCATGTTGCGATGGAGAGATGGTAGCAGTAGATCTAAGATGAGCCATGATTGCTCGCTTGAGTAGAACTTTCATGGATTTTGAGACGATAAAGGTGAGGCTCACGGGTCTGTAATTCATTGGGGTTTTTTTGTTCCCTTTTTTAAGATTGTGGCCACCCGCCAATCAGCATGAACAACTTTGGTAGTCAGTGAAAGGTTGAAAAGGGCTGCTAAACGTTCAGATAGTTCAGGTGCAACAGACCATAAAATTGCTGGATGTAGTCCATCAGGAATGTGTCCCTTATTCACATCCAAGAACAAAAGCTGCTTCTTGACCTCATCCTGAGTGATGGTGATCGGACGCATTGGTAGTTCTATCACATGTAGCACTGGAGGTTCTCTGCCATTATCATCTTTGAAAATATTTGTGAAAATATCAGCAAAGAGAAATGATTGTTGTTTGAGTGCTCAATTTTTTTCTTTCAGAATTACGTAGTTACAATTTAATTGTTCAATTTTTTTATTTCTTTGCACATGAGCATAAAAAAGTTTCGGGTTACGACCAGCATCAAGAGCAAGTTGCCTCTCAAAATTTTGTCTACTTATGCTGGAGATGTGTTCAACAGGATTACAATGTTTTCTGTAAACCTCTAAAGCCATCTCAGACATCGTCTCTTTATAATGCTCCCATACAGCATTTCTCAGTTTTCGTTCACAAAGAATCTTCCTAGTAATCCATTGTTTGTGTTTATTGTGTTTTGGTGCTTTCAGAGGTACAAACATATCTGTAAGGTGCAACAGATTTTTTTTTATTTCTGCCACATTGTTTCAAATCTGACACTCAGTGAGGCTATGCTAATCTAACTCATTGGAGGCCGCTTTAATTAGATCATGATTCATAGCGGCAAATTTTATTCTTGGCTTATCTGAGACAGGGGGAGGTGCAAACGAGGTGTGCATGCAAAAGCTCAGAACTGCATGGCGACTCTTGCCAAGTGGAGGCAAAATTTGCAGAGAACAAACGAAACTTGGGTAACAGGTGAAGACAAGGTCAAACACCAACGATCTCTGGCAAATTTTCGTTCTTGTAGATTTTGTAACAAGCTGGTACAGAAAGCATTCCTCCATCGTGTCGAAAAGCGAATTATCAAACGTGTCATTGGAAGTGCACAGATTTGATTGCCAATCAATAATCGTGCCATTAAAATCTCTCAGTATCAGACACTCATTCTGGCATTTGGAGACAGCTTTCACAGCATTAGTGAGACTTTGGTCATCAGCATCTGTAGAAATTGGACTACGATATATAGAAAGTACCGGAATATTTTCTCCGCCAATGTTTATATTGCAGAGAACAGCATCAAATTTAACAGGTGAACATTTTGAGGGAGTTGAAGTTGGGATGACTTGATTGAGGATCTTGCATACACCATAACTCCACCACCTTTTTTGGAATCTGTCACAGCGAAAAGGAGTGAAACCCTGCACGTGAAGCTTTGCTTTTTTGACTTCTAGAGATAGCTAAGTTTCAGTTATCACTACCTTCCAGGTCTGCTTTCTCATCTGCGATAACGGATTGAAGTTCATTCAATTTCGGGCGGATAGAGCAAGCGTTTGTTAAAATAATTTTTAGGGCGTTACGAAGGTATAGTGATTTGGACTTTAGTCTCTCTTTAGGAATCTTCGAGGGGAAGTTACAGGACTCTGTTTATCGTCTGATTCTGGTTTTAGTTCTGCCAGGGAAGTTTGGAGTCCCTGCAGATAGTAATCGGGGGCGACCAGAGAAACGAGTGTATGATCTTCCCTTTCCGTATTCACAGACCAGTTTCTGCAGCAGCTCGGCCTTTAGAGTTCTCTAGCAGATTCTTTATTTCAGAGAGAACTCTTTCCAAAAATCCAAACCTCTTCCACCCCAGTTGAACTTCTTAGCTTAATTTAGAAACGTTTTTGAATGCTGGGAAGTGGAAGATTTAACCTTGATAGGACGAGGTCTTTGGTTTGTAGATTTTCCCTCTGATTGCACAACAATGCTGAGGCCTCTGATTTGAGTTTGTTTACCTGAGTTCCCGGGAGTGACCTTGATGAGATTGGAAATAGCTTCAAAGTCATCATGATACTTCTCCAGCCCAGTATTGGTCGAGGTCTCGGCGACCCCATAAACGAAAACAGAATTGCCACTCTGTATTCCATCAGTTTTAATGACATCAACGTCTGGAAAGAGAGCAGCTGGATTTGGGAATGCTGCTGCTATACAGAGTATTATGTCGATGGTTTGTTGAGGGGATCCAACTTGATTCATCTGACTGGTCAATAAGGCTTGTGTTTGCCGCAATATACTTATCTGTTGGTGGAGTCACAGGAAAAGTGGGCTGGCAAGCACCTTTTGGCATGGGAGGTGTACCTTTCACTTCTGAGTTGATAGGAATCGTCGGTTGGCAACTCTTACTTAGAATAGGAGCTGCGATAGTTACTGGTAGTTTCTTTTTTTTACTTTTTTGCTATTGCTGAATTCGTCTGTGAAGAAGTAGATTTAGTGGTCAAATTCCAGTGATGCTACAATTTCTTCCATTATCATCATTTTCGATTTTGGGGCATCTATCTGAGTTTGTAAGGCAAGTTTATTTTGTTTTAGGCTATTTTTTTAACTGTTTGCAGTCACAAACGCAGGTTGGTGTCAGTGCATTATGAGCTACTTGGGTTTCCAACTAAAGTCGTGTTGTAGGCATATTGCGCTAAAAAGATTTCTTATGCTTCCTTGTTTTTAAGATGAGTGTAAACAAAAGTATGCTGTTTTTTATTTATTTATTTTTATTTTTGTAAGCAGAATTTGAATGAGGATTCCACGTTCTTGTTGTTGTTGTTGTTGTTGTTGTTGTTGTTGTTTGCGTTTGTTTTGTTTTTTGTGTTTTCAAAAATTTTATTATCAAATAGTTTATCAAATAGCGTGTTTCGGCTGCTAGGGGCAATAAAATATTTCCTTACTTGTTATTAATGGCAAGCGAAATTTGAATGAAGTTAATATGAGTTTCATTGCTGTACCGTTGTTGTTGGCAATATAATCACATACTTTGCTACAATTTACTTCAAAAATGATATATTCGGCCGAAACGACTGCTAATATGAAACACTTTAAATAATCATCTAAAAATCAAAATCATCAAGGGGAATAACTCGTATTTTAGATCGAAGACTATAATCGGAGTTGTCTACATATTGATACGTTTCTTTTAGGTTCGTCAAGATCAGACAGCGTAGTTAAACATAGATGTTCTCAATGCTGATGCCAGAATCAGATTCTAGCAGTTTTGTTAGTGTTTTTAATGCAAAGTGTATTGCAAGTAAATCTAACCTGGTTAATCTTTTGGTTTTCATCGGAGCTACTTTAACCATAGAAATCATGATATGATAGCCTCGTTTGCTTGAGGAGACGCATCACAAAACAAGTTCAATTTCAATCGGTTGTCAGTGTCCACATCATTTCTTGAGAAAGACACATCACATTAACCAGAGAGATCCTTCTGTAGTGAGAGCGCTGTTCTATCAAATACTTTCAGAGTCACTTGTTAATTCGATGCTACACAATTAGTCTTTTCTTCACAGCAACATAACGCCAAAAAAGATGCATTTTCCTTGAACTTAACAGAGTTTTACAAACTTATTCGTATCAGAATCACTAAGTTCTTCCTCGAAAGAAAAAGCAGTTGAATTGACAGCAACTTTTTATTTTCAAAATTTCTTTCCACATTAAAAAAAGAAAAACATATACAATATGAATGATTAGGTTTCATTGTACGTTTTAATTGCAGTTACCTCTGTCGACCAAGGGAATAATCTGTCAGGCATGTGTGCGTAGTGTGATGATGTATGGAAGTGAAACCTGGCCAATGACAGTTGAGGCCATGCATTGCATAGAGATAAATGATACGATGGATGTGTATTGTGAGTCTTAAAAACAGGCTGAAATCTGATGACTTGAACAGGAGACTTTGTTGGTTTGGTTATTTTGAAATAATGTATAAGAGTTCTTGGGTTAGAAGATGTCGAACAATTGAGGTCAGTTCATAGGGAAACACATGGAAAACATAAGAGGAAGTTATAAGGATGGAATTGAGAGAAAGAGGGATAAATAAAGACTTGATTAGGTGAGTTTGACAGTCAATTTCTAAAAGCCATCCAGAACATGGCACCATGTAAAACGAACACTAAACCGAATAATAATAATAAATAATAATAGATGATGATGATGATGTATATATATATATATATATATATATATATATATATATATATATATATATATATATATATATGCAAACTTTATGAGTTGGACCACAATGATAAGCCAGAAGTGGTACAGGAAACAACAATGTCAAACTTCTTTAGGAGATGTACATACAGACTGATAAGGTTCTTGAACATTCAAAACCTGACTTAATCTTTCTAAACAAAAACAAGAGAACTCGCTTAATCATTGATATAACCTGCCCCTTCGATATCAGAGTGCAAGAAAAAGAACACAGAAAAATCAATAAATATCAAGATCTAAAATGGGAATTAGTCAGACTATGGAAATGTAAAGAAGTAAAGGTGATTCCCGTTGTAACTGGAACGCTTGGAACCATAACAAAAAGCCACTATAAATCGTTTAAACAGATTGACGAGACAATTTCTTTTCCAATTCTGCAAAAGGCTTGCCTGTTAGGAACAGTGAAAGTGTTAAAGTACAGCTTGAAAGTTTAAGGTCAAGGCAATTGACTTGATGCTCTAAAAAGAAAACTCCAACTAAAAACATCCAAAAGTTGAGACTACGATGAAATAATAATAATAATAATAATAATAATAATAATAATAATAATAAATAGATAAATTAATTAATTAATTTTTTTAAATTGGTGCCGGCCTAGGCTGACACCAGACAAAATATTTATAGAGGGTCGAGGAGGATGAGAAGACCGAGGAGGGAGAGCACAAACCAGACCTCCATTGTTAAAGTGCGGAAAATGCTGGGACCTTGGGGAGGTTTATTGCCACAAAAACTCCAGAGAATACCAATGGTTCTTACCAACAAGGAATCAATGGTACGCGGCTGTTGCGATATCGCAAGTTTATTTGTGGTGGTTATCAAAAAGAGGTGAAGAATACTGGAAATCTGGGGAGGCTTGTTGTCACTCAGACTCCAGGAAATACTACTGAGCAATCACTGACGATGACCTGTGTGAGAACTCCTAGTGAGCACAAATAATATGCTGTTGCTGTTGCTGTTGCTAATCATCATCATCATCATCATCATCATCATCATATCCTTCTCCTCCTCCTCTTCCTCAATGCTTAGGTCATGCTCAGAAATGACAAAGGGATAGCGCTTGACCCTTTTGGATGCCCCCCCAACACACACATACAGGAGTAATTTTATGATGATATATAAAAACTGTTGAGCAAACGGGGCAATTTCATTGGACATTTCGCAATCCAAGTCATTCATACGTTTACTAATTCTGGAATCTGTCACGAATTGCAATATATCAACTCTGAAAATGTCACTATCATAAAAGCAGTTTAAAAAAAAATTAGTTTTACTTTTTAATTCTATTTGTAAAAACGCCATCAGTATTGCGAGAATGGGTTCACCGCATCATGAATAAAACATCCTTTGGTATTTCGAGACATCAACATTTTTGGTGTTTGACAGCTGGTTGCATAAATAGTGATACGCTTGTTTCATGTTGGTCAAGATCGGACATCGTAATTAATTACATTTAGTGGTGAGGGGGATGATTATAACTAATGTTGAGGGGAGAATGTGTTTGTTGGTTACATAAGGTCTGCAAACAGAATGGCTAATGTGTGTGTGTATTCCCTCTCTCTCTCTCTCTCTCTCTCTCTCTCTCTCTCTCTCTCTCAGTATAAACTCGGATAAATAGATGGATATGAACAGATTGAGAATAATAGACATGTAACTACTGTGATAGATAGATCGATAGATATGAATAGACTGAGACAGATAGATACAGACTAAGATATATATATATATATATATATATATATATATATATATATATATAAAGATTCAATGAATTAAAACATTACAATTGTTCCAAGAATTAGAACATCAAGTCCAGTATGGCGTACGATCGTTTCCAAAACATTTTGGAAATACTTTATTTTATTTTATTTTATAAATTAATAAAGCTAATCCAAAACGTCACTTCATCAGCGCCTTTAGCACCATGTCTTACAGAAAATCAAAGAAAAAATTAAAAAGCTCGTCGTAGAGAAACATCTATTGACAGAAAGAACCATACAGACAAATATTAGAAAAAGAATAAGTTACAAATATAAAATTAAAAAATAGAAAAATAAAAAAATAATAATAATAATAATAATAATAATAATAATAAAATTAAATAAACATTATAAAAATAAAATATAAAAAATATAAAAAATAAATAAAAAGATAAAAAAATAAAATTAAAATAAACATAAGAAATGAAAATAAAAATTAAAAAATACAAAATAAAAATATAAGATAAAAATAAAAAAGAAATAATTGAAATTAAAATAGAATAAAAAATAAATAAAGATAAAAGTAGGAATTAAAACCACATAAAAATAAAATAGAAACAAAAATAAGTTTAGAAAACAAAGATTGAATATTATCAAGGCTCCTTTTATAAAGGTTTTTATGAAAACATCCTGCAAGAGGATGTGCAGGGCAAGAGGGGAGGAGGAAGAGCACAGGGGAAGATATGGACAAAGATAATTTTATGGGGAAGAAAAACACCTTATAAAAAAATTATTATAGGGAAAGGGGCATATGTGACCAGGAAATAGAAGATGTAATAAAATAGAAGTTTAGCTGGGACTATACCAACAGCACTGCACACATAAGTGCATGAATACATATGAGATATGAGGGAGTAGAACAAGTTTCTTATTAATTTCACTTGGGTTTAAGGAGGAGAGAACCAGCTTTACAGGAAATAAATATTATCTATTTCCCATTGTGCTCCTATACAAATTCTGCATTCAAATCAAAAACTCAAACTGGAATGACATTAGATGTGGGAGGGTGGAGTATTCCAGGAAATATTGTAATTAAAGTCCGACCGTTAAGGACTTGTTTGGAGAAAATCGAAGCAAACAGAATCTGTGTTTCGATGATCGAGGATATTTCCTGGATGAATCGGAAGAGATCTGTTATGGTTCGAGGAGATAAAAATATTGTTTATAACCTACATTCCATTGGGAAAAATTTGCAGTCATACCTCCGAAGCTTGAGTCCTTTCAACTTTTTAACTCCTTTTACATATGTCTTTTGTATATAATCCAGTAGGTTAGGAGTCTGAACGGCAACAAGTAGTTATTCTTTCACAGTAGAGTTTCTCATGGAAATCAACAGAATGCGGCTGTTTAAGTGATAAAAGGAGCGTGCCTCGCATTTGTGGCCGTGGCAACTATTTCGGGTTGACGGTTGAGTTAGCAGGGCTAGGTTAGGCGTGGGGATTAAATATGGACAGTTGGACATTAAATCTTAGGGTGTGGGAGGAATTAAGTTTAATCCAACAGGTCTGCAGAGAGACTGAACAGAGACATGTTGAATTAGGGAATTGGATGATAAATTCTAGCATTCATGGCATTTGTTTTGTTTATTATCTATGAACGTATACTTTCGTCCTTTATGATCGGGACTCATCAGCATAGAGATATAACTATTCACTACTGGTTATTCGATTCGAAATCCCGGATTCTGAGTACTTTACAACTCAAATCCCGACATCTAGAACCACTCGGCCGACGCTGTATAGCAAATAAACAGTGAGAATTTTAACACTTTATCTGCAATATACTTATATATATATATATATATATATATATATATATATATATATATATATATATATATATAAATTTAAAGGAAATAAAATAAACACACATTATGGCTGTCCGCATTATAAATTATTTCGACCTAGATGGGTCTCATCAGACGTGTACACAGCCACATTCCGGAACTGAATGATGAGAAGAAAAAAACGTTACACACCGTCTTAAAATAGAAAAAAAATGGAGAAAAAAAAGAAGAAATTCCCCATTGATAAGTAAGAGGAAGTAAGAGATAATGTTAGGTTAAAAGGCCACGATGTCTAGTCATGGTTTTCTGTGATGGTAATTGTAAAAAAGGAGGGAGGAAGAGGAGGCGTGATAAAAATAAAAAATTAACCCCCCCCCCTTTTCAATGCGAAGTCTATTTTAAATGTTGAAAGGACATTAAAAATATTTGCGCTTAAAATTTCGATTAAAATTTAGTTGACCAAAATAATTATAAAACGAAAAATACGGGTTATGTTATAGTGCGAAGATTATAATGCGTAGAATGAGACGAAATTTACAAAAAGTTTATTTACAACTTAACATTTTTCTTTTGTTACTAATAGTTGGGAAAATAAATTATTCCCCCTATATATACATATATATATATATATATTTGTGTGTATTGAGGCAGCACTTTCTCATTTATGCAAACATTGTTAAAAATAACAGAATTCGTCTGTTTAAATATACCTTTTTTATTTTTCCATAGGTTTCACGAACGTTTTCGATTATTCGTCGAATCATCCTCAGGTGTCAAAAGCAAATGCACAAAGAAACTGGAGAAAGAAGAGAATTTTTAAAAAGATGGCGGAGAAACGCGCATAGAACACTTTTCGCATTGTTCCAGGAAGTCATTGACGTTTTAAATTCAGCAACGCTGGATGGCATCACAGTACAAAATTGCATTACATTAGCTATTTTAAAATATTTGATTTTAATACAAAAAAGACCATCAGAAAAATTTTTTAAATAAAAAAGGTATAATTAAATAGACGAATTCTGTTATTTTTAACAATGTTTGCGTATATATATATATATATATATATATATATATATATATATATATATATATATATGTATACGTACATAGATAATAAACAATAACAAATATTTATATTTTGTCACTCCTCGTAAAAAAAAGTAGAGCACTGTAATGGTAGTACTAACACAGCATGACGTCACTTGCTTTATAATGCATCATTCCTTCCCTAATAGAAGTAGAATGCCTGTACGTCAAGCCGCTTTAAAAAGTGTTAAAATTATCATTGTTTATCAGCTATTCAGAATTGGCGGCGTGGTTAGCAACGTTGGATTTGGGTTGAAAAATACTTGTGATCCAGGGTGTCGAATCGCGTGACCGGTAGTGAATAGTCATATCTCTATGCTGATGAGTCCAGATTAAAAAAAGGACGAAACGTATACGTACATAGATAATAAACAATAACAAATATTTATGTAAGTAAATTTCGCGTACAACAAAATCGTAGGATAAATTTCAGAGGAAACATTTTTTTTTTAAATCAATGAAATGGGCGGGTTGAAAAAAAAGAAAATTGCTAAAAGAGGAAACGTCAGAATGATAAATTAAAAACTAAGAAAATCGAATGAGATATGAGAGGGAAAAAAATTGTTTAAGTTGGAGAAAACGATTGAGAGAGAGAAAAAAAAAGTAAATCTCTCAACGTTATGGTGGATTTGAATCATTAAAGATCTCCAACTGATGCTTCAAAATCTTCGGAATAGTTGTCAGAACAACTATTTGTACTAACCAGATGATTACTGATGGCTGATTCCTGTGCCTGGATGATCTCGAAACCTTGTGAAAGCGAATATCACGTGGTATGTGATGGGATATTCTAATTTCTAATCTTTGGGATGTCTTGCCAACGTAGTCAGCTCCACACTGACATATGAATTTATAAACAACAGAATTCTTTTGAATGGCTGGCAAAACATCCTTACGAAAAGAAGAGAAAAAGGTTTGAGTCATGTAAACTACTCTCAGCATGGTTGCTGGAAAACAACGTTGAGTAGAAGAAATCCTTTTGACAATGTCAAGGCCGTCAGAACCTAACTATGGAAGTTTCAAATAAATAGGGCAACATGGCGGGCCAATAAATTTACCACCATTAAATATAGCAACTTTGCGTGCAATGGTGCTTTTTATGATATTGATGGGATATCCATTAGCAAGAAAAATATTAGTAATTTCACTAAGTTCTGCATCGAGTCGTGTTGGTGAACAAATCATAAGTGCTCGATGAGTGAGAGTACTAATAAGATTTATTTTTCTTGATCTTGGGGCGAAGGAAAACCAATTTAGATAAAGGCCTGCAAATGTTGGTTTTCTATACACAGAGGTGTCAAACGATGAACCAGCTTTAGACACTAAAACATCGAGGAATGGCAGGAAACCACAACCTTCGACCTCCATATATATATATATATATATATATATATATATTCTAGGCCTCGCCTATTGAGTTCTGTTTGACAGCTTGCATGTATGCCCACTGAATTTGGCATTTAGACGTTAATTTACTCTCCCATTTCCACGGCAATGTGTGCTGGCCATATTGGTAAGCGCTCCGACTACTGAGTCATGAATGACTTTCGTATTGGCGTTCGAATCATGCGACCGGCATGGATTGTCTTGTCCCATACTGATGATTGCAGGTTTTTCATGAAACATGTGTATATGGGTCAATTTGAAAATAATATTTATTTATAAATAAGTGTTATATATATATATATATATATATATATATATATAGAGAGCATAGATTGATGTAAGCACCTTTACTTGATCAATTTGTGTCCCAAGAAATCAACAAACAAAGAATTGTGTAATATCGTTTGAAAGACCATATATTTTTATTATTACTATCTGATCACATCGTCAGCACAGGGTATAGACACTAAATTAAAGACATACAGAGTGATTCATAAGTCACTTCACTTAGCTATTTAAAATGTCATTTACAATTGAAGAGCGAATTTTTATTGTTATTCATATGGCCAAATTTGATGAATCTCCCACACTTGTTGAAAGGCAATGGAAACATGATGTGAACAGAAAGCCTCTTTCGCACAACACCATAATCAATCAAATAGGCTACAAAGAGTCGTAAATTCCTCGCAAAAAAGAATGGAGCTATGTATGCAGAACGAAGGTGGAAATTTTGAAAATTTGCTGGAATTTTAAACTCCCATAAATGAATTTATTGAATAAACTGTCTGTTTTGTATTACCGTATTTTTTAACTTTAGAATTTCAAAAATAAATAGCTAAGTGACTTATGAATCACCCTGTATATACAGTATCACTCGAATAACATACTAACACCCTCATTTACACAGCAAGTTAGAAAGAGAGAGAAGAGTTGATGCATGTATTCCTCAAATCATAGCAGAGTGGGTTGAAACATAGTTTAGGAATGTATATAGGGTTTCAAAGTTAAAGAAAACAGATGCTATATTACATGTAGGAAAACAACAAAACATTTATCAAATTATACAAAATACTAGCAGAGCTACCCGGTGTTGCACAGGTTAGAGTGTGGGATAGCATCATATGCAATATCATGGGAGGGAGAGTTTACTTTAACAGCAATCTTGATGCTGTCAGCTAGATATCTTACTCACCGAGCTATTTAGATATATGTTAATACTCTTAAACTAACGCTAATAAATAGATTAATTTCATTGTGTAACATGTTTGAAAATTGTCATAAGCTTCTTTAAGGGGCAGTCAGAGACGCAAAAATGCTTCCATTATGTTCACATGCAAATTGTGCATGCGAATACAATTATATTGAAAGTACACTTCCTAGTATTTCTTCGTTTTTAGGGACAGACAGGCACAGGCAGAGAGGTGTTTGTTCTCCTTGATTATATATATATATATATATATATATATATATATATTTCATTTGAATCAAAGGGAAAACAGTTTTCAGTGGAGGGGTTGTGCCCCCGGGGATCATCTTAATATTATCAAAATTTGCTGAAATTTTGGGAATAGACATCAGTTTTGGTCATTTACCTATGGTTTAAATTTCATTTGAATCTAAGTTTTCAGTGGGGGTGGGACCCCCAGCGTTGAAGTGATATATTTCTTATATAGCCTAGTATCTTTCAAGCAATTCTGTCCAGCGGTGTGGGTGAACATAAGACACAAAGATCAGGCGGACACACACACATACAGAGTTACTATTTTATTTATATATAGATAAAAGTTATTAAAAGGAAAAATCACCTACACACATTATCTTACAGTAAGAAAAAGCTTATAAGGGCTCTGAAGTTTATTATCAGGGGTAGAGCAATTGGTCAAAAAGTTTACGTACGAAGCCTAGTTAAAACTCATTCCAACTGCACCGGAAGTAGTAGAAAAGAAAATCAAAAGATTAATTAAAGGATAAAGCATATGGTAACATTAACCAGTTATATATATATATATATATATATATATATATATAAACTATTCAAAATGGCGTATTAGTGGATTCCCCCACGTGTGAGTTTGCTCTTTTCTTTGTTTTTTGTCTGGTTTCACCCAAAAATTAACCACTGTATAGTGTAGGTTTTTTCAAAACACTTTAATCCAAGAACTTTTTACTCTTTGTGAATTTTTCTGATGATTTTGTAATGTTGCAGAGACGATATTAACATAAAAATGTTGTTTGACACAAGACAAATGAAACGGACCATAAAAAATATATCTCACAGAAATGTTATAACATGGTTATTGGAATATAATATGAACCTGACTTTATATATATATATATATATATATAGAGAGAGAGAGAGAGAGAGAGAGAGAGAAATAGGCCAGTGGTGTGCAGAGGTCTGATGATGCCTTCATTGCATGTCCCACAAACTCAAGTATAAGTCATAGTACAGAGAAATATGAGAAAGGGAGATAGTTTAAATATGATTGGATGCCCCCCCCCCTCCTATTCTACAATAGACTTAGAAAGATAGATATGAACAGAATAAAATATCAGGTCATCCCATAAATTCTGTTCAGATTTTTACTTCTTTTTGATTTATAAGTGAGAATTTATATATTATAAATATTTGGACACATTTAACTTCATAAAATTTTATTTTGCAGGAAAAATTTATTAAAGTTTCACTGTTCAAAACCCGTAAGACATTTAATTAAGTCTTCTTGTTTTATAAAGTTTTATGAAGTTAAATGTGTCCAAACATTTGTGATATATAAATTCTCACCTATTAATATACATATGATACTAGCTGGTCCTACCCGGCGTTGCACGGGAGCTTTTTAACTTTTTTGTTTCGTTTATTATGCTCCTTCTTAATTAATTCCGTGTGAAAAACAATTTACACTTTTAAAAAAATAATTCAATGAAAGAAAATGTTATTTAAAAAGACAACATATTGCAATCAAATCGATCGGACATCTTATGACGTGTTGCCATTCAAATCCCATAAATACTTTCGATCTTTTTAACTCATTAATTTGTCTTTTGTGTTCAGGATAAATTAGACACATCTTGTAGAGGAAATAAAAACATCATATCATGGCCAATAATTGATACATTCTCAAAATTGAAAGTATATCCTTAAAAGATCTTTTGCAGAATATGGCTCACTTGAAGAAGCTGCCCACAACCTCCATCATGGCCTCGAGGCAGAACCTGAAGCTGGAGCACGCAGCCTTCATCGTGTCCTTCAAGATACCTGAACACCAGTTTAATCCTAGGAATCAGTTTGTCCATGGGGTTGCAAGTGGTATAGTTGGTGTCTTTTCTAACTGTGCTGCATACATAATAGTCCATGGGGTTGCAAGTGGTATAGTTGGTGTCTTTTCTAACTGTGCTGCATACATAATAGTCCATGGGGTTGCAAGTGGTATAGTTGGTGTCTTTCCTAACTGTGCTGCATACATAATAGTCCATGGGGTTGCAAGTGGTATAGTTGGTGTCTTTTCTAACTGTGCTGCATACATAATAGTCCATGGGGTTGCAAGTGGTATAGTTGGTGTCTTTCCTAACTGTGCTGCATACATAATAGTCCATGGGGTTGCAAGTGGTATAGTTGGTGTCTTTCCTAACTGTGCTGCATACATAATAGTCCATGGGGTTGCAAGTGGTATAGTTGGTGTCTTTTCTAACTGTGCTGCATACATAATAGTCCATGGTGTTGCAAGTGGTATAGTTGGTGTTTTTTCTAACTGTGCTGCATACATAATAGTCCATGGGGTTGCAAGTGGTATAGTTGGTGTCTTTTCTAACTGTGCTGCATACATAATAGTCCATGGTGTTGCAAGTGGTATAGTTGGTGTCTTTTCTAACTGTGCTGCATACATAATAGTCCATGGTGTTGCAAGTGGTATAGTTGGTGTCTTTTCTAACTGTGCTGCATACATAATAGTCCATGGTGTTGCAAGTGGTATAGTTGGTGTTTTTTCTAACTGTGCTGCATACATAATAGTCCATGGGGTTGCAAGTGGTATAGTTGGTGTCTTTTCTAACTGTGCTGCATACATAATAGTCCATGGTGTTGCAAGTGGTATAGTTGGTGTTTTTTCTAACTGTGCTGCATACATAATAGTCCATGGTGTTGCAAGTGGTATAGTTGGTGTCTTTTCTAACTGTGCTGCATACATAATAGTCCATGGTGTTGCAAGTGGTATAGTTGGTGTCTTTTCTAACTGTGCTGCATACATAATAGTCCATGGTGTTGCAAGTGGTATAGTTGGTGTCTTTTCTAACTGTGCTGCATACATAATAGTCCATGGTGTTGCAAGTGGTATAGTCGGTGTCTTTTCTAACTGTGCTGCATACATAATAGTCCATGATGTTGCAAGTGGTATAGTTGGTGTCTTTTCTAACTGTGCTGCATACATAATAGTCCATGGGGTTGCAATCAGTCTGGTTGGGAGCCAGATGTTAAGATTGGTAAAATCATGGAAGTTCTCAGTCACTTCTGGGTTTTCCCGGAGGTGTGACATGAAGCTGAGTTCTGCTGCCACACATATAGCCTTCTCGTAGTCACCCTCTTCACCCAATGCTTGACAACTGTACAGAAACTTAATATAACCATTAGAATTGAGTTTGCGTGTTTTATCAGGGATGCGAAGTGGCATGATATAGCTTTCATTCAAAATACACACAAACACAATCACAGTTTGTCAGAACTTCGTCTTCATGACATGCAGGATTTAATACAGACTGTAGGCAAGCTATCGATTGTTCTGCGTGTTGTGCAAGTGGTCCTGAGAAGAATCAGAGCATCCCTGGCTCGAGTGAGTGTTTATACTTGTTGAGGAGTTTCGTAAGGCAGTTCTCTTGTGTCTTGGCCCTTGATCTTCGTTCGGCACCTTCTTTTTAATAGTCACCCTTCCAACACCCATTTCTCTCACCAAGATCCACATTGCTTTGCCTGGATCTTGCCGCATCTTTTTTGTGGCTTCTCAATGAATTTTGTTGTGCAGACGCAGTCAGAATTTCCGCTATGATCCTTCCTGTTAGCCACTGCTTTCACATCTCCACAGCAAGTGTATAGCTTACATCTCCCAGCCTTCAAGGTAGTCAAGGAGCACTGAGCTGCAGCCAAAATTTCCAAATTCTTTAATCCAGTACGGATCATCATGATGCAAGTCATTCTCTTTCAATATGCCAATGCTGTCCAGTCATTCATGCTATCCACGACTCAAACCCACCAATAATACACAGAAACAGCTTTCCGTTGCACTATTAAATACTTCAAATGGTTCTAAAATGATAGAATTTATAAAAAAATTATCAAATTTGTCCCGTACACATTGTATTATACAATATTTCCTCAGATATGTGTCAGTAGTAAAAATATGGTGAACTTGTAATTAATTGAACAATGGAGTATATTTTCAACAATATTTTATGTTCACTAAAATCCAATAAATAAATGCATAAAAAAACCCAATGAAATACATCAAATATTGTCGCAGATGTATTCCATTTTTATTTAATTAAAAGTTAACCATCTGTTTGCCACGGACACATATATTCTTTTTGCCCACCGTTTCAATAAAACCGATCATTATGTCCAAGTTATCTCTCCATGATGACAAACAGAGTACCTTTCTTAGCTGTTCCCGAAGAGTGCTGTCTTCTGGATAGTACCTATATATGGGTTTTAAAAGTAAAATTAGTTAAAATGACAACAAAAAAAATAGAAAAAAAACATCAATCTACAGATGTAATTGAGTGGAAAAATACAGAAATTAGTTTTTTTTAAATAGTTTTTAATTAACATAGATATCCATATATAAAAAAAAAACAAGAATAAATTAGCAGATTGAAGGCAGTCGGAGATGATGTAATCAATTGTGGATTTTTCAGTCCGTTCTTTCACTCCGACAAAATGGACAGTAGCCATATTGAAGATATTTCAATTCAAAGTCATCCGTATGAAACAACTGAAAAAATAGAGAAAATGATTTACTTTTATTTCATTGATTTGTTACGGCTGCTAAACGATGATATTTTTTATCACTTCTTAAATGGAATTGGCTCTTCCTATCAAATTGAAAATAAATTACATTAAAAAGTCATTCAAAAAAGAGCTTGATCATTTATCCTTCTTTTCTTTCTTTCTCTTCTTCTTAACTATCGCCAATCTTCTTACTTTGCCAAAAGCATAAAAGAAACGTCCTTTCTTACTGATATCGTTTCTTGGGTATTATACCCTCTCTCCCCCTTCACATGGTTGCTCACTTCCCCAAGCCACTTCCACCTATCTTAAAAGATTTTTTATAAACGAAAACTATTTTCATCATAACGACTTCTTCCATGGGTTAAGCTTTCATGTTATTTTCATCCATTTATATCACAAAAAAGGAATTACTTACTTTGCTTCGAAATGTTAGTAGACAGTCGATTGGACAGACGCTTCATGCTCATTAAATATAATAAGACGAGGCTTTGCCTGGCCACGGAATGTGCTCATGGACACCACTATATTTTTATCATACATTATTTATCATAAGTTTACTTATAATCATAATAATAATAATTTATGTCATTAAAAAGGTGATTATATTTACTCATTTCTTACAATGGCATAATCACGTTGACACACCGGTGGTAGATCATCGAAGTTAAGCAATGTCAAGCCTGGTCAGTACCAGATGGGTGACCATTTGGGAATACTAGTCACTGTATGTAGGAAGACATCGACACCTCCCTACAAGAACCGCAAAAACCTAACATCGTCATCTCTCCTAATTGGGATATACATACGACTAGGAACTGCTTGTTAATTTGACACTCCCATGAAACTTCCTCCTTCAGAGGAAGCTGGGTAAACCCACCCAGGGTTAATGCCATACCAGGTACAGGTATGTAGGTACAATGGTATTTTTTTTTTAAAAGAAAAGTCACAACTCCATCATTATTTGCATAAATAACTCTTCTCAGTTTTACCAATTTAATCTAATTTGGCTGATTTCCAATATTCCCAAAGCATTTTTGTTGCAGACCAAAACTCATGCACAATGTGGCCCCAAAATCAGTTCCCTAATCAAAACCTTTTTGACAGACACATATATATTACTTCATGAGTCCTATATTGTTGTTCTTTTCTCGGAAAGCTGTATATTTATAAATAACAAGAAAATGATGATTTCAATTGAAACTATATTTTATACTAATTAGCAGAGCTCCATATTCCAGTAACTAAGAGTTGCTTCTGGCTGTACTAGTCCAACAAGGCGGACAAAGGGTATTAGCATTCGTAGTTTTCAAGACCCTACAGTATCTATTGCTTCCTTAAAAATCTTGTAGCAACTGATAAAATTCAGGTCAATCCTATGTCACTTGATTAAACCAACCAATCAACCTTCTAGCGTCCTATGAGTTGACCCTAAGAACTTTCCTCATTGATCATAGCACATCTGGCAAAGTGACACACAGTTAATCTTCAAGAAGATTTCAGAACGGACATGCAAATAAACAAATCATAAAAGAAAAAGATAATAATAGTACAAATATTTAAATACGTCATCTTTTCATCATCATATTCGGTTTAACATCTGTTTTAAATGCTGGCATCTGTTGGACTAAAACAAATTTGCTTCCAAAGACATTTATCAATTAATTGAGGCAAAACTTTTATAGGCCAGATGCTCTTCCTGACACCAACTTAGTGTGGTGATGGGACCAGTATTTTTATCAAAACAATCACCTCTAGGTGATTTCCTACCAAAGCTAAAGAGTGCTTCACCTGCACTTTAAAAGATATTAATACATACACACCTATTAAGAAACATATATATATATATATATATATATATATATATATATATATATATAAAGAGGTGTACTAAAAGCGAACTTTTAGGAAAGGTAAAACCCTATTGTGAAGAGTATACAGCTCAATATCCAGGATAGAGCAGGTAGAAATGAAGAAGAATGGAAAGGAATTAGAGAAAGCAAAAGCCAAATCAAAATTCAATTCAAAAGTTCAAAGCAAGGTATATTCCGCAAAAAGGCAATTTATTCAAGTTAAATTTTCCTTAAGCCAGGCTTTTCAAAGATCAAAATCTTATCATCAGAGGAAGTCGCTGGGATAGATAAGTTGGCAATGGCCAAGATTTAAAATTTGAAAAAATGAAATAAAAGTTGTATGGAAAGAAACGCAGGGCAAAACTGTGCCAGGGTGCAAGCAAATGTCCGATTGCCAAAAAGTCCGGTGTCGAAGAGTCCTACCTATCTACATCTTATTCTCTCCGCTGGACTCTTCGACACCGGACTTTTTGGCAATCGGACATTTGCTTGCACCTTGGCAGAGTTTTGCCCTGCGTTTCTTTCCATACAACTTTTATTTCATTTTTTCAAATTTTAAATCTTGGCCATTGCCAACTTATCTATCCCAGCGACTTCCTCTGATGATAAGATTTTGATCTTTGAAAAGCCTGGCTTAAGGAAAATTTAACTTGAATAAATTGCCTTTTTGCGGAATATACCTTGCTTTGAACTTTTGAATTGAATTTTGATTTGGCTTTTGCTTTCTCTAATTCCTTTCCATTCTTCTTCATATATATATATATATATATATATATATATATCTTTTGGTAATAAAAGTATACATATGTTTATTTATGAGTTTGTATGTATTAAGATCTTTATGGATATAAATAATATTTAATTATTAAATTTATAATTATAAGCTCCCCTTGAAGGGGGGGGCACTCTGTTGGGATAAATTGTCTCATTAAAGCAATAATACAATGGTTCCCTCCCTTGGATGAAACCTCTAGATACAATTGAAATAGTACTGATTAAAAACAGTATTTACACATCTCATTCGCAGAGCTGATCGGTTGGCCGTGCGGTTATAGATATCTAGTTACAAGACTCGAGGTCTAAAATTCAAACTGTGCGGTCGGTGGATCAGTTGTAGAGCCACACTGATGAGCCTTCAAAAGCCAAAACAAGCTTGTCTGATAATATAAATATTTAATTATTAAATTATATATATATATATATATATATATATGAATTATTAAAAATAATAATGATCAATTAGAATGCCATACAATATATTTTAGTTTTATTAACTTTTTTTTTTTCAATTTAATTTTCAAAGATATACTTCCTCATCAGAATTTCAAATAAAGATATATTAAAATACCTTTTTCCACCCTTTTCTTCATCTCGTTTTTTGATGTGTTATCAATTTGTGTGTTGTTGAAACGAATTTGGGATGAGAATCTCTTTAGTCAAAAATGGCAGTGCAAATTGAATAAGAAATGTTGTTCTTGATTTATTTTTAATAATTCATATTACCATATAAACAATGCTTTCTAAACCAAGAATAACATTTCTTATATATATATATATATATATATATATATATATATATATAATACATATAAATAAATATTAATTATTTATTACCTACAGACATCGATGTTTCATGCTTACACAATCTTCAGTGCAGGAAGTTAATTTCCGACGGTCGTCGGGTGCGAACTCCGATCACAAATCGCCACTGATTCGCACTCAAGAATCTTTCCCGTTGGCCACCACAAATTAGCTTGGAATTTAGGAGGAATTTAACTTTGTAAATGCCAAGTCGGCGGGTATTTACAACAAGCAGCGAAGAGTGATCTACAACAACTAACTGTGTTGGATCTCACAATAAAGCTAGTAGTACTGCTTGTTATTAAACTCTCTCAGAGTGCCCGACATTAGTAAAGGAGGCTTTTTAATAATATATATAAATAAATATTAATTATTTATTACCTACAGACATCAATGTTTCATGCTTATGCAATCTTCAGTGCAAGAAGTTAATTTCCGACAGTCGACGGGCGCGAACTCCGATCACAAATCGCCACTGATTCGCAGTCAAGAGTCTTACCCTTTATATATATATATATATATATATATATATATATATATAATGGTTGTAGGACAAAATCTCACCATAACAGTTTTTAAAAAACAGACGCAAATTAAATAAAAATAAGATTATTCATTAAAGTAACGTTCTTTAATTGTTCCAAACAAATAAAATAATACAAAACCGACAAACTTTCTTTAAATAAGTATCGATTTTAATATTTAAACATTTGTCTGTTTAAATTTGATTAACATTGATTTTAATAATAAAAATTAATGATACAATAAAATAACATACTGTCTTTAATAATCCTAATCTATTTTATAAGGTAATCGCAAATAAAATGCAGTATTTATTTACAAAGTACCAAAATAATGAGTAATGATTATCGTGTGAAAAGGACACTTTTCTTGTCCATTACTGCAAGTAGAAATTCAATGAAAAACCATCCAATTAGTATTTTTGGTGCTTATGCATTATCGCAACGAACTAAATTTCCTTCCTTATTTCTGGAAGAGTGAATCGAAAGGGGAGATGATTCGATTTTTTTTACGGGGGCTCATAACGAAACGATTATATTCAAGTTTTTTTCTTACGGGGAAACTGTGACACAGATGGAGCATCAAGAGAATTTGTAAGAAGATTCATTAAAAAACAGTATTTTTGTAATAAAATACATTAAGAAACGGTATTAAAATGAAAATAAATTAGATTTATTTAAGTAACTTTAACATCACATAAAATATAAAAATATAGATTATTTGAAAAAAGTTTTACACTGGGTACAATTCAACTATTTGGGAGAGAATAATTTCACATATAAAGTACATATTTATAAAAAGGTTTTACACTGGGTACAATTGCAAAAAATCTACTAACTTTGCCTTATCTCTAGTTAGATCTAGAATGTCTTGAAGATTTAACGCATTGATATCTATTTTCGGAATTTAAAAAAGAATTAAGAAAGTTTGAATTATCTCCCCTTCCGAAAAAAAAATTAAATTATCTCCCCTTTCGATTCACTCTTTTAGAAATAAGTAAGAAAATTAGGTTCGTTACCATAATACATAAGCACCATTATCTATTGAAAATTTGTTGTCAAGAATAAAAAATAAAAAAAACACTGACAAAATCGTTAATTTTATATTGAGCTTTTGTCCGTTTCAAAACTTTTATGATGAATCTTTATATATGTATAACCCTTACACTCAGCATAAAAAAATAATGAATTTAAATAAATAATTGCACAGTAGTTCTGATTTCTCATCGGAATTTTTTTTTTGTTTTGGGTTTTTTTCACACACATAACCAAGAGAAAGCATTAAAAATGTGTTGCATTTAAAAGTGAAAGTTATTAAAAAAAATTTGAACTTCTTTTTTTTTTCATTTATTCACGCAATGTTCAATTTGCTGGTTTTGAATCCAAATCATATACAGAGGGATTTTAGGTCAAAATAAAAAAAAAAATTTTTTAAATGACAAAGCAAAAACATTCCTTGCTCATGTCGCCAGTAGGGCAAAAAACACAATCAACAAAATAATGGTATTGTCCCAGAAAGCTGTGATCAGGAATTGGGTCACAGGTATTACAACAGTAATCGAATTCCACGGTGTAGCCAGTCTGTGGTGTGTATGTCGAGAAGAAGTGAATTATGCATCTGTTGGTGACAAGAGTGATCTTCATTAGTCAGTCACTGTATCTGTGCACTGCAGTGATCACATTGTGATATTTTTCAGACACCACGATGCCGACTCCGCTTCCTTTTTATTTTTACTTTAATTCACCCCAAACAAGGTACATTGCCACTGAGACATAAAAGGACTACTGTGAATTAGGTGCCATGCCTACAGGGGCACTATAAGTGGGGAGTTGTGCAGCGAGATGTTTGTTTACATCACATTTTAATCTCTGCAGTCAGGGAAACAGGGAGCAGTGAGGGAATTGCAAAGGCTAGCAGTTCAAGAAAAGAAGCTATTAGAGTATTGATTTACTCCTCTCCAGGAGTTAGGCACAAGGCCAGTTTTTATCTTACTCCCACAAGTAAGATGTGACCCAAGGTCGGGTCGGGAAAGTGGGGTTTAAAAATTGCCTGGGCAGCCCCGTCGGCATTCCCCGGTAGGGGCGCCTCAGGCAGTAAGCAATAAAGTTACTCCTCCCCAAAGAGGGGAGGCAAAGCCTGGGAAGGTTGACTTCCCAGAACTGCACAGGACAGACCCATTGATCGGCGTAAATCAAGACCCGAAGGCCAAGACAATACCAGTATGGGGTGCAGTATCCATCGGAACAGATACTACACTTTGATCTTAGCCAAAAGACCAAGAACTGAGTGAGAGTAGAAAGCCTTCTGGCATCTAGAAGAACTCTACAGTGAAGGGGTGAGATTTAGCTGATTGACAGGACAGTCGAGGGATATTTATATATGCCTTTGTCAAAAGTATAGGCATTTAAAAAAAAAAAATGTTTGTTTACTTTTCTTTTTAATCCTTCTTGATTGGGACTTGAGATCTTTCAGCAAATACACCTATTCGCTAAAAGATCTCAAGTTTTTAGAATAAATGAATAATTTATTTTAAAAAACAAAAAAAAATTATGTTGTTCTGGTTTTTCAAAATATTCCTATTATTACCTTGCATCAACGTTTCTGGTGTGGACTTCTTTATTGTATTCAAACAACACGTAAACCACATGATACACACACCAGGCATTTAAAAACCAACCGTCATAACAGCAAGACGAATTTCATCTTGGCTGCAACAATGCGAAAAGTAAACAAAAAAAATTTTTTTTAATGTCTATACTTTTGACAAAGGCATATACGCTGAAAGATCTCAAGTTTTTAGTATAAATGAATAATTTATTTTAAAGAACAAAAAAAATTACGTTGTTCTTGTTTTTCAAAATATTCTTATTATATATATATATATATATATATATATATATATATATATATATATATGTATATATATATATATATATATATATTAGTAGAGAATGGTAGTTTGCTTGAAGCATTGCTGGGTATAGTAGTAGTAAGTTTTTGAAAGGCTGTGGGCAATGCAATTCCGGGTAAGATGCAAGTTGTAAGGAACAAAAACAATAACAATAAATCGAATACGATATAAGACTTACTATTTATTTTTCCTTTTTTTTTTCTTACATAACAGCAAGAGTGTTTTTAGCTGTTCGTGTGATGTCCGGGTGATTAAAAATCACTATTTGATATTTCGGGAAAAGACATCCCTTTGTCAAAAATAATTAAACCAGAAGAAGAATATTTTTCTTCTCCGACTGTGTAGAGAATATTACAAAACAAAATGGCTGCCAGATATAGACCGCAGCAAATAAAGCAGTTTCGCAGGGAATATAAATTAAATTAAGTTTTATTTTAATATTATGTTAAATATATGATTTGGTGTTTAAAAATATTTGTGTAATGTTGGTTAGGTGTATGGTGTTCGATAAACTGTTAGTTTTAATAATATATATATATAATTTTTTTATTTTTTTATTTTTTTAATTATTTTTTTATCAAGCTTATATTTGAATATTTACTTTGTTTTATCTTCATATTTTTATTTTGTTTATCTTTCTTTCGTATTTTAAGAATTTTAATATAAAGTAAAGTAATTAGTCTCATTTTAAATATTCTAGATCTATCAAACTTATCGATTATCATGTGTTCTTAAAACTCCCTTTCTTCAGCGATAAGATCACCACCTCCATCCGCAAGGCAATACATAAGGAAAACCTTAACATACAACTAACACATACTGGCACCTCCTTACGCCAACATCTATCTAATAAACATACTAACCACACACCCGAACCCTGCTCCCTGGCCAATTGCCCTATCCCCAACACAGGTCTGTGCCATCGCACTAACTGTGTTTACAAACTACAGTGCAATAAATGCAAAAAATTTTACATCGGCAACACTACAAGACCGCTACACTTGCGCATAAAGGAGCACTTGAATACCCGTATATCCTCTTTCCACAAACACATAGAGATTTGCTCAAACACTCAGCGTGATATTCATGTCTCCATCTTAGCGTCTGTCAGAAACATTGGTGACCTTAGAATCACAGAATCAATCCTCATCTCCAGATTAAACCCCTCACTCAACCAGCGTCACGAGCTCTACTCACCATTCATTCTATAATATCTACCCCCCATCCACCAACCAACCCCCATATCTAACACTTAACAGACTCCGTTTCCATCACTTCACTCATTACTCACCTCCTATAATAAACTCACCACACACCCAAACAATCAAACAGGCCCTCCCCATATGAACTTCCATCCTAACACACTTTCAACCACAAACCAAAAACCATATTCAACATACTCTTCTAACCCACCAAAATAAGTAACCCCATAACCTAGCATTATTAATTAATTAATCCAAACACATATAGAATGTATACAAATAACATGCAAATATTAAATAAATAATTCATAAAATAAATTAAACAAGTAAATAATAATAAAAATAAAAAAAATAAATTAAAAAACAAACAAATTTGTAAAGAAAGTGAAGAATATATATAGATAAACAATTAAACAAACAATAATACATAGATATGTATATATATGTATATATGCATGTATGTGTATATATGTTGTATATATAATCTAATATTGTTATACAGATCTCCACCTAAAAAAATAAAAAATAAATTAATTATAAAAAAATAATAAAAATCCAGAGTTACTCCCCTTTATCTTATAGTAAATATATCAAGTTAATAAGTTAATTCGTTAATCTAATTTGACGAAACTCACAATTAGTAACACTTCTTTAATAGATGATAATCGATAAGTTTGATAGATCTAGAATATTTAAAATGAGACTAATTACTTTACTTTATATTAAAATTCTTAAAATACGAAAGAAAGATAAACAAAATAAAAATATGAAGATAAAACAAAGTAAATATTCAAATATAAGCTTGATAAAAAAATAATTAAAAAAATAAAAAAATAAAAAAATTATATATATATATATTATTAAAACTAACAGTTTATCGAACACCATACACCTAACCAACATTACACAAATATTTTTAAACACCAAATCATATATTTAACATAATATTAAAATAAAACTTAATTTAATTTATATTCCCTGCGAAACTGCTTTATTTGCTGTGGTCTATATCTGGCAGCCATTTTGTTTTGTAATATTCTCTACACAGTCGGAGAAGAAAAATATTCTTCTTCTGGTTTAATTATTTTTGACAAAGGGATGTCTTTTCCCGAAATATCAAATAGTGATTTTTAATCACCCGGACATCACACGAACAGCTAAAAACACTCTTGCTGTTATGTAAGAAAAAAAAAAAGGAAAAATAAATAGTAAGTCTTATATCGTATTCGATTTATTGTTTTTGTTCCTTACAACTTGCATCCTACCCGGAATTGCATTGCCCACAGCCTTTCAAAAACTTACTACTATATATATATATATATACAACAGAATTAAATTTTCATTTTTTTAAGGGAGAAAATACATTTTTGGAATAAATTATCTAATCAAGTTAAAAATAGCACAAGTTTAAAGCATTTAACAATAAAATGAATGAATTAAAAACAATGCAAGGATATTTTTGTGGTCTCTCTGATGAAATATTTAGCCGAATTTGTTCGAACATTCCTATTATATATCATCATCGTCATCATCAACCGGTTCATTTGTTGACTCAGGCCACAATTAATCCTCTGATGAGAGTGGGGGCTGATTGTCTAGTCTCGATCTAAGTCTTCCCCTCCATTCTTGTTTTTTATGAGGCCTGACAGAATCCATACCCATGTTTGATCACGTCATCCCAAGACAACTTGGATCTGCCAGTGGTGATCTTCTCTGCTGGCACATACAACTTCAATGTCTGCAAGGCTTTTCAAGTTTACTTGTGCGAGCAGAGACCCAAAAGGTATGCTTTGTTCAGGCCTCACCAAACAGATTCATCTGACCATTGCCTTGTCATTACGGTGCAGTTTTTTTAGTGTGCCGGCAGAGACAGCCCAAGTTTCAAAGTCATACATTAGCACACTCCTGACACATGAGGAGTATATACGACCTCTCGTAGCTGTTGGCAGGTGTTTGTTTGTTAGGATTGGCAGGAGCTCTCTAAACTGTCTCCAGGCAGACTTAAAATGTATAGCTGTTGCGAGTTCACAGCCTCCACCCAATGACAGCACGTCTTCAAGGTAACAAAATTCTGTCACCACTTTAAGCTTGTCATCACCAGTATCCACTTCTGTCAGTAGTCTGTAATCTATTGGTCTTGCTGCACCAACGCAACGCAAACACTTAAAATGAGGATCTGTTCTGAGAGAGCCCTTTATGTCACTGCACTTTTTGTGGACCCATCCTGAACAGTGGATGCAAATGATTGAGTTGCTGCCTGTTCTTCTTAGACATACAGCACACGGGTATTTTCCTGTTTTCTTCAGTAAGCTGACGTTAGGACCAGCGATAATGACCTTGGTTTTATCTATATTGACTCTGAAACCTTTCTGTTCCATGCTACTCTTCCATCTAGCCAGATGTTTCTTTAGTGATTGAAGTGAAGTATCTATGATCGCCTGGTCGGCATATAGGAGATCCCAGCCGGTACGAAATTTTAGTGATAGAGCCTCGAGTACAATGATGAATAGAAGGGGACTTAAGACAGATCCTTGATGGGTGCCCACTTTAACATAAAATTCCACGCTGTAGCTGTTACCGACTCGTACTCGACTACGTACATTGGTGTACATAGACATCAACCAGCCACTCTGTAACATCCAACTTCCGCAGAGTCCACCAGATGACCCTTCTTGGGACATGGTCAAAAGCTTTTTCCAAATCTACAAATGCCATGTACAGTGGTTTGTTTGCTGCTAGATGTTTCTCTATGACTTGGCGTATGATGAAAATTACACCTGTGCTGCTCCTAGCAGGCATGAAACCAAACTGCATGTCAGCATTCTGTACTGGTTGTCTGATCAGCTACTTAATAACTCTATCCAAAACTTTCATGGCCTTATCAATAAGCTTGAGTTCATGGTAGTTCCCTCTGTTTGATGCATCACCTTTACCTTTGTACAGACTTACTATGAAGATGTATTTCCATTCCTCAGGTATGCGTCCTTCTCTGATAATGGCTTCAAATAGTTCATGCACCAGACTAGCCTCTAGTTCACTGGTTGGTTTCAGCATCTCATCTCTCTTTCTCTCTTTATATATATATATATATATATATATATATATAAAGAGTTCAAATGCAATAAATCTAATTTGTTTAAGTTTAGAACTTTAAACAACGAATATATTAAATGTAGACTTCAACAAAAGGCAAGAAGAAACTATGCCGGCATCATATGTAAAACATGATTTTTGGTGTGGTCAAGTGTTGAAATAGCACTTTCTGTAGTGATAGCTTCATGATTTTGAAAATGGTGTTCATCGTGTTTTGCATTCAAACTCTTCATATATATATATATATATATATATATATATATATATATATATATATATATATAATTATTCAATAATAAATATTTAATTATTATCCACATACATATACGTTTCATCCTTGCAGAATCTTCAGTGTGGAGATAACTGTTCAAGCCAGCCGCACGATTCAAACCCCCGGACACAAGTCACATTTAACTCTAATTCATACACTCCAACCAATGAAGCCAGCTCCAACCGCTATGCGTAACAAAGAGAAGTAACCCTTTTCAAGCCGACAACATAGTAAACCTTCTTTCACAGTGTTTAACAAATCACGTAGACAGGAACTTGCATTTTTTTTAGCTTTGATGAGACCGCTCATATTATTTCTCTTAAAGGGCCCGTCTGAAAAAGGGGATATAAATAATTATTCATGAATAATAAATATTTAATTATTATCCACATATGTATACATTTCATCCTTGCAGAATCTTCATGCGTAAGAAGAGAAATGAACCCTATTTATGTCATTTTCAAGCGAACAACATAGTAAACCGTCTTTCACTGTGTTCAACAAATCACGTAGACAGGAACTTATATATATATATATTAAAACATATTATAGGTATATTTTCTAGTATTCATTTCAAAAGTGCTCAATGCAAATGGGAGCTTTATACTCATGAACATAGATTTTAATGGCTAAACAATGCAATGATGTTTCAATCATGATTTCTTCAGGCTACTCAGAAGGATTGAAATACAATTGCATTTGTTTAGCCATTCAAAACTGTTTATCAGTATATATATATATATGCAATTTTTTTATTTAATCAAAAGTTGAAATGGGATTATTGATAAAAATGATTCCCAAAGAGGTGTAATGCGTAACTAAACTAATAAGTATTCTACAAACCTTTTGGCAAAACTGGCACTTGGTGACTGACACGTCTGGCAACAACGATTTGAAGTATTGAAATTTCAGAGGTTTCGGCCATCGCAGAATATAAACCTCCGTTCTTGGAATATTCTTCAGAATTGAACGATTAACCACAACCGGAGTGAAATCAAATCCGTCTTGCTGGAAACAAAAGATCGCAAATCAGAAACAAAAAGAAACCATTCAAACACATAAGTTCTAACTATGACTCAATAAGTCCCGGACCTACCTAATTGTAGAGTATGGAAGATGTCCCTTCCAACGTCCGTCACTGTTTACTACTCAAAAACAAGATGGCCGCTTTTACAGCTTGCTTTATACAATACTAAGGGGGAGATAAGTCCCGTTTACTTTTTCAACACAGGAGTAGATAACTTATTTACCTATACACTAATTAAATAACAACTTTGAGGCAAAATTCGACCTTATTCATCAACATAGTCTCCTACTATGAAACACTGATCCTAATGCTTCTTTAAAATTCGATGCATTTTTTGTAGAACGATTTATCTTTGGCCTTAAAATACGCCTCAGTTTCCAATATAACTTCTTCATTGGAGCCAAATCTTTTTCCTTTGAGCATTTTTTGAAGGTCCGCAGACAGCCAGTAGTCACTGGGGACCAAATCTAGAGAATAAGGTGAGTGTGGAAGCAATTCGAAGTGCAATTCATGTAAGTTTTTCATCATTGCGATCAACTTGTGACACAATGTTATTTGTGAAAGAGCACTTTTTTCTTCTTCATTTGTGATCATTTTTTTGGCGATTTCTACTCTCAAACGCACCAATAATGTTATATAATATTAGTTATTGATGGGTGTTCCTTTCTCAAGGAAATCAATAAAGAAAATACAGCGTGCATCCCAAAATACGGAAGCCAAAACCTTGCCTGCTGATGTTTACATCTTCGATTGCATTGGATGGTTTTCACCTGCTGCTGTCCACTCAGCTGACTACCAATTTGACTCCATTGTGAAGTGGTGGATCCCGGTTCCATCCATTGTCACATATTGATGCAAAAACTCTTTTATGTTGTGTTGAAACAGTTACAAACAATGCTCTAAATTGTCGGCACATTATTGTTTTTTTTTATCGTCTTTGATCAAAGGTGTCACCCACTTTGAGCACAGCTTTCTCATTGACAAATGTTCGTGCAACTTAAACTCCTCTGTTATCTCGCACAACTTCGATTTTGTGGATTTTTTTTTGTTTTCTGGAACAACTGGCGAATTTTGCTTACCCGAGTGTTCAGCATCATTTGTGTCTGCGTTTAAAGTCATCATACCACCTACTAACCGTTGTTTCCAAAAGAGCAGTACCCGAATACGACTTATTAAGCCATTACTTTGCTTGAACAGTACTTTTTCTCATCAAAAAGCAATGCTGTATCAACACACGAAATTCAGATTTTTCATTGTTTTGAAAATTCTTAAGAGTAGCTTCACTTAAGTAACTGTAATTTGTAAATTAATAATCCGATTATGCTCAAATTTTGACACATGTCATTTGAAGGCTAATACTTTATAAAAAAAATCACATGGATTTTTCTTTTATTAGTGATACCTGGGACTTATTGGGTGATGTGTTATTTTGTTATGAACATAAAGAGTAAAATCCAAACAAAAAAAACAACATTTTACTAATATTTGTTTTTACAGATGCACTATATGGTGGGTTAAACCAAACCACAGAAAAATCTCAATTTCGCTTTTTATTAAGTTGTTCAGAAAACACTGGCAGATTTTTCAACTTACTTTTATAAAACTGATTTAGGTTGAAATTTTTGCAGTGTTTTACACAAAATGTTACATGCTTAATGATTAATGTGTACTTTTGAATAAAGTTCACAACGAAGATCAAATAAAAAGAAATGTGTATATTTTTCTTGCATGAGTTGGAACTCTGTCAGAATACTTCCCAAACAGGTGACAATATAAACAGAGCATGGGGAGAAGGGTCCACAAATGATCGGACAAAGTAGGTTTCAGAAAGATAAAAAATTTAAGTTACCTCAATGCTCAGCAGTCTTGCCGTGAAGGGATCATCATCATCATCAACAGCTGATTCGTTAAAGGTGAGTGTTTCGGCTTCTGTAAACATCTGTTAAAGATTCTTCATTTCAATTGTGAATACATCTTATTCAGTATATAAGAAATAGAGAATACAGAAAGGTAGCTATGGTCACCAACTCAATCTATGGAACCAGTAAAGCTATTCCAACTCCAGTCAGAGCTATTACAGAATTTTAGAGAAGCTAGAATGACATAAAAGCAACTTATAGATAAAGAAATGGCGATCCACTTGTTAAATTCAATAAAATCTAGTTAACATTAAAATCGTCCTCAAAAATATTTTTATCATCGTCTTCAAAATCACGTCCAACAAAAAGTATCAAGAGAACGTATTCACTCCTGTCCAACTGTAGCATAGTCTTTAATTTCTCGTACCTTTTCTTCTTCGTCGCGGAGGGGATGTCGTCTCGATGTCGTGTCGATGTCGTCTAGTGGTTGAGTTCTTTCTTCGTTTCTGTACTATCGTGAACATCGCCGTTCGCTGTGTCTGCAACAAAACCTTCATAACCGATTCAGGAGGCAACAATTTTTTAAATTTTGATAGTTTTATTCAGGCGTCAGTTTTCTGTCGGCCATGGAGATGCTTTACTAAACGTTGAGGGAGAAATCAAATTACTACTTTATCGTAGTTAATTCCTAGCTTAAGTCCTAAGTCATTCGAGGAGGGGGGGGAGAAGAAATCTCATGCCTGTATTCTCTTAGGGAAATAAATTCCCGTTTTTCATTCTGGACTACATAGAGAAATGCGTCTGTTCGGCTTGCTTCCAAAAACCAGACTGGCAAAACTCTGTTTCCCACACAAAAGCCTGTGACGTCACAGAACCTCAATGCGCAGGTGCACCTTGACTCTTGACCTGAGGTCTCGTCAACGTGGTGGCCCTGTCAACGTTTGTGAGCTCCAACTGTGAGAACAAGTTTATTTTGCACTCGACTGTACGAGTCCACCCGCACTGAATCGCGCAAACCAAACCAAACGATCTCCCCACACACACATCCACTTCAACATGCGTCCGGCCTCACAGGGCCAGTATCCAACACAACTAAAGACAGATTTTCTCTTGGTACTTTTCTTGGTACTCATATCTTTGTCGATATTTTTGATTTGATTTAATTAATGGCAACTATATAATGTATCTTATATCTCTATAAAGCCATCATTCACCCATGCGTGAAGTATTGTTGCAACATCTGGACTGGTGCACTAACCACTTGCCTCTCCCTTTTGGACAAGGTGCAAAAAGAGAATTTCTAATCTAATAAGTAACGCATTGTCTGCCAAACACCAGCCTCTGTCACATCACTGCAATGTTGCACCCCTGTTCTTGTTTTACAACTACTTTCATGAAATGTGTTCCGGCAAACTTATTGCACTTGTACCCCCGACCAATCCGACGAGCAGAAAAATCCCATCTTTCACTGTAGAGGTCCCCAGATGCCGGAAAACTTTCTACTCTAATAGTTTCTTTCCTCGGACCGCATGCCTTTGAAATTCTCTCCCTGCTCCCTGTTTCCCCAACTGTAACAACATGCAGAAATTTAAATGTAATTTGCTGCACAACTCCCTACTTAGGATTCGCTCTATAAATCTGGCCCCTAGTCACAGTAGCTGCTTACGTCTCAGTGGCAAAATGCCCCCTTGTTTGGGGTGAGTTCTTCAGGGTGATACTATAGCTCGTATCTATTTATAAGTTGGCTTGACTACATCCTCCGTATGTCAGTTGACAAGTTAAAAGAAAATAGCGTGACATTGGTACCTGTAAGAATCAGAAGGCATCCAGCAGAGAAAATCACAGACGCAGGCTATGCTGATGACATTGCAATTTTTGCTGACACAACTAGACAGGCAAAAGCCCTACTACACTGTCTTGAAAAAACGGCAAATTGCATTGGGCTTTTTGTCAACACAAGCAAAATAGAGCACATTCTCCTGAACCAACATGGAAATATCTCTTCTTAAAGTTTACCTATTTTGGTAGTAAAGTTGCCAAGAAAAATTCCAGAGTGTGAACTAAAGGTGTGAATCAGCAAGGCCTGGGCAGGAGTGGACAAGATGAAAGCGACCTGGAAGTCAAGTCTTCCTACCAAGATGAAACATTGTTGCATCGGTACTCATATATGGAAGTAGCAATTGGACTTTCACCAAAAGATTGGAGAAGAAAATTGATGGTGTATACGCCAGAATGCTAAGAGTTGCTCTTAACATCTCCTGGAGACAGTACCCCATGAGAGAGCAACTCTATGGACACCTACCTCAGATTTCAGCCCTGATCACAGAGAGAAGAACCAGATTTACTGGAGGGTTAAAGATGAAATCATCAGCGATGTTCTTTTGTGAATGCCAAAACAGGGATGTGGCTCAGTGAGTAGACCGCACAGAACCTACATCAAACAACTAACAGAAGACTCACAATACACCTATGAAGACCTACCAGGTGTGATGGAGGATAGAGCGAGATGGCGTGTGAGAGTCAGGAGGATCCGTGACACCACCACGACTAGATGATTGTGATTACGGGGTAAGTAAAAGTTAAAAAGAAAAACTCCATTCCTTAAATAGGCTTGCTTCTCAACTATCTTCATGGGAGTAAATGAGGGGTCTCCGCATCACTTCTTCTCTTGGCGTTACAAGACGTTTTAGCTTTACTAACATTTTGGCAGCAACAGAATCTAACTTCAGATCATGCGGTTTAGTTAACCAATCAAGTATCTACTTTACCTATGGGGTTCTAAATAGTCCAAATCCATCCACAATTTAACCAGCCAAGATAAACAGCCGCATCTGGCAAACCATCTCACTTCGAAAACATATTACTGCCAAAGAATATGCAACACATTTACTTATGCACTGTTGGGAAAGGTATGAGCCCTAACCCCCCCCAGATATGGATAAAAATAGCAAAGTATGTTCAAGTAATTATTTACAATAGGTATTGTGCTTTGATATTAAATAACCCAACCAAAGGTTCAAGTAAACACACATTAAACATTATTTCCATTGTGTTTCCTTGGACTATTGTCCTCATCACTGTTAGTTTACATTTCTACAATGTTTCGGCCAATGTGACCTCCACCCATCTTCAGGTGTATGGTTCATTCATCTACGGTGATGTTTTCCCCATATTCAAGTATTACGTATGTTGATTATTCTGTGTATGTCAATGTTTCTTACATACTCTAAACAGACAAACTAATGATTTGGACCTTCACTTTTCAATTAAGAGAGACTCATGGAGCACGACATTAACATTCTTATAAACCATTGCATTTAGATTTGGAGGTACAAAAAAAAAATATTTCATCAGCTTCTTTTAGGTTAAATTTCAATATTATCCGGTGAGCTGAGCTTTTGCCTTTATCCACCTGCTTTTTATGTTCAAAACATGTTTGGTTTCAAGTATCCAGATAACACAATTGATCGTGATGCTTTAAATTGTAAATATTACAAGATGTATTTTTCCTGATCAAAAAATTATAAGTCCATTAGTAAGTTTGTAGAACCAACAAAACACCTCATCATGTCACACGTTCATATTTCTTAAACAATTGAATCTGATAAACTGGTGAGTTGGATGTTTATTTATTTTTTGAATCTAAATACAGTGGTACAGCTTGAGTAAGCATTGTTCGTACTAGTTGGGGGTACGTCCTTAATCGGTTCGATAGTGGCTTTGTTGCTGTTAGGCTTAGGTATGGTAAGGGTTAGGCTTAGGTATGGTTCGGTTCAATCCAAGAAGGTCCACCCTCTCAGGCTTTATCTTCTCTCTAAGAAGGGGTTAGTTTATTTCTAATCGCCTGAGGTGCCCCTACAGGGGAAATACTGACAGAGCTGCTCAGGCATTTTTTATAGGCCACAGTGCATTTCACCTAGTGTGCTAGCTTTTCAACCTCCACATGACCTTGTGTCTAACCTCCTGCAGAGGCGGTAAATAAATATAAGGACACCAATGTCACTCCCACAAGCAATTACTTATATAACATATGAATGCTCATTATTTTAAAACTACATGTCAAAACCATCAGTTCATCAAAGTTAAGAACGCAAGAAATATCAGCGTACATAATTCACATTTAAATACAGAAAAAAAAATCACTGTACTTTAATGAACCATACACCTGAAGAAGGACGGGAAACTCATCAGCCTAAACATACCTGGTATGGTATTTGCTCTGAGCAGGCTGAGTCAGTTTACACCAGAATGAAGTTTCTAAAGAATATCAAATTCACATGCGGTCCCTAGCCACATGTATATCCTGGTCAGGGGAGATGACGTACAGATAACATACATAGTATTCCAAATGGTCACCCATCTGGTACTGGCCAGAATCAATGTCACTTAATGTCAGTGATTTAACAAGAACCGGTGTGACATCATCATCATCATCATATTCATATTCAGTTTAACGTCTATTTTATATGCTGGCATGCATTGGACATCTTTCAGAAATTGATTTCCAAAGTAACCTATCTCTGCCAGGTCTTTATTTATCCCTCTTTTCCTCGGGTCCATTTTCGTCACTTCCTCCTATGTTTTTCTTTGGCCTTCCCCTTTGAACCTGATGCCTTAACAGTTCTACATCTACTTACTCAAGAACACTCATCTATTCTAGCCACACCTTAAAAGTCTCCTCTTCTGCACACATCTCCCTATAATGTCCAGATTGAATCTTCCTCTGAAGTCTTAAATATTCACATTACACATCCATCATATCATTCTTATATCATTTCTGCAACGTATGTCCTCAACCCTCACTGGTCAGGTTTCACTTCCATACATGCAAAGTGATTATGCCGTACATAGTATAAATAATTTACTTTACTAGCACTCCATTGTGATTTTGAATGCACTTATCTCCAACAATAACCATATTTGTCTTTGCCATCTGTTTAGCTATCCTGAATACTTCATTCTTTTGGTCATCCCTTTGTAGTATATCTGAAAATCTGATTCTTGGCTTTGTATATTACTCTGTTGCTTCCCTCTTTGCCTCCAGATAAATTTCCTTATTCAATAAACCTTTTATCTGCTGACTCCTTTGTTTCCGCTTTTCTTTGATACACTTCTCAACTTCCTCATTCCACCACCATATCATCCTATGGTTTGGGAGCCCTTTCGCTCATCCAACTATATCTTTCAACTTCTTCTACACTTCCTGAAGTAGGTCTAGAGGGCGGTCCACTGATGTGAACATTGCCCCCAACCCTGCACGATAATCAAAAGGCCGATGATGATGAGATCTGGCAACCAAAATCTCCATCACTTGGTCTCAAAACTTGCGCTTCACGTGTTCTTCATTCAACCTCCACATCTTTCTCCTGAGAATAATCTTTCTCTTTACTTCATGAGCTTTCAAGCATTCATTTTTCATGAGGATAACAGTTTGACTCATGTAAACATTGCATTTTGAACAAATTATACATCCTAAGATTACATCAGTTTCTCTATGAAAGTGAAAGGCAACTATTACATTGTTCGAAAAATACTGGCTGATTTTTTGACTCATTTAAAAAAAAAAAAATTCAAGCTGCCATTTTAGCAATAGTTCATACAAAATTTTACATGCTAAATAATTTATGTGTCCTCTTTAACAAATTTAAAAACATCTTTTTGATAATACAATTTTGAAGCATATGAGCATTTGATAACAAAGATTAAAAAAGAAGAATGAGTTTGATCATGTACATCATGCTTTTCAAACAGCCACTAATATCAACCATCTGAAACAAATTGGTAATGTGAAAAAGCTTGATAAATGTTTGTCTATAAAATCGTCATTATCTAGCGAACAACCTAATAAATCAATCCACCATACCCAAACAAAAGGCAGAATAAAATATTCAGCTAGATTTACTAATGGAAGACAAGAAACTGATAGTTGCAAAGGATACTGCCAACAATGGACGCTTGCCACTGATCATCTTGCTTGGGTTTTTGTGTTGGAATGGAGAGATTTAAAATTTGAATTGCCTCTTCATCAGATAAACCTTCTTCCAAAACAAATTCAATCAGAGGGAGGATTTCTAGAAAAACAAAACAAGACAGAAAACATTATTAACTGATAACAATTGAAGAGAATCAGAATGAAATGGGAAAAACAGGAATAAAATGATTATGATAACAGTGAAAAAAAGGGCAAAAATTACAGATAAAAAACTGAATGAAAATACAATTCGAAAGGTAGACAAAAAGTAACGTAACGTAAACAAAAAGAAAAAGGAAACAAACAAGTAAATTTAAGCAAATGTTAGATGTAAACTAAAAACAAAAGCAAACAAAAAGTAAACGAAATCAAATAAAAACAAAAGTAAACAAAAAGTAAACAAAATCAAATAAAAACAAAAGTAAACAAAAACTAAATGCAACCACAAAGTAAATGTAACGTCAACGCAAACAAAAATTCAAAGTAAATAAAAACAAAAGTAAAAATATGAGTAAAAAAGGGTAAGCACAACATAAACAAAGACTAAAAGTAAAAAAAAGTGAAAAATACAAATAAAAATGTAAGCCAGAAGTAAAAGGGAAAAAACTGAACAAAAAAGTAGACAAAAAAATAAAAGCAAAAATTAAAAATCAAATTAAGCAAAAAAATGAAATCATAAAAGAAATAGTAAAAGTAAAAAAATAAACAAAACAGCAAAAATTAATAGTAAATTTGGAAATAAAAAATGATGACAAAAAGTAAGTTAATAAAAAAGTAATTGCTTCCAAAAACATAAATAGATTTTGATAAAGAAATATAATGTAAAAAGATATAGAAAAGACAAAAAAAAACAAAATAAAAAGGTCACCGATAAAAAATGGTACAAATTAGAAATTTGGTTAGGTGTTCATCAAAATATGTTGCTGTGATTATTTAGTTTGATAGACAGGTCTTGACCTTCAGGCCAGGTGGTCACATGTGCGAAGAATGGTTATGGTGATTGGTTTATTTAGTCAGGTGATTATACAGATAGATATTACATACAGAAATAGTTGCAGTCTTGAATTTAGAGAGAATAGATAAGAATTTAGTCAGGTTAAATAAAGGGTCTTTAGATCCCTATGAAGATATTAACCAGAAGCAACGAATCTGTATCTAACATACAATGAATAACATAACATGAAATGAATCTAACATACAACGTTATCTTGCCATATTTTCATCCATCAGACTCAAATAGCATTGAAGCTGACAAGTCAAACTTTGCTTCTGGATGGCCAATTTTCATTTGTTATTGTTGTACTGTGTTATTGCCAATATATGTATTTAGCAGCTATAATTTATTTTTAAAATGACTTTGTCTGGCCCATATTACTGCTAATATGAAACATTTTTAAATAATCACCAAAAAATAAAATAAAAACTAACAAGTGAGGTAACCTTATATTTTAGATTGAAGGATATAATAGGAGTTGTCTACCTTATGTGATGTTGGATAATGGCCCTGTGAGGCCGGATGCATTTTAAAGTGGACGTATGTGGAGAGATCGTTTGGTTTGGTTTGTGCGATTTAGTGCGGGTGGACTCGTACAGTCGAGTGCAAAATAAACTGGTTCTCACAGTTAGAGCTCACAAACGTTGACAGGACCACCATGTTCACGAGATCTCAGGTCAAGGGTCAAGGTGCACCTGTGCATAGGGGTTCTGTGACATTACGGGCTTTTGTGTGGGAAGCAGAGTTTTGTCAGTCTGGGTTTTGGAAGCGAGCCGAACAGACATGTTTCTCTATGTAGTCCGAAATGAGAAATGGGAATTTATTTCCCTAACAGAATACAGGCATGAGATTCGTTCTTCCCCCCCCCCTCAGATGGCTACGGACTTAAGCTAGGAATTAACTACGATAAAGTAGTAATTTGATCTCTCCCTCAGCGTTAGTGAAACATTTCCAAGATCGACGGTAGACTGAAACCTGAAATAAACAAATCAAAGTAAAAGATTGTTCCCTCGTGAATTTTGTTGGGAAGGTTTTTGTTGTAGACACAGCGTACGGCGATGTTCACGGCAGTACAGAAACGAAGAAAAAATCCAACAACTAGACGACACCCCTCCACGCGACGAGGAAGAGAAGGTATGAGAAATTAAAGGGTATGCAACAGTGACAACTAATAATTTTTTTTAAATAAAACGACTTCACCGCATCAAGCCCAACGCCGGATAGGCACAACTAGTAAAATATATAATTAAGATTAAATTGTTATATTCTTAACTTCTTTCATGCATGAGTTTGTTACAGCTATTGAGAGATTGGCCCGAACCATGAGGAAGTGAGAATAGCAGTCAACGAACATAAAGCCGATTATGTTACAAATTCAGCATTTCCAATGTAATCTCTATATTAATAAAATAATGAGACAACTTCACGTGTGCATGAGTAACTTTTATAATTACAATTGAATTGTTATTATTATGCTTTTCTTTCATCTTTTTAATGATGTTTTTTTAAGTTACATCTGTTTCAAAATCACGTCTTATTTTTAATCATTTTTTTTAAAAACCATGTCTTGCAAACTTATATTCGCTAGTAAATTTAATATGCCTAAAAAGCTATTTAGATTTAAATGAGGAATGAAAACCCATAAATAAATGCAACACCAATTGTAGATATTGGAAATTTTGCTGTTTCAAGAATGTTCTTGAATCTTGATTTTCATTTCTAGTGTTGTTTTTTTATTATTTTGTTATGTTTTTAATAATTATTTTTCTAAATTATCACTGCAACTATAACAAAGTTTTACTGTATTTTTGTTCAATATCTTGCGTAAAATATTATTTTGTGAAAAGGCGTAAGATGATTAGGCTTAGAAATTTTTATTCTAGTTTGGATTACACAATTTGGCTGAATGGCGGTGTAAACCAAGTTATTTTGATTATTGCCGGTAGATGGTTTGATGTTGGGTCTACATAAATTACTGGTATTATAGTTCATGTATTGTTTGTAAAGCCTAGAGAATCTCCATACTACTTTGTAATTCTGGAGCATATATTTCTTGAGGGATAGGAGGGACAGGCTCTAATATTTTCTGGCTTTCTTTAATCTTATTTCTGATTTGTAGGTTGTGTGCATGATAAGTATCTATGACGCACTACAGATCAAATAACCCTAACCCAACACATCAGGTGAGGGGATTTACTGAAAACACTACACTTGCCCAGCATGAAGGTTATCATAAAGATAAATTGATTGCGCTGATATGGTCATGTGGAACATTCAATCCTCCTGATAAACCGTTGTAGAAGCATGAATATCATAATTCGTAGGAAAGTTGTCCGGCCAAAGAAAACTTTGAAGCAATTGATTGGACAAGACTGCGCAGAGTGGAATTTGGAGACTGCTGACCTGCTGAACCGTGAAAAGTAGAGAGTGAACTTGCATAATATCATTAAACGCCTGACCCGTGAACAAGGGAAAAGTGACATTAAATGAATAGAAGAAGAAGAAGTGTATGTGCCTATGTTTTGTAATCTCCTGTGTTTCTACTGTGCAAGCCCCAATCATGGTAATTTGAAGTGATAGTATACATTGGTTCTTGTATATATGTGTGGCTATATGCTATGTATATTGTTATGTGTTGAGCGGACTCACCACATAAAATGATTTAAAAAAAAGAATATTAAGTGATTGGGTTTGAAACGGAAAAAGGCAAAACAAAAAAGATTGGTGAAAAATATAAACAGAAACGTGCGCACTCGCATCACATTACTTGTATAAGGGTGAGTGAGGAGGAGAGTAAAGCACGCATAGGGTATCATGCTGACTGCTTCTTTCTGTCTGTCTTTCTTAACGTCATGGGGCAAAGAGACAGAGGTGGAAAGGGTTGATAATGAGGTGTAGGCTTTGGCTGATTGCATCAGCTTGACAGGTTTGATTTCCTTCTTTTTCATTCTTGCTTGCTAGGGCTTAAAATGAATAGAACAGGAGTAGGAAGGGGAGAGAGCAGGCGTGTGATGGTCTTGGAGGAAGAGAAGGAGAATAATAGGGAAAAATTAAATTGGAAGAAGCAGACGACTTTTTGTTTTGTTTTGGCAGACAATTTGAGCAGTTGAGTTTGGAGCTTTGGTCAGCAGCATGAGGAAAGAAGCTATTGGAGTAGAAAGCTCTCCGACATCTGGAGACCTCCACAGTGAATGGATGGGATTTAGCTGATTGTCAGGTTAGTCGAGTGTACTTACGTCGAGGGGGGCACCAGAACAGCAAGTTCATAAGAGCACATTCTATTGAAGTACTTGTAAAACACGCACAAGGATGCAACATTGCAGCGATGGGACAGGGGCTGGAGCTTGGTTGAAAGTGAGGGACCTATTAGATTAGAGACTCTTTTTGGGACCTTGTCTAAGAGGGAGAGATCAGTGGATGATGCACCAGCCCAGATGTGACAACAATATTCCATGCATGGGTGGATGGTGGCTTTGTAGAGATATAGGATACTGTCAGGTGTGAGAAGTTTACTAGCACGGTAGAGGAAGCCCACTTTTTTTGCAACAGCCTTGCCAATGTCTTCTATGTATTTGTTCAAATTCATGGTACCTGTGAATGTTAAGCCGAGTAGTTTGAACGTTGGACTCTCAGGTAGGGTGTTATTTGCCATGGCAATCGGTGGTTGAAGAGGTTTATTGTAGTTATTGAAGGAAAGAAGCTTTGTCTTAGCAGTATTAAATGTTATCATCCATTTATGACCCCATTCCACTACAGACTAGAGGTCACTTTCTAAGGATTCAGCCATTGCTTTGGATATGTGAGCACCCGTTTTGCCCACATGATGAGAGTAGAACGTGGTGTCGTCAGTATATATACCCATCTCAGACACAATGTCATCAGAGAGGTCGTTTATGTTCTCATTTTTGTTATAGGAAAAAGACAATATAATATGAGCAAAATCTCTTGTTTGAAAATTCAAATATTTCAAATTTTCATTGAATATTATGGATAATATACATTAGACACCAATTAAGCAAGATTCCCTGAATTTCCATTTCTTCTGAAAACCCCTTAAGCTTCAGCCTTAAATTTTAGACATTTTCTAGAATGAAAATCATGCCATTGATTTTGATCAAAATTAGAATAAAGATTCTAGACATAAGGTTTAGTATCATTATATCTTAATTTTTATCTTTGTAAAAGTGGTACAAAACTGTTCTGTTTGGGGAATTCATTTTACTCGTCCTGGGACACGTATTTCTCTAGTGTGTATATATAAATATGGCGTGCTAATCGATTGTGCCGCCCCAGCGGTCCAGACAGTTCATCTAACAGATCAAACTCATGTGTACATCTGATATTTCACATTTATTTAACAAAAGACTTCTTGGGAGTGAGATCTGGTTTTAATTAATTACTATAAAGATACAAGCAACATAGACATGAGAAGGTAGGGCAGAAGGAGGGGGGGGGGGCGGGGTAAGTGCAAATAAACAGAAAGAAGCCAGATGGGAACACACAGTTGATACAGAAAGGATATGAATAGATATAGGGACGAGTTAATGGAGGGAAAATTTTCAACATGTGAAATGATTAGTGGCAATGGAAAAGCGCTTATTGCTCATCTGTGTGTATCAAAGGGGGTGGGAGAATGCGAACGATGCAAATCAAAATATATATACTTTTAATGAGACAAATGGGATTGCTTGTTTTTTAATGAGACAAATGGGATTGCTTGTTTTTTAATGAGACAAATGGGATTGCTTGTTTTTTAATGAGACAAATGGGATTGCTTGTTTTTTAATGAGACAAATGGGATTGCTTGTTTTTTAATGAGACAAATGGGATTGCTTGTTTTTTAATGAGACAAATGGGATTGCTTGTTTTTTAATGAGACAAATGGGATTGCTTGTTTTTCCTAGAAAAAGAATGAGAACTAACAAGTTATCATAAGATCTGCCAGCTCAATCTTGCAATTACGAAATTACTCTGTTCATATATTTTGTTTAGTAAATCTTCTTGTCTATCCCTAATACTTGTTGGAGTATTTATTTTTGTTTTCTCTGTCCAACACATTCTAGCGTGGAAAAAGGACGTTAAACTGAATATGATGATGATTGCTCTGTTAACCTTGATACTCGGCTTACAACACTTCTATAACATGATTTTTAATTCACAATATAAGAAGACAGTGACTTACCAAAATTGACAAATGAATGAACAAATGGCTGTTGACAGTTGACACAATGATTTCCTTTGTTATTCAGCAAAGGGTTGGTGGTAGAACAACGATAACAAAGGGGTAACAAATCCTACAACACAAACAATTTAAGTTTAATTCCTTTTAAAAAATGCAATTGTATATTTTTGTCCATCCGTCCATCCGACACATTTTTTTTTTCCACTTTAATTCAAGTGGGGAGTTGTGCAGCAAAATGTTTGTTCACATTACATTTAAACTTCTGAAAGTTGATAGTCAGGGAAACAGAGAGCAGGGAGGGAATTCCAAAGGCTAGCAGTTTGAGAAAAGTTAGAGTGCAAAGCCATCCGGCATCTGAGAACTTCAACAGCGAAGGGGTCGGATTTAGCTGATTGTCAGATTGGTCGGGGGTATTTATGTCGAAAGGGCATCAGAGCAGCAAGTTCATTGGAGCACATTACAGTGAAGTACTTGCAAAACAAGCACAGGGATGCAACACTGTGGTTATGGGACAGGGGCTGGAGCTTGATAGACAGTGTTGGACCTATTAGATTAGATTCTTTTTTGAACCCTGTCTAAAAGGAAGAAACTAGCTGCTGGTGCACCAGCGCAGATGTGACAACAATACTCCATGCATTGGTGAATGATGGCTTTGTAGAGATATAGGATACTGGCAGGTGTGAGACGTTTTCTAGCACGGTAGAGGGAGCCCATTTTCTTTGCAGCAGCCTTGGCAGTATCTTCTATGCATTTGTTCCAATTCATGTTACCTGTGAATATTAGGCCGAGTAGTTTGAATGATGGACTCTCAAATAAGATGCTGTTAGCCATGGCAATTGGTGGTTGAAGAGGTTTCTTATAAGTGTTAAAAGAAACGAGATTTCTCTTAGTAGCATTAAATGTTACCATCCATTTATGTCTCCATTCAACTACAGACTGGGGATCATTTTCTTAGGATCTAGCCACTGCCTTAGATAAAAACTTCCTTAACAAAATTCATGAAATTTTCTGTACATATTTCTTCAATCACCAAGAGGGTATTAGGTATATTTATTTTTAAAAGTCGCCCTCCGTTCCACCCCCCACACCCGCCTAAATAGGTTTTTAGGGGTTAATTAAAGTCAACAGGCCTAGTTTAATCAATGACACGTGAAAACACCTGAAAAAAAAATCCAACATTTTTTGTAGATGTATTTGTGTTCACCAGGTGTATTTGTGACATATTAGTATTTTAAAATCATCCTACTAAATATGTTTTTAAGGTGGACGGTTTATGTCAACCAACTAAAAGTCAGTGACCAGTGACCCAGGTTTGTTGACAAATTTGTTGACAAACATTCTGTAGACATATCCTCAGTGCTTGAGAGTACTTTAGACATATTAGTTTATAAAAACCGACTTCCTTACAATAGCGATAAGTACTAGCACTGTAATGTCTAATATTATTGTCGTTATTCTGTGGTAATTCTTGTTCTTGTCAATTTATTCAAATGTGTCACTCAATTTTGAAATAACTGTTTATTTGAATATGTTAGTGTTATATAACATTTTTATACAGTAATTATTGGCACTAAAAGATGAACCAATTTTCTACCATACAGATTGTGTTCTTACATATTGTAGTTTTATAAACTTTAAAAAAAGAAAAAGAAGTTTTAAAAATATTTACCTCGACATCCTGGAATGGTTTTGACCGCACCATCAAACTGCCCAGATTAGCCGCTTCTTGTAAGTTAGCGGGGATTCTCAACTCTTGCAGTTTGTCATACGCATAACGGGCAAGTTTATATGCCTGCAGTTGACGGCTCAGTTTAGCGAGCGTATAAAGTGTATAACTAAACAAAATTCATTAAGGAAATGACGGTTTAAATAAAAAGCAGACATTAAAAAAGAAACACTAATATATAACAAACAATAATGAGGACAGGGTATAGCACATGCTATCACATGTTCTATGTTAAAAATTGAATACTAATGCTGCATTCTCGCTTACCTTCTGCATGGGTACCAGGATTTCGTCTAGTGGTTCGGTGTTTCTTGTCTTTCGACCGTGATCAATGACGCATGGACTCCGTGAAACGGGGGATTTGGAAGTCTATCACTCGTACTCCAAATACCTAAAAAAAAACTTTATAAAACCAACAATCTCTCTTCGAGCTCCAATAAGACAAAATAATCCGGCTCACAAAATAATCCGACTCTGACTCTCACTTCTTCCTTCTGTCCCTTTTTTTTCTCTTTATCAGCAAATTTTCAATCTCAGTTAATTCGGTTTAACCAATGAAAATAAAGAATTCGTTGGTTCACTATTTTTGTTATTAAGGTGAATTTGCTTATTGCAGTGTAATAACCAGTTGTTTTGTTACTTCTAGGTCGTGAGTTCAATCCTTGCTAGTAACCTATGAATTCAAAATTTCTTTATTTTTCCAACTACAAGCCAGGCAAAGGCCACTTCCACCGCTCGATTCTTGCTCAGGACCATCACTTCTGCCACATTCTCCCCTGATCTCATAATCACACAAATGACACTGCGGGTGCAGTCTTTTGTTTCAGGTTCTCCTATGAAAGGGGACCAGTTAAACTTCTTCTTCCTCAGAGGAGCTCCCATTAGGCAAGTCGGAATCTGCTGGCAGACTACTGATATTGGAGAGATTATTTGGTGAACCTGACCTCAAGTAGATTGACCTCTCACTATCCTCTGTATCGTCCTTGTCGTCGATGGGAGGCGATCCTACATAAGAGTGCAGATCTCTAACATGACGAGGTGTTCCATCAACTCGCGCCAACTGCTCACTGATCACATCGGTTATGTGTCCAGTTCCAAATTTGGTTGTGCACCTACTGCGTGGGGGTCTTAACCCATACAACATCATATATCTCATACCTCCCTTCAATTATTTGTACTTCAGGTAGTGGGCAGAGTGTCAATGTCTTTCACCCAGATATGGTATCTATGCAAGACATCAGCCGGTATAACATTATGCCAGTAGACAGCCTCCAACGCAGAGCAATTTTTCCAAGCCGCAATCATTTTCATGCTTCTGTGACTGCATTCCACAATGGCATTACCAGACGGAACGTAAGCGCACCTGAACCTCAAATACATGCACCAGGTACTCGCAAATTCCTTAAATTGCCAGCAAGTGAACGCAGTGTCATTATCTGTTAATATTTTGGTTTGTGGGCCTCTTTCATAAAAAACGGTCTCCAGCTGACAAATGATACTAGTCGAATCTTGCCATCGCAGTGGCTGCCATATTGCAAAGCAGGAGGGACCACAATCGATAAGTGTCAGAAAATGGCACTCGTCGTAATGGGTTACGTCCATGGCCAACCTGCTCCAGTTTTTCTTGACACTCAAATCTCCATTTTTCCACTGAAACAGTGCTGGATCAATCGATTGGCAAGCTTTGCAGGTTCTAACAACAGATTTGACAAGTCCTTTAGACACCATTGGATCGACAGACCTGGCAAAATATAGTGTCCTTTTAACGCCTGGGTGGCCACTCTGTCAATGAATGTTGGCAACCTGACTTTCATTTAATTGGGTTATCGCAGTAGCGCAACTCTCCAGAATCGGTTCTCCTTTCTTGTGCATACCCAACCATCTTTGCGAAACTCTGGTGAGACTGTCACCTTTGTTTTAGCAGGATTTTACCAGAGTCACATCAATCGTCAACGCGTATTCCTCGTCTAGTGATCGTAGTGTTCCCAAGCGTTGCCTCACCAGCATTTCACCAGCTGCCTTCGTGTTTAGGCGCGGTATCGAATCCTTCGGAGGACAGAATAGAGAAGTAATAATCTATTATCCAGCCATGTCTACAGCTGATGCTAGTATTCTGACCAGATGTAACCGGAAACTTGATATAGTGCACTGTGTCTGTCAATTCGCTAGATGATTTGTCATTTGACCACTTCCATGAGGCCATCCACACCTTGGTCCTGTCATTAAACTTTGGGCTAAAATCTGTTTTTTCCATTTTAATTGTAGATACAATAGTTCACTGTTGAGAATGTGGCTTCACAAAACGTGTTGATATTACCTCTTTCCAGTTTTTTGATTATGTCCATACTAATTAGGTTGAAGTCTAACAGCCAATTGTTCATGACTAGGACATCAGTTTCCATGAGGTCCACATTATCCATTGTCAGTAACCGTGCAAGAAAATAATTAAAAAAAAAAAAATTTTGACGGCAATCCAACTTCCAACCAATTTTCAGTACCACCGCTTTCTCTCTGCACAATGAAAATCCCTCCCTGCTTCCCAGCTCTCCTCTTCATTTATATCAGCTGATCTCCACATATGCAAATCAGACTCCACTATAAAAGTTTGCACTTATGAAGAGCAGCCCTTTTTTACTCTGCAGACACGACATGCAAAGCACCCCATTCTTTTTCCTGCTGGGGAATGTTCCTCTTTATTGTCACACAACTGTCATTATTTCCATCTTCTGTAGACTCCAGGGACTACAAACAGATTCAGTCAGAAATGACTGCAAACATCCCAAATCTACCGTACCATGCGTTTCTTCTAATTAGTCAGAACTTCAATCATTTGAGGAGATACTGGTGCTTATGTCTCATACTTTTTTCCATTCCTTAAACATTGGGACAGGACATTGTCTATATTTTGGCACTTAAAACAGTGCACCTTTGCTCCAACTGTGCTCCTCTCCACGCTGATACTGGCAATCTCTTACTAAATAGCTTAGTCCAGAGCCCATGTAACACTCAATGTTTTTACTGGCAGATTAAACAGTTGAAACAGGACCAGTGCCAGGCTGTGCAGTTGCTGCAATATATTTCCTCTCTTATTTGACATGATGGCTTAGCTCTTGTGAGAAGCTTAGTCAGTGTCATATAATCCATTCTCGATGATGCTTGAAGGTGCTGCCTTACATGACTTGGTTGTCTAGCCATAAACGTGCATGCCATCCAGTTTTCCATAAATGCTTCTACCACAAGCAGACCTAGCCTCTAAAGTTCAGCCACGAATATCTCTATGGTTTCACCAAGCTTCAGTTGTTGTGTTTTAAAGCTGTCAAATGCCACAAAAGTATCAACCACAAAAGCAGGTATTAGGGCTTGCCTAACTTGCTCGATGTTGGATCTTTGTTCCTTGTTGAGCTGCCTATAGATTGCTATAGCTCAACTTTTTACTTGCAACGGGATGACATGTCGCATGTCCTGAAGGTCGTACAGCTCATTATTTTTTCCTAAACCTAATAGTAGAGTAGACAAGACTCTGAAGCCTATGTAAAGCAGCTAATCTACAAGAAAAACTCTGAAATGATGCCTGCGACTAGGTAAGTGCACCTGTACAGACACTACGTGATTGGTGCAGGGAGAGTAGGTCTTGTTCTCCACAATGCATGTCCCACTTGTGTGGAAGTCGTCTGATTTTAGTTTGTCATCCTCATAACTACCATTATTTATTGGTTTTAAATGAACTTTGTCCAAACAATCTGTTCATTTTCACAAGTTAAACATTGCATTATTGGGTTTTAATATTGACAAGAGATAATAAACATCGTTTTCAATGGCAAAGTCATTTCTTTTTATTAATAATGTCTGTGGCATTGCTTAATTAGTTTCTCTCAAATCATTGAACATAAACAATAACAAATCAGAAAATGATTTCGCACTTGTGTCAATATGAAACATCTGTTGCAAAATAGTGTTACTTCAGTTTTCTTTCAAAGTTATCATATAAAAATACTAAAATGCATCTAGATGCATCTAATTAGAAAGTTAAATGGAAAATCTGATTTTAAAAAATATATAATGTATGTATGAAGTTGTAGTTCCTGTCTGTCTGTTCACAAACACCTCTTAGAGTTTTGGAGATAGACCGGCATAACATGGCAGATTCACCAGTTGAAACAGGATCAGTGCCAGGCTATGCAGTTACTGCAATATATTTCCTCTCTTATTTGACATAATGGCTTGGCCCTTGTGAGAAGTTTAGTCAGGGTCATATAATCCATTCTCGATGATGCTTGAAGGTGCTGCCTTACATGACCTGTTTAAGTCAGCTAGGTGACAGAATTCATGATATTATATTTCATCAAAGAACAATTCATTTCAAAATGGATAAAGTCTACATTTTTGACACAACAATATCAGAAAATAACAAACATCATTTTTTGCATTTCTTGTTTGGTGATTGGATGATCTCATTTGTTAAAATGGGTACGGAAGGTGATAGCGTATGCAAAAACAAATGTATGGGTGTTGTATTCTTATACATATATGTATATATTCTGAAACTGCAAGGTACATGGATAAGTATATTTCATTTTGATCAAAGAAGGTTATTGAATTTAATAATCAATGCTCAACTGTCTGACCAGCTCCAAACAAAAAAATTGAAAAAGAAGCTTAGAAAGCTGGTCTATAAGAAGGCTGGCCCATTATGCTCAGATGGATAAGTCAATTCTCTGGTTTCTGATTGGTTGCTAGCCCATGAGTGGATAATCTAATATGTAAATATTGCTTCATTCAAGCAAGAATTTTTCTTATGAACTATTTGAAGCCCTTTTATGCCAGTAAGTGTCAATTTGATTCTACAGCTGTAGAATAATACTGAAGAGTCTGCATTCGGGCCAGCCAGCCAGCCATGAAAAAGAAATACAGGGTGGGCAAAAATAAGGGTCCTATTTTTAAAAATTCATAACTTTTTTATTTATTGATTTTTTTTTTTTTTTTTTTTTAGAATAAGTAAAGGACCCCTTCCGAAGCAAGCATGAGCCGTATTAGCCCTAAGGAACGTACCCTCATTTAGAAAACATTATTTTTGCTTAAAAAACTCAAAACAGTGTAAAAAACAATACTTTAGTTTTTGTAAGTTTTAAGAAGTGTTTTTCGGCTAAAATTTGTTTTGTTTATTTCAAAAAATCTCGGAAGGGTCAGTCTACACACACATAAAGTTTGGTGAGTTTAACTTTTATTTTGTGGAAGTTATTCAAATTCAAGTTATTCAAATTTAAAGATAGGACACTTATTTTGGCCCACCCTGTAGAAAACAACAATCTGTTTTCAAAAACTAAAACAAAATAACCATCTTTTTTTTTAATTCAATCATACTCGTCTGTAAATGAAACAAGAAAGATAAGCAGCAGTAGCAGCAGCTTAAACAATCTCCTTGACTTTCAAGGTCAAAGTTAAATAAGACTGATCTCCATAATAAATGTCTCCATGTAAAAATGTTTAATAGTAAAGTTAATTTTTTACTGATACCGGTTTTTAAATCATGTAAAAAATTAATTAGGACACACAAATCACGTGATTGGCTAATGAACATTAAAGAATAAAATGGCCATGGTTAAATAAAGGTCGAGTTAAGAACAAGGTTACATACAACCGGCAGAGATAGCCAATTATGGAGATGAGATGCCTACATGTAAAAATAACAACAGTACAAATGTACAAATTCAGTATGAAGAGTAAACATTTATCAGGTTGGCCTTTAGAAATATGCAATCGGAAGAATTTATTCTAGCTAGCAAGACGCAGTGTAAATTCCATGGCTGCTTTCTCCATCTATATGTAAGACTTACTTCTAATAATAACAAGCCGCGCGTGCGTGGTCCCCCTCTGTATGTGACTTGATGTGGTGAGTAAATGCAATAAATTTAGGCAATTTCGGGCATTTTTGACCCCCCCGTTGACCCCCTGGGGGCGCGAAGCAGAATTTTTCTGATGTCAAAGATGCTCATTTTATATCCAGAACAATTGCCTATACCTTTTGGCCAAGTTTCAGAAAAATTGAATGGATGGATCAAACGTTATGGGAGAAAAGGGTCATTTTTTGCCATTTTGGAGGCTTTTGACGCCCTGGGGGCGCGAACCAGATTTTTTCCAAGGTCAGCGATACTTATTTTCTATTAGAAACAATTGCCTCCACATTTTGGCCAAGTTTCAGAGAAATTGAATGGATGGATGAAAAGTTATGGGGCAAAAAATGTCATTTTTTGCCATTTTGGGGCCTTTTGACTCCCTGGGGGGGTTAACCAGATGTTTTTTCAAAAATCGGAGAATGTCACTTTCTAACCTGACCAAAGTTACAACTTCATGCAAAATTTCAGAGAAATTCAATGGATGGTTGCGGAGAAAAATCGGGACGGACATGCCTCAAAACATAAGTCCCCCCGATTTTATAAATATTGTATATGCAAAGAGTATGTTTTTAAAACTGTTTAAGTCGACTGGGCGACAGAATTCATGATATTATATTTGATTAGAGAATAAGTCATTTCAAAATGGATAAAGTCTAAATTTTTTGATACATAACAATATCAGAAAATAACCAACATCCTTTTTTTGCATTTCATGTTTGGTGATTGGATGATCTCATTTGTTAAAATGGGTGTAGAAGGTGACAACGTACGCACAAACAAAAGTATGGGTGTTGTATTATTATTGTTATACAGATACTATCGCCCATCTTCTAGGATGCAATCAGTTCATTAGCAAGATTCACACCCAAAACAAAATTCCTTCACCATTTTTTAAAACTCCAAACAAGAAAGGCGCAAGTTCCGCCTTTCAAATATCAGCAATATTACCAATTATCAGTGCCACACAGCATCAAACTGGCACTCAGCCATGAATAGCATTTCCTGGAAATGCATTTCAATCCATAATACGGCTCAAAATGATACACATTTTTCTTTTCTTTTTTTTTTTTACTAATGAGTCAGAACCTATCAAAGCCAACAGCCACTCGATGATAAGGGTTAAAGAAATGGAGTTAAGGTTTTCAGTCGAAAATAATGAAGAATGTTATGAGAGGGTTTAAAATGATGAACGGAATGAACAAAATTGAATGACTTATGAGCAATAGTTTATGACAAGTATTTTTCGACATTGGTTTTGAAGATAACCATGTTGTAGTGTGCAGACCAAATGTTACTCCAGGATAGGGGTTAATGAGATTGTCAGTCGGATGATGAACAATACTGTGAGAGGATTGGAAACGATGAATGGAATTGACAAAATGTGATTACTTAAGACGATAACAATTATTTGTTGACATCAGATTTGAAAACGGCAATGCTGTAGTCCGCAGGAAAGCAGTCATGTGGGATTGTTTTCCACAAATGGAAAGAAAATCAGTTCATGGAAGTTGTGTTTGGTTTTAGATGCACAGAGAAAGAAGGTAAAGTTCTTTGTAGTTGAGGTAGGTAGACGAGTTCTTGCTGTGAATGTTTTACAGGGAGGAACCAGAGATTGGAGCTCAGTCGACCACCTACCATGAAAATAATGATAGAGTAGAGAAAGACTAGCAATGTCTCTTCTGTGAGAAAGGGGCTGTAGAGAAGAGAACATCCCCTACTAGATTACAAAGTCGATTTTGTTTCTTTCTCAAGGCAAGAAAAAGTGCTCGGAGCGGCACCTCCCCAAATGTGGCAGCAGTGCTCCATGTTAGGACGACGAATCTGTGCGGTTCAGTATTAAATAACACCAAAAGGGTTACTATACTGTTGAACCAAATGAAATAAGAAAACTAAGATATGACCTTTCATTTATTCTTGTGGTAAATAGTTCCAAGTGGCTGACTCTTATGCTAAGGAAGATATAAGTCAGATGTGTCAGATTTATTTCTTATGGATTTTGGTCCTTGCACATTCAGGAGGGGTGGAGGAGAGCTTCTGATTGGCTGGCAGGGCCAATCACTCCAGTGGTGCACCTGTCCATTTACATCAAAGGATGGAGCAGAAGCTAACATCTTTTGGTGCTCACAATATCCCACCTTACTATTTTAGACGAGTCAGTAATTTCAACTCCTTTGACACAATGCCACATTACATATTCATCAATTTGCAATTCTTTTAAAAATGTTCTTTTGTATATGTACTTTGATATCAACAAATAAATATCAATTTTTTTTGTTTTCCTTGTCTTGTGGTTTTTGTAGAGTGGAGAGTTGAAGATTATTACAAGAGAAGTAGAAGCGAAGAAAACAGGAGATGAGGAAATATGCAGATAGTGTTTATTTTACTTTGTCTTGCGGGTGCTGTAGAGTGGAGGGCAGACGACTATAACACAAGTGGAAGAGAAGGAAAGAAAAGAGAAGACTTGAAAGCCAAAGATCATTTCTTAATATAAACTTCGAAGACATAAGAGAATCAGCAAAACCGTGTTAATAAAATATCAGATCAATTCATGCAAAGGATACACTTTTGAAATCCCAACTGGAATGTCTCCGTTCAAACGATGCAGCAAATAACGAGCCATGTGGAACATGGAGAGAGGCATATGCGATGTAAAAGGTTCTTCCTGGAACACAAAGAATAAGATAATATTACAATTCTCCGACAAGAGGTTTTCATTGGCTGTTCAATAACTTTGGTGATACTGGTTTATACCCGCTCCTTGTGCGCTGTTGGTGCAGTACCTGAGTATGTCAATTTCCATCTTTACCTAGCGTATAACTAGCACGATGAAAAATATTTGTGAAATTTTGTGGAAAAAAATATGCTCTACAGTATTTTCATAAGAGAGTAAGTAACTACGATGAGGTATTTAAGTATTGGCAGAAAACATTAGAAATTATGTTTTTAAGCAAAAACAATTCGCTCTGAACTAATGCTGAATACCCTTTATGTCTATTTTTTGCAGATGATTATAAAAAAAAAATTACGTTTTAAAAAAATATACAATGTTTTGTATGTTATGTAAGTTTCTTTAAATCTATAAAACACATATCCAGTTAAAAAAAAGTCCTTTACATTTACGTGAGGTTCAAACTTGGGTATTAACATTGGAATAACTACTGTCTTAGCAATGTGTACTCTGCCTATTCCTTTTTTGTCAACCAATTACATGTTACTATTTGTGTATGAACAGACAAACTCCTCCAAAGATATAATTTTTTTAATAATATATAGATGGGATAACACACAATATAAACACGTGTGTAATCCCACAGGTCATTGATGATGAGGTTGATAACGTTCTATTTGTTATACAAGTAAACAACCATACTAACAAGGTAGCCAATCATAAAAGATAATGTTCTATTTGTTATACAAGTAAACAACCATACTAACAAGGTAGCCAATCATAAAAGATAACGTTCTATTTGTTATATAAGTAAACAACCATACTAACAAGGTAGCCAATCATAAAAGATAATGTTCTATTTGTTATACAAGTAAACAACCATACTAACAAGGTAGCCAATCATAAAAGATAATGTTCTATTTGTTATACTAGTAAACAACCATACTAACAAGGTAGCCAATCATAAAAGATAATGTTCTATTTGTTATACAAGTAAACAACCATACTAACAAGGTAGCCAATCATAAAAGATAATGTTCTATTTGTTATACTAGTAAACAACCATACTAACAAGGTAGCCAATCATAAAAGATAATGTTCTATTTGTTATACAAGTAAACAACCATACTAACAAGGTAGCCAATCATAAAAGATAATGTTCTATTTGTTATACAAGTAAACAACCATACTAACAAGGTAGCCAATCATAAAAGATAATGTTCTATTTGTTATACAAGTAAACAACCATACTAACAAGGTAGCCAATCATAAAAGATAATGTTCTATTTGTTATACAAGTAAACAACCATACTAACAAGGTAGCCAATCATAAAAGATAATGTTCTATTTGTTATACAAGTAAACAACCATACTAACAAGGTAGCCAATCATAAAAGATAACGTTCTATTTGTTATATAAGTAAACAACCATACTAACAAGGTAGCCAATCATAAAAGATAATGTTCTATTTGTTATACAAGTAAACAACCATACTAACAAGGTAGCCAATCATTAAAGATAATGTTCTATTTGTTATACAAGTAAACAACCATACTAACAAGGTAGCCAATCATAAAAGATAATGTTCTATTTGTTATACAAGTAAACAACCATACTAACAAGGTAGCCAATCATAAAAGATAATGTTCTATTTGTTATACAAGTAAACAATTATACTAACAAGGTAGCCAATCATAAAAAATAATGTTCTATTTGTTATACAAGTAAACAATTATACTAACAAGGTAGCCAATCATAAAAGATAATGTTCTATTTGTTATACAAGTAAACAACCATACTAACAATGGTAGCCAATCATAAAAGATAATGTTCTATTTGTTATACAAGTAAACAACCATACTAACAAGGTAGCCAATCATAAAAGATAATGTTCTATTTGTTATACAAGTAAACAACCATACTAACAAGGTAGCCAATCATAAAAGATAATGTTCTATTTGTTATACAAGTAAACAACCATACTAACAAGGTAGCCAATCATAAAAGATAATGTTCTATTTGTTATACAAGTAAACAACCATACTAACAAGGTAGCCAATCATAAAAGATAATGTTCTATTTGTTATACAAGTAAACAACCATACTAACAAGGTAGCCAATCATAAAAGATAATGTTCTATTTGTTATACTAGTAAACAACCATACTAACAAGGTAGCCAATCATAAAAGATAATGTTCTATTTGTTATACAAGTAAACAACCATACTAACAAGGTAGCCAATCATAAAAGATAATGTTCTATTTGTTATACAAGTAAACAATTATACTAACAAGGTAGCCAATCATAAAAGATAATGTTCTATTTGTTATACAAGTAAACAACCATACTAACAAGGTAGCCAATCATAAAAGATAATGTTCTATTTGTTATACAAGTAAACAATTATACTAACAAGGTAGCCAATCATAAAAGATAACGTTCTATTTGTTATACAAGTAAACAACCATACTAACAAGGTAGCCAATCATAAAAGATAATGTTCTATTTGTTATACAAGTAAACAACCATACTAACAAGGTAGCCAATCATAAAAGATAATGTTCTATTTGTTATACAAGTAAACAATTATACTAACAAGGTAGCCAATCATAAAAGATAACGTTCTATTTGTTATACAAGTAAACAACCATACTAACAAGGTAGCCAATCATAAAAGATAATGTTCTATTTGTTATACAAGTAAACAACCATACTAACAAGGTAGCCAATCATAAAAGATAATGTTCTATTTGTTATACAAGTAAACAACCATACTAACAAGGTAGCCAATCATAAAAGATAATGTTCTATTTGTTATACAAGTAAACAACCATACTAACAAGGTAGCCAATCATAAAAGATAATGTTCTATTTGTTATACAAGTAAACAACCATACTAACAAGGTAGCCAATCATAAAAGATAACGTTCTATTTGTTATATAAGTAAACAACCATACTAACAAGGTAGCCAATCATAAAAGATAATGTTCTATTTGTTATACAAGTAAACAACCATACTAACAAGGTAGCCAATCATAAAAGATAATGTTCTATTTGTTATACAAGTAAACAACCATACTAACAAGGTAGCCAATCATAAAAGATAATGTTCTATTTGTTATACAAGTAAACAATTATACTAACAAGGTAGCCAATCATAAAAGATAACGTTCTATTTGTTATACAAGTAAACAACCATACTAACAAGGTAGCCAATCATAAAAGATAACGTTCTATTTGTTATATAAGTAAACAACCATACTAACAAGGTAGCCAATCATAAAAGATAATGTTCTATTTGTTATACAAGTAAACAACCATACTAACAAGGTAGCCAATCATAAAAGATAATGTTCTATTTGTTATACAAGTAAACAATTATACTAACAAGGTAGCCAATCATAAAAGATAATGTTCTATTTGTTATACAAGGAAACAACCATACTAACAAGGTAGCCAATCATAAAAGATAATGTTCTATTTGTTATACAAGTAAACAACCATACTAACAAGGTAGCCAATCATAAAAGATAATGTTCTATTTGTTATACAAGTAAACAACCATACTAACAAGGTAGCCAATCATAAAAGATAATGTTCTATTTGTTATACAAGTAAACAATTATACTAACAAGGTAGCCAATCATAAAAGATAACGTTCTATTTGTTATACAAGTAAACAACCATACTAACAAGGTAGCCAATCATAAAAGATAATGTTCTATTTGTTATACAAGTAAACAACCATACTAACAAGGTAGCCAATCATAAAAGATAATGTTCTATTTGTTATACAAGTAAACAACCATACTAACAAGGTAGCCAATCATAAAAGATAATGTTCTATTTGTTATACAAGTAAACAATTATACTAACAAGGTAGCCAATCATAAAAGATAATGTTCTATTTGTTATACAAGTAAACAACCATACTAACAAGGTAGCCAATCATAAAAGATAATGTTCTATTTGTTATACAAGTAAACAATTATACTAACAAGGTAGCCAATCATAAAAGATAATGTTCTATTTGTTATACAAGTAAACAATTATACTAACAAGGTAGCCAATCATAAAAGATAATGTTCTATTTGTTATACAAGTAAACAACCATACTAACAAGGTAGCCAATCATAAAAGATAATGTTCTATTTGTTATACAAGTAAACAACCATACTAACAAGGTAGCCAATCATAAAAGATAACGTTCTATTTGTTATATAAGTAAACAACCATACTAACAAGGTAGCCAATCATAAAAGATAATGTTCTATTTGTTATACAAGTAAACAACCATACTAACAAGGTAGCCAATCATAAAAGATAACGTTCTATTTGTTATACAAGTAAACAACCATACTAACAAGGTAGCCAATCATAAAAGATAATGTTCTATTTGTTATACAAGTAAACAACCATACTAACAAGGTAGCCAATCATAAAAGATAATGTTCTATTTGTTATACAAGTAAACAATTATACTAACAAGGTAGCCAATCATAAAAGATAATGTTCTATTTGTTATACAAGTAAACAATTATACTAACAAGGTAGCCAATCATAAAAGATAACGTTCTATTTGTTATACAAGTAAACAACCATACTAACAAGGTAGCCAATCATAAAAGATAATGTTCTATTTGTTATACAAGTAAACAATTATACTAACAAGGTAGCCAATCATAAAAGATAACGTTCTATTTGTTATACAAGTAAACAATTATACTAACAAGGTAGCCAATCATAAAAGATAATGTTCTATTTGTTATACAAGTAAACAATTATACTAACAAGGTAGCCAATCATAAAAGATAACGTTCTATTTGTTATACAAGTAAACAACCATACTAACAAGGTAGCCAATCATAAAAGATAATGTTCTATTTGTTATACAAGTAAACAACCATACTAACAAGGTAGCCAATCATAAAAGATAATGTTCTATTTGTTATACAAGTAAACAATTATACTAACAAGGTAGCCAATCATAAAAGATAACGTTCTATTTGTTATACAAGTAAACAATTATACTAACAAGGTAGCCAATCATAAAAGATAACGTTCTATTTGTTATACAAGTAAACAACCATACTAACAAGGTAGCCAATCATAAAAGATAACGTTCTATTTGTTATACAAGTAAACAATTATACTAACAAGGTAGCCAATCATAAAAGATAACGTTCTATTTGTTATACAAGTAAACAACCATACTAACAAGGTAGCCAATCATAAAAGATAACGTTCTATTTGTTATACAAGTAAACAACCATACTAACAAGGTAGCCAATCATAAAAGATAATGTTCTATTTGTTATACAAGTAAACAACCATACTAACAAGGTAGCCAATCATAAAAGATAATGTTCTATTTGTTATACATGTAAACAATTATACTAACAAGGTAGCCAATCATAAAAGATAACGTTCTATTTGTTATACAAGTAAACAACCATACTAACAAGGTAGCCAATCATAAAAGATAATGTTCTATTTGTTATACAAGTAAACAATTATACTAACAAGGTAGCCAATCATAAAAGATAATGTTCTATTTGTTATACAAGTAAACAACCATACTAACAAGGTAGCCAATCATAAAAGATAATGTTCTATTTGTTATACAAGTAAACAATTATACTAACAAGGTAGCCAATCATAAAAGATAACGTTCTATTTGTTATACAAGTAAACAACCATACTAACAAGGTAGCCAATCATAAAAGATAATGTTCTATTTGTTATACAAGTAAACAACCATACTAACAAGGTAGCCAATCATAAAAGATAATGTTCTATTTGTTATACAAGTAAACAATTATACTAACAAGGTAGCCAATCATAAAAGATAATGTTCTATTTGTTATACAAGTAAACAATTATACTAACAAGGTAGCCAATCATAAAAGATAATGTTCTATTTGTTATACAAGTAAACAACCATACTAACAAGGTAGCCAATCATAAAAGATAATGTTCTATTTGTTATACAAGTAAACAATTATACTAACAAGGTAGCCAATCATAAAAGATAATGTTCTATTTGTTATACAAGTAAACAATTATACTAACAAGGTAGCCAATCATAAAAGATAATGTTCTATTTGTTATACAAGTAAACAACCATACTAACAAGGTAGCCAATCATAAAAGATAATGTTCTATTTGTTATACAAGTAAACAATTATACTAACAAGGTAGCCAATCATAAAAGATAACGTTCTATTTGTTATACAAGTAAACAACCATACTAACAAGGTAGCCAATCATAAAAGATAATGTTCTATTTGTTATACAAGTAAACAATTATACTAACAAGGTAGCCAATCATAAAAGATAATGTTCTATTTGTTATACAAGTAAACAATTATACTAACAAGGTAGCCAATCATAAAAGATAATGTTCTATTTGTTATACAAGTAAACAACCATACTAATAAGGTAGCCAATCATAAAAGATAATGTTCTATTTGTTATACAAGTAAACAATTATACTAACAAGGTAGCCAATCATAAAAGATAATGTTCTATTTGTTATACAAGTAAACAATTATACTAACAAGGTAGCCAATCATAAAAGATAATGTTCTATTTGTTATACAAGTAAACAACCATACTAATAAGGTAGCCAATCATAAAAGATAATGTTCTATTTGTTATACAAGTAAACAACCATACTAAAAAGGTAGCCAATCATAAAAGATAATGTTCTATTTGTTATACAAGTAAACAATTATACTAACAAGGTAGCCAATCATAAAAGATAATGTTCTATTTGTTATACAAGTAAACAACCATACTAACAAGGTAGCCAATCATAAAAGATAATGTTCTATTTGTTATACAAGTAAACAACCATACTAAAAAGGTAGCCAATCATAAAAGATAATGTTCTATTTGTTATACAAGTAAACAATTATACTAACAAGGTAGCCAATCATAAAAGATAATGTTCTATTTGTTATACAAGTAAACAACCATACTAACAAGGTAGCCAATCATAAAAGATAATGTTCTATTTGTTATACAAGTAAACAACCATACTAAAAAGGTAGCCAATCATAAAAGATAATGTTCTATTTGTTATACAAGTAAACAATTATACTAACAAGGTAGCCAATCATAAAAGATAATGTTCTATTTGTTATACAAGTAAACAACCATACTAACAAGGTAGCCAATCATAAAAGATAATGTTCTATTTGTTATACAAGTAAACAACCATACTAACAAGGTAGCCAATCATAAAAGATAATGTTCTATTTGTTATACAAGTAAACAACCATACTAACAAGGTAGCCAATCATAAAAGATAATGTTCTATTTGTTATACAAGTAAACAACCATACTAACAAGGTAGCCAATCATAAAAGATAATGTTCTATTTGTTATACAAGTAAACAACCATACTAACAAGGTAGCCAATCATAAAAGCTACAGAAATACTGATGGATGGAAAGGTTGTTTTATTAGATATAGATTTCAATAACATTTGCAAAGCACTGGGTACATTATATTGTTATATTATATTTAAATCGTTAACTTGATTAGATAATTGTTCCCAAAATATATTACCATGGTGTCCGTTCAGTCTTGAGAGAATAACTAAATACCCCCTGTAAGGGAAGCTGTGCATTTAATTGTGAAGCAAGGGTTGCACAATCCCTAACCACACACCTCTCCTGAATCGGCAAAGGGTTGCACAATCTCCAACCACACACCTCTCCTGGATCGGCACTGCTTGATTCCAGTGGCAAGGCTTAGATCTGATGACCTCAGGACGACTGGAAACAATGTTGAGATAAGTGGAGAGCACATACAGCATCTGGTATTCCCAAATGGTCACCCATTTTAGTAGTGAACAGGCTCAACGTCGCTTAACTTTGGTGGTCTAATGGAAACCAGCGTGTCAATGTGATTCTGTTATAATGTTAAAAAAATATATTACTCTATTAAAAAACAGGTGCTAGTGTGATTGTAAGAGTTAGTAGTGGATAGAGTACATTCAGGGAACCTCAGCCATTACTAACCAGCAAAGCGTTACCACTGTCAACCAAGAGAAGAGTCTATCAGGCATGTGTATGCAGTGTGATGAGGTATGGAAGTGAAACCTGACAAGTGAAGGTTGAGGATATGAATTGTGTGAAGACAAATAATACGAGAAGGATACGATGGATGTGTAATGTGAGTCTTAAAGACAGGCTTAGATCTGATGACCTCAGAAGAAAGGTTAAATCTGGACAGTATAGGGAGATGTGGGCAGAACAGGAGGCTTCTGTGGTATGATCATGTTGAAAGAATGGATGATAGTTCTTGGGTTAGGAGATGTAGAACAGCTGAGGTAGCAGGTTCGCCGGGCAAGGATAGACCAAGGAAAACATGGGAGGAAGTGATAAAAATGGACTTTAGAGATAAATAAAGACCTGGACAGAGATAGGTTAGTTTGGAAGTCAGCTTCTAAAAACCGGTTAGGAGATGTAGAACAACTGAGGTAGCAGATTCAGTTCACAGGGAATGGCCAAGGAAAACATGGGAGAAAGTGATAAGAAAGAGGGATAAATAAAGACCTGACCAGAGATAGTTAAGTTTTGAAAGTCAGTTTCTAAAAGCCGTTCAACACATGCCAGGATGTAAAACGGACGTTAAACCGAATATGATGATGATGATGATGATGATGATGATGATGATGATGAAAACAAAAATCTAATTGTGTGCTAGGTTTAGTTTCTTGAAATATTTATTGCTAATGAATATCTTGTACGAGGAGAGATATTAAAGAAGTCCGTTCCATAAGTTGCGTAGTTAAAGTGTAACCAAATCAAGATTAGCACCACGCTGTCACTTGCCTCTGCTCTCACTTGATGACCAGTGTGTTGATGATGATGATGTAGTAATAATCTGATTCTTCCAGCTGCTATCTTGGATTAAAACGCACACTTATTATCGCTCTGAAAATAAACTGATCTTAAATAACCAACAATACCCGTTCTTACAATTCACATTGTTTATTATCATTCTCCAGAAAAAGAAAACGGTGAACAGTGATTGTTTCAAGTACTCCTTCACCAATGATCTTGACACCAGTCATCAACAAACGCACCCGTCTCTGCTGAAATCCCAAAAAGAGGGAGTGCAAGACAAGAAACGGAAGTCACCTCACCTTTTTCCAGCTCTGACTACACCATAGATTCAGTCGGGGAAAGGGCAGACAACTCATCTTCCATCGCCATTACATTATTTAACATATATTTATAAATTCTATTAATTATTTTGAATGTCTCAATTGAATCCACCCTTATTATTCACTCTAGTAAAGTAGTTGAACCTAAGGATTCTAAACTACTTTTATAATTGAAATCTTTTATTCATTTTATTAGTTCAGTTACTTTTCTTTGTATGCCTTCTAATTTCAATATTATATTCCAATGCTCATGTCTAGCTAGCGGTTCCCAGGATTGAATACAATATTCTATATGAGGTCGTATTAGAGTACCTATTTATTTGCCTTTCCATGAAAGAAAAGTTAGAGAGACGGTTAGTTTTTAAGGTGGGGGAAATCTAGCTCCCTAAAAAGAGGTACTCTTAATTAGGACAAAAATTAAAATTGCCTCAGTCTAAGAGGATTTCTTCTCCTTTGACCGAAGAAATAATAGATACTACACTTTGATCCTAACCCAAACAGATTATATATATATATATATATATATATATATATATATTCTCACAATCGCATTTGCATTCTTGGAAATAGAATTTCTAACCATCCAACCAATCATTCTATTTGCCTTTGACACTATTGACAAAATGATTTAAATTATTCGATTGATGAAAATTGGCCCCAAGCTCGCATTCCTCAATTCCTAGCTCAATCATACACTGAGTTAACTATTCCACTTTTCTTTGCTACATCTAACCACCGTCATATTGATGAAGATAGGCAATGCAGGCAAGAGAAAAGCCAAAGAATAAAAATGTGATATAGTAATTTCATAAGTTACTTCCCTTGTTCAAGAAAATATCACTTGAGTAAAAACTCTCCAGTCTTTAGATAACTATAAATGGTTATGGATGTTTGTGCAAAACTATTCTAAGCTGAATAAAGCTTCAAAAACTGTACGGCTCTCCTGTGTTTTTTTATTGCAAATAAGTTATTTTCATATGGCCTGGAATTAAAGACAAAACTCAAAACAAAAAAAAAAGAAAAATAAACTCAAATCTTTTTATACTCACAACGTATCTGTGTATGAAGTGGTAAGCATAGTATATCTCCGCTTTCCTTTGATAATCTTGGAACTTGTTCAACATGTCTCTTTCCTCGGAAGGATCCTCTGGAAAAAAAAAATGTCGTAGTTAACTTTGAAATTCAAAGGAATTTGGAAAAAATAACATTTATTGCAAACAAAAAATTTTAACAGTTTATAAAAATATACATAAATACAAATCTACTACCAATAGTAATAAATGTATATATCTATCTACATAGGTAAATCCAATATTTAATCATACATACTAGTTGAAGGCACTCATCGACATGGAGTGAGCGATTAGAGAAAATTAAAGAAGGCAGTTCATGATTGCCGGTAATGGACAGGGCTGGGCGAGAGTCAGAATATCCAATGTTTCTAAAAATTGATGCATCCTTTTTTTTCTGCATACAAAACATGGAACACAAAGTCTTTCTTTTTCGTGGTAAGATGCTATTTTCTTTGCCACTAAAAACTCAGAGAAAGACGTGCAGAAATGATAAAAGTTATGATTCATAATGATCTTACCACGTGCAATATCAAGGCATTGGAAGGATAGTTTCCAATAGTAGAATCCAGCGTCGCAAAATCGTCTCTTTTTGACGGCATTAAATGTCAGTTGCTCCAAGACCTTCATGGCAGCATCAGGCATCCCTGCTTTATGGTAGGCTAGCAATAGAAAGACACATTCTATAAGAATCTAATCACTGATAATAAACATCAAATTTCATGGACCAAGTGTAAATTCAGCACCCACATTTCTGTATGTCTGTGAAAAAAAATGGGTTTAACCCGACACCGTATCTGATGTTAAAAGTGCTATGCCTTTCTGAACAACATAAACATCTATTTTCAAATTTACCTAATCTCAGAATAACACTTTCTCTGTTACAAAATCCAAAACAATTTTCATTTCTTTAATATATATATTTTATTTATTGCAAAAGATATATATATATATATATATATATAGTCTTGGAAGTTTCTCAACCATTTAAACTACATTAAAAAAAAACGAAAAAAAAAAAAAAAAAGTCCCAAGTCGTTCAGTGGAAAATCACTCATGTAAGTCAATTTAACTTTTTCAGTTATTATATTAGTTTGCTTCTAACATTATTTAAGGGATCATCAGTTGTTTACCATGAAAAATATATATATATATATTGTGTGTATTTAGGCAGCATATTTTCATTTAGGCAAACATTATTAAATAACGCGAAGTGTTTTTGCTTGATAAGACTTTTCTTTTTTTTTTTCAATTTGTGAGATCCATAAAAAGAATATATGACATTTTACTTTAATTTTATTTTCTATAACTTGAAAATTATAAAAATTAAAAAAATACAAATACAAATGGTCATAGGGTCTTATTAATTATGTTTACGTTGTTACGCTATGACCAATACCTGTGTATGAAGCTTTTTTAAGTTAGAAAGGCTTCACACAGAACCAATCCAGCTCTGTAAGCGACTGCAATCCTGAATTAAAAAAGAAAAGCAAGTCTACATCATTGGAAGCAACAGTTGCTACAGGTGTTATATCAGCTTTCCTTCTCCTAAATGTCTGCCTTAAATGAAGACTAAAGGGGACATCTCTCAGGTTAGATTTACGATGCAATTTGAGTATTTCCAAAGAAAAGATTAGAAGATTTGACATAGATGACATATCAGGTCAAAAAGGTTTGATCATTAAATCCACTTACCTTGCTGAGCCGCCTCAAACATGTCTGTCTCTGCTAGATATTGAGCATAAGGTACGTACACATCAAGTTTGAACTGCGGGTTCTGCTCCACAAGTGTAAATGCCTAAAAACATAAGAAAAGTCAATTTGTTTTTGTTAAGTCTGAATATCTTTCTTAATCTAGATATCTAAATGAATAAATACAAAAGTTTTCCTTTCATTTATTACATCTATATTACCATATAAACGGGTTACTGTTATTTAAATCAATTATTCAACATATTATTTTTAAATACTGTATATATAGTAGACGAAAGACCAAAACATAGCTCTTTGCAGGCTTAATTTGCATAACTATTTTTTAAACACTTCACAATAAATTTATATTTGGTGTTATTTATTTGTAATTCTATTGTTCTATTTCTCCTATATATATGCAATAGTTTTGTTAATATTAACAGTAATTAATTAAAGTGATTTAATACAAATGGATAAATTACTACAACCTTTTTTTAAATATTTGCTCATTAATTTTCAAAGGAGGTAATTTAAATGAAACTAACATTGTTAGCTAGAAAGAACGATATACCAACGAGACATAAGCAAGAGGAGTTCATAGAGAGGGGGACTGCATACTTTAGGGAGACGGACTTGATTTTCAACAAGTTGCCATCCGTTTCTAAATTTTAAGTTAAGAAAGCGTCCCCACCACACACACCATCTCTCAGGCAAATTGATTTCTTCTTTATTTTCATTTCTTTATGATCTTATTTAAAAGATAAATAAAGTTGTATCAAAATTACCAAAATGTTAATATTTATCCGTTTATATGAATAAATACAAAAGTTTTTCTCTCGTGTTTACAACAAAGTTTCTTGTTATCTTGTATTTTTTACGATGTCAATTTTTCGCTAGGTACACTGAACGATATCACTATATTGAAAATGAGAGATGGGGATAACTGTGCACAGTAAATGACATTACAAAAGGCAAATGACATCATCCATCAAACTAGAGAGAAAGAGTGGGGAAGAGATCCTTTATGACATTTTATCTAGAAAAAAGGGTCAAGGGTCATCTACTAGACTGGCGGTCTAGTATACTACTAATACTCTGTGGATCTTGTTTGCTATCTTACACATGGATGATATCATAAAAGACGATTTATGTAAATAAAGGGTAACTGATAAGAGAAGTGGTGGGAGGAGGCAAATGACATTAATAATTAAAAGAGAGCTAGGAAAGAGGAGTAAGAGAGGGGGGGGGAGAGAGAGAGGGGAGAGAAGAAAGTTGGAAAAAGACAAAGAAGAGAGTTGGAAAGGGACAAAAAAGAGAGTTGGAAAGAGAGAAAAAAAGAGTTGATAAAAGACAAAAAAAAGGGTTGAAAAAAGACAAAGGAAAGAGTTGAAAAGAGACAAAAAAGAGTTGAAAAGAGACAAAAAAGAGTTGAAAAGAGACAAAAAAAGAGTTGGAAAGAGACAAAAAAGAGAGTTGGAAAAAGACAAAGGAAAGAGTTGAAAAGAGACAAAAAAGAGAGTTGGAAAGAAACAAAAAAGAGAGTTGGAAAAAGACAAAGGAAAGAGTTGAAAAGAGACAAAAAAGAGAGTTGGAAAGAAACAAAAAAGAGAGTTGGAAAAAGACAAAGGAAAGAGTTGAAAAGAGACAAAAAAGAGAGTTGGAAAGAAACAAAAAAGAGAGTTAGAAAAAGACAAAAAAGAGAGTTTAAAAGAGACAAAAAAGAGAGTTGGAAAGAGACAAAAAAGAGAGTTGATAAGAGACAAAAAAGAGAGTTGGAAAAAGACAAAAAAGAGAGTTTGGAAAAGACAAAGGAAAGAGTTGAAAAGAGACAAAAAAGGGAGTTGGAAAGAAACAAAAAAGAGAGTTGGAAAGAGACAAAAAAGAGAGTTGAAAAGAGACAAAAAAGAGAGTTAGAAAAAGACAAAGGAAAGAGTTGAAAAGAGACAAAAAAGAGAGTTGGAAAGAAACAAAAAAGAGAGTTGGAAAGAGACAAAAAGGAGAGTTGGAAAGAGACACAAAAGAGAGTTGAAAAGAGACAAAGGGAAGAGTTCGAAAGAGATAAAAAAGAGAGTTGGAAAAAGACAAAGGAAAGAGTGGAAAAGAGACAGAAAAAGAGTTGGAAAAAGAGAAAGGAAAGTGACTAACGCCACTATTTTTAAATACAATATTTATTCAAAAAAAGAATTCATTGAATTGTCGAATACATTCGGTAGTTGGTATTTTAGTCTAAATTGTTATTATTGTAAGTAAAAAGTAAGAATCGTCAACAATTTTCATAACCATGAAAACCAGCTGTGGTAACCCCAGCAACGAACTACGGCTGTTTGATGTGAGTTACGTAAAACAGGAAATTAAAGGAATTACTAGTCATCTGCTTTTAGAGAAAAATCACACGTTACACTGCAATGTTTTTAATCCATTTGAGACTTTGTCCTGGAGTCAAAGTTTTGTTAGAGAATTTATATTTTGCATAAATTATTTATTAGAATGAAAAAAGTAAATAAATAAATGAAAATTCCAAATTTTATGTTTGAAAAATGCAAATCAACATTGAGTGAGTAATTGTGTTATTAACTGCAATAGTGACTTGGTGTTCAAAAATCTCTTCTGCTATTCCGAGAATGAAAAATGCTTTGGAAAGAAATGAAGCGATACTTTCCACCAAGGTATTTGTAAGCCTCTGATATTCGGTAATAGGAAAAAAGAAAATTAATTTAGTAGCTTAATGTACTCAGCATGATACAGGATTATTTTTTTTAGCGAAAATCCTATGGTTCGGAAAACATTAATCTGAAATACATCCAAAGTAGATAAAGATTAAAATGCAAGAATAATGGAAGCGACTGTTAACAATCAGGTCATTCTGTTAATATGTTATTCTGTCAATCGAGAATATAAAAGAAAATCTTTGAAATAACCAATAAAACGTCCCAATAAAAGAAAGTATAGTTTAAGGGAGCGTTCTGTATTTAAGTGCAAATGTAGTGTAGCCAACAGACAATAACAAGGTCAACAAATGAAATAATGGTGCTAGGAAGAAATAGTTATCTTATGAAAAAGATTCAACTGTATACGCGAGTGGCAGTGGTAGTAGATCTGAGCATAAGAGTGAAAATAGCTCCCACTTTCTGTATTGATAAAAAAAAAAACTGTCGAGATGGAAATAATGCAAACATATTTGAAAACAAACGAAACAAACAAATAGTTTCAAAAAACATTCATCAAGAATTGGTCTAAATGCCTGACAAAGCAGATTCGTATTTGCAGCTTTTGGATAGAAAACTATAGTCGTCAATGTAATGGGAAACAAACTTACTTTAGACTATTGCCTTTTTTTTTTAATGAATAATTGATTAATACTAAATAAAAAAAATAATAATGAATAGGTCACGTAGAGGCGAGACACACACAAGAAGTGGTCACATAATTTTATTAATATAGAGATTTTAATTTTAAAGAAACTGAACCAATTTTGTAGAAAGAGAAAATAAGTTTGAATGCATAACTTACATCTTCCCATTTCCTCGCCATGACCCAAAGTTTTATGAGGGCTTTAACATCTCCCATTTTGGTATAGACTTCGGCTGCCTGGTTGTATTGCTGCCGCTCAATCAGGGCGTGAGCGCACAGTGAAAGCACTTCTTGATTATCTTTGTCAACTTTATGCGCTAAGTTTATCAATCTGTAAGAAAAAAAGGGGGCAAAGTAATAAATGGTTCACAAACTTAAATAACCATTCAACGATATTTCGCAGGGGAAATATATGCGTAAGATTTACTGGATACATAGCCACATGGATATGGGCGTTGTTTATGATTGTTTTTTGTTTTTTTTACTTCTATTCACTCTAAACAAGACACATTGCGACTGAGACGTAAGTGGCTACTGTGATTAGGGGCCAGATTTATAGGGGGCATCCTAAGTTTGGTTTGGTAGTTTTGTTTTACGGCATATCAACCCTTTTTGGGTTATTTAATGCCGAATCTGGTCTTGTTTTCTTCTCTTTTTTGTTTCTTTCCCCTTTTAATATCTGTTTCTATTTAACCCATAGTTGGGACCCTAACAGGTACTACCACTCCGGGTCAGGGTGGACCTGGGAGCAATGGTAATTAAGAGGAGGCTCCACATTCCCCAAAGTCCGTAAGCCGGATCTCACCATCGGATGTAGTTTAAGGTCATATCCAGGACCGGGAGTAGGGTAGGAAAAATAAAAATAAAAAAGGGGAGGGAGAAAGGGAGAGGGGCTGTTGTTTTTGTTTTTGGTTTTGTAGAACATAATTAAGTTTTACAAACAAAAAAAAAACAAAAAAAAAAAAAAACGTCAATGTAGGTGAATTTCGTCTCAGGGAGCCACAGGGCAGCCTGATCTGGTATCACCAGGGAAGCCTAAGTGAGGAGTTGACCAGCAAGATATCTGTTCACATTATATTTAAATTTCTGCATGTTGGTACAGTCAGGGAAGCAGGGAGGGAATTCCAAAGGCACGATATCTGAAAACAGAAACTATTAGAGTAGAAAGTTTTCCAGCATCTTCGGAGCTCTACACTGAAGGGGTGGGAATTTGCTGCTAGTTAAGTTTCTTGGGGGAGTATTTACGTTGAGGGGGTACAAGTGGAAGTACTTGTAAAACAAACACAGGGATGCAACATTGCGGCGATGCGACAGTGGCTGGAGCTTGGTAGACAGTGCAAGACCTATTAGGTTAGCGACTCTTTTTGTTCTAGATATGTTCTAGAGTGTAAGTGTCAAAAGACAATACAGTGGGTACACACTCTTCCTGCTAACAGTCTTACTGCATCCGACTCAGATTTAAATCTGACAAAACAATACCCGATTTATATACCCATATCGTTTTGTGAGGTCATGTGACCGATTAACCAAACAGTGCTCATTTTATCTGCAAAATAGCCTTCTCGGAAGATCTCCTTTTCACTTCTGGCTATGTTTTTTTTTTTCACAAACTATATATGCTATACATATTCTCTCTCTTGGCCAGTTGCATGAACTCATTGCTGCAAACTTTGTGCTTTTTAAAAAGAACATTTTTAACTTAGTTCACCCCAAACAAGGCAAGTTGCCACTGTAGACGTAAGGAGCTACTTAGAATTAGAGTAGAAGGTTTAGGGGAGTCATCCTAAGTTGAGAGCTGTGCAGCGAGATGTTTGTTCACATTAGTTTTAAATTTTTGCATGTCGGTACAGTTGGGAAAACAGGGAGCAGGGAGGGAGTTCCAAGGGCCGGAAGCTTGAGGAAATAAGCTATTAGAGTAGAAGGCTCTCCGGCATCTGGAGACTTCCACAGTGAATGGATGGGATTTAGCTGATTGTCGGGTTGGTCGAGTGTATTTACGTCAGGTAGGCATCAGAGCAGTAGGTTCATCGGAGCACATTCCATTGAAGTACTTGTAAAACAAGTACAAGGATGAAACATTGTGGCGATAGCACAGGGGCTGGAGCTTGGTGGATAGTGAGGGACGTATTAAGTTGGCGACTCTTTTTGTGACCTTGTATAAGAGGGAGAAACTAGTGGCTGGTGAACCAGCCCAGATGTGACAACAATACTCCATGCATGGGCGGATAGTGGCTTTATAGAGATATAGGATACTGTCAGGTGTGAGAAGTTTTCTAGCACGGTAGAGGGAGCCCACTTTCTTTGCAGCAGCCTTGGCAATATCTTCTATGTATTTGTTCCAATTCATGTTACCTGTGAATGTTAAGCCGAGGAGTTTGAACGGTAGACTCTCAAGTAGGATGTTATTTGCCATGGCAATCGGTGGATGAAGAAGTTTCTTGTAGTTGTTAAAGGAAAGGAGCTTTGTCTTAGCAGCATCAAATGTTACTATCCATTTATGACCCCATTCCACTACAAACTGGAGGTCACTTTCTAAGGATTCAGTCATTGCCTCGGATATGTATGCATCCGTTTTACACACATGACAAGAGTAGAGCGTGATGTCATGAGCAAATATACCCATCTCAAACACAATGTCATCAGGGAGGTTATTTATGAAAAGCAGGAACGATAATGGTTCAAGGATCGATCCCTGGATTACACCTGCATTTATGTCATCTTGTTTGGATGAATGGCCATTGAGGACAACCTGGAACTTTTCTTTTGGTTAGGAAGGATTATATTAAATATTCGTCCAGTAATACCATATAAATTAATTTTTATAAGCAAACTATCAAGCGCTACCGTTGTCCAGTGTATGGTATGTGTGTTCAGAGATAACCGTTAGGATATCCGCAGTAGACCATGCTTGCCTAAATCCATAATGATGGTCACAAAGAAGTTTAGCATTAACAAGGTCACAGACTATCGCTAGATTGATTAAGGATTTAAAGATTTTAGCGAAGAGCAGAAGTAGATTGATAGGGCAATAATTCTGAGGGTCAGTTCTATCTCCAGAATTCTTAAAGACTGATACCACAGAGACAATTTTCCAGCTATCAAGGAAGCTAGATCTGGCAATGCATTTGTTGTAGAGTTTGGACAGGACAGGGGCCAGTTCAGTAGAGCATTTTTTTTATTACTATTACCGGTATAAGATCAGGCCCACATGCTTTGAAGGTGTCAAGGCTTTTTATGATGTCCCAGACATGAGATGGAGTGATGGCCAGGTCATCAAGTGTGGCTTCAGTCTGCAATGGGAAATTTAGGAGATAGTGGTTTGCAGAGTCCAAAGTGGAGTTTAAAGTGAAACGCTGGGCAACAAGTCAGCCTTATAAGTTGCCGTGCAAACGACATCATTGTAGTTGGATAGCAGGGGAATTGTTGATTGCCCATTATTCACCACACTATTGAACATTTTCCAGAAATCTCATGTACCTAGTTTCTGTGACTCAATGCATTTTCTGGTCATCTCTGTATACCTACTCTTTACTTCATCTATTACAGTCTTACAATCATTTCTTGATGCTATAAGTTTCTGTCTATTTGCAGTTGACTTATGGCGGTTGAATTGTCGGAATGCTTGCTGCCTCTAAGTAATAGCAGCTACACAGTTCGAGGTGAACCATTGTGGAGAGTGGTGCTTGCTGTAGAATTTTCACGTGGGGGCATGGGCATCAATGGCTGCTTTGTCCCATTCGGTTACCTCATTTTTGCACTGATCAGCAGGGAGAGAAAAAGTTTCACTCCATGGGGTGTCTCTGATGTGATCTCTGATTGAAAGTGACAGTCTATGAGAGGGAGTGTGCTATGGAAAAACTATACGTGGAGTTACTAGCTGCATCTATATAGCTGGAGAATCCACGCCAGTCGTAGTGATGTACATTAAAATCCCCAAATACATGTATTTGGGCACTCGCGTCAAGTGAGAGTGCTGTATCTATGCTTTCAGAGACAAAATTAAACAGGGTACAGTCTTGGATCGAAGGAGAACAGTATATGAAATATAAGTAACAAACACTGTGCTGTAAGGTTAATCTAAAGCACATCTAAGCTTGATTATCTGATTCTAACCTATGTTCTCCAGTCAAGGGGAGGGTGTTCTGAACATAAACTCCTAGCCCATGCATGCAGAGTCTTTACGGTATTCGCCTGAGTCGTTCGTACCAGTGAATGCTCACCCTCTCCCAGGCTTTAGCATAATCACCTGATGCACCCCAGCTGGCAAATGCCGGCACTCTCCCAGTCTTTACCGTGATCTCCTGAGGCATCCCTACTGTTGAATGCTGACGCCCTCCGAGGCTTACCGTATTCGCCTGATGTACCCTTACCGGTGAAAAAGAAGAAGAAGAAAAAAGAAGAAAAGAGAAAAAGAAGACAAAATTGAAAAGGATGAAAAAAGAAGACAAAAAAGAAGAAAAAAAGAAGAAAGATGGTGGTTAATTTATTGCTAATCGCCTGAGGTGCCCCTACAAGGGAATGCCGATGGGCTGCAGTCCTAGGAGGTGCACATTCAATGGCCTGTACCTTCACGCTTCCAGGGGGGTTAGTTTATTAAAAGCACACCAAGTACTCCCTATGACATCATTTCCGGATTAGTTGTAGGAATGACACAGGTATCAAGGTAAAGCCTGGGAGAGTGGACCTCCTCTTCCCTAGAACTCGACTCAGACCGACAGAATCAAGGACGGTACCGGTATTTCCCCAGAATTAGCGTGTATTGATTTTGAATTTATTCCCATCCCCACCCCGCATCTTCCTTCTGATGTTATTTCCGGTTACATTTTAGAAATGACTTGCAGTTTTTACAAATTGCTACATAATATTGTTTTTTCCAAATTAGTACATAAATACATTGGAAATTTCAGGAAAAAACTAGCTCCCATGATAGAAACTGGCCCAATTGACTCTCAAAGGATAGTTTTTTTCTAATTCTGAGATATTCATCCGTAGCCACACTGTTCAAGAAAATATAAACTTTATGGGGGTTTGTCGGGTATTTTAGGAGCCTTTTACAGACATACAAACATATGCAGACAACTCTCCTTTATATAATAGACTAGTAGGGATTACCCCGTGCTGCCCGGGGTAAAAGTGTAACAATCTCTCTCTTCCCCGGTTGCCTTGGGCAAAAGCTGTCTTTTCCCTGGTTGCCCCGTCTTCCCCTACCCCTTCAACTACCCCCTACCTTTGTCACCCCACTTCTCCCTAGTCGCCCTCTCGTCCCTGCCCTCCACCTCTCTCCATTGCCCGGGGCAAAAGTGTAACATATTTCTATTAAAAGTACGATTTCTGTTTTCCCTGTCGTCGTCCCCTTAACTCCCGCCCCCTCTTCGATGTATATCTAAGTCATCGTTTAAATGAAAACATTCTTAGGAGTCGGTGGGGATCGAATCATCGACGTCTCAGTTTCTGTTTTCTATCGCTAACTGTTGTGCAGAGGAGACAGAGTATAAGATACAACAAAAAATAGGTCACTTGAACGCTTTTAGAATGTGTTTTTTGGGGGGCATGTGCAAGACGTACAGACAGCAGAAAAATGAAGCAACCCTAACACCCCCACTCAGATTTCGTATCAGTTCTATGTGAAGGAACGGACGTTTTTCTCCAATTTTTGCATATTATACGTCCGAAAGATAGAGGATTTCGAAAATGTCAACTTTGCTGGTATCTGCCGCATATTTTTCAAGCTTTAACCGGACATACAAACACACATACACATAGACAACTGCCCTTTATATTATAGACTAGCAAGGGTACCCGGCATTGCCTGGGCTCCCCGCCTCGTTTTCTCCTTCCTTACTGCAGGTGTAACAATCTCTCTCTTCTCCGGTTGACCGGGGCAAAAGATGTGTCCTCCCTGGTCGTCTCCTCATCTCCTCTCCCTCGTCCCACTGTCTTCCTGCTCGCCCCCTCATCCCAGCCCCCCAACCCCTTCTCCCCACTGTACTAACCGAGCGTCCTCCTACCCCCTTCGATATATATTTAAGTCACCGTTAAAAAAAAAAAAATTCTGGGAGTTGGTGCGGATTGAACCATCAACCTCTAGGTTTTGGTCTTTCGTCGTTACCCAACACGTCACATGAACAGAGTTTAAAAGCTGATGAAAAATAGGTCATTTAAATGCTCTTTGAATCTGGGCTGTGTCTTGCATGCACGCATGCGCAGAACGTACAATCTACCGAATGACGAACAAATTTAGGGACCCTTGTCACACGTTTAGGGTCCGTTCTATATGAATCAATGTTTTTTTCCCCAATTTTTCAATATTTCTCGTCCGAAAGATGGACGATTTAGAAAGCGTCAACTTTACGGTTTCTGTCGAGTATCTCGGGAGTATTTTGCAAACATACAAACATAATCACATACACACACACACACACACACACAGACAACTGCCCTTTATATAATAGATTAATAGTCAATTATTTATTAAAATCAAAAATGCAACAGAATAAAGACTTAAGCTTTAAAAGAAACAAAAATTTAATTATAAAATTAAATCTACCAAAATGCATTTCCATTTCTTCATAAACAGTCAGACATTTTAATCTTTTGTTGATAATTTTGAAAAAGGGTGGATCACTTAAAAAGAATTTAGAAGCATTTAAATTGTTGAAGAGAAAATAATTTCTGGCTTTTAAATTCTTAGTAAATCCTCATGTATTAAAAGATTGAAAGTTTTGGAAGCTATTTTTGTTTGCCTGAAAAAGGGGTTTAAAAGTCTATCTATCAGGGAAGAGTTTTCACTCTGACTTCAATGGGACCGTTAAAGATAAATTTCACAGAATTAAATGAAAATAATTGACTTGTTGCCTCAGTCAAAAATAATCTGGCTCAAAGCTCACTCGACGTTTTCTTTCCCTTCTCTTCTTTTTCCCCTCTCTGTGTTCTGCTCTTTACAACATCAATTCAGATTAATCAAATACCGACACACAAATGTGAATTATGTTCTTTCGTTTATTTATTTAAATCCGACATATGCAAACCAACTTGATTTGCATAACTACGTCTCTGGATTCGTTGTCCCGGGTGTTAAAATAAAGATTGTCTCTGCTAATGCAGGTATTCATAATCAATGGGGCTGAGTTTGAATTCTCACTCGCAAACATTTCTCTAATCTTCAAATTGCACGTCAGGCAAAGACGGGCTCTTTTATGACGGGGGTGAGACAAGTCTGGGCCACTTCCACCGCTCAATCCTGGTTCAGGATCATCATGCCTGCCACATCGTCTTAAACAAGGCATATTGCATTGCCACCGAATCGTAAGAGGCTACTGTGATAGGAGCCAGATTTATAGGGAGCACCTGGGTGGGAGTTTGGCAGCAAAATATTTGTTCACACTACATTTAAATTTCTGCATGTTAGATGGTCGGGGAAACAAGTAATACGGAGGGAATTCCAAGGGCAAGTGGTTCAAGAAAAGAAGCTATTAGAGTAGAAAATCTTCCAGCATCTGGGAATCTTTACAGTGAAGGGGTGGGATTTTGCTGCTAATCAGCAAAATCCCACCCCTTGCTGCTAGTCACGTGGGTCAAAGATGTTTTCGTTGAGGGGATACAAGTGCAGTAAGTTCAATTGAGCACATTACGTGGGAGTACTTGTAAAACAAGGGATGCAACAAGTGATGCAACATTACGGTGATGGGACGGGGGCTGGAGCTTGGCAGACAGTGCAGAACTTATTAGGTTAGATACTCTTTTTTTACATTCTGTCCAAAAGAGACTAGTGATTGGTGCACCATCCCAGATGTGGAAACACTACTTCATGCATGGGCGAATTGTGACTTTGTAGAGATATAGGATACAGGCAGGTGTGAGAAGTTTTCTAGCCCGGTAGAGGGAGCCTACCTTCTTTGCAGCAGACTTGTCAGCATTTTTTATGTACTTATTCCACTTCATGTTGCCTGAGAATATCAGGCCGAGGAGTTTGAACATTGGATTCTCGGGAATGCTGCTATCGGCCATGACAATCAATGGTTTGAAAGATTTCTTATAGTTGTTAAAGGAAAGGAGTTTGGGCTTGGTAGCATTGAATGTGACCATCCATTTTTGGCCTACTACAGACTTGAGGTCATTTTCTAAGGATTCAACCATTGCCTTGGATGTGTATCATTTGATTTGCCCTATGCGAGAATAGAGCATGGTATCATGAAGTCCAGAAATAATATAAGTCCAAGTATAAACCCCTCGGGCACACCCTAACCCTAACCCCTCAGGCACGCGCACATTGGTGTGATATTGTTTGAATATGCAACCATTGAGAATGACCTGGACTTTACGTTTCAATAAGAAAGATCTGATCATATTAAATATTAATCCAATAATATCATATGAGTTTATTTTCCTGAGAAACCTTCATGCTAGACCTTGTCAAAGGCCTTGGAGATACCTAGCGATACTGCTCTAGCTTCACCTGCCTTATCTAGTGTGTGGTACATGCATTCAGAGATCCAATAATTTTATCAATAGAGATTAAGACAATGTTAGCGTAACACTAATTTGTTATAGTTTTATAACAGTTTGGTTCAATTAATAATTTAATGACCTTATTATCAAATTTAATTTTCAAAATCCTTTTAAAAAAATAATTTTGTAAAAAAAATTAAAAGAACGGCATAATTAAAAGAAAACAAAAGAAAAAAGAAGAAAAAATGAAAGTAAAAAGATGCTGGGTAGGTACAACTAGTTTTCAATATCATCTTTCCCCCCTCTCTCTAATTAATTGCATCATTTAATTCCTCTCACCACTTCTCATATCATTCGCCTTTTATTTATGTTATTAACCCTTCCTCCTACTATCTAAAGCACAGATGAAGTGCGCATGGGGAGAAGAAAGCAAAATAAAAACAGCATCAGAGTTTTTGTCGTAGTTTAGATTTTTTAAACCTTTGTATCCATGACGATGGATACTGGTGACAACAAGCTGAAAGTAGTGACAGACTTTTGTTATCTTGGAGATGTGCTGTCATCAGGTGGAGGCTGTGAACTCGCGGCAGCTACACGTTGCAAGTGTGCATGGAAAAAGTTTAGAGAGCTGCTACCAATCCTGACAAACAAACACCTGCCAACAACTACGAGAGGGCGTGTATACTCCTCATGTGTCAGAAGTGTGCTGTTGTATGGCTCAGATACTTGGGCTGTCTCTGCTGGCATACTAAGGAAGCTGCACCGTAATGACAGGGCAATGGTCAGATGGATCTGTTTGGTGAGGCTTGAACAGTACGTTTCTTTTGAATCCCTGCTCTCACAGGTCGACTTGAAAAGCCTTGCGGACATCATGCGAAAGAACAGACTGCGTTGGTTGGGTCACATTGAGCGTAGCGATGGCTGGATTGCTAAAGTCCGACAGTTGAATGTGCCAGCAGAGAACATCACCATTGGCAGACCCAAGTTGACTTGGGAGGACGTAGTCAAACGTGATAGGAAGGCCATGGGTATGGATTCCATCAAGCCTTGCCAAAGACAGGAGTGGAGAGGAAGACTTAGATTTCGAGACTAGACAATCAGGCCCCACCCTCATCAGAGGATTAATTGTGGCCTGATTCAACAAATAAACCGGTTGATGATGATGATGATGATGATGATGATGATGATGACGATTTAGTATTCAGACATTTATAAGCAACTAAAGAATAGATTCTCGGCTTTCTGTAACGTTCAGCCATGAAATGTTGCATTGAGGAAGAAAACACAAAAAGAAAAATCTGTAACGTTCAGCCATGAAATGTTGCATTGAGGAAGAAAACACAAAAAGAAAAATCTCACTAATTCTGGCCATCACCATTAACAAATTATCAATGTACAGATGAAATTCTTTGAAATATTTCATTTGATAGTTTCCCAAAATGCCTTCTTAATTCTTTTCTTTTAACCATTATTTCTGAATTCATCCAATTCCATCTTAAAATGTTCTATTGCTGTTCTTAATCTGATTGGGCAGTTTGTTCCAAAACTATATTCTAATTTAATTGAATATAGATATTCTTTTGAAAATCTGCTTGACAATAACTTTCCACATTAAGATAATTTGTGATAAATGCCATTTTTGTATCATAGGAAAGAACAGATTTCCAACATGGCCAGCAGACATTTTAATTTCCAACATGGTGTTCATGATCTGTGCAATTATTTTTTTACGGATTCAATTAAAAATTTAAAAATAATAAACAAACAACATTACATGGGTGTTCGGGATAAATTTTTTTAAAGGAAAAAATAAAAACGTCATATTTTGACCAACAATTAATGTATTCTCAAAATAATATTACTGTAATATTCATTAATTTGGAGTTACCACAAACCAAATTAGTAACTGAGAAAGCTATACCATATCTATCTAGAGAAAAATATAGCATAACTACCTACAGAAAAACATAACATAGATATCTAGAGAATATCCTACTAAAGCTACCCATAAAAAAAACTACCATACTTACCTATAGAAAACCATATCGTAGTTATCTACAAAATACCCTACCATAGATACCTATAGAAAATGTTATCAAAGCTACTCACCGAAAAATATACTTACCCATAAACAAAAATATAAAGTAGTTATCTACAGAAAACCATAACCTAGCTACCTAGAGAAAACCTAAACAGAGCTACCTACAAAAAATCTTACCAAGCTACTTACAGAAAATTGTAACCATAGCTACTATTGGAAAATTGTAACCATAGCAATCTATAGAAAACTAACAAAAAACCCATACCAAATCTTCCTACAAAAAACACACCAAAGCTTCCTATAAAAAACCATACCAAAGCTTCCTACAAAAAAACACACCAAAGCTTCCTATAAAAAAACACACCAAAGCTTCCTACAAAAAAACATACCAAAGCTTCCTACAAAAAAACATGTCAAAGCTTTCTACAAAAAAAACATACCAAAACCTTCTACAAAAAAAACATACCAAAACTTTCTACAAAAAAACATACCAAAACTTTCTACAAAAAAACATACCAAAACTTTCTACAAAAAAAACATACCAAAACTTTCTACAAAAAAACATACTATACCCAGCTAGAGAAAACCCTATCATAGCTATATAGAGAAAACCCTAAGATAGCTACATAGAGAAAAGCTAACATAACTATATACAAAAAAAAACTAATATAGCTACATACAGAAAACCCTAACATAGCTACATACAGAAAACCCTAACATAGCTACATACAGAAAACCCTACTAAAATTGCACAATTTCCTTCTATAAGTAGCTAATACTTATAGAAAGAAATTGTGCAATTCTTGCTTCACTTTAAACTTGTTGTTGCGGCCACCTTTTCAGAGGGTATAAGTCAATATTGTTAATCGATGAACAGACAACTTTTATAAATATCCCTTTCTGTAGATAACCCTATGATCCCTTCTCCCTGTATATATCTATCTTAAATGTGTGATACAAAAATAACATTTATTTTAGCCAAAATTTACATGAAATTAGACAACAGAAGGAAACCTTCTTTTCTACCATTTAAAAATGCACAAAATATCTTAATGGATTCAAATAGAATCGTATCATGTAAATATATAAAGATTCAAAGATATGAAATAAATGAGACTAATTAATGGATTTCCAGACAATTCTAATGATGAACAGATTGCCACACAAGAAAATAGATAAAACAAAATGGAATGTTCTTGATGTGTGTTGAGTAATGAAAATGCTATTTTAAACTTAAGCATGACAGACCAACGAAAAATTATATTTTAAACTTCAGTGTGACAGACCAACATGAACACAATTTCACAGTTTACAGTGACAGACCATCGAAAATGCTATTTTAAATTTAAGCATGACAGATTAATAGATATGCTATTTGAAACTTAAGCATGATAGACCAACAAAAATACTATTTAAAACTTAAGTGTGATGGATCAACAAAAATGCTATTTTAAAGTTAAGCGCTACGGACCAATGAAAATGCTATCTTGAACATAAACTTAGAAATTCTTGGATACATCTAAAATAATACGTAAAACATCAAATGGCTTTATGCCCAATTAGGCTGATCCAAATATCACATGTTTTAGCAAAAGTCAAAAGATTGACCCTGTGAGTTAAGGAACGAATAGCTGATTTTTAGGGGAGTAACAGAAATCATGAGATAAAGGCTGATCATATAAGGCATGGGCATCTCCTGTCCATAAATAGGGAACAGAGACATGAAAAAGAGAGAGAGAGAGTGAAAGAGATAGAGAGAGAGAGAGTGAAAGAGATAGAGAGAGAGAGTGAAAGAGAGAGAGAGTGAAAGAGTGAAAGAGAGAGTGAAAGAGAGAGAGTGAAAGAGAGAGAGAAAGTGAGAGAGAGAAAGAGAGAGAAAGTGAGAGAGAAAGTGAGAGAGAAAGTGAGAGAGAGAAAGTGAAAAAGAGAGAGAGTGAAAGAGAGTGAGAGAGAGAGTGAAAGAGAGTGAAAGAGAGAGTGAGAGAGAGAGAGAGAGAGAAAGAGAGTGAGAGAGAAAGAGAGACAGAGAGATAGTTGTAGGAAATCATAAATCAGTTGAGCTTTTTGCAATGCTAGAAATTCCCAGTTCCCTATCTATTCCATCGTAACTTAAAGACATTGAATAACAAAGTCATTAATAATCCACCAAAAAACATGTTACTCATCTGGAAACAAAAAATAAAAGAAATACGTTCGTTTTAGGAAAACATTAACAGCAAATTTAAGCAATTGAGAAAACTTTAATTTTTATAAAACAGTTTTTGCTTCTTTGTCACTGGAAAACTGAGTATCGAACACATATGAATGTATTACACACTAGCAAAGCTATTTTCTTTCAAATTGAGTCGCTTTCTATTAAACTGCTTGTGAACGAACTGCTGCAAGTAATTAATAAATATTTTATTTGTCATTTTTGCATGTATTTTAGATGTCGATTATGTTTCATTTAGGGTTTAATCCAAACAGAACATTAGAATCTCATCGGTGGCCATGATAATTTGCTATGATACGCAGGTAAATATATTTATTTAAATGAATAAGAGAAAAATGTGATGAATTTGTTGTACACTGCTGGTGTTATTTTTATATAATACACAGGTATCGCTGGGTAGCCTTGCTAGTTTTGGTACAATTTTAAATATTACGTGAACTTGAATAGAGATAAGAAGTGTCAAAGGGGTCAGAGTGAAAAAGTACACGCCTGTGAAAAATGTGGGCGGACGAACAAGAATCAGAAGTCAGGAACGAGGTGTGATGCATCAGCAGGCGGACAGATTTGTTCAATGACAAAAAAAAGCGAACACACTTGTTAGCATGTAGCTCTTAAAATAACAGCCAGCGTTAGGCACTTACGGTCTTTCTCTGTCTAGTTATGCCCGAATACTGTACATAAATGAATAACTAAATATTATGGGTGAAACCTTTTTGAGTTAAGTGATTGTAATTAATGATGATCTAGCCAACCAAATGACCCCAAACAGAGAAGAAAATCGACTTCACAATCTAGTAGGGTATGTTCTTTTCTCTTCCCTACAGCACCTTTCTCACAGAAGAAACATTGATTGCTAGTCTTTCTCTACTCTATGTTATTTCTTGGCCTTTTGGCTAAGATCAAAGTGTACTATCTGTTCCGATATATACTGCACCCCATAAACTGGTATTGTCTTGGCCTTCGGGCTTGATTTACGCCGGTCTATGGGTCTGTCCTGTGCAGTTCTAGGAGGTCCACCCTCCCAGGCTTCGCCTCCCCTCTTTGGGGAGGAGTAAGTTTATTGCTTACTGCCTGAGGCGCCCCTACCGGAGAATGCCGACGGGGCTGCCCAGGCAATTTTTAAACCCCACTTTCCCGACTCGACCTTGGGTCACATCTTACTTGTGGGAGTAAGATAAAAACTGGCCTTGTGCCTAACTCCTGGAGAGGAGTAAATCAATACTCTATGTTATTTCCATGGTAGGTGGTCGATTGAGCTCCAATCTCCGGTTCTCTTCTGTAAAATATTAACTGCAAAAAAACGTCTAGCTACAACCACTGTCAATAATTCCTCTGTGTATCTAAAATTAAATGGAACTTCCATGAGCAAAGTTTCTTTTTAAGAACTTCTCGTCTGTGGAACACAATACCATGTGGCTGTTTCCCAGCTGACTACAACATGACCGTTTTCAAGTCTAATATTAACAAATTCTTGTCGAGCCGTCCTCTTAAATAATTAAATTATGCACAGTTTCAACCATCCTCTCCAATCCTCTCTAGGTGTTGTTTCATCGTCCACCTTATTCACACTTATCCTCAAGTGGTCTTTGGGCCTTGATAAGCAATGACACATTAGTATGAAAAGAAAAGGTTCTTCCCAAAGCTGATCTAATGAACTGGCTAAGTCTTTCAAAGTGTTTATCACTTTATCTCATCATCATCATCATCATCATCATCATCATCATCATCATATGTAACAATAAAACAACGTTTGCAGCTCTTCAGATTATAGAAATTGAACAAAGCCTCACATACAGAAATGATTTGTAAAACCTCCATCCACAAATAACAACAAAACACTGATAACAAAATCCACATCATGTTCAAATATCTGACATTAATCCAGACTAAAATTACTTACAATTCTGACCAGCCATGTTGCCTCATGATTTCAGCGGCTTTTATGTATTCACCGGCTGATAAATACATTTCTGCCGCAATCCGAGGTTCGTTGCTGCTCTTTGCCCAATCCGCTTGTTTGCTAATTAGTTGGCGTTTTTCAAATGGAGCTCCGGTTCCAATAAAGTCCTGAAAAACAAAAGTTGACAACGTGTGACAAAGACCATCACTATGACAGACAGTGATCAGGTTCTGTGCCATCTATATATTAATAGGCATGAAACTAAATCTAGTAAGTATGACAGAACTCTCTCTCTCTCTCTCTCTCTCTCTCTCTCCTCCTCCTCCTCTTTTTTTTAAACTAGAGTGTATGCAGTTTGTATTAAAAAGATTTATTTCAATCCCAAATGTTTTACATTTCCCAGGGATCATGTCCAGATAATCTTTTACTCATTTTAAACAAACCCAAATCACCCAGCAAAACATGGATGATCTGCGTCTGAGGTTGTCCCATTCTGTTGATTTTTCAATATCAAGATCTTTATATTTGGATGAGATCGGTGATCACCGACCGAGTTGATTGTTTTGGGGTTGGATACCATTCATATACCATGCAGTCTGAATGATTGTCTGGTACTCATATGGATTATTTATGAATCAGTATTTAATTTCCCCTCCATTAAAAAAACAACTTTTATTTAAAGAAGTAGATTTAAACTGGATAGTAAAGATGTTTACATTTTACAAGGGTTTTATAACCTGGTAACTTAGGTTAATTATAAATAATAACTTGTAAATAAATGGATGAACTATCAAGAGAAATGTTTAACAGATTTACTAAAACTGAACACAGAATGAATTAATGAGTTAATTGGCCGCTGGATGCGATTGACATATTCACAGACTGACACCGTACTTTGTTTATCTTTTCTCTCTGGGCAGACAACGCTTTTCCAAGGGTGATAACTCTTAACTCCCAAAATGGTTCAAGGGAGGTAATTCCGTTTTCATTAGGTGTCCTAACATCTCCCCGTTTTAGTCTTTAACTGTATCGAGTGCACCTGGGGTCAACTTGGAGGTGCTTTACTCTAGTGCGACTGCGTTTTGGCCAACTCCTGTGAGGTCTTTGATAATTCTCATTTGTATTTGTCTGCATGGGAGGTGATGGAGATGGCAGTTCAAATGTGTCCATTAACAAATCAAACGGAATGGTTATTCTGTTGTCCACTAAGTTGTCTACAGAGTATCTGAGACGCAACTGGTTTTTGTGCCGTGCCCAGAATTGACTCCCGACTTGAACATCATACAGGAATTGTCCATTTATTTTGCAGATGATGCCTGGTACCCAGTTTGACCAGCCAGGTCTGTAATTCCGAGCAAACACTGGTGTGCCAACTGAAAAAGCTTTTGTTTTGTCAGGTAAGCCGTGTTGACTAAATAGCCGCCTAAGTACTGTTATTGTAGACTGAGTGTATGAAAGCGGACCCTGGTTACAGTTTAGTGTGTGATAGGTTGAGATCTCCTAGAGAAAAAAATAAGAGAGAGAGAGAGAGAAGAGCAAAATAATATCGAAAATGAAACGATCATTAAAAGAAGTGCAAGATGCACTAGAGGCATAAAGCCGATACGTTGCAGGCAGATGCGGTGATACTGGCGAATTGATATGCATAATTAGCATAAGTAGAAATAGATTACTATATAAGTCTCTCCTTAAGTATAGCTAGCAGTGAAAGTACACTAGCAACAGAATAGGTAAATTTACAACTTCAAAACATTCAGGCTGTACAGTTTGAATGTTGAAAGCTTGCAATGTATGTTAGGAGAAATTATTGAGTTTCTTGAGAAAAGACATATTAACCTATGTGGTGTCATAGATACATGATGGAGAGGTAAATCTGCTCGAATGATTGTGGGAAAGAATACAAAATGTAAGCTGTATCGGAAAGGAAATGAAAAGGGAACATGTGGTGTTGGTATTTTTATTGCAGAGAGATGGATAAAGTAATTAAAGTTAATTGTGTAAATGAGCGAATCATACTGATGAAGTTGATGGTTGGTGAGAAAATATGCATAGCTATATCAGTTTATGCACCACAATGTGGCTTGACTGAAAATGCGAAAGATGAGTTTTATGACAGACTTATTGCAGTAACTAGTAAGGTTGATGATGAGGAAGTACTTGCTGTGACTGGAGATTTTAATGGTCATGTTGGAAAGACCCTAGTGATTTTGAGAGTGTACATGGAGGAAATAAATATGGTGATAGGAATACAAGAGGGAGAAAGAATTTTAGCATCTGGCCTTGCAATGGACATGTTGATTGCTAACACCTTTTTTAGGAAAAAAGAAAGCCATCTTGTTACATATGATTCTGGTACAGCAATAACTTCAGCTAGGTGATGGCGACTGTGGCAACATTTCAAGGTTAGACCATCTGCAACAGGGATGGCAGAGCAGAGTGTATATTCCAAACAGACAATGAACAAGAAGATCTCCCTGCAAATCGCCCATATCGATTGGACACTGATCAGTCTCGCCTTCAGACATAAGGGCAACAGCAGATGTATTCTCATACATGACTTGAATGGATGCACCAATGTCTGGGGGATCCGTAAAATTCTACCGCAATCAATTGAATCAAAGGCTTTCCAGAAGTTGATGAATGTAAGAACAGCTTCCATATCATCAATTTTCAATATATATATATATATATATATATATATATATATATAAAGAAAAGAAGATGAAGATAAAAAATTGCATAAAATTACATAAAGTTACATAAAATTAATACAAATTTTATTACATCGAAAGTTCAGATGCAAGGAGTTACATTAATCCTTAAACCATGGTTTTTCAAAGATAAAACTCTTCTCGTCAGAGGATAAAATTTGGTAATGTGGTGTTTATAAAAAATAGATATTACTTGAAAAATTGAAGAATAAAACTAGAAAGGTTGGGGATAAAGAAATAAATGGCTGGGAAGGAGATATATATATATATCAGTATGATGAAAACCTACTTTGTGTTATGCTCATTAAGTGCTAATTACATTTAAGTACAAAGTTTCTGTGCAGCTTGCTTGCCATAAGTATATTTTTTTCATCATACTATTAAGCTCTACTCATGTATTGTGCACCGTTGAATTAAATTATTTGATAACATAAGTATAGAATATGTAGCAGTTACATAATTACGGTCTATTTTCTTTTGCACTTGCATGTAATCATTTGCGGAGTGATTGGTACGTGGTTTGGTAAGATAACACTGGCATGTTCATACTTGCGTAGTGATATGTCGGGCGATTACAACACTTTGTGCATGTGAGCCTTTTTCCATTTTCGCGCCCATTTATGAGCAGTCCTTTCAGAGACGTCGACAAAAACAATCAGATTTCAAGCTGTACATTGACAAGACATCATATTTCCTGGCTCGCCTCTCCTCATGATTTGGATGAGAAGCGAGACCAAACACCTGGACTAAATTCCATTTCTATAGTATATATATATATATATATATATATATTTCGGCAGCAAGTCATTTCTTATACAAGCTTCGTTAAAGACCACAGAGTTTTCTCTCTTCACTATCTTTCTTGTTAATTTCTCGGTGCGGCGAGCGATTCATCAGTTTTCTGGTGTTAATTGGTGGAGTATGGCACCTAACGTTGTATCGTGGGCCATTCCTCTAGCGCTTTCGGTCTCTCGACCATTTTCAGGAGGCTGTGTCTTATTGTTACTAAGAGCCGTATTTATAGTTTTATTATTAGTTATATATCTATTAATTTACATATGTATACATATATATATATATATATATCTTTATTCATTTATTTATTATTTTTTAAATTTTTTATTTCCATTATTATTATTATTATTATTATCATGTATTAATTGTTAAAGACTGATAGGGCGTTAGTACCGGTGGTGAATGCTATTTTATTAATTGTGGGTTGTCATTTTTTATGCGTAGGGCTTCGAAGATTTTTAGTCTGTTGGTGCAGTTGTTTTTATGTATGATCTTAGTGTTAGTTGTTAATATTTGTCTTAGTTCGGTTGCTTTTATGCTTTTTTTATGTGTGGTAATGTGTCGCTGGATGGCACTAGTGTCGTTTAAGCGATGCGTAAGGCGTCGGGAGAGGGTTGTAGTCGTATAGCCAATATAAGTACTGTGTTTGTCTGTTTGGGTCTTGGGGAAACGTTCCTCGGATGGGCATTGGAACAAATACAGTACGTTTGTTTGGTCTAGGGGTGGAGTTAGTAGTGTTATTATTTTTGATTATTAAGTTAGAAATTTTGAATTTAGTGTAGTAAATTATTAGTTTTTTTTTGTTGGTCGGTGAGTTTAGTGTGTTGACGGCCAAACTAACCTGTCTTATATTTTTGTGTTCATAACTCTTTTGGGACCATATTCTGTGTGGATGTACTGTTGAATAAAAGTTAATTTAAATTGTAGAGGATTTGTCTTTTCAACTGAAACCTGGTGACTCTTTTCTTTTTATTAAGCAAGGCCAGTAGGATGGATACAGAAGCGGTGACCCTACTACATAATGGCGATATAACAAGCTTCTCATTCCCTCAACCTCTACAAATATATAATAGTAATATGTGGGTGTGATATAAACAACAGTATGAGATAACTGATCTGTCATTTTATATATATATATATATATATATATATATATATATCTGTTCACACCTCATAGAAGGTTTGATAATGGGAATGGTTCCCGAAAATTTTGTTACAGACTATACCCAAAAAACAACAACAAAAACTGAAATTGGGATTTACTTCACTTTGTTTCTAAAATCGTCCAATAAATTTGGCACAAAATTGTAAGTTGTACGTTTATTTATTTTTTTCTTCATTCTCAGTTTTTTTATTCACTACTATTATAATATTTCTTTTCCAACTTGTGCACTTATGATTTTCTGTTGACTGATTACACCTATAGACATATATATATATATATATATATATATATATATAGGGAGAGAGAGAGAGAGAGATAGATAGATAGATAGATAGATAGATAGATAGATAGATAGATAGATAGTGGCCAAAAACTAAATGTGAAATGAATTGCTTTTCATCCAATTAAAAGATAAAATGATTGATATTTGTTTTTAGCTAAATACATTTGTCACCTTAATTAGCTGTCCTATAAAAAAAAGACAGCAAACATATACACATGGATTACGGGTAGGCATTATAAATAGACCTGTGTGTGTTTCTCATCGTTTTGTTATCTATAATATTTACGTTTTAACGTCGTTCTTGACACGTACACTGATGCTAATCAAGTTGGTAATTATGAGAGTGAAATTACACTCGTCGTCGACAGCCAAACATTTTGTTGAAACAAATCGAGTCACTCGCCATTCATTCTGGGACAAGGAATAATATAGAAAGCAGGTTTTAAAATGTTGATGAGTTTGGGTTTTCAAGTTGAAGTTTATTAATATTCTTTTCCAAACAAGAAGAGACATCATTATATAGATGTGTCCTCCATTCAATCTGTACATGACTGACAGACAAACACACTCTTTTATACGTGGGTGCATCTCTATAAAACATTCACTCTATTTATATTGATCCAAGTTGGGGTTTTCAACATTTTTTATGGTATATTAGAAGGCAGTCCGGGCATTGCCTGGTAATTAATGAGCATCACGTGTGTACTCCTGCTCCCAGCCCGGAACCCTATATTACCATGTTTATACCTTTCAGTTGTCAAATCTATATATAAAGCATAGTTGTTTGTATGTGTGTTACAGCATCACAGTTAAACGGGTGATCTAAGAGGCAAACTGGAAGCAACACCACCTTCACTCCGATGTCCTCATCGATGGCAGAACGTCTTGAACCTTTTTTAAAACTCATTATTCAATATTAAAAGTAGGTAGAAATAACATTAGAAAAGAATGTTCTGCCATTTTTAGCGGCCCCATTTCCAGTTTAATATTTTGCATTATTAGCCGACAGAACAAGATACTTATAAGTGCACATTTTCACTACCAGTCAGAAAAATAAACATAAAAATAAGTCACAGTCGTATAAAACTCGTTGGACAATACTTCTAAGACACAAATGAAAAGCAATAGAGTTAGTACAGATCCCTGATGTCCTCCAGCTTTAACATTAAATCTGTCACTGAATGTGCTGTTAATTCTAACACGACTTTGAGCATTTAAGGAGAGTAAAAAGTGAACTTTAGGGTTTACTTTCAGCAGCCTCATAACTCTCGCTTCCCTTATTTTGTACGTTAGTCCTCGCATTCTATGAGCGATGTTTCTGACAAAGGGGTAAAAATTGCTGTTTTCTGGGTCGGAATCTATCCATCCAACATCATCATTGGCTAGATTTTGACCTTGAAGTAGCATTTTTAGCTCCTTATATCAAGTGGTTTTATCCCTTTTCTGGAGCGATTTCCATAAAAAAAAAATGTTTTTAATTTCTACACATTGCTTGAACAACCTTCACCAACCACTCACTTGCCCTTAATTTATGGAAAGCTCACCAAATAACATCTCTTGGCACTTTGCCAAACACTTTCTCCAAATCCACAAAAGAAAAATACAGGTTCTTTTTGTTACCAAGATATTTCTCTTGCATTTGTCTCGGATAAATGTAGCATCAGTGGTACAAAACTGCATTTAATCTATGCTTATTTGACTTCTTATTTGCTGCTAAATTATTCTCTTAAAAACTTTCAGGACTTGATCCATCAAATTTAAGTCTCTGTAATTACCTCAATCCAGAGCTCCTTCTTTTCCCATTGGAACAGTTCACCATTGTACTAATAGTGTGCTATCATCCCTATGTAGATACACAATGGACATTTCAAATAAGTGTATAATACTTTGACTATAATCCACTCAGTGAGTCAAATAGCAATGCTATTTGCTGACACGGTATATACCAGTCAAGGATACATCCTCAGCAATCAGTGCGACAGAGACTGGGCAATTTAGGTGGCCTTTTATCTGTTGGGCTGTGGTATTAGATCCACCCTCCCAGGTCTTGCCTTTCCTCTTTTGGAAGAAGTTTGTTAATTGCTAACTGCTTAAGGCACCCCCTCTAGGGAATGCCGACAGAGCTGCCCAGGCAATTTTTAAGAGGTCAGAGTACCTCTGGGGCGCTGGCTTATTCTCCCCACCTGCTGCATCATCCTAAGTGGGAAGGATGTAAATACTGAGTCAAATAGCAGAAGACGCTACACTGGTGACGACATTGTATTATTGTAATATAACCTTATTCTTCTTTTCAACAGATGTGTTTATCATATATTAATCTAATAGGAACTGATTGGATGGACAAATTCAAACTCTACAATATGCCAATAAACACATACTGTAAGTCAGACCTTTATGTAAAGGAGCTAAAAGCAAAATTCCCTGTAGTTTTTTCTAGAGGTCTGGGAACATGTAACAAAAGTGTTCGTGAAATTTGAACTACAAGAAAATTGTTGTGAAGTGTAAAGTTGGCTAGTCAAGCTTTTTCTAACACTGTCCTAAGAGAGAGAATTATATATATATATATATATATATATATATATATATATATATATATATATACTTTCCTACTATTATGCTTATTAGACATACTGAATTTCCAGTATCACTACATCTTCCTGAAACATAAAAGTTTTATGCCCTTAGTAGGTCTTGTACTTCTGATGGTTTCATTTTCGGGATTACTTTCCTTTCCTTCTGTCTACGTATTTCTTTCTTTGGAAGATCTAGAACTATCTCGCTCTACACTATAACCAGTCGTCTTCTTGCATTATTTGATCTTCATACAAATTTTCTAACTCATTCTGGTCTGCTTGATAATATATCATTTCGTCTTGTGACGTTTCATTCTGTAGAGGCTGTTCTTATAATTCAGTACTAGAAGGAATCGTAGAGATTTCTTCATCATTTTGCTCTTTATACTCTCCCTAGAAAATATAAACCCATAGTAGTCAAATATTTGGTGCTTGTGCATATCAACCCTGACATGTTAGACCGCTCTTAAAAATAAAATAGCTAAAGAAATGTATAAACTTTGTTATGTACTTACGTGGTAGATGAAAAAAAGACTGTACACCAAAAATTATGCAAATTCATCCAGTATTTATTTAATTATAAATAAAAAACGATTTTATCACTCGGTAGATATTTCCACCATTTTCCAGTGGTCAAGGACGATAACTCATATTTTCACGATTTCGGGGTTTGGGGTCTCCATTGTTTACAAAAATGTCAAAATGTACGTAAAATCATTTTTTTTCTTTTTCTTATAATTTAATAACTACTGGATGAATTTACGTAATTTTTTTCTGCACAATCTTATTTTCAGCTAACACGTAAGTACATGATAAAGTTTATACATTCTTTAAATATTTCAATGTCAGGGTTGATATGCACAAGCACCAAATATTTTCCCCATAGTAGTTGTACTAAGAACAACCACCTAGTAATCTGTGATTGAAAATCTACTATGTACACTATACACAGAGTATATGAAATCCCCAAAAAGATATTTGGGAAATAATAGTCAATTAGTAATTTTTATTGTCATATTTGAATTCAGCTCATTAACATGCAGCATAAATAAGACATCTCATCTCGAAGGCAAAACAACTTTAAACAAAATCCGGCGCTTGTTTACAATTCTTCTGTTATGAAAACATTTGGATGGTGTACGGAAAGAAAATATCGTACACCAAAAGTCTCGTAAATTGATCAAGTAGCTTCTTTTTTTTACAAACGAAAATCAAATTTTATTGGTAAACGACGAGCATCGATCTACAGCCGCTATGTTGGAAAACTAAGGGAGATAACTCCAGAAATTAAAAGTTTTGCAAACTCCAGCTTTGTACATAATGCTAATGCCTACGGTTTCCCATTAATGATTTTCTTTTGTAAAAAAAAAACTACTTGATCAATTTACACGATTTTTGGTGTACAATATGTTTTTCTGTCACGGTACGTACATCATACAAATGTTTCTTCATTTTTTATTTTTCATAGCGGAGGAATTATCAACAAGCACTTAAAATTGTTCTCCTGTGATATGAGTCGAAAAATTTCCGCATGTCTTCCATTTTTGTTTTCAGAACCCAATATAAAAGAATCGTGACAATTCATACAGCCATTCTTCTTTGTGGGATATCATTTTGACTCACTTGACTAATAAACATGTCCATCGGACATGAGCATAAATAGGGTAGTTTGTGTGCATACCATCAGTGAGACCGATTATCATTCATAATTTTTTAACATGGTATAACATGAGATTCTCTTCTAGGAAAACATTAAAAAACGTATATGTACTGTTTCATATCATATTTAAGATATCATATATTTACTATTTCATGATATTAAAGATATCATATATTTACTATTTTATATGGTATTAAAGATATATATGTACTGTTTTATATCATATTTAAGATATCATATATTTACTATTTCATGATATTAAAGATATCATATATTTACTATTTTATATGGTATTAAAGATATATATGTACTGTTTCATGTCATATTTAAGATATCATATATTTACTATTTCATATGATATTAAAGATATCATATATTTACTATTTTATGTGATATTAAAAATATCATACACTAACTATTTTAGATATAATAGATTTACTATTTCATATGATATTTAAGAAATGTTTATTTTTTAATTTTTTTTATTTTATGGAAGTCGTTCGAGACAAGGCATGCAGCCACGATGTAAAGAGCTAAAAAGAATGATTAAGTTGCATAATAACAAAAAGGGAGAGGAAAGTAGAATCACTTCAAAACAAAGTAGTCTTTTAACTGACAGTGATAAATTCAGAGGTAAAATAATCAAACCTAAAGCCGAAACATTAGCATGACAGTGACGGACACAGTCATCCACGCTGGAAATACATCAAGGGACACACATCTATGTGCAACATTAAGATATCATATTTACTATTTCATATGATAGTTAAGATATCATATTTAGTATATAAGATATATCTATATAATAAAGTAAAGTCTATTTTTCCCGTTTACATTAAAACATTATAGCTGTGTAAACAAAAACAATATATAGAATTCGACTATGCTCACACTTAAGGCCAATTCTTGATGTGTGTTATTGGAAAATATACGCCCATTTCGTTCGCTTTCAGTAATTTCTACATTTTTTCTGACTCGCCTGATTCTCCTAAAATAATCATGTATACAGGAAGTCTAAGTAACTTTTACTCCCATGCAAAAATGTACTGCCACCACCACCACCACCACTTTACACCGGGAAATAATCTTCATAGGATACTTTTCTTGATACCACCGTCATTATTTCATTTCTTGCTGTTGTCTTTTAGCTATTAAACTTTTACTAAATAAATACGGATTGCTCCCTACAACCTACGCATTCTGCTTTTACAGCGTTTTGATTGGCCATAATCCTATTCTGGAATAACCAAACAGGATTGACGAACACTAAACAAACAACCATTGAAATTAAAACATGGCGTCTCATATTAATCCATTCAGTAATAGCAATTATTACAACAAACTTTGCTGTTTTCGGTTCAGAAACGTTTCTTTTCATTCTTTACTTTTCTACATTGACAAGATGTCTTCTGTTGCCCTTTATTTTGCTAGCGTCGTTTTTCATCCAGTCTCATCTTCTTACTTCTTTCTTTTTAGTGTGTGTGTGTGGAGGGGGGAGGAGTACAAACAAGTGATGCTGTACAATTCCTTAATAGCATTCGGTTATTCCAGAATGGAACAGAAACAAAACAAAACATTATAGTTCACACATGGCAACAAAGACATTTTCTTTCTTTTCTAAGGAGTGGGACCATATTCACGCCTATTTAAAGGGCATTATTATTTACTCACTAGGAGTTATCACACTCCTCATCGTCAGTGATCGCCCACTGCCAACAACCTGTGGTATTCCCTGGAGTCTGAGTGACAACAAGTCTCCTCAGACTTCCAGTATGCTCCACCTCTTTTCGTTCATTATCGCTGATGACCTTGCGGTATCGCAACAGCCAGCTACCACCGATTTCCCGCTGATAAGGGCCATTGGTCCCCTCTGGGGCCCGAGTGGCAACAAGCCTCCCCAAGGTCCCAGAGCTGTCCGCGCTCTTCCAGTGGAGGTCTGGTTTGCGCTTTCCCTCCTCGACCCTCTGTCCATAATTTTCGTGGTGTCAGCCTATACTTGCGCCTCTATTGTGCGGTTGTATTTTCCCCGGTTCTGTTGTCTTATGCTTCCATGTGTTTGTTCTCCATTCGTTGCTTATGTGGGTTGGTTTCCGCATTCGAGGACATTTCTCAGGATTGTAGCTGTTTTGATCATTACTGTCCTTTGTATGGTCTCAGTTATCCCTTTGATTCCTATTTCTCCTAGTCTTTTCTCCATGTTTTTAGGGACTGTTCCTAGTGCTCCTACGATTATTGGTGTTATAATGACTTTCTTCATGTTCCATATTCCTTTCAGTTCTCTGGCAAGTTCAGTATATTTGCTTCTTTTTTCCGTCTCTTTGATCTTCACTCTGTGGTCCGCTGGAACGTCAAAGTCTACGATTTTGCAGGATTTTTCTTTCTTGTTGATTATTATCATATCCGGTCTCCTTGCTGTTATGGGTTTGTCTGTTTGTACATTCATATCCCATATGATTTTGTGTTTTTCGTTATTATTATTATTATTATTATTATTATTATTATTATTATTAAAATACATCCACCTTTGAATTTTAGACCACGTGCAGATTCCACGTCATATAAAATACAATTTGTTTTTGCAATCTTCTACATTTGATCGCGCATTATTACTATGTTTACTTTTTAGTATGTTTATTTACCTCCTCTGCAGGAGGTTAGACACAAGGTCAAGTCCACATTTCCCCATAGGGGCGCCTCATGCAATTAGCTATAAACTAACTCAAAGAAGGTAAAGCCTGGGAGAGAGAACATCCTAGGACTGAACAGAAGTCAGTCTGACAGACGATGTCGAACTATCCCTTAAAACTACCACTAACTCAAAGTCCATGTGGCAAAAAAACAACCTGCAATAAAAATGACAACAAAAAATTTGCAACAATCAAACCCAAAATTATTTGCTAAATAGTCTGCATGAATACAATTTTATCCACAAATTTCAGAAAACAAATGAATATTACCGACATAAATTGTTTTAGAGTAAATACACTTGGGATATGAGTCAAAAACAATTTTTTGCTGTACCTAACCATTTGTGATCTATTTGTGTTAAGACACTATTTATTAGAAATGAGCCTTTTAAAAGCACCGTTTAATTTTTTAATTTGTTTCTTACAAAACCTACAACTAACCCTAAGTCCATGGGGCAAAAAACAACCGCCATTAAAAATGAATGGATGTAAATGACTTATAAGAACTATTTGATAATATATTAAAATTCCTTAATAAAAAAAGTTTTGATTTTTTTTATATTAAAAAATTAAGATTTACTTCCCTTTAAAGCTATGATTAAGCTTTTTGAAAAACAAATATGGTTATTTTTCATAACATTTATTTTCATTCGTCTATCTGTTGCTGTCCGATTTGCTTTAAAACAATTAATGTTTAATAGAAGTTATGAGGCTTTTACGTTTGCGTAAATATCGATTCTGAGGAAAGTAACCATTTTTTTTGCGTTTCTAACTGACTACCCAAAGATGGCTACTTTGATCAGAATCGGTATTCACGCAGGCTTAAAAAGCTTATAACTACTATTAAATATTAATGTTTAGCGCAAATATGTCGCAAATGCGTAGGTGAAGCTTATTTAGCTTTACCTACGCATTTACCTATGTTTTTTTCAATAATTTCACGAGTGTATTTTCTTTAAATTAATTGAGGATAATAATAAAAAAATAAATAAACAGCAACACACTTCACACAACAAATTTCTAAGGTGGATTATCCCTCTCTCCCCCCCCCCCCCCGTCAACACTGACAATCGCTCAAAATTTGCAAGCCACTATTTGTGCTATTTTGTTTGATTGAAGACAATAAATACTTACTTGTAACGTGGTGAGAGCTAATTCTTTGGACAACAATTATTTTTTGTTTTTTTTATTTTCAGAAGTGATACTCTAATATTTATTTTTTTACCGTTAAATAAATCATTCTTTTATATTTTCCCCCAGGCAACGCCGGATACGAGTCCTGCGAGTAAGATATCTAAGATACCATATTTACTATTTTAGGTGTATAAGATATCATATGATATTTAAGGTATCATATATTTATTATTTCACATGATATTTAAGATATCATATTTACATACTTAAGATATCATATTTACTATGTCATGTTATATTTAAGGTGTCATATATTAATTACTTCATATGAGATTCAAGATATAAGGGTACAAGAAGAAGAACACTAGAAACAGCAGGGTTCTTACCTTAGCACAGTCAAACATCCGCAGATCAGAAAACATGGTCATGGCTTTTTGCTCCTGTCCAGCTTTCTTGTAGAGTTTGGCTGCTTCTTGTAACTTGCCCTGCTGGGCATAGACATCAGCTAAAAATACAATGTTGTCATTTTCGCCACGTTTCCGTCGGTCCTGTTGTATTAAACACAAAAGAAAAAACAATTAATGATTCTTATGTTTCGGAATTTTTTTAGATGAGGATTGATAATTTGGATTATTCGGATTACTATTCTCATCTTCGTTGTTATGTTCACAACGTTTCAGCTGATGTAAACAACGACCTTCTTCAAGTGCATCTCTTCAGACTTGGGAACCATATTAAATAGTTAGATGCAACACATATCTATATATTAATACGATAGCGTGTGTGTTCGTGTGTCACGCTTCCGGCAAAAGCTCTGCGCATGCGTGCCGCACCTAGATTTAAAAAACAGTAAAGTCGCTTTATTTTCAAAAAGTTTAGAAGTTTTTTCCTCTGGCGTAACGGTTAGCGACGTAGTATATTTTGACTTCTGCCCTACTGGTTTATAGTTCGATCCCAACCAACCTCGAAGATTTTTTTTCTACATTCTAAGAGGAAGGGGAAGAGAGGTAGGGAGGGGACGACCGGGAAGACACATATTAATACAATAGCGTGTGTGATTTTGTGTGTCATGCTTACATCGAAAGCAACGACCTTCCGAATCTTTGTATGCTACTCACCTGGTTAAAAATTACTTTTTTGTGTTGCTTTAAACTTAAAACGATTTTTTGTTTTTTATTTTGGCGTTTTTAAGGGCATTGTCTATTTACGTTTTCTTTTGGTTGTAGAGAGGGCCAGTATTATTTTTTTATTTTTATTTTTTTGAACGGATGGCATATCAATTTTTATTTAGTAGATTGTACACGAGTTGCCATTTTAAAAAAATATTTCACTCTTATCTAGAAGGGGGGGCTCATAATAAAGCAAGTGTAACTAACAAATAGAGGGTGCTTTGTTACATTAGGAACCGCGCTAACTTTGACACCGTCGTTAGAGTTAGGGTCAGTGTGGCAGACGTCACTTTTTTCAGTTTTATTTTCAAGAAATGATCAAAAAAAAAAACGAACACAACACGGTGTAAGTAAAAATAAAAATTTAAAAATTCCGTGTAATTTACACGGGTCCCGCTAGTCAATCAATTAATTTTATTGTCAGAAAAATAGCAAAGTGATGCAAGCCATGCAAAAAAAAAACAGAAGATATTACATCTATATACTATCTGAATTAAAGGCCACTTTAAACTCGGATATGGTAAGCATCATCAGGACCTCCTCTGGAAGGCTGTTCCATGAAGCAAAAGAACGGACAGCGAATACTGCCTTTTTTCTATTGAGATGAAAGTGATGACGGTACATCTTCTGCAGGTATCCATGGAGACCACAAACTCCTCAAAAGGTAGATTTAAATTTGTGTTGATGATACTGTATGCCAGAATCAGGTCTCCTTGCATCCTCCTCTGCTCAAATGAGAACAGATTTAGTCTTTGAACCGTTCTTTTTAGGTAAGCGTGGAGAATGCTGTAACCATTCTTGTTACCAACCAGTGAACACGCTCCAAGTGTACGATATCTTTTTGAAGATAAGGAGTTGCTGCTTGGATGGCATACTCAGAAATATGGGTTGTATCACAGTTATTAATAGGGGATAGAAGGCTTAGAAAGGTTCTCTGAATCAGGCAGAGAACCTGCTTGTGGCTTTCTTTGCCATATCAATACAATGATGTGCTGGTTTGAAGGAGTTGTCCACAACAGTACCAAGGTCTTTTGCATTAGCAAGGATATTGAGTAGTTGCGATGGATTTAGGGCTTTAGGTGGTTTTTCTACCCTCGTCAGGTTGTAGTCCTTCAGCTGAATATATATATAAGATAAAGCTGATAGGTTGACTAACCTCTCACTATATATATATATATATATATATATAAGAACTTGACCTCCAGTCTGTAGTGCAATGGGGACATAAATGGATAGTAACATTTAATACTACTAAGACAAAGCTCCTTTCCTTTAACAATTATTAGAAACCTTTTTAACAACCGATAGCCATGGCTATCATTCAGGGTCCATCATTCAAACTCTTTGGCCTAACATTGACAGGTAACATTCACAGGTAACATGAATTGGAACAATATATTCAAACACAAACAAAACAAAACAAAAAACAAACAAAATATTTTACAAGACGTCATTTCTTTTGTGTGTAACAACGTGCACGAAACAATACCCCGCCATCTTTACATCTATTGCCACGTGGAAATGAAAATTCAAATAACAAAAAAGAAAATATGAATTTCTATTCTCGATTTCAACAACAACAACAAACAAAAAAATGCAACAAAAAATAATCTACAAACTTCTATTCGTTTACCAACAACAAAACGAAAACCCAGAAGCTTTTCACTTCAAAACAATTTCAAAGCAAAGTATTATCGCCTATTTGAAATTCAATATTTTTTTTATATATTGGATACGTAACTTTACATATTAATACACTTCAACAACAAAAGACTATGAAACGCTAACCCTACCAATAACAAGGACAGTACGAGAACATTTTTCTTCACTGCACACAAACTGAATCTTTTCATCCAGCTAAAAAAAGTTAATTCGTTTTTGCAAAGCTACATACACTCTTTCAACTCTAAAAAGATAGACAGCCACGCGAACAAAGATCCTAACTCTGGACCTCAACTCAAACAAAATAAAAATATACGTCAAAGCTTCACATTGGAATACAAATCAATTATCTGCCGGCTTATGGAATTCACTCAAACGTACAGACTCACTTGTACCTTCAAATCTCTGGCCAACTCACAAATCTTTCGCAACCTCCATGCACCGGCATTTGATAATCATTTCACCAGCAAAACGAAACCATCACATATATCACCTTCGGGGGAGACTCAATGGCATCCAAATTTGATGCAGACTCAATTGCACCCAAACAACACGCAGACTCACTTGCACTCAATCATTCAACCGCAGACTCACTTGCACTCAATCATTCAACCGCAGACTCACTTGCACTCAATCATTCAACACAAAAAGATTCAAATCACCCATTCAAAAACGTTGCTAGATGGAAAAGCTACAGAAACAAGTATCGTGCACACGACTTTTTCTAATTTTCAACAGCAAAACAGACATGCACACAAAAAATGTTTCTCATATACAACTTTACATATTGATAAACATTTTCAATATTTTTCAATCGGAGGGATGTTTTATCGGATTGACATCCCCTATTTTATCAACAAATGGTGTAAACACAAAAACAGAAAGCAATACCGAATTCACTTCAACAACAAAAGCTAAAACTGAGGCCCCAGAGAAAGTCTAACAAAAAGGCGCAAAAAAGCCAAAAATGTTGATCACGTGGGGTGCACTCAACTACGTCGGCCAAACCACCAGTAAAACAATATAAAACCAGACTTTTCGACAAAATCTGTCTCTTCTCTCTTCCCTCTTCTCTCTTTTCTCTTTCTCCTCATTCCAGCGAGCCGGCAACAAGGGTTTCGTTTCAACTACCCCCCCCCCCAGCCTCTGGGTGCGGAGAGGCTGCTGGACATTTCAACTCACGCACGCACAGTGGGTACTTTCAACTAACACACACACACAAAGGTTTACAGTCCTATCATTCTTCAACGCATACAACCACACACTGCTGACAAAGACACACCCACACATACACATACGAATGCCAAAATGACTTATCAACTCACGTGCACACACATTCGTAAAACCACGAACAAAAGGCGACACGCACATTCACACACTTCGACACATGGCTAAACTACACACATACATACTCATAAATCACAGGCATGAACATTTATCGTTTCTCTAATTGGACACTTGAAATGAACACTTACTGCTCTGTAATTTGCACATAAATAAATATTTTGTGTTACTTTAAAACTATGTTTTATTCTTCCTTCAACTTATGCATGCCTCATCTTTCATTCAACTTTTATTCATTGTTTTTCCATGTTTTATCTGTTTTTACTCTTTTAAACATTTCTTTACACAATCTAAATGTAAGCGTGGATCTTAGCATTTTCTCTAAGACACAATATCTTACCAAGCTATGGTCCATGCTCCTACATATTTGCACGGAAAAATAGCTGAACGGAACATACGCAGTGATGTGCTAATCACCTGTGCATCAATATGCCGACCAAACCACAACTTGATATAACGCAAAATATTGTGCATACATATAAACAAAATAGATCGCTCATGTAACTGCAAAAGTAAATAAATAAAAAAGTAAATAAAAATTTTGTTTCATCTGCCAAAATCGAACCGGGCATAAATAAAAGGGCGCATTATTATTGCTCTTACACTGGTCGAATTGTGTGACGTAACATTTGGCAGTCATAACACAGTTGAAATGTTCATGATAGCAATGATTTGTTTTAATTAATTAGGTACGTGCAAAATCAATGGCCGATTCCCAGAATGAAAAAACATTTTGACCCCCCCTTCACTTAAAAATACACTAAAATTCAGGAAATCAACCAATTTTACTGAAATTTTCAATATTTATTAATCAACAATCACGGAATATAATGAAACCATTATTATTTTTTTAAATCTTAGTGAAAATGTATTATTTTTTTAAAAGAAAATACACCTTTACTAAAGTTATATTTTTATATATTAATTAAAAAAATGCATGATTTTTTAAATGTTAATTATGTAAATAAAGCATCGTAGATGCTAACAATTAAATTTTTTTTTTTAAATATTTTGTATATATTATGAAAAAGGCCAGTAAATACTGTGTTAATAAAATCACTATAACTCGAAGAAAAATTAATTTTTTGAATTAGCGATATTATTATTGAATAAAACATTGTTTAATCAATATTTTCACCAAAAAAATAATATAATTGCAAAAAATATTTCATGTGATTTTAATGATTAGAGTTTTTGGAAAAATAAAAAATGCAACATAATTATATTTCTCTTTCATAGATGAACGTGGCATCATCAGCGCAAGAAAAAAATTTTATAATCTTGAAAATAAACCAAAATTGACAATTGGAGATCCAGGAACTTAACGAAAAAAAGAATTTAAAAAATTGAATAATTTCTACTAACGATGAACTTTCATTGGTATGGTAGCCCTGTTCTGTAATAACCAGGTGGGATTAGCCTTCCAACAATCACTCACTTTTACAGCGCACTCAATTTTTTTTTTTTTTAGAGATTCAACAATTTCGTTCATTTCACAATTCATCGTCAATTATTTGGAAAGATTTGTATTTGTTTTGTCTTTTTTTCATTAATAAATATTTAAGTTAAAAACAATTATTTATTTATAAATAAAGAGAATTCAAACATGACATTTTCTTTCAAAATTGAATTCTGTTTATCAATAAATAACTGTTTTAACTTTTTTTTTCAATGAATAAATTGTCAGTGTAGTCATTGACTTTAATTTACTTTTTCACACTTAAAATAAAAAAAATAAAAATACTTTATTTTTAAAAGAATCAATGTAATTTTTCGTTACGACACGTTAAGAATAAATCGAGTAACTAAAGTTTTAAATCATGTAAAAAAAATTGATAAAATTGACGCAGTTCGTAACGTAAAAATATTTTTAACATTTAAAGAATAGTTTTATTTCAAATTCTAAGGAAAAACATTGGTAAACAGACGTCATCAATAATTTCAGAGTATTACGAAATTAAAAACTGAACCTTTTCAGTTAAAAATAATTGCGTACACTCACAAATAATTAAATAAACATTTCCTTTTTTATTATAACAAAATAAGGGTACTTAAATTTGTTTATAACCTTAAAAAGAATAAAGAAATTAATGGATAATAATTTTTCAACTTCTATAAACTATTATTAAATTTTTATATATAAAGTTAAAAATGATAAATTATGACATTTTTGTCTCCCATATATTTTGCATAGCGCTAGTCAATTTGTAAACAAAGTCCTTTTCCGATGAAGTTATGGCGGATTTTACTAATTTATCATATTTGAAGGGATAATTTTGCTAATTTTTAGTCAAACGTGGGATTTATTTTTTTTTTAATTCAGTGTCTTATGACTTTAATTTAATAATTATTTTTGAAATAGTTCCCAAAAACTTATATTTATCTTTTAAGGGATTTTTACAAGTAATTTTTTCAAAGTTCAAAATTCATTGAATTTTGGGGGTTTTTGACCGTCGTAATTACATATTTTATTATAATTTATTTTTCACACGTAAATATGCAGTTTTTTTCGTTTAGAGATTAAGTTTAGGCACTGGCGTAGCTAGGGGGGGCGAGGGGGGCGGGCCGCCCCGAGCGGCACACCTGAGGGGGCGGCATTTTGAGAGGGTAAAAATAGAAAGTAGAGAAAAAAATTTTAAAAAACAAAAGTTAACAAAAAATATGAAATTTTATACTATAATTTTATATAATAATAAATTTAAATGAGAACATTTGAAAACCTGAAAATGTTATGAAATGATAAAATCATTTTTATTTACTTTTTTGTCGTTGTTGTTAAAGTCCGAATTTTCGCCAAATAACATGGATGTATAAAGGAGAGAATAGTCCGATGTAGTTTTCTTTTCTTTGTCTTCATAATGTTATTATTAAGAGGGCGAGCCCTCCGAAGAGAAAAAACGTCTTGTATCGGTGCTTTTTTAAATCCGTGTGTGTAATCGCTCGGTTTTCAGAAATTTGTTGTTGTTAATAACGTTTCAACTCTTTTAAAAATAGTTTTAATATATTTTAAACAAATGTATTTATGAATGGCAAATAAGGCTATAAATTTATTTTTTGTGAGAGAACTGTCGCAAGGCATCAAGTCGGTTGAAAATTTACAAACAGATTTTCGCGCCTTTTTTTCGGCAAAGTTATCAATGACTCTATCAAAATTCACTTCCTCGACAAGTTCCCTCTCTATTGAGAGGATTGCCAAGTCTGTAAGTCTTGTCTGGCTCATTGCTGATCTAAGGTAGTTTTTTATGAGCTTCAGTTTTGAGAAAGAGCGCTCACAGCTAGCAACGCTAATAGCTCTGGTGAGGAAAATTCTCAGCAAGATCACAATATTAGGGACGGAATCCCCAAGTTGGTATCTTTGTATAAAGTTCAAAAGTTCAAGAGGTCCATCGATTTTGTCTTTTTCTGAAGCTTTTACAACATACCGTAACCTCTTCTTTTCAGCAAAGAATTTCTCTTTTTCTATATCTTCGTCAAATCCACCAAGCTGACAATCATAATTATCATCAAGCAGATTTGACGGTATAAGAAAAGCGTATTTATTTGCAAGATTGTGAACTTGTTGAAATCTGCAAGATATTTCTAATTGTACACAAGATCTAATTTTAAACAAGACCATTGCTATATTCGCTTACGGCCGTTTGCCATTTTCGGCTCTCATTATGCTCAACATTATGGGAGCATTATAATAAATACGTATTTATTTTATAACTATATATGTGCATATATACATATATATGTGCATATACACATATATTTATACATACATATACATATATACATACATACGTGCATATATACATATATACACACACATACACATATATAAATATGCATATATACATACATATATATATATGGCTGGTTTTAATTCTTGAACAAAATTTCCATTAATTGAGAATAAATTGCTTTAATTCATTTCAATCACTAAGTTTAAAAAATGCAAGCATTAATTATTTCTGGAGATATACTCAGTGACCGGCTGACCTAACAGGATAGGGCCAAGCCTAGGCTTCGGCCAAGCACCAAAAAAACAAAATGACCTCAGAAAGATTTCATACTTAAAGGGGAACTTTCATATAAATTTTTATCGAATAGGTGCGAAAAGAAAGTTGGATATTTGGGTGTATATACACCGACATCAAAGAGGAAATAACATTAGATGCGAAAGTTTGAATTCATTAATTTTATTACTGTCCAAACGTTTGTTTTTGTAGCATACTTTTTATAACTCCTTGTAAACTTTACAATTGCTAGCTGGGGGATCGGACAAAATCACCCCGGGCAACCCCCACCATCTACTTAAAACAAAAGGAAAACAGATAAAATCTCAAATGAATAAAAAATATTAAAAATCAGTTTTCATATTTTAATTTTAATTTAATTGAATTTAGGAAAATTAGATACCGTAGAACTAATTTTCGCAAGGTATGAAAATTAAGAATAATGTTAACTTAATAATAATGGACCAGTTTTCCTACCTAGCAAAAAATTTTCCATGGACGAATTATCCATGGGCGAATTATCCATGGACGAATTTTCCGGGCACCTAAATGCCGGGGGGGGGGGGGGGGGGGGCGGCAAATTTTACTACCGCCCCGGGCGGCAAAAGGTCTAGCTACGCCACTGAGTTTAGGCTTTTATCTTTCAAACACAATCAAAGTTTACACGGAAACTAATTAAATAATTAATGATAAGCGTTTTTTTAATAAGCATAGTCCGTACAAGAAGGTGCCATTTTTGCACGTACCTATAATTAATAATTTATTTACCAAACGATACTGTAATAATTAAATTTAACTTTTTAAATTCTATTTAAACATTTAATAATAATTTAATAAAAAAAACAAAAAAAATGGCATAGGTTAAAAAACGAAACAACAATAAAAATAACAAGATTCTCGGTCAACGCCAGATAAGTACAACCAGTTTTATATAAATATATAAATCTTTTCGTTTTAAGAAAAGTTAGATAAAGAAGGGAGGTAACTTTAATTGAACAAAATAGTCACTGAGTAAGGGAAGATAACTTTTGTCATTCCAATAGCAAATGTAACACACCGAGCAAATGAGAACATATCAATCCATATTCCCTTTCATATGTTTCTTAGTATTCACGGAAACTACATCGTTAAAATACTGAATTTATTCTAATAAGTATTTTAGAAATATGCTGTGTATATTTTTTTTTTAGTACGAGCCAACTACCTCCAAAGTTGGAAGGGATTATTTCAGTCGAACTCTGGGGGCTTCTTTAATTTTATTTTTTTTAATCTTACATAAAATGTTGCAGGAAAAGATTATATAGGGTCACTTTTAACAGTAACAACATATTAAAAGAACAAAATAAAAACGTTAGTGCACTTGTTCATTAATTTCGCCCAAACTAAATTTCTGTCAAACTTAAACTCTTTTTGAAAATATTTATGATGTTAAATTTGAAAGCATATTCTTATAAAATACATAATTAACGAGATTACTGATTCCGTCAAAAATAACGGAGAGAAATATTAAATTCTTCTATCTTATCAATCAAGCATTGATAAAATAGGCAACATTTTTATATCAGATAAAAATTGACTTACATTCAAACAATCTCAGATATTGCTTTTTGTAAAATTTATTTTGGGGTGTGATTGAAGAGAAGAGGAAAACATACTGCCCTGTACAGGGATTGAACTTACAGCCTTCAGATTATGATTCATTTGTGTTTAATACATTCCCTCCTCCCCATTTTCTCATTCCATTCGCCTTTTTCTAGTAATAGGTAACGGATGATTCCAAAGTCCTTTTTTTTTGGGGGGGGGGGGGTCTGAAGAGGTTGACTTTCTGTGAAGAGTACACCCGAAACATGTATGCACATATGTAATCAATAATGTTTGTATAAACAAAAATTTATACTAAAGAACAGCTCAACTTGCTATTGAACCCTTTTTATAAACACTACAGTTTCAACGGATTAACATCTACAGAAACTAATATAATACATGTACTATATATATATATATATATATATAATTATATATATATATATAATTATATATATATATATATATATATAATTATATATATATATATATATATATAATTATATATATATATATATATATATAATTATATATATATATATATATATATATAATTATATATATATATATATATATATATATATATATATATATATATAATTATATATATATATATATATATATATATATATATATATATATATATATATATTAATTAATTAATTAATTTATAAACCAATTTATTGTATACAGATTTTTACAATTAATTTACAAATTAATTTTTTGCGTGCACAAAAGTTAGACATGGACATGCGTTTCTGGCTATAAACCGTCATCAGCATGTCTCACTGGGCAGGGATCGAACCTTCGATGTTAATATTCGTAGACTAGCGCAAAGTGGAATCCCTTGTATATGAAGCAACTATAACAAGTCTACCCAGCGGCAGAGCTGAAACATACATAGGCATGACACAGGGCACTTTCAAGCAGAGGTTATATGCGCATAGACAACTTTTAAATATAAAGGAAAGGCAAACACAGCATTAACTACTCGGGTATGGGAATTTAAAGATAAGGGGATACCCTTCACCATTAAATGGAAGGAGGTAGACAGAAGACCGTCATACTCCCCAGCTTCAAACTTATGCTCCCTATGCAACGCGGAGAAATATAACATAATACGGGACATTTATGAACCCAGCTTACTTGCCTTAAATAGAAGGAGCAAGGTATTCAAAGGATGCATTCACAAGAGACCGGCACTCTTAATTAACTGGGAAGACAGAGTACAGAGAGAGAAACACCCTAGACATAACTAAGATAATATCTGCTCCATTTCACCACACAAGCAGAATTTAATATATAGATATACAAATAATAACAATAAATACAGGGTGGGCAAAAATAAGGGTCCTATTTTTAAAAATTCATAACTTTTTTATTTATTGATTTTTTTTTTGATTTTTTTTAGAATAAGTAAAGGACCCCTTCCGAAGCAAGCATGAGCCGTATTAGCCCTAAGGAACGTACCCTCATTTAGAAAACATTATTTTTGCTTAAAAAACTCAAAACAGTGTAAAAAACAATACTTTAGTTTTTGTAAGTTTTAAGAAGTGTTTTTCGGCTAAAATTTGTTTTGTTTATTTCAAAAAATCTTGGAAGGGTCAGTCTACACACACATAAAGTTTGGTGAGTTTAACTTTTATTTTGTGGAAGTTATTCAAATTCAAGTTATTCAAATTTAAAGATAGGACCCTTATTTTGGCCCACCCTAATATGACAAGATTAATACATACATATAAGTAGACACTGATTTGTACATAAAAAAAAGTTTGAGAGGAACAACCGTATACCGATGTGGCCATATGTCGCCTTTATAATATATTTTTTTCAGGGAGAAGGGGTTGCTTTAAGTTTTAAAAAATAATAATTTATGTTTTTTTTAGGGAATCTTTTTAAATCACTTTACTTTAGAAAGTTTTCTTTCGGTATTTTGCTCAAGAAGGAGGAAAGTCGACAAAGTGTACAGTGTAGGTTTTGGGCCTCCATTTTGTTTACTCATAACCTTGTGTCCTATTAACAAATCTCACCATAATTTGGATGCCTCCTTGTTTGCAGATTAAAACATGAAAGTTTAGAATATATAAAATATAAAGGTTTTTATTAAATTAAGTATTTTTTTTTTTTTAATTTCGATTATTTTGGAATTCTTTGAAAGGTTTTTTTAAAAAAGGTTTCTTTTTCAAAATTTCCCTTTTCCCCCTTTCTTTTAACTTGTGAGTTTATTATAATATTTATAACCATTATCTTCATTAATATATTTATTATCATTTATTATTTATTTTTTTTTTTTTAATAGGAATGACTCCAGGCAAAGCATGAAGCCACTTGATGTAGGAAGCTAACAAGAACGAAATATGATTATCGCAAAGACAGGAGATGCCTATTTGCCTTAGGATAGAAACAGTTAGCAGAAAAAGAGTTCCACACGCCTGCAGTTCATGGAAATAAGCTACTGGAATAGAAAGCTGTATTACAATGAGGTATAAAAACAGCGAATTGATGAATATTACTAGACCAACGAGTCAAACAAACTGGAACAAAGGAAGCGGGGAATATATCACACAACTCTGAAGAACATATGCCATAATAGTATTTATAGAAAAGACTGAGACTAGCAGAGAGAGAGGGTGCAGAAAAGATTAAAGGTAGGGCCAATCAAATTACAAATACGTTTCTGCACGTTATCAAGAACCCTCAAATGGGACAGAGATTCATCAGCCCAAATATGGCAACAGTACTCCATACATGGTCTGATTGTAGATTTGTAGAGATAGAGAATAGCCTCAGGTGTGAGAAAGTGTTTAAAACGATAGAGAGAACCGACTTTACGAGAAGCAGAAAGAGCAATAGATCTAATGTATGAACTCCAAGAAAGATTTGATGAGAGAGAAAGACCAAGAAGTTTCAGAGCAGAGCCATCCATCCATGAGAATCTCAGGAAGATAAGGGGCACGCTTACGATTGAAAGACACAGGCTGAGTCTTAACTGGATTAAATAAAACAAGCCATTTCATACTCCAATCCACAACTGAACTCAGGTCAACTTCTAGATCAACTGCATATTTCAACTGATCCGATGGAGATGGGCGAGAAGGAACACCAGAATAGAGAGTGGTATCATCAGTATAGATGTTAATTTTCTGAACAATATTCTCTGGAAGATCATTTATATAAAGAAGAAACAGTGTTGGGTCTAGAATAGAGCCCTGGGGAACACCAGGATTGATAGGAAAATAGAATGAAGAGACACTGTCCAAAGTTACTCACAAGCTTCGATCAGAAAAAAAAGACCTAATAATGTCAAGAACTTCATCACCAATACCATAACCCTGAAGTTTGACTTCGAAATGTCAAGCGCAATGGCTCTTACCTCTCCTGAATTATCCATATACCAACAGATCCGCTCAGTTACAACAGTTAAAATATCAGCAGTCGAACAAAAGCCACGAAAGCCATACTGAACATCACTAAAGAGGCCCAGACTTTCCAGAAAATGAACTAGCTTGTCGTTGATTAACCTTTCAAAAACCTTGCTAATAACGGAGAGGAGACTAACCGGACGATACTTAGTTGGTGATCACCAGCATTTTTAAAGATAGGGACAACAGAGGACTCCTTCCAACAAGAAGGGAAACAGGAGTTAGACAAACAAAGATTGAATAATTTGCGATAGAAGAAAGTTCAGGATACAATGCTTGAGAACAACAGGAATTGAATCAGGACCAGAAGCCTTAGACTGGTAAAGATCAGAAAGAACCCGAGCAACAATCTTTTAACTGATAATAACAGAATCAAGAGACTGATCAGGTTTCAAAGGAAAATCTGGAAGAACAGCACCCGAATCATCAAGAGAATTGTCAGCAAAAAGATGAATTTTTCTTCGTTCAAAGGTATTTCTTTTTTTTTGTTATCTAAACTTTTTCATTATCTAAAAATATATATCTGTTTGCACATAATCATCAGCTATTATAAGTATTCTGGTACCTGGTGTGGCATTCACCTGGACGGGTTGATCTGGCTTCCTCTGAAGGATGAAGTTTCTAGGGAATAATAAATGAACGGTCCCTAGTCACATGTACATCCCAGTCAGGGGAGTTGACAACGTTCGTTTTTGCAGGGAGGTGTCACCATCCTCCTACATGCAGCCCCTAGTATTCTCAAATAGTCACCCATCTGGTACTGACCAGGCTCAACGTTGCTTAACTTTGGTGATCTAATGAGAACTGATGTGTCAACGTGATTATGCCGTATTATAAGTATACACGAAGAGAAATATCATTTCTATTTATTTGCCTCCTCACAAGGGCAGAGTTAGATATAAAGGTATTGTTTACTACTATTACTATAAAAGTGATATAATGAACTAGTGTATTGATTGATGAAAAAATTAATTATTATTTGTTATGTTTCTTGGATAATCTTATCTGTCCATACTATTATTTCTACTGTATTAATAGTATGTCTATTATTTGGACTACTGTTCTCATCTTGTTCAACCCCAGCCCGTTCAGTGTCTCATTAACTTCGGTTGGTTGAGGACTTCAGGATGGGGTAAGGTGATACCAGTTGAGAATTCGTTCTCGACAATCAGTCCGGTAGAAACTGGGCTATTTCGGTGGCCTTTTATCTGTCGGGCTGAGGTATTCGGTCCTGGGTTGTCCTAGCAGGTGCACCCTCCCAGGTCTTGCCTCCCCTCTTTGGGGTGGATTAAGTTCATTGCTTACTGCCTGAGGCATCCTGACCGGGGAATGCCGACGTAGCTGCCCAGGCTATTTTTGCTAGGCCAGAGTGCTCCTCCTTTAGGAGCGCTGGCTTTATTTCTCCCCTACCTTCCGACCGTGTGTCACATATTGCTGCGGTGGGAAGCAATTAAATACTCGTTCTCATCTTGGATGTTATTCTCACGTTTCGTCCGATGTAACCTCCAACCTTCTTCAAGTGTGTCTCGTCGAACTCGAAACTGAAGAAGCTTGGAGGTTACATTAGCCAAAACGTTGTGAGAATAACATTCACGATGAGAAAAGAAGTCCGAATAATCCAAATTAGTACTCCTCATCTCAAACATTCAGAAACATTACTATTATTATTATAATAGCAATATAGTAACCATAAGAAAAGACAGGATTATCAGAGAAACATCACTGACGATAACAACAACAAGTACAATGTACAATGTCAAAAGTACATGATCCTAAGCTAAGAAAAAAACGAAGTCATCAGACCTGCTCCACCAGAAACCCAAGCGTTTCCTATTATATCCATGGAAATACAAGTTCAGATGTCAAAAGCAGGGGAGTTAAGAACATAAAACTAGTTTTGAACGATGGTGCCCCAGGCACGGTCAACATTCTGGTTATGGACAGTATATTAATAAGGTTCAACCTACTTCTGTTTAAAACCCCACTGAGCTAAAACTCAATAACGAAAATATTATTTGATTGGTAAATAAAGGGAACACATTGCAAATTACATTTTAATTAGATTAATTACATTCCAAACGAACCCATATTTGATATTTCGGAATTTTTTAGATGGGGATTAATAAATTGTATATTTATTATTTGGATTATCCCGACTACTGTTCTCATCTTGGATGTTATTTATACATTTTGGTCAATGTAACCTCCTCTTTACATGCATCTTGTTGAACTCAGGAATCTTTATGTGGAACTAGAGAATTATAGACAGAGAAGAACGGTGTAGGGTGAGACGTCTCAAAGAATCAGCACATACGTTGGCCAACAATGGCCTCCTAGTATAGAATTTAATACAATATGAGAACCAATATTATAAATAGTAGATAAGAACACTATTTATATATATATATATATATATATATATATATATATATATATATATATATATATATATATATGAATGATGAGAATAAAAATTGGAAAAAGAACAATATTTATTGAATCATCAAGTAGTTTAAACAAGGAAGATATCAATAAACTTTTCTTTTTTTTTCCTTTCCTTAACCCATGGATTTTATATATATATATATATATATATATATATATATATATATATATATATATATATATATATGTGATTTTATGAAGGCTTACCAAAGCATTCCTTTCAAGACACCAATGATCACCATTAAAGATATTTTTTCTTACAAATACTATTTATTCAAATTAAATGTTTTTTCCTACACGTGTTTCACTACCAAGCATTTACTTGCTTGGCAGATCATCAGGGAAATTAAATGTCTGGAATACTGGTTTCAACTGCCGACAAAACACAATGTGGCGTTGTAATAGTTGAGGTCACTTAAGAAAAGAAGAGGAAAAAAATAAAAATAAAAATAAAAATAAAAGCCAAACTTAAAAAGCAAGGAAGAACAACGGTAAGAAAAGAAAGTCCTAGAAAAGTCTTAGAAAAGTAGCTTGTGCATTATTTCTTCCACCAAGCCAACAAGCAAGTAGTCGGTCCCAAATACATTCAATAAAACCACAAAACCGGAACAATGTGCGATAATACACTTTCACGTTAGCTGAATAAATCCCCCCCCCCCACACAATAAAACAAAAGAACTAAATCATTCAAGATACCGCTCACAAGTTACCATTCCAATCCAATGATAGTATGGGAATTCTAAATCCAACTTCTCACAAAGAAAAGTCAACACAAATGTTCGTCCGAGTTCAAAGAGTCTTATTTCAATTGTTGATTTATTACCCTTCGAAATAAACACACGACGAGTTGAATGTCAATCCCGCAGAAAACTCCCTTCCATCAAGAAAAAATCTTAATATAGAAACTATTTATTCAAAATACTGTTTCTAAAAATATTTATTATTAAACCTATTCCTTATAGAAATTAATCATCTAGTGTCTGGGACGTCATTTTACATTTTGGGAAAATATCCTTCATTTAATTAACTGCCGAATTGTTATCGTTTTGTTGTTTAACGAAGCGAAAAAAGCCTATCCCGCAGAATTTGTTTTTTAAAAAAATTATTCATATATCAAAAATAAACTGTTATTATAAAAAGGCCTTCTACAAAAATCTAGTTATTATTTTAAATCATTTAAAATATTTCCTTAACGGCTGTGTCTGTTTGTAACTCTCTGTGGAGAATATTATTCTATATTCCATAAATAAATGTTACAACGGAATATCGTTATCAGAAATCTATTTTCTATTTTGAAAAAAAAACAAACTTTTTTTTAATGGACCGGTTTATTTATTTTTTTTTTTTTTTGTCAACTTTACGGGAAAATATCACTCTTACTCATTAAATGACAGGAGACTTTATTATTACTAATTTAAAATCCCGTACAAAATACTTTTTTTATAAAATTCAATTGTTTCTATTTTTAGAAATTAAGTCCGTGTCGGCTTGCATGTTTTTAAAAATTATTTTTTCCTTAATTACTTTTCCCCATTCCTGCCACCAAATTGTTTTATTTATTTTAATCTAATTAAAAACTAATTTAATTTAACCTAATTTAATTAAATAGTGATAGCATCCAGGTTGCTATTTCTTATTTTTCACTTAAAATTACTTGAAATCCCCAATGCATTTCGTATAATATATCTATTTCTGAGAATAAATTGTGATTTATTATTTATTATTCCACTATCTTTTTATATGTAACACAATTTCCCCCCTCTATTCCGCTGAATAAGTATTTACTATAGTTGACTATCACTGGGCCTTATTCCGATAGAATATTCCTACCTTATCACCCCCAACCTAAGTCTCGAGTATCCGCTAATAATTGAATTAAGACATGTCTTAGCATAAGTACGTGTTACTAATTCTCATCCTCCCTATTATACACTAATTATTGCCCCAGATTGCCTCAGGAAGTGTCCATCTTGCCTATCTCTGCTGTAAGTTTATACTTCCCCCAATTCCCCTCCTATCCAGGTTTTAGGCTTGATAACAGGTAACGGTTTCTATGCAGACAGCATTGTAGTATTTCCTGCCTAGCGTTCAGTAAATTATCTCTAGATGTCATGATGTGGTACGACTCCAATGCACATAGGTTGCATCTCTTCTTTTTGTTCGGTTTATATTTGTTAGCCCTCCCCAAAATTGACCATTTCAGTTCGAAAGGGTCTTGCCTAGCAATGAGGTTTCTCACAAAACGGCCAACAGAAGTGTTAGGCCTATCTATGTCTTCCCTTTGGCCTCCCCTGAAGGAACTCATGTGGTTTCTGAATCTATCTTTGAACTCACCCCCGGTTGAACCGATATATGATTTCCTACTACTCTCTGTTATCACATCGCATTTGTAGACAATGCTTGAAACTCTACAGTTCCCCCCCAGTGGACAGATGTTAGAAGCTCTGCAGTTACAGTTGTGTGCTGGGCTGTTGCTGGATGTTCTACTACTATGGTTATTTATAATGGAGGTTCTCACTGAACTGGTGTTACTGGGATCAACACCAGAAGAGAACATGGCTTCCCTTGTTTTAGTTATCTTAAAATTATTATATCCTATGATGGATGTGGCTATATTTCTACAGGTTGAATAAGAGAGTTTTACAGTATTTTTGTTAATGATTCCCCCCAATCTGCTATCCCTTGGAAAGTTTTTTTCCACTATGCTATAAAAAATCTTTGGGATATTAGTCTTAATATGCTGGCTATAGGGGGGGTTGAACCATGTAGTGGTCCTTCTCCTATTTTTCTTCCTACCTTCCCCCCCCGGTTTGGGTAGCATGTGAGTTCAATTCGTTACTTCCAACTTCACGAATATTATCATCAACCGGTTCCCGCCCTACCTGGTTTACATTACCGTGGGATACACCAGGTCTCCTATATCTAGCCTTGCCCATTGCCCTATTATATGAAACCATTGATCGAGAGGCAATCGGTCTCCCGTTTAGTCCCCAATTCCCAACCGAAGGAGGCACAAGGTAATTAATTTTTTCCTTGTATCCTGATCTGTTTAAAGCCTCATTGTAGAATTGCTTACTGCTGTCGAATATTTGTTGATTCTTGGACAGCTTAGATATCCTACTCGATTTAATTTGAATAAATAGTATTTGTAAGAAAAAATATCTTTAATGGTGATCATTGGTGTCTTGAAAGGAATGCTTTGGTAAGCCTTCATAAAATCACATATAAATGCTCTGTACTCTGTAATCGAGTATCATCGAGCTTGTTTTTTATTGGAACAACCCCGGTCTTCACTGAATGATCTATTTTATAAGTGAAAAATCTAAATCTATATATATATATATATATATAAAAGGTAAAAAAAAGGTAAAGGTCGCATAACCTGGACGCGCACGAGTGTCGTTGCCGACATCGCACACTTCGCATGGCCGTAGCGGCGGTGATTTGTTAAGAATCACCGTATCTAGGGCACAGCATATGGAAGGCGGAGCCCACCCCTCTCCTTCCGCTGCCTTGAACCTTCCCTGAGTTTTAGTCAGGTACCCATTTACTGCTGGGTGGACAGAGGGAGTTTTCAGACCCGAGAATTCGCATGCCGTGAATGGGATCGAACCCGGGTCGTCCAGCCCAAAGACAAGTGCTATAACCACTTGTCCACAGGCCCTCCCTATATATATATATATATATATATATATATATATATATATATATATATATATATATATATATATATATATATATATATATATATATATATATATTATAAAGAATGGAAAAATGTTCTGACATAATGGAAAATGGAATAAGGACAACCAAAATATTAATTAAATATCCATCTACCTTTATTAGCAGGTTTCATCAGGACGGGAGATTGAAGAAAAAGAAAAATACAGCAACAAGTACCAACTTTGGTACAGACTTTGGTATTTGTTGCTGTATTTCTTTTTTGTATACATAAGAATCCTTCCTGGTGGTGATGAAAGATTGCCTCTTTCTTTACGTTTTAAATTCTAAAATGCTTAAAAAAATTAACTCTCCCAAATTTATATCTACTTGCGAGCCATTCGCATTGTTAAGTTCAGATTTAAAAAGAGACATTTTCACCATTAGTCCACACAAAACCCGAACGCCAATCTTTTACCACCACCAGGAAGGATTCTTTAATACCTTATATTTGTTTAAAGCTCTGATGATGCTCATTATATCGAATGAAATATTAGTAATAAAAAAAAGTCAAAATGAAAATATTTGTTTTGATTTTAATAAAATAATATACACATCTAACAAATGGTTTTTCTGAAGGCATTTTGCCTCTTTCTTTACATTTATATATTTTATTTATATATATATATATATATATATATATATATAATTGAAAAAAAGCCAAATTAGCAATACAAGATTAATTTTTTTTTTTTTTTTCTTACATTAATCCTATCGATTACGGAATAAAATTCCTTCTTCAGGGGTGACCAGTATTGAGTCATTTTTTTAATTTTTTTATCAAAAAACAAGAATAAAGAAACTTATTTCTTTGTTAATTTGATAAACGTCTTTGATGGTACGACGTCCACGCCTTGCTGTTATGAAATGGCGGGTAGAATTCAAAAACCGGTGTCGAACGATGGATGCGTTGGCACGCTGTTGAGTAATGTTTGTGTTTTTCGTTCAAGTTTAAAGTATTGCATGGAAAGTTAATGAAAAAAAAAAAATGACTCAATACTGGTCACCCTGAAGAAGGAATTTTATTCCGTAATCGATAGGATTAATGTAAGAAAGAAAAAAATAATAAATTAATCTTGTATTGCTAATTTGGCTTTTTTTCAATTTCATTAACTTTCCATGCAATACTTTAAACTTGAACGAAAAACACAAACATATATATATATATATATAGTAATAAGTAGTAACACTACACATTTAAAAGTCAAGAATTGGTTTAAGGTTCCTGAAATTCATACTACAATTGTACACATGGACTCGTGGCAACAAAGTGCTAAGTAATAATCAGTTCTAAGTGACAGTCTTCTGGAGGTTGAAGGTTCAATCCTCAGTGCAGGCGATACTAAGAATATAATTAAGAATTACTTAAGACTTCTACAGGCTAACAGAACCAGAAAAATCTACTCTCGTGGATTAAATAAAATATTCCATTCGAAATTCTATACGGATTCCCGAGTTCGACAAGATGCATCTGAAGAAGATCGGAAAGTAACTTGGTGAGAATAATATCCAAGATGAGAACAGTAGTCCAAATAATCCAAATAATCCAAATAATCCAAATAATCCAATATTTAATGTTATTCCCCCTCAAATACAAAAGAAAACTAAATTTTAAATTAAGAAATAACAAAATAAAGGAAAATTTGGTGCTTGTGGACAGTAGGGCCGAAAAAAAAATGTTATCTTTAATTTTAGGAAAGTCAAATAAAGGGGAGAGAACTCTAGTTTCAAGTTTTAACCACGATGTATCTTAAAATGGATTTTACTATTGTAATTATTCTAAAATAAAGTTTTTTAAAATGTATACATAAAAGGATAATTTAAGAATAAAACAATCACGACACATTCGGCACCAATGAAAAATAAAATGATTTACTAAAATAAATTAATTATAACAAAAGAAAAAGGAAAAAAATAGAAAAATATGTAAATAGAAGGGGAAAAAAACATGAAAGAAGGGAAATAAAGTTTTTGAAATAAATGACAGTTTTACACTGGGTAAACAAACGTCGCTCTGCCACGGGCCCAAATATATATAAATTTAATTATCTCGCTGATGGGCAGTCTGGATTTTGCAAATATACTGTTATTCCTAATGGACATTTTCCTTGCACAATAACCACATGGGCAACGCTACATGAACCCATCAGTTGTTTTTAATGTTGCCACAAGTCGCATGTCATGGCCACAGATGCAGATTTCCGTACATAAAATTAATCATTGCGCTTGCAAGAAGTCCATTAGTTTGCCATTATCTCTGGTTAAATATAAAATATCTTGCAAGTTCAAAGTGTTAAAATCCATTTTAAGATAAAGCGTGGTTGAAACTTGAAACTAGAGTTCTCTCCCCCTGATTTGACTCTCCTAAAATTAAAAATTAAAATTTTTTTCGGCCACAAGCACAGAAAATTTCTTTCTCTCTTCGTCTTTCACACCTGAAAAATGTGATATGCAGCATTTCTAATTCTATTTCATATCTTATAATGGAGTATTTTTTATTGTATAGAAAAACAAAAAAAAAACAGAATTTGTTAAAAACAGAGTCACGACAAGTATGACATAAGTAGGTACAATGACACCTTGAAATTTTATTGCATTTCATCAGATCAAGAGAATGCAAACATTAATTGAACTTACCTCTATGCTGTTAATCTGTTTCAAATAATGGTCATTACTGGTGCAAATGAAAGCCTTTTTTGCTGTCTTCAGATCCAATGCTTCCAACGCCTGCAGTCCCAGAGTATTCCAATCAGAATCTGTCACACCCAGACATGCAATTATCAATGCTTCCCTTTAAGGTGAAAACATGTAAATAAACAAAAGAAAAAATGTTTTAACCGTCATCAATAATGATGATATATTATTAAAGCACGTGTGTCTGTTTAATATTCCATCAATATACCATAGTAATCGAAATGAAAAACTTTTACATATCAATATTTGCCTCTGCCAAGATGGCAGTTATGTTTCTGGTTGAGTTTTTTTTCTTTTCTTCTTACTTTAATTCAACCCCAAAAAGGCACAATGCCATTGAGACGTAAGGGGCTACTGTGAATTTGGAGCCATATCCACATGGGCATCCTAAGTGGGGAGTTGTGCAACAAGATGTTTGTTCAGATTACATTTAAATTTCTGCATGTTGGTACAGTCAGGGAAACATGGAGCAGGGAGAGAATTCCAAAACCTAACAGTACGAAGAAAGCTATTAGAATAGGAAGCTCTACAGCATCTGGGGACCTCAACAGTGAAGGGATAGGATTTAGCTGATAGTCTGGTTTGTCGGCGGTATTTACTTTGAGGGGGTACCAGAGCAGTAAGTTCATCAGAGTACATTTCATTGAAGCACCTGTAAAACAAGCACAGGGATGCAACATTACGTCTGGGGACAGTGGCTGGAGCTTGGTAGACAGTGTGGGACCTATTAGATTAGAGATTCTTTTTTGAACTCTAAGAGGGCGAGACTAATGGCTGGCGCACTGGTCCAGATGTAACAATAGTACTCCATGCATGGGCGAATGGGTGCTTATAGAGATATAGGATACTGACAGGTGTGAGAAGTTTTCTATCATGGTAGAGGGAACCCGCTTTCCTTGCAGCAGCCTTGGCAGTATCTTCAATGTATTTGTTCAAATTCATGTTACCTGTGAATGTTAGGCTGAAGAGCTTGAATGTTGAACTCTCGGGTTGGATGCTTTCAGCCATAACAATTGGTGGTTGAAAAGGGTTAGGGTTAGGGTTAGATATGTCCACGTTCGTCTTACCCATATGTCGAGAATAAAACATGGTGTCATCAGCAAATATACCCATCTCAGACACAATGTCATCAGGGAGGACGTTTATGAAGATCAGAAATAATAAAGGTCCAAGGATCAACCCCTGGGGTACACCCGCATTAATGTCATGTCGTTTGATGTACGGCCATCGAGAACAACCTGGATCTTTTTTTTGGTTAAGAAGGATCTGATTATATTAAATATTCATCCAGTAATACAGTACAAATTTATTTTTACGAGAAGGCCTTCATGCCAGACCTTGTCAAAGGCTTTTGATATATCGAGCACTACCGCCCTAGCTTCATCTGCCTTGTCCAGTGTATGGTCTAAGTGTTCAGAGATGACCGTTAGGATACCTGCAGTAGAACGGGCTTGCCTAAATCCATACTGATGGTCAGAAAGAAATTTAGCATTAACTAGGTGGTGGACTAATGCTAGATTGATTAGTGACTCAAAGATTTTAGTGAAGAGCGGAAAGAGACTGATGGGGCGATAATTTTGCTGGTCAGTTCTTTCACCAAAACTTTTGAAAAGTGGTACCACAGAGGCAATTTTCCAGCTATCAAAGAAGCAAGATTCAGCCAGACATTTGTTACAAAGTTCGGAGAGGACAGGGGCCAGCTTAGAAGAGGATTTCTTTAGTACTGTAGCAGAAATAAGATCAGGCCCACATGCTTTGGTGGTATCAAGTTTTTTTTTTATAATATCCCGGATATGGGAAGGGATGATGATCAGATCATTAAGTGTGGCTTCTGTCCGCAATGGGAAATTAAGGAGTAGTTTGTGGAGTTTAAGGTGGAGTTCATGGTGAACCGCTGGGCAAGTAGCTCAGCCTTATCAGTTGCCGTGCGGGCGACATCATGATAGTTTGATAGCAGGGAAATTGTTGATTGGCCATTATTCAGCACACTATTATAGATTTTCCAGAAATCGCAAGTTCCTAATTTCTGCGACTCACTATACCTAACCTTAGCTGCAGCTATCACACTTTTACAATGATTTCTTGACGCTATAAGTTTCTGTCTATTTGAAGTTGATTTATGGTGGTTGAATTGGCAGAATGCTTGCTGCCTATGCGCAATAGCAGTTGCACAGGTCAAAGTGAACCATTGAGGAGAGTGAGGCTTGCTATAGAATTCTATGCCTGCTTTGACCATTTCAGTTACCTCATTTGCACACTGGTCAGCAGAGAGAGAAAAAGTTTTATTTCATGGGATGTCTCTGATGTGATCTCTGCTGGATTCCTAATCAACCTGTTTGTAGTATCTCGTCATTTTGAGTAACGGCTATTCGGCTTGGAGTCGAGAGTTTAGGGGGATAGCAACCATTATCACAAGGTGATCAGCATTACCGAGTGCACTATAGGCATCTGTCAAACAAGCATCGGGCAAAGTAGTCAAAAATAGGTCAAGAAGTGAGGCTTGCTGATCCTCATGATCAAGGAGGTGGGTCGGGAAAGTGACAGTCTGTGAAAGAGAGTATGCAATACAGAAACTATGCATGCTGATACCAGCTGTGTATGTTTTGCTCAAGAATCCAAGATAATTTAAACGGTGAATATTAAAATCACCAAAATACATGTATTTTGGCATTCGGATCTAATGAGAGTGCCGCATCTATACTATCAGAGACAAAGTTGAGCAGGGTACAATCCTCGGTCAAAGGAGAACAATAGATGAAATATAAGTAACTAAAGCTGTTTTGTAAAGTTAATCTAAAGTACATGTAGTCATGGAATATTTTCAATATTATAGAGAAAAATAACAGAATTTGTTAAAGGACATAATAAGTATGACATAAGTAGGTACAATGACACCTTAAAATTTTACTGCATTTTATCAGATCAAAACAAGAGTTTGTCACTATGTTTGTTTGTGTACAGCTAGTGTCAACATCGCTTGACCAATCGTCATCAAACGTGGTCAAATACTTATTTAATTTGGAGATATCTAAATCAACGGTCAAGGTTTAGATTACAGGCATGGAAAAAGTGAAAGTCACACTTTTGTTAATAACTTTGGTTCTCTTCATTGTAGAGAGTCACTACTTGGTTCATATTGTAACCGATGAAGTCTTGCATATTAGATTACTTTTGACCTTGAAATTGTATGTCAAAGTCAAAATTTTGCAGGATTTTCAACTTACGATTTGTCCAAAGTTGATGTATGGGTTTGATGCTCTTTGACTACAGTAACCATCATGCAAAATTTCAATCTGATCAGATAAATAGTTTTTTCTATGACATAACTTCGACTGACTTATCTTCTTGTTTATATTGTGTTTTTGGTCAATGTTGATATGTATACTTCTACTACATCTTCAAATGTATTATCTATTTATTGGTGTGGATGAGTCGAGTGTTATGCTCGCAGAAGATAGCTCCAATCAAACCAGATCTATCCTGGCAGAAACCTTAAACATGGTAAGTAAGATCGTTGGAATGATTTTCATTGGCTGATACTGCGTGTACATGTCACATTTTGTCTGTTTTTGTTTTGTTTTTTCTTCTTCTGACAAAACTATTCAGTTTGCAATATTTATGCGGTATTTAATATGATGTCACATCCAAGAAGGAGGAATTTTTGGGGGGGGGAAATGTTTGGGTTGCTGGTGGAGTAGGTCTGATGGTTACAAACTTGAAATCTGCAGTGAAAGCAGTTCATCACTGATGACCACCCTCGGAGTATCTACAAGATTTATTTAACGAATTACTAAACATTTGTTGTTGATTATTTGTGCATATTAACACTTAAATCATCAGATTTAAATAACAAATAATCATGATTTTGTCATTTATTATTTGACATGTATTTTTTAATTAATCAATACTCACGTGTAATACCATAAAAGAGAGCCCCCTCCCCACCTACTTCGACTTTGTCATGTGGGAAATAAGACAGAGGGTTTATCATGACATCACAATGTATTCTGACTTTCTGAAATCCTTTCACTTTGTAACCATTGTAAAAACATAATTGCTAAAGAAATGCATTTGCTGTTACTCTAATTCGCCTTTTTTCTTTGTTTACGTCATTTATTTATTTAGTTCTTTTACTATACTTCTCTTATGCTGCTGCTACAACTACTACTTCTATTCTCCTACTTCAATCACTTCTCATCTCATTCGCCGTTTCTCTCAAACATTCAGTATGCAAACAACCAAACAAGATTATCAGAGTTTTAGTATTATACTGTTACACCTCTGATAAATTTTAGTTGAAAAAAAAAAACATCTGAGGAGAAAATTTACTAAAATGAACCCCGGATTTTATTAGCTTCTAGCTGTCCCGGCCCGACGTAGCCCGGGATGCATGAAGTCATTTTAGTTTTAAAATTTTATTTGTTTGCCCATTTTTTAAACTCATACAAAAATAAAAGAATTAAAATTTTAGTTGTAAGGGAAACAACCATTTTTATATTCTTTAATTAAAAGTATGAGTTATTCCCTTTGCTAAATTTGGCTTTTTACGATGATTAATTATAAATGTTTCAGACAAAATAATTGTTTAAATAAATTGTAGCAAAGTATATTATTATATTGTAAATAACATGGTGCAGCAATAACAAACGAAAAGTCTTTAGTCAGAAACAAAGTTTGATTGGTCAGTTTAAAAGCTATTTGGATCTGACTTGGAAAATCCGATAATATAACTTAGAACAAAAGAATAGATTTTTATCAGATGTTTAAGTGTGCATGACAGTTAGGGACGAGGATCACGTGGAGTATCAGTTTGTATCTTACGAGAAAAGCTTCTTATCCATGTATTGGTACATCGATAGAGACTGAGGAACATCAATCGACGTAATGGAATTCATTTTCAGACAAAATACTTTCGAACCACTGAAACCAACAACACATCCCTGAAAAATAAAATGAAACATTCTGTAAATGAAAAAGAACTGCGAAGATATATCTACATGTGTATATTTGGTTACGCCTTCTTAGGGATCTACTTTAAGGGGATGATCTTTTAGGAGAGCTAGTTTTAGAGAAAAATTTTTAGGAAAACAGTTTTAAGAGATGTACGAGTGTGAGAGAGCAAGAGAAATGTTTTGTTTTCATTGTCAGCCATGACCGGGTAGAGGTCTTCAGCAATTCTGTAATTCCTAGTATCGCCCGCACTGAGGATTGAACCTTCAACCTTCAGAAGACTGCACCTAGAACTGAATGTTACTTAGTACTTTATCCGTTACGCTACGGTCATGACAGAACGAGAGCATGCTACCCCTCATGGATTAAATAAAGGTTTCCGTTCAAAATTCCATGCAGATTTCTGAGTTTTACAGAAAGATTCCAGAGTTCGAAAAGATACACTTGAAGAAGGTCAGAGGTTACATCGGCCGAAACGTTGTGAAAATAACACTTAAGATGATAACAGTAGTCCGAATAATCTAAATTATACAAATTATCAATCCTCATCTAAAAAATTCATATACATTATATATATATATATATATATATATATATATATATACAATTACACTGCATACACTTGCCTTTATATCATTATATATATATATATATATATATATATATATATATATATATATATATATATATATTAATAATGGAGTTTATGTATCTGTCTGTCTTTCTCTATATATATACAATTACACTGCATACACTTGCCTTTATATCATTATATATATATATATATATATATATATATATATATATATATATATATATATATATATATATATAAAGGTATGAAACTAAAAGTAGAACGTATACTTTTTAAATTTGAATCTATCATGAAGTGTTTAAAACTCAATATACGGGATAGAGAAATTATATAGATAAATGAAAGAAGAAAAAGAATATATATATATATATATATATATATATATATATATATATATATATATATATATATATATATATGATATAAAGGCATGTGTACACAGTGTGATGATGCATGAAAGTGAAACCTGGCCAGTGAAAGTTTAGGTAATGTGTTGCACGGAGAGAAATGATATGAGAATGATACAGTGGATGTGTAATGTGAGTCTTAACGACAGACTGAGATGAAGATTAAATTTGGATAGTATAGGGTGGTGTGTTTTGGACTGGTGTTTTCATTTTGGTTCTTGTCATCATGTTCATGTTTTGGCAGTTGTATTCTCCATCCTTCTTCAGAAGCTTTTTACTGTAGTCAATAACCCTACTAGTTAGACACCGAATAATTAAGAAGGATAAACCAATCTACATCCACACACACACTCCTACAGATAGTGTCTCAAGATGAAAGATATCCAACAATTTTGTCTACACCTGGAATTTGATGTTCTGCAAGCCAGATGTTGTCTATCTCTATTCATAAAATTATGGCATCCAATATTGCGTGTGTACATGTAAATCTGAATAAGCATGATTTTGTAGTAAAAATCAAATAATTAATCATTTATTTTCTTAATATAGCTAATTAAAAATGAATAAATTTAACTTTCAAGATCTTATTAAAAAAAAAAAATAATTTGGGAAAAATCAACCAGCATGCACTAGCTTTTTAGTTTCTTATTTTTATTTATCACAAAAACGATTTTTTAATACATATATTCCTTCAATCTTTTCAATTATTAATTTTCCAAAAAAGAAAATGTAGTAGATGAATTTAAATTTTTATGTCACATTTCTGAAGAAAAGGCGCATTATGGAAAGGATTATTGTAACGTTAATTTTTTTTCAGGCTGTAGGAAAACAAAGACACCATATATTTGACTTTTGAATTTAAACATTAATTCAAGCCTGAAATTGCTTTTTTGTTGTTAATTTAAAGGCTTCAAAAGTACTACCTAATTTGGAAGAGTCACAATATTATAAACAAGTTTTTTGTTAATAGTTTTACAAAATTTATTTGTGATTCTTCAAAATTTGAAAGGAATTTTGAAGCAGTTAAATTGTTGACTATAAAATTATTTCTGGCTTTAAAACATTCTCATGTATTAAAAAATTTAAAGTTTTGGAAGTTTTTTGCACCCAATAATTTTATAGAGATTAAAACAACATTACTCAAACAAAATTAGTTATAGTTTTATAACAATTTGGTTTGAGTAATAATTTAATGACCAAACGATTACATAGTAATTAAATTTAACTTTCAAAATACAGTATATTTAAAAAACATATATATCAGCAAAGTATTTAAAATAAATAGTGATACCAATGATTATAATTCTGCCGTGAAAGCCCTTGAAAGTCGTTTGAATGAACCTGCAAACTTCATATACAATAGACACCAGCTTATTACTTTTGAAACAGTAACCAGCGCAAACAATAGATGCATTCCTGCAACAGTTGGAAATACAAGACAAAACATGCAACTCCCAAGCCGTAACTGTCAAAGAAAAGGGGGGGGGGGTAGGAAGTCATTCTTTGGTGAAATAAAAGTCATCTAACTCCCTTTTTGGCAACATAAATATTTTCAGTTTTGAGAGAGAACTATCATAAGAGGGAAAAGGAAGGCAAGACAAGACGGAGAGAAGAAGAGGAAGGGATAGAAAACAGGAAAAGAGAAAGAAAGATGAATTGAGAAAGTGGAATAAAGAGGAAGAGAAATAAAATCCAACCAAATAGCTATGAAAAAATAAGGAGGTAAGGCTCAAGCGATTTTGCAGAATTCAGCTTTTTCAAGATTTCAACCAAAAACGGAAAACTCAACTCCATGGGAAGCTGTAGCAACATAAGCAGAAATCCACTTTTTCTGGATTTTAAAAAAAAGCAGAATTCTGCTAAAAAGCAGAGAACTCACATCCCTATGTGACTTGTTCATGGAAATAAGAAATGAAAGTATACCAGCCCAGCATCAGATTGCAAGAAACAGGAGGATGAATCCAGTGTGGTTCATAATTAAGCCTATCTAATTTATTATTGTTAACTTCCTCCTCACCCTCTTTACCTGGCCTTAAATTGAAGACATCCAGTTACAAAGTTGTTAAAGATATACAAAAGAACTTTGTAAGAGTGCAAAACTAGCTAATAAAGAAATACTCTTATTTTTATAAACTTATGTGTGTGTTTCTTCATTACTGACAAACTGGGTATTTAATTATTTCTTGCATACACTATCTGCAGGCATGTATACACGTCTGTGGCTTGGCTGAGTTTCTCTGATAAGTGAGGCCTCTTCAGCATGAAAATATCGAGAAAGCATTGATTATTGACAAACCATTAATTTCTGCTGATGAATGGGGAAATTGCTGGATTTGATGTTGAGGTAACCATTTCCAGAGAAGCATAACATGTCCTCATATTTGGCGTTCCACGATACACTGTTCGCATTTGGTTCCTGAAATAAATGAGATAAGAAGCAAATGGCATTAAAAGGAATCAATTAGAAAAGTTAGCAATCGTTTATTATTGAATACAAATGGTGGTTTGAGTTTCTATTGTAATTAATGATTATGAAAATTTATATATATATATATATATATATATATATATATATATATATATAGTCATCCACATACAGACTGTTTCGCTGTATCACAGCTCTTCAGTGCAGCTAGGCCAATTAGTGCCTCAAGCCAGGATTGAAACTCAACCGTCGAGCTGACAGTCAGCGCTCCTACCCCTGCGCTATCATACGACACCGACTTAATGCAAGTGATATCTCAATGTAAACATTGCAAGTGCCAGGAGCTCGAATTAGTTTTACCTAATAAGCTATGCCTTAAAGCTAATGGCAGTTGGCGATATCCTTACAAATAAGCTCTACCCAGGGAGGGAGCTTCATATAGTCATTCACATACAGACTGTTTCGCTGTATCACAGCTCTTCAGTGCGGCTAGACCAGTTAGTGCCTCAAGCCGGGATTGAAACTCAACCGTCGAACTGACAGTCTGCTCTCCTACCCCTGCGCTATCATACGACACTGACTGAATGTAAGTAATATCTCCATGTAAACATTGCCAGGAACTCGAATTAGTTTTACCTAATGAGCTATGCCTATATATATATATATATATATATATATATTATTTCATGTATCCACATAAAATGTTATAAAGAGATATAATTTTTTATGTATCAATTTTCAGTATTTACTTCAACAGTGCTCGATACGTGAGTAGAGCTAGGTAATAAGTTATGAAAATATGTTTATGGCAATTAAGCTACACAGAGGCTTCCGCATTTCATCCCTGAGATATAGAGTAGAAATACACGGTCCGATCTGATCAAAATCACTGGTAAATGATCAGACCGTGTCTTTCTACTCCATATCTCCATTATTTTCTCGATATACTACAGACCAGGAAGAGATGGTTTGCTACATTCCTACCATATAACTATCAGTTTCTAAGAACCCTTAATTTGACATTGTCATACCGAACACCGAGTGAGCTTTTGCATTTTCTATGATTTTACAGTTCTATTATCATTAATTTACATACACTCTGATTTCGCGTTAATGCATTCTTCATTGACATCCACTCCATTAAAAGCACAAAAATTTGCCACCTGGATTACTCCTTGAATTTTGGATTACCATTTACTACCTGGATTATATTTTTAAAAGCTTTTTTTGACTTGAGTATATTGTAAATGTTGAACATCAGAACAGTCCGTATCTTGTTGGGGTATTTTAATATAACAGTGTGTTTTTAGCCGATAAATGTTATGTTTTGTATATTTTCAAAGCTGAATTTCTTTTTTACTCGCAGTAATGTCAGTGCAGTAATGGTCCTCTGAGGAGAAAATTTTCTTTGAAAATCCATGGTTTAAGGACTCAGTATTACTCCTTGCTCTTGAACTTATTTTATTCTGTCATTCAATCCATTATTATTAATGCTCTATCCAATATATTGAGCTTTGTTTTTATTTTGATAGTTTACTAGTTAAAGATATTATTTATATCTTTGAAGTATCATCTTACTCTATATATATATAAAATGAATTGTAAATATTTCCAAATTTAATACAAAAAACTTTAACAACTCATTCTCATATATACTAGAAAAAATGTGACCCATTGGATCACCCACTGAACTCAGGTTAGATTCTTTGAATGAGGAAAAAGTGAGATTGCAAAAGCAGTTAAATTTTTTTTTAATCCAAAATTAGTCTCTTTCTATGACTCCATCTGTCTCTCTTTTTTCTCCCGTTATTGGTTAAATAGTATTAATATTTTTGGTGATATTATTATCATTTCAACATTTTTTAGATGAGGATTGATAATTTGTAATATTTGGATAATTTTGACTACTGTTCTCATTATTGATGTTATTTTCAAATTGTAGCGATATTCCTTATTGTTTATAATGAACTGTTCCAATCTTCTATTTTATTATCTTTGACTGTTAATAAAAAGAGAGAGAGATGGAGGCGAGAGTGATAGACACTGTATAAAATAAAAGTAGAGGATCAAACAACATACAATGAGAAAGGCTGAGAGTAATAGACAGAAACTTAGTAAGAGATGGGTGATTTGGTGAGTAAATTACAAATTACAGCTAATTAGAACAATTAAAATGGATTTTTTTTCAAACATAATCCAATCAAAACATGTAGACCAGATCTTATCTCTCCTATAGTAACAAAGAAATGCTCCACTGAGCTGGCCCGTGTCATCTCCAAACTCTATAACAAATGCCTTGCCGAATCTTGCTTCCCTGATAGCTGGAAAATTGCCTCTCTGGTACCAATCTTCAAGAACTCTGGTGAAAGAACTGACCTGCAAAATTATCGCTCCATCAGTCTCCTGCTCTTCACTAAAATCTTTCAATAATTAATCAATTCAGCTATAATACACTGCCTAGAAAATGCTAAACTTTTTTCTGACCAACAGTATGGATTTAGGCAATCCATTCTACTGCGGACTTCCTAACGGTCATCTCTGAACACTATACACTGGATAAGGTAGGTGAAGCAAGAGCGATAACACTTGATATATCCAAGACCTTTGGCAAGTTCTGGCATGAAGATTTTTTCAGGAAAATTATTTTGTATGGTATTACTTGACGAATATTTAATATAATCAGATTAGCTAAAAGAAAGATTCAGCTTGTCTTCGATTGCCGTACATTTAAACAACATCACATTAATGCGGGTGTGCCCAAGGGATTTATACTTATACCATTATTATTTTTGATCTTCATAAACTACCTCCCTGATGCAATCGCATCCAAGATGGGTATATTTGCTGATGACACCATGCTCTATTCTAATGCGGGTAAATCAAACACACACACACATATCCAAGGCAATGGCTGAATCCTTAGAAAATGACCTCCGGTCTGTAGTGGAATGAGGTCAAAAATGGATGGTTGAATGCTACCAAGACAAAGCTATTTTCCTTAAACAATTATAAGCAACCTTTCCAACCACTGATTGCCATGGCTTATAGTATCCTTCCCGAGAGTCTGACGTTGAAACACCTTGGCCTAATATTCACACACCTGCATGTATCCTATATCTCTATAAAGCCACCATTCGGTCATGCATGGAGTATTGTTGCCACATCTGGGCTGGTGCACCAACCACTAGTCTCTCTCTCTTGAGCATGTTGTAAAAAGGAGTCTCTAACCTAATAGGTCCCACACTGTCTACCAAGATACACCCCCTGTCCCATCGCCATAATGTTGCATCCCTGTGCTTGGTTTACAAGTACTTCCACAGAATGTCCTACGACGAACTTACTGCACTTTTAGCCCCCCCCCCCAGAACGTAACCACCCCCCCCCCCCTCCGACCAAGCTGACTAACAGCAAAATCCCATCACTTCACTGTAGAGGTCCCAAGATGCCGGAAAACTTTTTATTCAAATAGCGTTTTTCCTTGGATTGTTTGCCTTTGGAATTCCCCCGACTGTACCAACATGCAGAAATTTAAATGTAATGTGAACAAACATCTTGCTGCACAACTCCCCACTTAGTACGTCCCCTATAAATCTGACTTTACGTATCAGTGACAATATGCCTTTTTTAGGTGAATAAAAGTTAAAAAAAAGAAAAGTTTTTTAATTAACAAAGATAAATACCTTTTTTTTTAATGTGTTGGCTTAGAATTGTCCAAATTATCTTCCTATGAGGACGTAACCCCCTTAAACTTCAAATACATCCTATTTTGATGAAATTTAAATCGAATGTATAAAATTTTCTAGGAAAGACACTGAAAGAGGTTCCCAATCTCTAAATAGCCTCCTAACCTAAGGAAGCTATGAAGGCCGAACTTCCTTTAAAACTTTCAATATATTCTATTTTTATGAAATTCCCTTCCTGTTCCCCCGACTGTACCAACATGCAGAAATTTAAATGTAATGTGAACAAACATCTTGCTGCACAACTCCCCACTTAGGATGTCCCTATTGATTAACTCAGCTTTAGTATAATAAATATATGCTGAAAAACTAAATCGAAAAAATGTATAACTGTACAATACAATCCAATAAAAACACAATAAACTCATGTAGAGAGCTAGTATTTTGATATTTCATCCTTATTTATGGAAAGATGTTTGCAGAGTACAAAATGAGATGGAATTTAATTAAAAATTATAAAAACATATATAAACAGAAGATATGAGACGGTAAGGAGACGAGAGAAAGAGGGGAGAAAAAAGGGGAGGAAAAGTAGGAACAGAAGAAATCCCAGACAGAATAGATATATATAAAAACAGATATCTCTCTGTCTGAGCTTTTTTCCATTCAACACCCTCCCTTCTCCTTCATCTTCTTAGTTTTACTGTTTATATATTGTTTTATAATTTGTAATTAAAATTCAATCTTATTTTGTACTCTGAGAAAGTCTTTCAAGAAATAAAGACGAAATATTAGCCCTCTACATGAGTTTGTTTAGATTTTATTGTTTTATTATTTTTTCAATATTTTCTTAGATAAGATCAGAATTATTTTTCTTCATATATATATATATATATATATATATATGGTAAATATTAGCTTTGGGACCAGTTTAAGAAATCTGATTCATGTGTTTTCTCGAGTTTGAAAATCTTGGGGGGAGGGGGGGGGGGTCGTTTTACTTTTTTACTTTTTCTGAAGTGATCACCTTATTCCCAAGTGAGTGTTTTGCCTTTATATACTTCAGTTTGCCGAATTTTTATCAGAAATCAACTTGGATTTTCACCATATTTTTCCTCCAATGTTTTTGTTATGACATGTTTTTTCGCTACTCAACAACATATACTGTAACCCTCTGAAGATTGACAAAATTGGACTAATTGAAAAAATTACACCTATCTGAATTTTGCCATAAAATGCGCATAAGGGATAGGAATGAATATGTAATTTGAATAAATTACTTTTGTGTGTGAAAAGAGAGATGCAAAAAAAACTCATCGACGTACACAAATAAAGAAGTTGTTAAAACCAATGAAAATTATGGTTTTGGATTAATTCACCATAATCTATGGAATGCAAATATCATATATATATATATATATATATATAGTAGAGAATGGTAGTTTGCTTGAAGCATTGCTGGGTATAGTAGTAGTAAGTTTTTGAAAGGCTGTGGGCAATGCAATTCCGGGTAAGATGCAAGTTGAAAGGGAAGGAACAAAAACAATAAAAATAAATCGAATACGATATAAGACTTACTATTTATTTTTCCTTTTTTTTCCTTTTTTTTTTTTTTTTTTTTTCTTACATAACAGCAAGAGTGTTTTAGCTGTCCGGGTGATTAAAAATCACTATTTGATATTTCGGGAAAAGACATCCCTTTTTCAAAAATAATTAGACCAGAAGAAGAATAATATTTTATTCTTCTCCGACTGTGTAGAGAATAATACAAAACAAAATGGCTGCCAGATATAGACCGCAGCAAAAAAAAAAAAAAAAACAGTTTCACAGGGTATATAAATTAAGTTAAGTTTTATTTTAATATTATGTTAAATATATGATTGGTGTTTAGAATATTAGTGTAATGTTGGTTAGGTGTATGGTGTTCGATAAACTGTTATTTTTGATAATATATATTGTATCATTTTTTTTATTTTTTATTTTTTTTTATATTTGAATATTTACTTTGTTTTATCTTCGTATTTTTATTTTGTTTATCTTTCTATCGTAATTTAAGAATTTTAATATAAATTAAAGTAATTAGTCTCATATTTTAAATATTCTAGATCTATCTACTTATCGATTTCGATTATCATCTATTAAAGAAGTGTTATTAATTACTAATTGTGAGTTTCGTCAAATTAGATTAACGAATTAACTTATTAACTTGAGATATTTATTATAAGATAAAGGGGAGTAACTCTGGATTTTTTAAAATATTTTTTTTATAATTAATTTTTTAATTTTTTTTTAATTTTTTAATTTTTTAAAATTTTTTTTTTTTTTTTGGTGGAGATCTGTATAACAATATTAGTATATATATACAACATATATACACAAATGCATATATACATATATATATACATATCTATGTATTATTGTTTGTTTAATTGTTTATCTATATATATTCATCAATTTCTTTACATATTTGTTTGTTTGTTTTTGTTGTTTTTTTTTTTTTTGTTTTGTTTTTTTTATTTATTTATTTATTTTTATTTTTTATTATTATTATTTACTTGTTTAATTTATTTTATGAATTATTTATTTAATATTTGCATGTTATTTGTATACATTCTATATGTGTTTGGATTTATTAATTAATAATGCTAGGTTATGGAGTGACTTATTTTGGTGGGTTAGACGAGTATGCTGAATATGGTTTTTGGTTTGTGGTTGAAAGTGTGTAAGGATGGAAGTTCATATGGGGAGGGGCCTGTTTGATTGTTTGGGTGTATGGTGAGTTTATTATGGGAGGTGAGTAATGATTGAAGTGGTGGAAACGGACTCTGTTAAGTGTTAGATATGGGGGTTGGTTGGTGGATGGGGGGTAGATATTATAGAATGAAAGGTGAGTAGAGCTCGTGACGTTGATTGAGTGAGGGGTTTAATCTGGAGATGAGGATTGATTCTGTGATTCTAAGGTCACCGATGTTTCTGACAGACGCTAAGATGGAGACGTGAACATCGCGCTGAGTGTTTGAGCAAATCTCTATGTGTTTGTGGAAAGAGGATATACGGGTATTCAAGTGCTCCTTTATGCGCAAGTGTAGCAGTCTTGTAGTGTTGCCGATGTAAAATTTTTTGCATTTATTACACTGTAGTTTGTAAACACAGTTAGTGCGAAGGCACAGACCTGTGTTGGAGATAGGGCAATTGGCCAGGGAGCAGGGTTCGGGTATGTGGTTAGTGTGTTTATTAGATAGATGTTGGCGTAAGGAGGTGCCAGTATGTGTTAGTTGTATGTTAAGGTTTTCCTTATGTATTGCCTTGCGGATGGAGGTGGTGATCTTATCGCTGAAGAAAGGGAGTTTTAAGAAGCATGTGTTAGCGAGGGTGCGGTGTCTACGTGTTTTGGGCTTATTTAGGTGGGCTATGGTGGGGGCGGGGTAGCCATTATTTTGGAGGGTTTGGTGGAAGTTTTTAGTGTGTGATATTTTGTCAGCAGCAGAAGAGCATTTATTTTGTATTCGGGTAATTTCATTATGGGCATAACTTAATTTGGCTTTTGTGGGCAGGGCAGACTTATAGTGTATGAAAAGGTTTTTGCAGGCAGGTTTCCTATAGAAGTTAGTGTGTATAGAGCCATCTTCGGTGATGTTAAGGTTGAAATCAAGGAGAGAGAGTGAGCCGGACTCGTTTGGGTGTTCTATGGTGAATTGTATGTGGGGGTCGGTGTTGTTGAATGTGTTGAATATTTGTGTGGCTTCGTCTTGAGAGGATGTAAGGATTAGAATGTCATCTATATATCTGGAGAAGAATATATAGGAGAGGCAGGAGTTAAGTGCTCGTTGTTCTAACCGGTTCATGTAGGTGATGGCTAAGAGACCGGAAAGGCTAGAACCCATGGGGAGGCCGGAGATTTGTTTGAAAGTGTGCTGCTGAAAGGTAAAGTATGTGTTGTCGATGATGATGTATAAGAGATTGTGAATGTCAGTAGGTGTTAGTCCGAAGAGCTCTAGGTTGTCAGAGGAAGATATGTGGTCGGTGATGAGGTCTATGGCTGGGTGTGCGGGTATTGAGGTGTAGAGGGAGATTACGTCTAGGCTAAATATATAGTTGTTAGTTTGTAGTTGTTGGTGTTGGAGTGAGTGTAGTCTGCTAATTACTTGGTCGGAGCTGCTGACATGTGCGGGGAAGGTGGAGAGTAGTGGTTTGAGTAGTTGAGAGAGAAGCCAAGAGATTTTATAGAGTGGTCCTTCAATACTAGAGACTATAGGTCTAATTTGTGTGTGTGTGTTGGTCTTGTGTGTTTTAATGAGGTGGTAGAAGGTGGGAAGTCTGCTATTTTTGGTGGTGAAGTTGATTTTGTATTTTTTGGGGAGGTTACGTGTGAGACAGATTTGGGACCAGGTGTTGTTAATGGAGTTTTGGACTAATGTGGCTGAAATGTTGGGGGCGGGGGTGTATATCTCAAGTTAATAAGTTAATTCGTTAATCTAATTTGACGAAACTCACAATTAGTAATTAATAACACTTCTTTAATAGATGATAATCGAAATCGATAAGTAGATAGATCTAGAATATTTAAAATATGAGACTAATTACTTTAATTTATATTAAAATTCTTAAATTACGATAGAAAGATAAACAAAATAAAAATACGAAGATAAAACAAAGTAAATATTCAAATATAAAAAAAAATAAAAAATAAAAAAAATGATACAATATATATTATCAAAAATAACAGTTTATCGAACACCATACACCTAACCAACATTACACTAATATTCTAAACACCAATCATATATTTAACATAATATTAAAATAAAACTTAACTTAATTTATATTCCCTGTGAAACTGTTTTTTTTTTTTTTTTTTTTTGCTGCGGTCTATATCTGGCAGCCATTTTGTTTTGTATTATTCTCTACACAGTCGGAGAAGAATAAAATATTATTCTTCTTCTGGTCTAATTATTTTTGAAAAAGGGATGTCTTTTCCCGAAATATCAAATAGTGATTTTTAATCACCCGGACAGCTAAAACACTCTTGCTGTTATGTAAGAAAAAAAAAAAAAAAAAAAAGGAAAAAAAAGGAAAAATAAATAGTAAGTCTTATATCGTATTCGATTTATTTTTATTGTTTTTGTTCCTTCCCTTTCAACTTGCATCTTACCCGGAATTGCATTGCCCACAGCCTTTCAAAAACTTACTACTATATATATATATATATATATATATATATATAGGAAGCCATGAAATTAAATACTGTCTTGTTTTTAAATTCCCGAAACAGTTTTTCATGGTAAACAACTGATGATCCCTAAAATAATGTTAGAAGCAAACTAATATAATAACTGTAGAAACTAAATTGACTTACATGAGTGATTTTCCACTGAACGACTTGGGACTTAAGTTTTTTTTTGTTTTTTTGGGGTTTTTTTTTAATGGTTGAGAAACTTCCGAGACTATATATATATATACATATATATAAATTTTTTAAATAAATAATATTAAATTATTTTTATCTACATACACTAGCGTTTCGAGCTTTTGCTCTCATCAGTGCAGGGATGATAATCTCGGACGCTCGCAGAGTTCGAACCCCTGCCACAGAGTCAACTTAAACTCCGTAAGCAAGCGCTGTAACCATTAGGCCACGGGGCATTACCACATTCAAGAAGGGAATTTAAGTTCTATTTATGCGAAGAGCGGCGGCATATCAAGAAAGACTGACTAGTCATTAACCATCACAGCTCTTCAGTATGGTTAAATGAGCGAGCAATAATTGAAGCTGAAATTCAAAACTTGTCAACAGTCAGAGTCTCTTAACCCGATACTATCGATCTACGCTATGAAGGAAGGGAAATTTATAATACCTATATATGTTTACACACGCATTATTGACTACCTAGAGTACTCTATTCTTTCATGAAGTGCTATGCATTATTCCAGGCGGCAGCAGCTGGCAATTCTTTTTTTTACTATTGAGGTAAATCGCTAATCAAGACCAAGAGCCACATGAGACAGGAATGAATGCCAGCTGAAAGACTATAGAAGTACTACAAATTGTAATCAGCCGGGAAGCATTCCCCCAGCAATGTGTTCCACAGGTGGTAAGCCCTTGCAAAGAAGCTTTGTCCATGGAAATTCCAACTGGAGGGAGAAAGGAAAGTCTTTCAGTTGTGGTAGTAAGACGAATTGTTGTTGTTTCTCCTTCTGATTATAACTTGATCATCTTCAAATCCAGTGTCAACCAATTATTGGCAAATGCAGTTCATAGCATTAAACAATGTAAGTACTTCCATAGTGTTCCTCATCTTTCAGCTGGTAAACATTTCTAGCTCATTAACACTTATCCTTGAGTGGCTCTTGGCCTTGATAAGAGTATGACAGATCAGCTGATAGACAGAGCCTCCCCTTGTAGAGATGATTGGCCACAGCTAAAATAAGATCAATAAAAACCAAGAGTGAGTCAATACATTCAGAAGGCCGAAACAGCAAAATAAAAAAAGAGTAAAAAATAGAAATGCCTAACTTACCTGAAATAGAAATGCCTAACTTACCTGAAATAGAAATGCCTAACTTACCTGAAACAAAAGTTCTTTTGTATTTAAGTCATATACAAGACAGGTGTTCTGCTCATCAATTGCAGCTAATTTCGTCCGACTGGCATTCACATCAAGACAACGGATTCCAACACTTAACTTTAACAACTGAACTGGGAAAGGATTGTTCACAAAAACTTGAAACACCTACAATGAAGGTCGAAAAAAACAAAAGACATTCACATATTCATAATTCATCAACATACAATGTCAGTGTTAATATTTTGCATCACATTTTGTCCAACAAAGTGTAGATTCAGCACCTCAATTAGGCTGGCAGCTGAAAGGAACGGGTTCAGCATGACACTGTATCTGCTGTTACACCTTTCCATAGATAAACAAATTAACAGGGATTATATTGTCTGGCTATGACCCAAAACTGCATCAAGTCGCGAGGCTCTAATTTAGAAGGTTTAGGAAGTATAAAATTATTCTTTAATCGTCATTACTCCCAGGTCCACTCTGACAGAGTGGTAGTACGTGTCTATGGGCTGAACAGAATCTGTCCTGGGTAGGACACAAAACTGGATCCTGTGATGAGGTCCTAATTTGATGGTTTGGGGGAATCACACCTTAGTACCATTACTCTCAGTTCCATTCTGACTTGAAGTGGTAGTACCTGTCAGATAGAATCTATCGTTTACAGAGTATTTATTTACAAAATATTCAACTTCATGGAAAGACTCAAATCAGTGACTCTTCGCAAAGTGCTGTATTGATCAAAATAAACCGCAGGATGTGGCAGAACTTCTACATCGTACAATTCTTCGATCTTGTTACCCGTCTTTCTGGCAGTAAGCGGCTTTGTTTGAAGGGTCACCGATTTTAATCTTTTGATTCAGTTGAAGAACCCTGTCAAGTATTTAATATTTGCTAGACATATTCTTGCAAATCTCAAAGTCGACTAATATCTTAAGAATAAAAGGTTTCTCTTGCATGATTTTCGATTTCATACAAAGGCAGTGCCAGTAGCACTAATGCTGCTGGTAATGTCTTGGGCTTCGTAGATCCCAGGATGCGTGGATCTTCAGGGCCTATGGATTCCATCAAGCCTTGCCAAAGACAGGAGTGGAGAGGAAGACTTAGATTTCGAGACTAGACAATCAGGCCCCACCCTCATCAGAGGATTAATTGTGGCCTGATTCAACAAATAAACCGGTTGTTGTTGTTGTTGATGATGATGATGATGATGATGATGATGATGATGATGATGATGATGATACTCATGCAACAGAAGAGTGCAAAATCAACCTCTCAAGAATGCCTTCATTAATAACCTACATTCGGGAGAGTCTATTTTCAAATTCAGAGAGCCTGTAGTGGTCATAAACAGACCTATTTTCTCCCTCCGAAAAATGTCCCCATGGAGTGAGCGGGTCACACACTGACCAATCAGCCTACAGAGCGCATGGATTCCTTTTGTCGGCTGAAGAATTACTTCAGCCCCTTTGGGAATCACGAGCAGTCAGTAGAGAGATCCCACCCCGGCAAGCAACGAGGAAACACTTCTTCTACTTTCTCTCTCTCTCTCCCTGTCTACTGGATGCTCACAGGAAATACTATCTTCGCCTGAAGATAGTCGCTGACAGATCTCATGTAGCTCTAAGAACTCTTAATTTCCTTTTCCTCTCTCGGACACTGTCCAAGTTTCTTTCTATCTATACCAAACGGTATAGGTAACCTTTGTGAATAAACCCTTTTAGTTGTTGTTATGAAGAGGTTTTGTTAATTCATTTTGTGTCTGAAACCTAAGAGATAAGGTAAGGTAAGATATTGCTTAATGGCACATCAACCCTAAGGATCATCCTTCATTTGAGTCTTAAGTCAGTAGGTCATTTATGATCATTAGTTAAGAGCGTTGGTATTTTGAATTGTTGTCATTTTGGTGAAGGTTTTTATGCTTCAAGTTCTTTATATCTTCAAATGTTTAATCATGGTTTTTTGATTTGGTAGTTTTGTTTTACGGCATATCAATCCTTTTCGGGTTATTTAATGCCGAATCTGGTTATTTTGGTGAAGGTTTTTATGCTTTAAGTTCTTTATATGTTTCAAGTTCTTTATATGTTTAAGTATTTATTCATGGTGTTTGGTTAAGTGAAAGGGGGGGGGAGAGGGGGGAGGGAAGAAGAGGGGAACGAGGGAAATTGTTGTTTTTTGTTTGGGATTTTGCAGAACATGATTGAGTTTTGTAAAGGAAAAAAAAATAAAACATCAATGTTTGGTGCATTTTGAGTCAGGAAGTAAATAACTTCAGACAGCCTGATTTGGTAGGGCCAATAAGTTCTATTTGACCCATAGATGGGGCCCTTACAGGTACTACCACTCCGGGCCAGAGTGGACGTGGGAGCAATGGCAACTAAGGACAACTCCACATTCCCCACAGCTTCCAAATGGAGGCCTCACCACTGGATGTCTTTTAAGGTCATACCCAGGACCGAAACCTAAGAGAGAGACTAAGTCCCCCTTTTTTACAAGATAATTCAAACAGGCTCGAACCTTAGGAGTTGCCCAAAATGAATCGCACTTACTAAACATTGAATTTATTACACTTTTCTTTTTAAGCTGAAATTGTGGGGTTATTTTAAAAACTGGAATTGGTTTTATAAGATATAACAGGCATTCAGTGGTGAAGCTCCAATTTGGGAGCTTTGAGAAGTGTTAAGTCACATTTTAGTTACTATTAACCCCAGGTCCACTCTGACTTGGAGTGGTAGTACCTGTTAGGGTCCCATCTCTGGGTTAAATAGAATCTGCCTTCAGTATGCCATGAAACTATATCCAGTGATATGCGCATCATGAATAACTACTCCAAGCAAACACCATAGTAAATATTTGAAAATATTAAGAACTTTTACCAAAATTACTGGATTCAGCATTAAACAATCTGAAAAGGGGTTGATATGCCATGAAAGAAAACCTAAAATATAAAATATAAGGAATGTAATTTTTGAGTTTATATTAATAGTTTCTGTTATTCAGCATAGACTGGATCCTTGCATGGATAAACTTTTACTGTGTCCTTTTAGATTTTTATGCATTTCTGACACAGGATGTGTAGCTATCAGGATCTCTGAGCAGAAAGAGGACTTGTGACTCCGAGGGGATTTTTCCTCCAAATCCATCAATAGTAATCAAAACAGAAACTGGTGAGTAGACTAAATATAAAAATGTAAAAAAAGATTGGAAATGAATTTTTTTTCTCTATTCAGAAGACAAACCTATAGATGGCGATAATGACGAAAGAGTATTTTTTATGTAGTTTTTGTTTATTAGACAATTATTCCAGCAATTGAAATAGGGGAAAATATCACTCTACTTTATATATAAGATAAGAAATGTAATTTTTTAGATTGAAGTAATAATCTATTATTTGGCATAGACTGGACCCTTTAACTGATTAATATTAAATGTTAATACTCTGTTTAGTAATGCTCAATTATTAAGACTAATTATAATCCGTTACCCAGTATAAGCAAGTTGTTTCTGCTAGTTAAAAAAGAAATATAGATATATTTTTTAAGTCTCCATTTTTTGTTTTTTTTTCTTGCACAGTTAAAATAAATTGAAAACAGCCGAAAATGAAACAAAAATAGAGTCGGACTTACATGACCCGATTTCAAGCCCACCAATAAACCTTCTTTACCGACAGGTCCACCAGTCACTTTAATATATCGAATTTGGCTCTCAAGGGTCCACTCCTTTTCTTTGACTCCTTGTAATGTAAAACACTGCAGAAGTTTACCCTGAAAAAAAATAATAATAATAAAGAAGTCACATAAGTTGGACATTAGTCAATATACATTTAAATTCAAACATTGGCTCTCATCAGTAACAAGTTTAAACGTCCCATTCCATGCACACTTTTTTTGTGAAGTGCTACTTGAATCTTTCGCCTATATAACTAAGAGTTTAGAATAATAAAAATAATTTTAACAATTACACAACTTATTCATCAAATATTATTTTGATTATTTGTGAAGGTAATTTGTTCAACGACAATGTTATTTTTAGTGCATTTGTTTCTTTTTTTTTTTTAAACTTAGTTCACCCCAAACAAGGCAAGTTGCCACTGTAGACATAAGGGGCTACTGAACTGAGAATTAGGGTAAAAAGTTTAGGGGGTCATCCTAAATTGAGAGCTGTGCAGCGAGATGCTTTTTTCTGGACTATCTCTATAACAAAAACTTTCAATATCCGTTTTTCAGGACCTTGCATGACGTAAGGCTTAGCTATAATTCTGGCAGCAACTGAATGTATTTTCAATGTTCAAATCTCTACTACGTCATGTAATCAAGCTAAACAATCAACTGTCTAGTTTTCATGAGATTCTAGATGATTCTTATATCATTTGCCGTTAACGATACTACATAAAAAACATTACCATTAAACAACATTCAAGTAACATTTTGAAACATATTGAAATAATTGATGCAGTTGTATTCATTTTTTACTATGAAAAGTATTAATTTTTTTTTAATTTTCTTTCACATATGGAAAATCTTCCTGTTAAATATGCCACACAGTTTTTCCTGCTTTCTATTTCATATATCATTATGCAATATTTTTAATATTACAGACAAAAATCAGCATTTTTATAAACAAACACTTAGTGAGTACTATTTTAGTATTATGAGTATTAGGGTATCTTTAAGAATGATCAGTACAGTCGCGGACGGGGTCCAAAAAACTAACGAGAACGGGGTTATAAAAATAAATATGCAACAAGTGAGTTTAACCTACGTCGAGAAGAGATATTTGTCTACTTACCTATGATATTTGTTTGTATTTTTACGTAGTATAAATGGGTTTTTATTAGATGTAAAAAAAAATTTTGTGTTCATTTTTTACTCGTACTTTTTTCTAGACAAAATGGCGTCTTGTGCTTACTTCCTTACGAGCAAGCGCCATTTTTTTTTGCAATGTTCTTGTGACAAAACTATTGATTTCTAATAAATAGCAGTTGGAACGGTTTAAAAATACAAACAAATATCACAGGTCAGTTTTAAATTAACTTTTATCGACGACAGTTACTTTTATTTGTTGTATATTTGTTTTTTGAGCGTTTTCAGCGTACTGATCATTCTAAAAGATACCCGAGTATTATATTAATAGTAAAATTAGGTGTATAATAATTTTTACTGTCCTGTAACACACAACGTATACCAAGACTGCTTCATGCTAAATTTGGTGCAATTCTGGCCAATAGGTTTGGCATCTATAAGTGGCATACACCCCTGCACCCACATAGGGAAAATGCTCAATTATGAAAACTATAAATGATTCCCTTAGACTTGTGACAAAATAGGGTGGAGGAGTCCTTCCTGATATTAGGTTTTTCAAAAGGTCATCCTTAGGTGCTGAAAGAGTGACATTGGTAGAACAACCGACGGCATGGAAGTGTGAAAATCAACATTGGCCATCAATCAACAAAAGATAAATAAAATTATTTTTCTTGAAGTGACCAAAAATTCCTGTGTTGCATCGCTTCTATCTTTTTTGATCATTGCCATCCATAACTGGTAGCTGTCAAGTGTCGGTTGTAAACTTTACACAAATCGATTTTAATGGTTCAAATCTGTTATTGTTTGCCTGACCAGAGAAAATGTTTTGTGATCCATGGTATTAATTGCCTTTTAGATGTTCCTAAACTCCTCCAAGTCAGAGGGGAGGGGCTTATGAACTCTCTGAGACATCTACTTCTTGCCTATGACGTAACAGCCGCACAAGACTTCCTCTCCCCCTATCCCTCAATATACAGTGTTTTGCAAAATCGGTGCCATAACTTTGGGATTATGTTGTATATGTGTACAGTAGCCTTTTTGTGTTGCTTTTGTAATAGCACTCCATTACTAGCGTAATTTTATTTCCCTTGAGTGGTCTTTGGTTTGCATATTTATTTACCTGAGTTTGAGCTGTTGTATCCTGTTACCTGAAATAAGAAGGCCAACATTTGCAGGATGCCGACCAGGTCCCCCATGTTGGCTATCAAAGGAGCCTCTGCTGATTATGATGCTCAGAGCTTCATTCTGATCCCCACAGCTTTTATATTTGTTTGGTGTCATTTTTTCATGATTTTGTTAGTGTACATGGTAACACTTATTTTACCTGTGAGTGTTTATCTATCCCATATGTTGAAATAACAGTGCACTATCACACACATTGTACGTGTTAGATGTTTACAATAAAGAATGTTAATCAGTATTTATATCTTCTTCTTTCATTTGCTTCACAGCATCTCACTGTTAGATCACCAGCTCGATTGAGAAAAGCCATGCTAATGTTTTGTTGTCTAGCACAGCTATGCCAGCTTTGCCGTTGGGTGGTCGATGTTTGAGGCATGACTCGATGATGTGGTCTACTGTCTGTTCAGAGTGACCACAGTCGCAGACAGCCGAGTCCCTGAGTCCCCATCCTTTCATGGTCACGGCGAAACGGCCGACACCTGTCCTGAGGCGATTGAGCATTGTCCACTGCCGGCGAGGGAGGTCCATGCATGGTAGGTTATCCAGGTCCTCAACAAATCTGTGCAACCTTGATTTATCTGCTGCCTGCCATTCCTCTGTCCAGCGACGTTTCAGCCAAATTCGTTGTGTGACGTCACCAAGTGTTGAAAGCAGGAGCTGGTGGGCAGCTCTGAGAATGAGCATCGTGACTTCAGGCGAGCTCGTGGAGGGGTCTCTGTGGCAAGCTTGTGGAGAAGGTGGTCCTCATCGATGGTGGCTTTTCTTGACAGTGCAAGGACAGCCACCTCATGGCACAGGGTTGATGGTGCGATGCTGGCGAGTATTGGTAGTTGTTTGATTGGTGTGGCGCGCAAGCAGCCAGAGACTGTGCGTAAGGCGATGTTGAGCATTACGTCCAGCTTCTTGGTGTGGGATCTCCTGCACCAGGCTGGGGAGCAGCGAATATTTATATCAATGGCCTATAACTCGGAAACCAAGTGTTTCCAGACCTTATATACACATATACAACATCATTCCTAAGTTTTTATGTAAGCATAGATTTAAAAAGGGAAAAGAAATTGAAGAAAAGAAAAAGGAAAGGGTACGGTAAAATGAGTAGGGAAAGAAAGGCAGAGGCTTAACATGCCAGCAACCTATTGTTACGGTGCGTTTCAAGTCATTTACTCTGCTCAACGTGGGTTAAGCAGCATTGTCCTCTGAGCATAAAATCCTGTAGATTCAACACTAGTAAATTACGGACAAATACAAAGTCACGATTAGCAAAAACGACTTACCAAGCAGAGAATAATATTTTGGGCCGTGACCACGAGTAAATTGAAAGAGATTTTCTTTTTTATTTTTTCCTTCACTTTGTAGCGCATGTCATTTGAATCACTTGTATACTGCTCGTAGATAATAATCTTGTCTGACACTTGCACCTGTAAGAGAAATAAAAATAAGGATAGAATTTGAAAGCAAGTTCTTTCGAGATGCATAAAGTAACATAGTAAATATTTGGAATAGGGATTTCCAACCGGTGAACATTATCTCAAAGTGTGGTTACATGCTATGGGGAGCATATGTGTTCTGACTGGTTGCGCTGTCAACTTTTCTAAGCTGAAGCTGTGTTCATCTGCAGAATTTTAGTATTGACGCAACTTCGTGGGGGACTTGGGTAAGCAGTCAGTTCCGTCAGCAACTCAAAAAACAAGAAAAACTTGCCGTAAAGCAAAACACATATTTATTGGAACACGGGTGCGTACGAATAATAAAAACAAAAATTTATGTTGCTCTTGTTGGGGAGAAAAGAAAAGTTGAGGAATTTGACAGGTGCTAAATCTTGATTGAGAAACTTTTTAGTTTACTTTATGCTTTTATCTTTTAGAGGTTGAATTGGAATGTATTCATAGTCTTTTTTTATTCCTGTCTTCGACCAGTCGCCGTGTTCGGTCTCTCTCTCAGTCTGTCTGTCTGTCTGTCTCTCAGACAGATCGACTGTTTTCCGAGGAACCCTCCAAAAGACAGCTCTGTTATTGAGAACTTTTATCTGAGGAGAGTTTTGTGTTTGATTAACTCACAGACAGTGTCGCATTTTCTGCTATCATACGATTGGTCAGTCAATGAGAGCCTTTGTTTCCCCATGAAGTTGGCTCATCCAGTCAAGCTACATTTCAAAGATTAAAAAACTTTACTATTTTTTCACAGGTAAGTATATTTATCAGATATGGCAGATTTACTCTGTAATCTTTTAAATCATGTACACAATTTGGTCATCCCTTGATATTTTTTACCTACAGAATACGTGATTAAAATCTATAGATATCTATAAGATATTCCAGCTTTCAACACAAGTGTCCAGTGGAGACATTTTGAAGTTGCTAACAAAAGTTTAGTCCTAACCAAATTGGTTTTTAATAATAATCAATCTGACTCAAAAATAATTTCTTGATAAATCGGTTGCATCAGACAAATGTTTTTCTTCAGTTGTCATTCAGACAGGAAAACTATAACCTTTGAAAATGCGATTTTAACATGACTTTTTAAATCTTAAAAATAAAACTGTTCATTGCAAGTAAAAATAAGATTTGGTGACACTTAGCTATACATGTCGTCTCAAAAGTGTGTTAACCATAATTTCTTTTAATTAATTGTTTCATAATTAATTTAAGTTAATTAATCAATTAATATTGCACCAGTACAATACCTAACCATGTCACAAAAGGGAGATAATTGTATCACTACACTACTCTTCAAAATCGATGAAATATTCTGTAGATGCCCAAAATCCTTTAGGAATATTACTTTTTGAAAACAGACCTCCTCGCCACCCCTCTCAAAATAGTTTCTTTTTTACTTTTTATGGGTGTGGAGATAACATTGGGGGAAGGACTTAATTTAATCTGGTGTCTCAACCTAAAAACAGTCTCAATTACATTTTTCTATGAAAGATGCAACCAGTCATTTTATATATCAGATATTTTTTTAGAAAAATTACTTACAGCCAATCTTTGCTTGTATATGGCAATTTTTTTGACAGTCTCCCGACATTTAATTCTCACTGCAAAGAGAGAATTATAAATAAGATGTACAGACAAATATTTTTTTAAAGCGAAAAAACAGAAATATTTGCAAAAGTGTTACAATATTTCTCAGATGAGGAATTGTTGTCATTTAAATTTTTTACATGTTGCAATCGAAGTATGAAATATGAGTATGGGTAAATAATCAAACAAAACATGAGTTTTATAAATCCAAAGAAAAAGAAAGACTATGTGTTGACAAGGACAATTGAGTTCTATTAAACACATAGTCTAGTGGATAAAATGTTTGTTACAAAATCTCTCAAACTGAATTTTACTAAGAAGCTGTAAGTTGAATTCGCAGAATATGAATATTCTAAGTCAAGTGTATTAAATAAAGAGTTCATCAGCTTAAAATTCCTGGATTATAAAAAAATGTATGAATTTTTCCAAATGTATGAATTGCTCTACATAAAATTGAAAATGGTAATTACGTATCGTTCGCTTATGATGACCAATTGTAGTGGAGAAAGAATTGAAAGAGAATGGAGAGAGAAGCATCATGAGACAAGACAGACTAAATAATTTAACATTCATTAACAGTATACATGATATTGACATTCTGGTATAGTAGGCAATACGAGAAAAGGCAAAATAGGTTGCTGGCATGTTAAGCCTCTGCCTTTCTTTCCCTACTCATTTTACCTTACTCTTTCCTTTTTCTTTTCTTCAATTTCTTTTTCCTTCTTAAATCTATGCTTACATAAAAATGGAAAGGGGAATTACATAGAACAACTGTCTACAACAATGTCCACAAAATCAGATCATATGACCAATGCACAATAATGGAATTGTACTTCTATTTGTATAGGTAAAGGAGTTATCTACTCCTGTGTTGAGATAGTAAACAGGAGTTATCTGCCCATGGTACAGGAAGTAGCATGAGTTATCTGCCCCTTATTACTATATAAGAGACTGTGGGGGCAGCCATTTGCAATTCAGTAGTGAACAGTGACAGACATTACATTTTCCATACTTTACATGGCGCTATGAACAGGATTAAAAATAGAACGACCAAAATGTTGTGAAAATCTCTTGTCAATAGTTGAAAAGAAAAATGAATTACTGTGTGACCCTTCGAAATTTTAAAGGAATTTTGAAGCATTTAAACTGTCAAATAGAAAGTCAGTTAAACTGGCTTTCAAATCCTTAGCAAATCCTCACGTATAAAAAGATTGAAACTTTTGGATGCTTTTTACAATAATTTTATAAATAGTGATTAAAAATTAGTCATAGTTTTATAACAATTTGTTTCAATTAATGATTTAATGACCAAACGATAATTGAATTTAACTTTCAAAATAATAATTTGAAAAAAAAAAAATAATTTGGTAAAACAAAACAAATATTTAAAAAAGGCAAAGCAAAAATGAAAGTAAAATGATTCCCGGGTAACATCAGTTAGGTACAGAGGAGGATGAGGATGAGGATGAGGATGATGATGATGATGATGATGATGATTGATTTACATAGAAATATAATTTCTGTTCCACTATCCAACCAATAATTTATAAATATGTACCTTTTTCTTCTGTTATGAGGTGTTGTATAATAACATCTGTCATGTTTTCTCGGTAGGCATATCGCTCTTTGTATAAGCCATGAATTGTTGCCATCATCAGCCGATAAAATTTCAGTGTTCCAACATGGCAGCCGAGTACCTGTCATCAATTCATTAACATTTTAGATATTTTGCAGAAAAACATAAAAATTACTCATAGCAAAAAATCTTGCCAATTAAAAAATGGCTTTTCAACCTGAAAAGAACAGGTTTAACATGACACATATCTGACGTCACTCTTCCAAATGTACAAAATATCAATTTATATATTACAAAAACTGTGTAGATCTTGCTTGTTATCTTGCTGGTTTGTTTGTCTCCATTCACACTGAATGACATCATCATTTTGTGACGTCATCCATTCAAACAGAGGTGGGGTTAACTGCACAGTGGATGACATCACTAAAAGATGATATCATTCATTGAAACAAAGAGATGGAGTGTTATCATCATAACGTTTCGGGCTTCTTCAGGTGTATCTCTTTGAACTCGGAAAGAAGGCTGGAGGTTACAGCAGCCGAAACGTTGTGATGATAACACTCAAGATGAGAAATGTAGTCCAAATAACCAAAATTATGCAAATTATGAATCCTCATCTCAAAAATTCAAAAAATATAAAGAGATGGAGGATTACCGGGTCACAAAATGATGACATCATCCATCAAACCAGAGATAGAGAGGTGGGGGGTATCCTTTCTCGAAAGGTCACGCTCGTCTACTAAATGAACCCTATAAACTCCTGAGGGTCTAGTATAATACTAAAACTCTGATAATCTTGCTTGCTCAGTTGCATGTTTGTTTGTACATTGACTGTTTTAGATGGTGGTAGAAAAGGTCAATGAGATAAGAAGTGGTGGGAGGAGAGGAATAGAGAAGGGGAATAGATGGGTGGTGAAGTAGTAGCAGCAGCAGCTCCCTAAACATCAATCCTTCTTCACTGTCGTAAGGCAGGGGCAAGGAAAACGTGGTAGTGTCAGAGTTACCCGGCAAACAGGTTTTAGATCAAGAATTTGTTGACGTAAGCAAGTTTCAAATATATTTACAAAAGCATGTCACGTCAAAAAATAAAGAATTTTATTATTCGTATTATTATCTTACTTCCTTAACCCCTATTTCTCTTCCAAGGGGTTGTCGGCTTAATATGTTCAGAGTTATTTCTCTTGAATCATATTCAAGTAATCTCGCATGAATTATACTGCCAACAAAAGAATAAACTCAACAATTATGAAGTACAAAAAACGACTAACACAAGCATGTGCAAGATTCAAAAAAGGAGGTTTGTCTTCTTTCTAGCATAGGTCTACATTTTGAAAGTTTAAACGACTGACGTGTTTACCATCAGACATCCTAGTACAGGTCACAACTATCGTTCGCAGACAGATATTCAATCATGGTCCTTTTCTACTGGTTGCAAAAGCTGTTATCAGAATACTTCCCAGATAATACATATTTACTTTATATAGTCGATGTATTCTCTATAATCTGTTTGCCCTGACAAGCCATGTTATTTCCATTGTTTAGATACTTTTAATGTGGATTCGTCTCGTAGTAACTATGTCTATGATTGTCACCCCCTTTTATGTGTCTGTTGTATGATGTCCCTCTTATGTTTGTCTTTAAAAAACATTTTCTGTGAAAAATTTGATTTAATTTGTTTTACGGCATATCAACCCTTTTTAGTTATTTAATGTCAACTCCACTTATTTTGGTAAAGGTTTTTGTATTTTACGTTATTAATATCTTCAAATATTTAATAGATTCTATTTTCTATATAAATCATTTGTAAATTAATTTCTACCATATATGCATATTTTGTAAATAAACAGTCTGCAGTCGATAAAATAGGGGATTTGGTTTGGCTTATTGGGCTTATAGATATTTGTAGAAAACTGCTGGACGCGAGATGCTTGTTTGATCGTTGTTTACTTTTCAACTGTGATCGGCAGACGGCTTCTTTTATCCAAGGGCGATAACTCTTTTCTCTGATTCAAGGGAAATAACTTGATTCTGTTTTGTTAGGTTGCCCTAACATCTCCCCGTTTAATTCTTTAACTGTACCGAGTACATTTGGGGTTTACTTGGAGGTGCTTTACTTGAGTGTAGCTGTGCTTTGGCCAACTCCTGTGAGGTCTTTCATAATTCCCATTTGTATTTGTCTGATTGGGAGGTGATGGAGATGGCAGTTCGAATGTGTCCATTAGCAGATCGACCAGAATGGTTGTTCTGTTATCAACTCCTGGTTGGATTGCCCAACAACAATGATTTCATCTAAGTACACAGCTGCACTTTCCACACCAGTGAGCATTGTGTCCATGAAATATTGCAGGGGCTGTTTTTACCGCAAAAGGTAAACGAGTGAATTGGAATAATCCATGGTGTGTGTTAATACTAAGCAGCTCCCTGGAGGTTTCTGCTACTTCGACTCCCACTGTCTTCAATGAGACGACTATAAGTTCCACCCTGACGTTATAAAATAATTCCTTCATGGTGTCAACATTGTAGCATCTGTGTCGCATGAGGGTAAAATCAACACATTCAATCATAAAGTGTCTCACTGTATATGGGACATCACAAATCGTACACCATGGTGGCTCCTTCTGCTCAAAGAGGAATGAATGAGTGGCTTTTGTGTGGTCAATACGGAATGAGGAGAGGCCAACCTCCTTCCTTCGTAACTTACTACAGCACTGTTTCTATTCTCGCAAATCAAGTCGCATTGTTAGTAATTTATTGGAGATGTTATTGCTCCAGCAGAACTGCCATTTCTCGCAAATATATGTCTGAATGTTTATCTTAGCATCTGTGTATGGAATGTTAAATTTGTCGTGGAGGGGCTCCTTCTGGGCAGTTTTGGCTGCTATGTTGGCCTTATCATTTCCTCGGATTCCCACATGACTTGAAATCCAACAAAGTATGACTGCTTTGGTGTCTGGCAATGATCTTAATCTACATAATAATTTAATGATCAGTGCATTATCCAATTTTCTATTTTCTAATGTTGTCAATACCAAACACGTGTTTAAGAAAATGATTAAATTTTCCCTTTTACTTTCAAAGATGATATTGAGTGCTAGATTTATGGCACCGGATTTTGCGCTAAAAATAGATGCTTTCTTAGGAAGATATTATTGCTGAATAATTTGGTTATCATGTACAGTTGCACATCCTGTTGTATCTTTGTCCTTAAATTCATCTGAAAAATAGCAGTACGTTTGGGATAAAAATCCAGGATTTGATTTCACTTTTCCTGGAGAATAAGAGGATGTGTGGTAGCTTTATTGATTTGTTCATTTCCAGAACTACATTTCATTGCTTGATTTCCCAGGGTGGAATTGATGGTTTGATGGTATCATTTATATTGATGGTTTGATGGCATCATGTATATTGATGATTTGATGGTATCATGTATATTGATGGTTTGATGGTAGCATGTATATTGATGGTTTGATGGTATCATGTATATTGATGGTTTGATGGTATCATGTATGTTGATGGTTTGATGGTATCATGTATATTGATGGTTTGATGGTATCATGTATGTTGATGGTTTGATGGTATCATGTATATTGATGGTTTGATGGTATCATGTATGTTGATGGTTTGATGGTATCATGTAAATTGATGGTTTGAGGGTATCATGTATGTTGATGGTTTGATGGTAGCATGTATATTGATGGTTTGATGGTATCATGTATATTGATGGTTTGATGGTATCATGTATATTAATGGTATCATGTATATTGATGGTTTGATGGTATCATGTATATTGATGGTTTGATGGTATCATGTATATTGATGGTTTGATGGTATCATGTATATTAATGGTATCATGTATATTGATGGTTTGATGGTATCATGTATATTGATGGTTTGATGATATCATGTATATTGATGGTAACATGTATATTAATGGTTTGATGGTATCATGTATATTGATGGTATAATGTATGTTGATGGTTTGATGGTAAAATGTATATTGATGGTTTGATGGTATCATGTATATTGATGGTTTGATGGTATCATGTATATTGATGGTATCATGTATATTGATGGTTTGATGGTAACATGTATATTGATAGTTTGATGGTAACATGTATATTGATGGTTTGATGGTATCATGTATATTGATGGTTTGATGGTATCATGTATATTGATGGTTTGAGGGTATCATGTATATTGATGGTTTGATGGTATCATGTATATTGATGGTTTGAGGGTATCATGTATGTTGATGGTTTGATGGTAGCATGTATATTGATGGTTTGATGGTATCATGTATATTGATGGTTTGATGGTATCATGTATATTAATGGTATCATGTATATTGATGGTTTGATGGTAACATGTATATTGATAGTTTGATGGTAACATGTATATTGATGGTTTGATGGTATCATGTATATTGATGGTATCATGTATATTGATGGTTTGATGGTACCATGTATATTGATGGTTTGTCTTCGTTTTTAGGGACAGACATGCACAGATGGAGAGGTGTTCTCCTTGATTATATATATTGATGGTTTGATGATATCATGTATATTCTTGAGTGGAACGTTTGTTTTTTACATTTATTGATTCCATTTGAAGGCCAATATGTTTTATTGCAGTTTCTTTCTCTGGTACAGTTCTTTGTATTTTGATTTGAATATGATATTATAGGCTGGATTTAGTGGGCACGATTTTAAGTTTAAGTAGTATTGTAAGGCCAGTTTCTGTTTTCTTAGGGTTAGAAGAGCTTCATGTGCTTCTACATATAAACTTTGTACTGGGGACCTTTGCACGGGTTCCCAGCGCCAGTTGCAGCCCTTTGTAATGTACAGGTTCTAATGTTTTTAGGTATGATTTTTATGCTGATCCATAGCTGAAGCACTTGTTAACAAGTGTTCGGTATAATTTTAGTAATGTATATTTGTCTGCACCCCAGTCTGTGTGTGCCACTACTTTCATCAATTGGATGGCTTTATTGTATTTTATTCTTAGTTGTTTTATATGGGGGATAAACGTTAATTTTGAGTCAAAGATGATTCCAACGAATTTATGCTGCTATACCAGAGGTATGTCTATGCCTTCTAGTTTTAAAACTGGTTCACAGTGCATGATCCTGCCGGTTCATGAACCGCTCAGCCCCCAGGATCCTTTTCTCAGACATCACAATTCACTACCCATAGCTAACAGATGGCCACTTCGAGAAACTTCTACCCCCTGCAGAGGGTGCAGTCAGTGTATTCTGAGGCTCTGCTGACAGGATTGGATGTAGCTTTAGTGTCTTTCCCAGGACAGGTTCTATTTAACCCATAGATGGGGCCCTAACAAGTATTACAACTCCATGGCAACTAATGGGCAACTCTACACTACCTACAGCTCTCAAATGGGGGGCTCACCACTTTGTGTTTTTTAAGGTCATACCCAGGGCAGGCGGTGAGAAATAAATGCACATGTATGCAAATTCAAACACCTCTTTATCATTATTAGTGTTTCTTCATCATTGTCTTTTTTCCCCTTTATATTCCGACTTTGTGTTATCTTTGGAAACAACATATTCAACATGATAGGGCTTGGAGAAGGGGCTCCAACATGTGCATTGTTACAGAAACAATAAATTATTCTAATTTTATAGGGTCACTAGCAGGGCTACGCGATGTTGCCCAGGTTAAAGTGTGGGATAGCATCATATGCAACATCATGGTAGGAAGAGTTTACTTTAACAGCAACCTTGATGCTGTCAGCTAGATATCTAACTTACCAGGCTATTCAGATATATGTTAATAATCTTAAACTAATGCTAATAAATAGATTAATTTCATTGTGCAACATGTTTGAAAATTGTCATTAGCTTCTTTTAAGGGTAGCCAGAGACGCAAAAATACTTCCATTATGTTCATATGGAAATTGTGCATGTGAATACAATTATATTGAAAGTATACTTCCTAGTATGTCTTCGTTTTTAGGGACAGTCATGCACAGACAGAGAGGTGTTCTCCTTGATTATATATATATATATATATATATATATATATATATATATATATATATATATATATATATATATATATATTTTATTTCAATCAAAGGGAAAACTGTTTTCAGTGGAGGGGTTGTGCCGCCGGAGACCATCTTAATATTATCAAAATTTGCTGAAATTTGGGGAATAGACATAATTTTTGGTCATTTATCTATTGTTTGAATTTTATTTGAATCTAAGGGAAAACAGTTTTCAGGGTGTGTGGGGGGGGGGGGGCAGTGTTGAAGTGATATATTTCTTATATAGCCTATGACCTTCACTGAGAGGTCAGTAGTCCACATGCCAATTTTCAAACAATTCTGTCTAGCGGTTTGGGTGAACATAAGACACAAAGATCAGGCTGACACACACACACACACACACACACACACAGTTACTATTTTATATATATAGATTATTATGTTACAGCATTACATAGGGCCATACCTTGATATCTTTTAGCTGCTTATCATGAAATAGGTATTAATGGTATTAATGGAGAGCTGGGAAGAGAAGTGTGAGTAGTTGTTAGTTGTAGGTTTGGTGTGGGATATATATGATGGAAACGTATAGAAGAAATCGTGGTTCAAAATATCAATCTCACCACATTATTTGAATCTGGCTGAATATCTCCACAGACGATCCAAGATGTGTCACTTTCATAAATCATTTCCAGTTTCACTCCAGTTTTGCTATAGAGATAACACTGTTTGTTGGATCCGCCAACCACAATGAATTCCCCATTTGAAAACCATTTCAGAAAACACGGATCATATCCAAGGTATGCATCACGGCCAATCTAGAACGAAAGATCGAAAGAAAATCTCACATGAAAATGAAAACTGGTATTAATTCATTCTAATAATAACGGCTAAAGATGTAAAAATATTGTTGTCTGCATTAGATGTTAGTAAAAATGTTCAGTAAATTATGCATCAAGGAGGGTGCTCAAAGCTGGCAGCCTTGTGCTAGACTGGTGCAGGTGCAAAACAAAAAATAAAATAATATGAGATTGACCTTTAGACATGATATAGAAATAAAAGTCACAAGTGATCACATTCAGGTGCATGAGTGAAAAAAGAAGTTAACAAAAATTACTTTTCATAATGGAAAGTAAAGTTCTGAGGGTGAATGTTTCAAAGACCAAAGTGATGATCAGTGGTTGTAGCATTGGAAAGTCCTCGGAAAGAGGAAAGTTCCTCTGCTTAGTTTGTGGAAAGGGAGTTGGAACAGACTCAATTTGTTATGTACTTGTGTAATAACATTTACATGTCCATGTGTAAAGATGACGTTAGAATGGGAAATTTCCACTATGCGTATTGGCAGTTACGTTACAGATAGGAAGTCACTAGTGTGACATGGCAAATGAGCAATTCAGATGTTTACCTTGTCACTGAATTGGCAGAGAGGGTGGTTAGGTTTTTTTATAGTTGTTACGACGATGAGTGATGGGTTGGGGGTATTATGTGTGTATACATGTATACTGTAAAAATAAAACTCCAAAACGATTGTTCAAACCCAAGTGAATTTGTGCTGTTCCTTTATTAATAACGTCTACGAGAGCTATTATTAAAAAGGAGAAGACATCAAACACAAGTTATTCGAGCTGTTTATGTGATGAGCTGCGGGGATCATAATGGGACACTTGTAAGCATTGGGTACACAGGAAGTGCAGTGGAATTATAGGTAGGTTGAGTGATGATGACCAGTTTGTATGCAAGAAATGTAAAACAATGCAGACGGATGGTAAGGCTGTTAAGGTTGTTCAGAAGTTTTGTTACTTTGGTGATACCATTGGAGCACAGGGAGAAGCTGGTGCTGATGTGATAGAAAGAGTTAGGAGTAGATGGAGTAAGTTCAGGGAGCTTCTACCATTATTAACCAGGAGAGCATTACCACTGTCAACCAAGGGAAGAGTCAATCAGGCATGTGTCTGCAGTGTGATGTTATATGGAAGTGAAACCTGCCCAGTGACGGTTGGGGTATGTGTGGCATGGAGAGAAATGATATGTCAATGATATGATGGATGTGTAATGTGAGTCTTAAAGACGGGCTTTGATCTGATGACCTCATAGGAAGATTAAATCTGGACAGTATAAGAGGATGTATGAAGAACTGAAGACTTTGATGGTTTGGCAACATTGAAACAATAGATAAAAGTTCTTGGATTAGTAGATGTAGAACAATTGAAGTAGCAGAGTCAGCCCAGTGGTGTAAATATCTCCTACTGCTGATTCTCTCTCGATTCTGGTGATACTATTATTTTCGTTCCGCTTCTGAGGATCTAAAAATTTCTAGTTTATTCTATGGGTCCTTGGGTCCTTGTTTCCTTGTGTGGTGAACAATGGGCAATAAACAATTCCCCTGCTATCCAACCACAATAATTTCATTTGCACAGCAACTGACAAGGCTGAACTACTTGCACAGCGTTTCGCCTTAAACTCCACTTTGGACTTCGCAAACCACACCCTCCCTAATTTTCCACTGCTGACAGAAGTCACACTCGATGACCTGGTAATCACCCCATCTCATGTTATGGACATCATAAAAAACCTTGACACCTCCAAAGCATGTGGGCCTGATCTTATACCAGTAATAGTAACAAAGAAATGATCTGCTGAACTGGCCCCTTCCGTCTCCAAACTCTACAACAAATGCCTTACTGAATCTTGCTTCCCCGATAGCTGGAAAATTACCTCTGTGGTACCAGTCTTCAAGAATTCTGGAGATAGAACTGACCCTCAGAATTATCACCCCATCAACCTACTCCCGCTCTTCGCTAAAATCTTTGAATCCTTAATCAATCTAACAATAGTTCGGCACCTAGTTAATACTAAACTTCTTTCTGACCATCAGTATGGATTTAGGCAAGCAAGGTCTACGGCAGATATACTAACGGTCATCTCCAAATGCATATACCATACACTAGGCAAGGCAGGGGAAGCTAGGGAGGTAGTGCTTGATATATCCAAAGCCTTTGACAAGGTCTGGCATAAAGGTATTTTCATAAAAATTGATTCATATGGTATTACTGGATGAATATTTAATATAATTAGATCCTTCCTATCCAACAGAAAGATCCAAGCCGTTCAGCCAAATAACAGGACATAAATGCAGGTGTGCTCCAGAGATCGATCTTTGGGCCTTTATTGTTCCTGATTTTCATAAACAACCTTCCTGATGACACTGAGTCAGAGATAGGTATATTTTCTGACGACACCACGCTCTACTCTCATCATGTTGGTAAAACGTACACACACATATTCAAGGCAATGGCTAAATCCTTAGAAAGTGACCTCCAGTCTGTAGTGGAATGGGGTCATAAATGGATGGTAACATTTCATGATGCTAAGAAAAAGCTCCTTTCTTTCAACAACTACAAGAAACATCTTCAACCGCCGATTGCCATGGCAAATAACACTACCTGAAAGTCCGATGTTCAAACTCCTCGGCCTAACATTCACAGATAATATGAATTGAAACAAATACATAGAAAACATTGCCACGGCTGCTGCAAGGAAGGTGGGCTCCCTCTACCGTACAAGAAAACTTCTCACACCTGACAGTATCCTATATATCTACAAAGCCACCATCCGCCCATGCATGGAGTATTGTTGTCACATCTGGGCTGGTGCACCATCCGCTAGTCTCTCCCTCTTAGACAAAGTTCAAAAAAGAGTCTCTAATCTAATAGGTCCTTCACTATCAACCAAACTCCAGTCCCTGTCCCATCGCTGCAATGTTGCATCCTTGTACTTGTTTTACAAATACTTCAATGGAATGTGCTCCAATGAACTTGCTGCTCTAGTGCCCCCTAGACGTAAATACACTCGACCAACCCGACAATCAACTAAATCCCATGTATTCACTGTGGAGGTCCCCAGATGCCGGAGAGCCTTCTACTTTAATAGCTTCTTTCCTCGAGCTGCTGGCCTTTGGATCTCCCTACCTGCTCCCTGTTTCCCTGACATGCAGAAATTTAAAACTAATGTGAACAAACATCTAGCTGCACAGCTCCCAATTTAGGATGATCCCCTAAACTTTCACCCTAATTCTCAATAGCACTTCACGTCTACAGTGGCAACTTGCCTTGTTTGAGGTGAACTGAGTTAAAAAAAAAAAAGAAAGAAAGAAACAGTCTTGGAAGCAACAGATTTTAGAATGTATTCTTCTTCTTTCATTTGCTTCACAGCATCTCACTGTTAGATCACCAGCTCGGTTGAGAAAAGCCATGCTAATGTTTTGTTGTCTAGCGCAGCTATGCCGGCTTTGCCGTTGGGTGGTCGATATTTAAGGCATGACTCTATGATGTGGTCTACTGTCTGTTCAGAGTGACCACAGTCACAGACAGCCGAGTCCCTGAGTCCCCAGCCTTTCATGGTCGTAGCAAAACGGCCGACACTTGTCCTGAGGTGATTGAGCATTGTCCACTGCCGGCGAGGGAGGTCCATGCCTGGTAGGTTATCCGGGTCCTCCACAAATCTGTGCAACCTTGATTTATCTGCTGCCTGCCATTCTTCTGTCCAGCAACGTTTCAGCCAGATCTGTTTTGTGACGTCACCGGGTGTTGAAAGCAAGAGCTGGTGGGCATGCTCCGAGAATGGGCGTCGTGACTTCAGGCGAGCTTGTGGAGGGGTCTCTGTGGCGAGCTTGTGGAGAAGGTGGTCCTCATCGATGATGGCTTTTCTTGACAGTGCAAGGACAGCTGCCTCACGGCGCAGGGTTGGTGGTGCGATGCCGGCGAGAATCAGTAGTTGGTTGATTGGTGTGGCGCGCAAGCAGCCAGAGACTGTGCGTAAGGGAGTGTTGAGCGTTACATCCAGCTTCTTAATGAATACTTATTAGAGAGAGATAGTGCAGATATTTTGTACTTAAACAATAGCAAACCTTTTCATTTTGTATCTCATTATTGTTTACTGATAACAATTTAAAAATTGGGAATTTCAAATAATATAATAAATATTGTGAAATATTTTTTGTCGGAAACAATTATTCTGAATCACACAATATACCGTTCAGTGTTCTTCATGGTTCGTTACTGGGACCATTGATTATATTTAAATAAATAAATGATTTCATTTTAATTAATGAATTATTTCATTTTAATTGTTATTACACATGTTTATTTTGTGTTTTATCTATTGTGATGATCGAGTGTATTTATAATCTCGCCGTTTCAAATAAGAAGTTTCTTTTAAACTGAGAAAAGATTTCTCAAAACGTGTGCTTGTTTATAATATGCGTTTAATCTCTGTTCAAAATTTCTCACATTCGACAGAATGAAATAAGTCGATATATTTGCGTACATATTTGCAAAATGATATGAAAGGAATGCTTACCTGCTTGCCAGAAAGTTGATAAAAGGAAAGTTTTTGTCCCCAATCAGCGATTGCAAGGACATCTAATATTTCATCACTTCCATAAAAACTGTATGTACTGCAAAAGAAGGGTCACATGGATTAGATATCAAGGAACATGAAGGGTCACATGGATTAGATATCAAAGAACATGAAGGGTCACATGGATTAGATATCAAGGAACATGAAGGGTCACATGGATTAGATATCAAGGAACATGAAGGGTCACATGGATTAGATATCAAGGAACATGAAGGGTCACATGGATTAGATATCAAGGAACATGAAGGGTCACATGGATTAGATATCAAGGAACATGAAGGGTCACATGGATTAGATATCAAGGAACATGAACAGAAGAAAAAAGCTGCACCAATGAACAAGAATAATGGTGTATTTGTACGTTTCAGCCGATGTAACCTCCAACCTTCTTTGGGTACATCTTTTCGAACTTGGGAATCATGGACACCTGCTGCAATAGATAAAGGTGTTGATTAACAATCGGTTTTAAAGTGAAAGTCTTCTGGAGGTTTACGGTTCAATCCTCACTACAGGTAATAATAACTAAAAATAACATTTAATTAACACTTCTACCTGGTCATCGATGATGGAATGAGAAAAGTCTACCATCGTGGATCAAATAAAGAATTTGGTTCAAAATTCTGTATAGGTTCCCGAGTTTGAAAAGATGCATTCGAAGAAGATCAGAGGTTACATCGACCAAAACGTTGTGAATATAACAACCAAGATAAGAATAGTAGTCCATTGTTTTTTACTTTAATTCACCCCACTGAGAATTAGGGGCCATACCTACAGGAGTATCCTGAGTGGGGATTTGTGCAGCGAGATGTTTGTTCCCCTTACATTCAAACTTCTGCATGTTGGTACAGTCAGGGAAAGAGGGAGCAGGGAGAGAATTCCAAAGGCTAGCAGTTCGAGGAAAGAAGCTAAGAGTAGAAATCCCTCCAGCATCTAGGGATCTTTACAGTGAAAGGGTTGGATTTTGTTGCTAGTTGAGTGGGTCGAAGGTATTTTCGTTGAGGAGGTACAAGGCGATGGGACAGGGTCTGAAGCTTGGCAGACAGTGTGAGACCTATTAGATTAGAGGCTTTTTTTTTGGGACCCTATCTAAGAGGGAGAGGCTAGTAGTTGGTGCACTAGACCAGATGTGAAAACAATACTCTATGCAGGGGGGAGGGGAGTGGCAGCTTTATAGAGATATGTTAAGTATTGTATATTAAATAAAAACAATCCCTAACGCAATACATAAATCATGATTTTATTTTACAAAAAGCTAAGTTGTTTTCAACTAATGCTGACATGAATAACATATTCGGACGACACCTGTAAACTAGAAAATTACCCGTTATTGACTCTACTAATTGTTTAATCCAAGAACACAACTCGACTTCCCAAATTTCGGACTGGGATCAAAGTGTAATATCTCACAAAGAAGAAAAAATCCTTTTTGAATAGTGCAATTTTTATTTTTGTCCCCTCTAGAATACCCTTTTTGTAGATAACCCACACATTAAAAATTGACCAGGTGTCTAACTTTTTTTTAAATTCCTATATTTCTTCTTCTTTTTTTGTGTCGGGTCTAAAAGAAAATTAAATTTAAAAAAAACGTGTTTGCTCTTTTGATACACTTTTATTACGGAAATAATTTTATTAGATTTTTGAATTATGGTACAATGACCCTAAATAAAATACAAATGAGAAGCGAGACTACATAAATACATGTAAACTTGTCCTCTCGTGCAACAGAATTTTCTTTAATTTTTTTTTTAATATTTAAATAAACATTAAAATTTAAAGTAAAAAACTGAGTATTTTATACTTATTTACAATATAACTATAAAATGTACTAATAATAATTTTGTTTTATTTTTAGCATAGTTTTATTCAATTAAATTTTTAAATAATATTTTTTTATTTTTAGCATTCTTTTATTCAATTAAATTTTTAAATAATATTTTTTTATTTTTAGCATTCTTTTATTCAATTAAATTTTTAAATATTTTTTTATTTTTAGCATTGTTTTATTCAATTACATTTTTAAATAATAATTTTATTTTATTTTTAGCATTGTTTTATGCAATTAAATTTTTAAATAATATTTTTTTTATTTTTAGCATTATTTTATTCAATTAAATTTTTAAATAATAATTTTTTATTTATAGCATTGTTTTATTCAATTAAATTTTTAAATAATATTTTTTTTATTTTTAGCATTGTTTTATTCAATTAAGTTTTTAAATAATAATTTTTATTATTTTTAGCATTGTTTTATGAAATTAAATTTTTAAATAATAATATTTTTTTTATTTCTAGCATTGTTTTATGCATCTTATGTTTAGCGACGCCATATAGAGGAAGGGGAAAGCGTGTCTGTTTGCTTCCTTCCATTAGCGACCGACGTCACATTTTTTTTTATTATTTTAATAAATAAAAATAAAGAAAATATACATACACACGCACGCATGCACGCACGCACATACAGAGCGAATTGATTTCCTCTTTCTGCACATGTTTTTCGCAATTTTATTAAAAAGGTCGAAATTACCAAACTGTTAATATGCGTGGTTACAACAAACTTATGAATGAAATGCTTAGAATTTAATACTTTGATTTCAAGCATTTCGAGTAGCGAACTTTGTGAAGCGATAGCAGACTTTGCGAAGTGCTAGTGAGCTGGCAAAGCCAGCTAGTATAATCTATATAATACCTTCAAATATCTTTGTTCGACACTCTGTGATGACAGCAACATCCTCAGCCGAGTTGCTGCGCGTGTCAATGCAACGTGGCACACCACGACAGGCTTCCTCGAGCTAGTTGGAACTAAATTCCAATGCTAACTATATCGAAGGTTGTATTTGAACAGTTAACATAACTAAAGGAAGAGAATGTGTGAGTCACAAAGTTGACTATCACTTTATTGAAATAATGGCATAATTCAAAAGACGTAGAATATTAACTTATCATCATCATCATCATCATCATAAGAGAATGAATGGCTTCCTTAGAAAGAGAAAATACTAAATAACAAAAAATTTGAAGCAGAAACCAATGGGTGAAAAAAAAAAATGAAAGTAATATTAAAACTAAAATTTTCATACAGCCCAACTCTAATAAATGTTAAAGAGCCATTTTTATTTTCTCATTAAGACTACATAAACACAATAAGGAGGTTAGACACAAGGCCAGTTTTATCTTACTCCCACAAGGTAAGATATGACCCAAGGTCGAGTCGGGGAAGGTGGGGTTTGAAAAGCCAGCGCCCGAGAAGGTGAGCACTCTGACCATTAAAAATTGCCTGGGCAGCCCTGTCGGCATTCCCTGGTAGGGGCGCCTCAGGCAGTAAGCAATAAACTTACTCCTCCCCAAAGAGGGGAGGCAAAGCCTGGGAGGGTGGACCTCCTAGAACTGCACAGGACAAACCCACAGACCGGCGGAATCAAGCCCCGAAGGACAAGATGACACCGGTCTATAGGGTGCAGTATCCATCCGAACAGATACTACACTTTCTTCCTAGCCAAAAGGCCAGGTAAGTATACACAGGTAAACACAGTAAGTATAAACTAGTTGAAAATCTCGCTAATTTTCTTACATTGAAAGCAGATAAGTTTATTCTTAAAATATCTATTTATCTTCATAATCGATTGAGGGCACTAAATGTATACACTAAGGTACACTGTACCAACGTTGACTTAACATGTCGTCTGATAAGAAATAAAAATTAAAAAGAATCAACAAAAAAAAACATAGCTATTAAGAAAATAGTGATATTATTTCCCCCTCCCCCCTGCATTTTGAAGTGTATTTATCATATGAACATATTCAATTTTTGTTTTAATCATGTTGAGGTACCATCAAACTTAGGATCACCAAAATGTGTAAAAATCAGGGGTTTTTTTTTTACATACTTGATGGGACACCAAGCAATACACCAAACAGGATTGTTGTGAGCATCCGGACGTTCAATGCGTACTTTCTCTTCTCCATTCTGAAATAATTAAATAACATTAAATTATCAAAACAATGGTAAAGGTTGTTCTTTCTTAAATCTAACAAATGTGAAATAGGAAAGAAGGACTGAAATATAATACTACTACTTCCTTTTTCTGCACCAAGTACCAAGCGCAACTTCCATGAACAAAGTTTCTTTCCTACATCATTCGATCTGTGGAACAAAATACCACAAGACTGCTTCCCAATTGTTTCCAACGTGATCGTCTTCAAGTCTAATGTAACCAAATACTTGTTGAGCCGCTTTCTTGGATACCTGCCCATTCCCCTTATCGTTTCCAATCCTCTCATGGTGGTGATCACCGTCCAACTGACAATCTATTTAACCCTTATCCTTGAGTGGCCCCTGAACCTTAAGTGATGACCAATCAGTAAAAAAAAAAAAAAACAAAGTCAGCTTTTATGATATTTTGTTAATTGTCGAAAAAAAATGAATTACTTTGTGACCCTCTGAAATTTAAAAGGAATTTAGAAGCATTTAAACTGTTGAATAGAAAACCATTTCTAGTTTTGAAATTCTTTGCAAATCTTCATGTATTAAAAGATTGAGAGTTTGTGAAACTTTTTTACATACAATTACTTTATGAATAGAGATTAAAACAACATTACCATAACAAAATAAGTTATACTTTTATAACAATTTGGTGAAATTAATAATTTAATGACCAAATGATACCGTAATAATTAAATTTAACTTTCAAAATCTTCCTTCTTTTTTAAAATTTGGTACAAAAAGAAACGGCATAGTTAAAAAAAAAAGAAAGCTAAATCAAAATTAAAGTAAAAAGACTCCCAGGCAACACCAGGTAGATTTAGCTAGTAGATTAGTAAAAGAATCAATGAATATATTTCAAATTATTTTTTTTTCTGTCTGAAAGATTATTTTAAACCAATCGTGAGTAATTATGAAAATGAGCGTCTTATTTGGTGTGAAAATGGAAGGAAGAAGGCAGAGAATGAGAGTAGAAAGATGACCATGGGTTTACTTTCATCAGCCTCGTAACTCTCGCTTCCCTTATTTTGTCCTTTAATCCTAACATTCCGTGAGCGATGTTTCTGAAAAAGGAGGAAGAATTGCTGTTTTCTGGATAGGAATCTATCCATATAACACTTATCGTTGGCTAGTTTTTAACCTTGAAGTCATATTTTTTTAGTTCCTTACATCAAGTGGCTTCATGCCTTGTCTGGGGCAATTTTCATAAAAAAAAAAAAAAGATCTATAATCTAACATTTGAATCATCAATAAACCATAAATCTGGTTCAACTAACTCTGCCACTCCTAACAGCATGCCATGCGAGTCATAACCGCTTTTCTCTGCAATATTTTATCACACCATTTTCTTTCATTATTGAGGCTTGCTATGCCTCTTTTAGCATCTACCTTCTTAAAAAGAATTGTTCAGAACAGTTACACTCTATTAATAAAATATCCACATATAGCGCAAGTTCTGTAAAATAGTTCATCTGATAGTTCTCAAAAATAACCTTGTAATTCCTATTTTTACCATTATTTCTGAATTCATTAAATTTCATCTTAAAACATCTGACGCTATAGCAGTTATTAATGTGATCTGGCCACTTGTTCTAAAAATGTATTACTCTATTAGAAAAAAAAATCAAATTCCTTTGGTTTTTAAAATCTGCTTTGACAATAACCTTCCAGACCGAAAAGAAATATTAAGAAATGTCTGCTATGGTTAGAAATGCCATTTATTATTTTGACATTTCAATTAAATCATCTCTAATTCTTTTCTCTCGTAAAGTAGTTAATCCTAATCTTTCTAATCTCTCTCTGTCAACAAATCTGTTATTAGTTTTGTCAGTCTTCTTCGTATGCCTTTCAACCTCAATATTACATTCCAATTTCAATGTCTGGACCCTGGAGACCAGATCAGAGTGCAATACTATTGAGAGCTTTCAGACAGGATTTTTAAAAGAATCAGAACTTACTATTATTAGTTAAAAATTCAATTGATTAATAGACTGAGTTTTTGAAATCTGCCTTGACAATAAATTTTGAATATTTTTCCGTTCACGCAATACTTGATATGAATAAGAAAGCAATCCGACCTTATTTCGAATGCTGACGGTCCCGTTGAAAAGGCCAAGTGCCATGTAAAGGCCGTCATTTGTCCAACTGCAGCAGGTAATACGACTATTGACCTTCGTCTTGTCTACCCGCTTCTCTTCAGGAGACCAAAGACCTGAAAAAAAAAAGTACCTCATAAATAAGTTCTAACATGGTGAGCATAGATACAAAATATATACATTGTATTGATGCAACACAACAATCTTTAAATATATACCAGACATTGTAATAACAACCAAGGAAAGTGTGGTTTTGATATGTGTATGTATTTACGTATACCTGGCCAGTTGGTTATATAACGGCTCTACCCCAACCCCATTTGTCTATTTCTCTGTTGCTATGTATTTGTTTTCATTTTTTTTAGATACTTCTTTTTCAATATATTTCGTTTTAATATTTTATTTTTTTATTCTGTTAATTTATAATTTTAACTTAGATTTAAGTAATATTGGTTTACATCTTTTCTTGTTTTATCTTAACTTTTACTCTTGAATTTTGTAGTTTTGAACTCTGATATCTTTTATACCCTAATTTAAAATCTCTATTTCAGTGTTATACAGGGTGGGCAAAAATAAGGGTCCTATTTTTTAAAATTCATAACTTTTTTATTTATTGATTTTTTTAATTTTTTTTTTTTAGAATAAGTAAAGAACCCCTTCTGAAGCAAGCATGAGCCGTATTAGCCCTAAGGAACGTACCCTCATTTAGAAAACATTATTTTTGCTTAAAAAACTCAAAACAGTGTAAAAAACAATACTTTAGTTTTTGTAAGTTTTAAGAAGTGTTTTTCGGCTAAAATTTGTTTTGTTTATTTCAAAAAATCTCGGAAGGGTCAGTCTACACACACATAAAGTTTGGTGAGTTTAACTTTTATTTTGTGGAAGTTATTCAAATTCAAGTTATTCAAATTTAAAGATAGGACCCTGTATATGTTGAAGTTCTATGTGAAAGATATGGGTTTACTGTGTGTATTGTTGCAATCGGAAGAAATCCCAATCGTATATTCTTTCCCTTGCCACGAATAGTAAAAGAAGAGGAAGGTGTACATGGGCAAACAGACGCTACAGTGTGTTTCTCTCTTTCTTTTACTCCTTTCTTTCTTCTTCCTCCTCCCTTGAGATGAGAGGCAGCAGATACTGAATGTAGATTTTCGTTCTTTCCCCACTTGAATCAAAAGGTGCGGCCACGAAAATGGATAGTGTATTACAATAAGAGAAAAATACAAGTGACTATTTGATAGATTATCCTAATTCATGGAAACCCCATGTTCGGCATTTAAAAAAGAATTTTATTAAGAAGTTAGTTGAAAAAAAGATTTTGAAGTGTTTACTTTAAGAGAGGGAGCTCTCTTCTATGAAAAGTTTGGACCTACTTGCCAGTCGGAATTGAAGACAAAGTCATCTTTCGGCTACTACCACAGACACTAATACTTGTACTAGCGATTTACCAACATTGATAGCGAATTATCCCCAAGATAAACACAGGCTCCTTTGTCATCTCTCTCTCTATATATATACATATTGGCTAAAGAACTGTTTCCCATTTCATGTTACACATACACCGCATCACATCCTCTCACTTCTTAATAAAACATCTATCTCTTAATTACCTCTTCATGGACCCTTTCATGAAATAAAACTTTCTTTGGTTATATACATTTTTGTTTGTGTTTCCTTCACTGTGCATTGTGTTTCGTTTTTTTCTTATCAGTGCCCACCTGACAGACAACTCATCTAGCCAACAATACATCATTGCCTAGACTTACGAAGCCATTGAATGGACGAAAATATACAAAATACCTTGAGTCATGAAAACCGGTTGTGACAGTATAGTATGTACATGCAAGTATATGTATGTATGTGCAGACAAGTGTATATGTATGCATTTATATAGCTGGTTGTTTTATGTTAATTGACTAGTATTTTATTTCATTATATTTTTACAACCATTTTAAATCCATGTTTAATCTATTAATAGTTGTATCCTATAATCTTAAAACTCGATCTTAATTAGTTTTAAAATTTTTTATATTTGTTGAGACCTCTTAAATCGCTTGTGTTTACTCTAACTGCAACGATTTATTTGAGGTGATTGGATCTAGTATGTGTATATATGTATATATGTATGTGAATATATATATATATATATATATATATATATATATATATAGGTATGTACATGTGTGTCTTTGTATATATATGTCTGTTTATATATTTGTGTGTGTATCATATGTATGTTTATGCGTATAAGTATGCAGGTTGGTCTTAGAAATGCCCTCAGGGGATCTATACTTGGAATGTGTATATATATATATATATATATATATATATATATATATATATATATATATATATATATTAGTATTTCATCTATCCACATAAAATTTTATAAGGAGATATAATTTTTATGTATCAATTTTCAGTATTTACTTCAACAGTGCTCGATATGTAAGTAGAGCTAGGTAGTAAGCTATGAAAATATATTTATGGCAATTAAGCTCCACAGAGGCTCCCGCATTTCATCCCCGGGGGGAAATCTTCAGGAATCTTAGCCTGAAGATTCCCCCCCCCCCCCCGGATGAAACGCGGGAGCCTCTGTGTAGCTTAATTGCCATAAATATATTTTCATAGTTTACTATATACATATATATCTCATATATATTATATATATATATATATATATATATATATATAAATTATATATATATATATATATATATATATATGTATGTGCATAATGTGTATATAAGTATGTGTGTGTCTATCTGTATACATATGAGGATATATATGGGTGTATGTGTATATGTGTGTATATATATAGATGTGCAGTATGTGTTTTGTGAGTAAATAGGTATGAATGGTGATGTAGGTGTGTGGGCTATTTTTATAGTAATACTGAAGGTGATATGCAGATATAGCCATAAAGTAGGGGGGGTATCTTGATATTCTCGGTTTATTTATGTATGTTTTACCACTTTGCTAGGTGAACCCTTCTGTATATATATACACGTGTATGAATGTGTATGATCGTATATTTTGTGTACACATTGATGAGATGACCTTCTAATATGCCTTGCTCCCTTTACAAATTTAAACTTCTCCTACCTCCCCACCCCCCCTCAGCGAAAACTTTCTGTGACAATTGAATTCATTTGCCTTTTCAGTATATTTACTGTGGACTGAGGAAGCTGGACTTGAAATAAAGTTGCAGCTAAAACATGTATGCACATATGTAGCCAAAAATGTTTGTATAAATTAAAATTTATACTAAAATACAGTTGTACTTGTTATTGAGAACTATCTTATAAACACTGTAGTTTCATTGGATTAACACTTATGAACCAATAACAATACAAACAATACATAAAGCTCCATCACTGTTGAGCACTCTACAACATGTCTTATTAAATACAAACATGGAAAGGAGTAACTTCGAAAAATCTCTTAAGAACAGGGAACATTATATATATATATATATATATATATATATATATATATATATATATATATATATATATTACTAGCAGAGCTACCCGGTGTTGCATAGGTTAGAGTGTGGGAGCATCATATGCAACATCATGGTAGGGAGAGTTTACTTTAACAGCAACCTTGATGCTGTCAGCTAGATATCTTACTCACCGAGCTATTCAGATATATGTTAATACTCTTAAACTAACGCTAATAAATAGATTAATTTCATTGTGTAACATGTTTGAAAATTGTCATTAGCTTCTGTAAGGGACAACCAGAGATGCAAAATACTTCTATTATGTTCACATGCAAATTGTGCATGTGAATACAATTGTATTGAAAGTACACTTCCTAGTATATCTTCGTTTTTAGGGACGGACATGCACAGACAAAGAGGTGTTCTCCTTGATTATATATATATATATATATATATATATATATATATTTTTTTTTTTTTTTTTTATTTGAATCAAAGGGAAAACAGTTTTCAGTGGAGGGTTGTGCCCCCAGGGACCATCTTAATATTATCAAAATTTGCTGAAATTTTGGGAATAGACATTACTTTTGGTCATTTACCTATGGTTTGAATTTCATTAGAATTTAAGGGAAAACAGTTTTCAGTGGGCAGGGGGGGCAGCGTTGAAGTGATATATTTCTTATATAGCCTATGACTTTCACTGAGAGGTCAGTAGTCCACATGCCAATTTTCAAGCAATTCTATCCAGCGATTTGGGTGAACATAAGACACAAAGATAAGGCAGACACACACACAGAGTTACTATTTTATATATATATATACACACTAGCAGGGCTACCCAGATTGCCTGGGGCCATAAAAAACAAAATAGAAGAGGTTAAAAAGTGTGTGTAACATCTTTATACAAAAACTCATATCTCTTTACCTATCTCAATCCGTCTCTCTATCTTTCTCTCTTTCCCCATTTTTACACATCTCTCTCCCCCACCTCTCTTTCATCTCCGCTCAGTCTATTTTTCTCTTGTTTGAGTTTCTAATATTCCCCCTCTCCCTTAATAATATAATGAAACCTATATTTATTTTAGTGTATTTCAGGGATACACTGAGTTGCTTGTCTTCTCCTATGTACCACTGTATTATTACACACAACCGCTTTATCTAGGAAATTGAGCACTGACTCCTGAGCAATGCGGAGTACCTTTTCTGGTATACAATAGTATAACAAAATACAGTGAAAAATCTTTCTTCCAGTCAACGTGACATTTAAAAACACCTGCTCTATGTAGGATTGCTACTTGCTTTATCTATGATATTGAGCACTTTGGATTAACTTATACAACTTATCAAATATAATACTGTATTATTACTATTATGGCTCCTGGACAACACTGAGTAAACAAAAGACAGAAAAGTTCTATGTCGGGACATAGCAACGCTGTGTTTAAACACACCTGCTCTATCTAGGATGTTGAGCACTTTTGGATTACTATATACCACTTACTAAATGTAATACTGTAATCTTACATTTATTGCTCCTGTTTAGAGTGCTACTGAAACCACCCAAATGAAATTAAAGATGCTTCCAGAGCATTACTAAAATCACCCTTTCCCCCTAGTTTCTTGTCCCCCTTCCTAGTCCAAAGAGAAGCTTAAGAAACGTTAAATAAAGAAATAACTGAGTCATTCCCAGAAGGAATACATTGAGATTACAGTGTTTTCTTTCCAAAAACTCAACCCCCCTGGACGAAATCTGCTTCATAGCCTCTTAGGGGTGCACTTAGAGATTCTGGAATACTTCCATTATCTTCCACGGTTAATTTTACATAAGAATACACTTTTAGATTTAATGTAGATATTCTAACCTTTCTTTCAATAGGACACACACAAACACACACACAGACATTGAGTTTTATATATAGAGATATATACAAGAAGTATACGCATCACAGGCCGGATCAAATTAATTCCTTGAACACAACAGTTTTGCATCACTTTTATGTCCCATTACGAAGATTAAAATCAATATATAATGATACTAAATCTTATGTCTAGAATCCTTATTCCAATTTTGATCAAAATCCATTACATGATCTTGATTCAAGAAATTGTAAGGCTTAAGCTTAATAGTATTAAGAATAAATTAAAATTCAAGGAATTTTGCTTAACTAGTGTCTAATGTCTATGGATCAAATTCAATGCAAATCTGAAATACTTTAATTTTCAAATAGGAGATTGTGCTCTTACTATGACCCCTAAAAACCCATTAAAATACTGAAATTTGGGGAATATTTATTAATTGATGTCTAATATCTATTATAAAATTTCATAAAAATCGCAGGTATCTGAATTTTCACAAAGGGCTTACACCTCCTTTTTTCTCCCTTTGTATATAACTAAATTAAAATAAATATAGCCCACATCACCCACCCTTACGCCTGGTAGTTGTGTTCCAAAATTCATAATAATCGGTTCATCAGTTTAGAAGTTTATTCTGTACAACAATATATATATATATATATATATATGATGGACTCTCCCGTCGATTTCGACGCATGAGTGCCCCGCCTGGGGCTGCCCGCACGTGAATTTGTAATTGCAAGGGTTGCGCAATCACCAACAACCGCTCTCCTGAGTCGGCATTGCTTGATTCCAATGGCAAGTAGTAGTACAAGACGACTGGAAACAATGCCGAGATAAGCAGAGAGCATATACAGCACCTGGTATTCCTAAATGGTCACCAATTTAGTACTGGCCAGGCTCGACGCCGCTTAATATATATATAAACATATGCACATACTTAATTTTTTATATACATGCACTCCTAAATGTTAAAGTTTTTAAAAAAATAATGTGCACATGTTACTCACCGTGTTGCCTAGAATATATATTCCATATTCATAATGATCCATTCATTAGTTTAAGAGATTTTCATGTACATATATATATATATATGAAAAAGGAAGGATGAGAGTAATCCGACGTAATGGGAAATGAAAAAGGAAAAACCAAGAGATATTTTTTATATATTCATCAACGTTTCGTCTTTATTTGTAAGACTTCCTCAGGATGATAATTTTAAGAAAAATGTCATGCAAGTACATCGAAATATTGGGTTGACATGATGGGTTGATGAGAAAAAGTAGTAGTTGTGGCTACTAAGAGTGCTGGACCAAGGTCCGGGTTGAGAGAAGTCAGTCAGTGGCAGAGAGTGAAATTATCATCCTGAGGAAGTCTTACAAATAAAGACGAAACGTTGATGAATATATAAAAAATATCTCTTGATTTTTCCTTTTTCATTTCCCATATATATATATATATATATATATATGATAATTTCACCGGTGATTATCGCACTGGTGATTATGTGATTCCGTGTTACTTTATTTTATTCTTGCTCTGTTTATTACATTGAGCTCTCATACTCGGATTTCCTTCTGGAATTTATTTCACTCTAACACATTATATACATATATATATATATATATATATATATATATATATATATATATATATATACTAGTAGAATACCCGTCCCTAGACTGGTATAAGCAATGAATATAGCATTAGTTTTAAATTCTAATGTGTTTTTTTTCTTTGGGGAATATGGTACAGTTTTCGGTGGCACTCTCCTAAATAATAAAGTTTACAAAAAAAATAAAAATTTGTGCCCATGTTAGATACGCTGTAGCCTAGAATACATATTTAATAATTTATAATAAGTTAAATAATTTAGGATTTTACCAAGCACATACATATTATTGACGCTCACGCACTGATCATTTTAAAAATGTATTACCTAATATAACTCAAAATTTTATGTAGAGCAATTCTTTTCTCTATTAAACTTTTTGTATCTAACTTATTTTAAAGTTGTTTAAGGGTGGGTGCGAGTTTGTGTGGATGCACCCCCCCCCCCCTAAATGGTAAAAGTTTACAAAAAAAATAACGTGCCCATGTTACTCACCAGATTGCTGAGAATATATATTCCAAAATCAATAATGATCGGTTCATAAAAAACTTTAAAATAAATTAAAAAATTAAAAAAACTTTACATATACAGGGTGACTCAAAAAAAAACGGGTCCCGTGTACACTTTATGTGATATCTCCTTTATTTATTCACCAGTTGCCCTTATTTTACAGGACATGGCAGAATCAACGACTGTGAGTACACCAAGACCTCAGTGGGAGCTGGGACAAAGAATACACAGTTTCATGCATCAGTTCGGATGTGAAAAGGCTCCACCCAAAAGCAGAATTCAGAACTGGGTGGACCACTTCGAGAAGTATGGGACCATGGAGAACTTCAACGCTGCCAGTGAGAACCGTCCAAGCCACTCGGCACGTCCCAAGAAGCGGACAGCCGAGCTGGTCGAAAGTGTGAGAGAGTCTCTCCAGGAGAGTCCGAAACGCTCTGTGCGTAAGCGAAGTCAGTCCCTTGGTATCTCCGGTGAGACTTGCAGGAGAATGCTGGTGAACGATATCAGGGCTTACCCATACAGAATACAGACGCTGCAGACCCTTACAGCCTCAGACAAGAAGCAGAGGAGCGCTATGGCAGTCAAGATGCTCGATAAGATCGAGGAGACACCAGGTTTCCTTAACCTCCTTTGGACCTCAGATGAAGCCCACTTATATCTTGACGGAAAGGCAAACTCCAAGACAAATGTCTTCTGAGGTTCCTCCAGACCCAATGAAGTAGCCACCAAGCCCCTGCACTCTCCTAATTGCACGGTGTGGGCTGCAATCTCGGTCAGAGGCATCATCGGACCAATCTTCATCGAAGAATCTGGCGCAGCAGTGACAGTCACCAAGGAGCGGTATGTGGAGGTCCTCAAAACCTTCAAGAGTGAGCTCCAGACCCTCTACCCGTCGCTCATGAGCAAGTTCTGGTTCCAGCAAGACAGAGCAAGTTCTCACACCTCAAACCTGTCCCGAGATTGGCTGAAAGAGAACTTCGGAGGCCGAGTGATCAGTCTCAAGACTAATTTTGAGTGGCCACTCCATAGCCCGGACCTAAGCCCCCCAGATTATTTCCTTTGGGGCTATCTTAAGGACAGAATGTACGCAGGGAAACCCAGAACCATCACGGAACTCAAGGAAGCCATCAGGGAGGAGATGAGAGCCATTCCCAATTCAGTCTGTAAGAACGTCATGGACAACTTCGTTCTGCGCCTCAAAAAATGCACTGAGCTAAAAGGAGTCCATCTAGAACACATGCTGTAGAACGGAGAAAAAAAGGCCAAAGACCTTAGTGTTTTGATATGATGTTGTGAATATAATAAACTAGTTATGCCTCAAAATTCATTTCATTCGGACGAAACACTAAGAAACGGGGCCTAATTAGATTTGGGGCCCGTTTTTTTGGGGGTCACCCTGTATATGCACCCCCTAAATGTGAACGTCTACAAAAAAAAATAATGTGCACATGTTACTCACCATATTTTTTAGAACATATATTCCAAAATTCATAATGATCTGTTCATTAGTTTAGGAGATTATCTTGTACATAGATATACATATATGAATAAATACACATACCTAACTTTATAAATATAGGTATATATATATCTGTCCCAGGACGTGTATAAGCATTAGTTTTAAATTTTAATGTTTTTTTCTTTTTTTAGTGGGTATGATACAGTTTTAGTTGCACCCCTCTAAATATTAAAGTTTACATAAAAAAATGAATAATATTCCCACATTACTCACCCTGTTTTCTAGAATACATATTCCATAATTAATAATGACAAGTTTCATCGTTTAGGATTTTACCAACCACATACATATTATTGACGCTTATGTGTGCGCACCAATCATTTTAAAAATGTATTACTTAATCTAACTCAAAATTTGATGTACAGCAATTTTTTTTCTCTATTATATTTTTAATATCTAACTTATTTTAAAAGTTTTTGGGGGACGAGTGTGAGTTTATGTGCACGCACCGCCTTAAATGGTAAACTTTACAAAAAAAATAATCTGCACATGTTACTCACCTCGGAGCCAGATATATATATATATTCCAAAATTCATAATGATCGATTCATTGAAAAAGTTTTAAACAAAGAGGAGTTAAGGAAGAGTATTTGTATAATTAGTTTTTTATTAATTTTTAGTTTGTTTTTTTTAATTGTGGAAGAAATAAAGTTTATTTTACCCCTGACACCTTACATACCAACTATCAGACAATAGCGCAATTCAACGTCACACCACTACACACAAAACACTACAGCCAGCCGCGATCAGAAAAATCCCAACCTTTGACACTAAAATCATACACAAAAATAACTGTACACAACGTCTAAAAATCCTAGAAACAATATACATTAAAAAGAAACAACCTAACATTAATAGAATAGCATTTAATATTGGTACCAACGTATTAAATGTCTTCCACAATTAATTTTTTTTAATAGATGAACATACAAGTACATAAAAAATAAAGAATTAATTAAACTTTATTTCTTCTACAATTAAAAATAAATTAGAAACAACAAATTAATAAAAAACAATAATTATACAAATACATAAAAAAATAACAGATTCAATTACACCTTATTTTTTCTCCCGCCAAAACTATGGAAAAAAACTATAAAACACCATAAATAACAACCACAATATCACAAAAACAAAATACAACCCAACTCCTGAGGATTATCGTGAAGATTGTAAGGTCTTCAGATAGCCGAAAAATAACTCTTGGATCCATACTTCATGAATTAACTCCAGAGACCCAGAAACTAGCTCGCCACATCAAGACAACAATTAAGAAAATAACACGCAAAGAGAAAATTCCCTCTTCTTTAATCAGATATGTATCGATAACGATTTTCTGCCTATATATATATATATATATATATATATTGAAATTGAAAGGTTTGTTGTCATCTGTGATATGCTAGTTCTGCTCGAGCGTTGAACACTGTAGACAGCAATCACACTCTCCCTGCCTCCCGGGTAAGTGTATCTTAATCTGTCTGTGTTTTTTTCTCGCGGCTATGTGGTCCTGAGCATTTGTCATGTGATTCTAGCCTGAATCTATGAACGGCGTTCAAGCCTATGTAACCGCCAGAAACCTCCACCTCTACACTGATGAAGGTAAGAGAGCTCGAAACGACATAGTCTGTAGGTGAAAAAACACTTTAATATTTTTTTTTTAACTATTTATAGTTAAAAGCCCCTTTAAAGATGTAATAGTCTCAAAAGTGGAGCCCTGTTTGAAATTGCAAAGTTTGTTGTCATCTGCGATATGCTAGTTCCGCTCGAGCTTTGAACATTGAAGACAGCAATGACACTTCCCCCGTCTTCCGGGTAAGTGTATTTCAATTTCAATTAATGTCTGTGTCGATTTCTCACGGGCGTGTGGTCCTGAGCATTTGTCTTGTGATTCTAGCCTGAATCTCTGAATGGTGTTCGAGCCCATGCAACCGCCACTCCTACACTGATAAGGGTAAGAGCGCCCGAAACGATGTCGTTTGTAGGAGAAAAACACTTTAATATTTTTTTAAATATATTTATAGTATATATTTTTTATAGTATATATTTTTTTTTCTTCCTTGCCTGTATGAAAAATCCTTATCTTTGTCCTTTTTTTCTTGCTAACATTCTAAGTTTCTAGAAGGGTCAGTGAGTTTGGATTGCAAAGAGGGATTGGGGTTGGGGGGGGGGGGGGGAGGGGTGAAGAGTAAGTGAAGTCCACTAGCGAATAAATATGAAAGAAAATGTAGTTCCTAACTAATCATATCAGGCCGTAGCTAAGACATTTTATATCTGCCACTGACTGACAATTCGAGACCAATATTTCAAGTGAAGCGATGGATGTCATTAAAAAAAAAAAAAAAGAAAGCTAAGTACTTAATTTACTTTTATTTTTCATGAGTTAAATAATCTCTTTTTAAGAGTAAGTGAAGTCTACTAGCGAATAAATATGAAAGAAAATGTAGTTCCCAACTAATCATATCAGGCCGTAGCTAAGACATTTTATATCTGCCACTGACTGACAATTCGAGACCAATATTTCAAGTGAAGCGATGGATGTCATTAAAAAAAAAAAAAAGAAAGCTAAGTACTTAATTTACTTTTATTTTTCATGAGTTAAATAATCTCTTTTTAAGAGTAAGTGAAGTCTACTAGCGAATAAATATGAAAGAAAATGTAGTTCCCAACTAATCATATCAGGCCGTAGCTAAGACATTCTTACATGAATGTTCTTAATTCTGTGTTTGACTTAAATGTGTATAATTATTGATATATACTGTCCACTGATTTCTCACTGAAGAAATTCTTAATCCCACGCTATCCTGAAGCTTTTGGAAGTCTTTCTCTTAATTTTCTTATTTGTACTTACTTGCGAGAGGGAAACCTATCTTCAACTTTCTTTTCCTTTTTTCGTATACAATGAACTTATATCTACATATATATATATATATTATATTATGAAATTTTTTTTTTTTTTTTTTGAACACCTGCGGGGGCTAGGAAATACCCGACTAGTACACGGGCGCAGGCTATCGTTACCCCTCTCGGAGTGTTGGACCCGTAAGACCTCGTAAGGCCATCCATCTAAGAGAAGGAAATCTCTGACAAAAAACCTTACTACCAGCTACTAACGCCATGGCAGTAAACCGTTGGAGAGGGAGGCCTCCTTAGTCCTGATCGACAACCTTCCTAGAGTTGAAATCTCGAACAAAATATCCGGTCTGCAAACCTACAATTGCTTAAGGAGTATATAGGTCTTGCCTATCGCCGGCCCTTGCACTCCTTCTTTGTTTATTAGTCAGGCACAGAGGTAACAGCGCTGGGACGCCTCTAAGCACTCAGTGCCTAGCCTTGTTTCCTTACTAGGACAATGAACGCCGTCCTCTTTCTCTCTATCTGGGCAACTTGGGGAAAGTTTTTTCGCTACTAAGTCTTACATGGCCAGTTTGGGTCTCTCTTGCTCTGACAGGTTGAGGGTACAGGTTAGACAGCTTGTCTGGCTGCTGTTTCCGACTGATAGGAAGGAGCCCAAACTCTTGGGTAGCGCCAAGAACGGCTGCTCCATCATCAGTTGCATAATACCGGGGGGGTAGTTGTATGTGCCATGTCGCGCATGGAAAGGGACCCTGCAATTATCTCCGATGGGCTTTCCCGAGGCCACAACCCCCATGGACCAGGTCGTGACTAATGGACTGGTTGTGTGAGCTTATTGGCACCAAACAAGTACCCACCTTGGCCAACCCACTCTATAATCAAACAAAACATGTCATTACAAAGAAATAAAAGCAAACCTAAACCAGACACCCAACAAAAAACACTTTCGCCTCCGCCCTTGAGGCTCGCATTCACAAATATCCTGGGACTTAGAACCAACATCAACGACGTAGAAACCTTTCTCCTGACAAACTCCCCGGATATCCTAGCTCTTAGTGAAACTAACCTTAAATCCTCAATCTCCTCACACCACTTTGACATGACTGACTACCTCCCACTCTACCGTAAAGACTCTGACAAACATATGCACGGGCTAGGAGTTTATGTTCGGAACACCCTCCCCCTGACTAGAGAACATAGGTTAGAATCAGATGACCAAGATTACATGTGCTTTAGATTGACTTTACATCACAGCGTCAGCTACTTATATTTCTTATACCGCTCCCCGTCGACCCAGGACTGTACTCTGCTAAACTCTGTCTCTGAAAGCATAGATAGAGCACTCTTAATTGACTCGAATGCCCAGATACATGTATTTGGGGATTTTAATGCCCACCACCAAGACTGGTTGGGATTCTCTAGCCTTACTGACGCAGCCGGCAACTCTACGTATAATTTCTCCCTAGCTCACTCACTCTCTCAGACTGTCGATTTTCCGACCCGCATCCCCGATCGAGTAGACCAGCAAGCCTCACTTCTAGACCTCTTCTTGACCTCAATTCCCGAGGCTTGTGTGACGAAAGCTCATAGCCCACTCGGGAATGCTGATCACATTGTGCTAATGATACATATCACCCTAAAAAGTCGTCCAAAAGCTGATGAACCGTTGCTCAAAACAACAAGATACTATGAGCAGGCTGATTTCGAGTCAATCAGAGATCACATCAGTGACGCCCCATGGAGGGAAACCTTCTCACTACCTGCCAACCAGTGTGCAAACGAATTAACTGAATGGGTCAAAGCAGGCATTGAAGCCTATGTCCCCATGCAAAAATTCTTTAGCAAGCCCCACTCTCCTCAATGGTTCACTTCAGAATGTGCAGTTGCCATTTCTGAGAGGCAACAAGCATTCCGTAAATTCGGCCGCCATAAGTCAGCTACTAATAGACATAAATTTATAGAGTCAAGAAATAAGTGCAAGGCTGTGATAGGCGAAGCAAAGAGAAGGTATAATGAGTTAACAAAAAGACGCATCCAGTCTCAGAAACTAGGTACTCGCGATTTCTGGAAAATCTACAATAGTGTAGTGAATAATGGTCAATCAACGATTCCCCCACTATCAAACCACAATGATGTCGCTTGCACGGCCACTGATAAGGCTGAACTACTTGCCCACCGTTTCGCTTCTAACTCTACTTTAGACTCAGATAGCCACCCCCTCCCCGAATTCCCTTTGCGGACCGAAGTCACACTTGATAACCTGGTTATCACCCCATCCCAGGTCAGAGACATCATAAAAAACCTTGACACCTCTAAAGCTTGTGGGCCTGATCTTATACCTGTAATAGTAATAAAGAAATGTTCTGCTGAACTGGCCCCTGTCCTCTCCAAACTCTTCAATAAATGCCTAGCTGAATCTTGCTTCCCTGATTGCTGGAAAATTGCCTCTGTGGTACCTGTCTACAAGCGTTCTGGGAATAGAACCGACCCTCAGAACTACCACCCAATCAGTCTACTGCCGATCTTTGCCAAAAATCTTTGAATCTTTAATCAATCTAGCGATAGTACGGCACTTACTTAATGCTAAACTTCTATCTGACCGCCAGTATGGATTTAGACAAGCACGATCTACTGCAGACATCCTAACGGTCATCTCTGAACGCATGTATCATACACTCGACAAGGCAGGTGAAGCTAGGGCAGTAGCGCTTGATATATCCAAGGCCTTTGACAAGGCTTGGCATAAAGGGCTTCTCCTGAAAATACGCTCATACGGTATTACTGGGCATATTTAATATAATTAGATCCTTTCTAAACAAAAGAAAAATCCAGGTTGTCCTCAATGGCCGTTCATCTAAGCAACATGACATAAATGCAGGTGTACCCCAGGGATCTATCCTTGGACCTTTGTTGTTCCTGGTCTATATAAACGATCTCCCTGATGATATAGAGTCGGAGATTGGCTTATTTGCTGACGACACCACGCTTTACTCTCGCCATGTTGGTAAAACAGACGCGATCATATCCGAGGCAATGGCTGAATCTTTAGTAAATGACCTCCAGGCTATAGTGGATTGGGGTCATAAATGGTTGGTAACTTTTAATGCCACAAAGACAAAGCTACTTTCCTTCAACAACTACAAGAAGCCTCTCCACCCACCGATTGCCATGGCAAATAACACCCTACCTGAGAGTTCATCATTCAAACTCCTCGGCCTAACCTTCACAGGTAACATGAATTGGAAAAAATACATTGTAGGAATTGCCAAGGCTGCCACAAAAAAAGGTTGGCTCCCTCTACCGTGCTAGTAAGCTCCTCACACCTGACATTATCCTATATCTATACAAAGCCACCATCTGCCAATGCATGGAGTATTGTTGCCACATCTGGGCTGGTGCTTCATCTACTAGTCTCTCCCTCGTTGACAAGGTCCAAAAAAGAGTCGCCAACCTAATAGGTCCTTCACTGTCAACTAAGCTCCAGCCCCTGTCCCATCGCCGCAATGTAGCATCCTTATGTTTGTTTTATAAGTACTTCAATGGATTATGCTCTGATGAATTGGCTACTCTGGTGCCCCCTCGACGTAAATTCACTAGACTAACTCGACAATCAACTAAATCTCATTCATTCACTGTGGAGGTCCCCAGATGCCGGAGAGCCTTCTACTCAAATAGCTTCTTTCCTCGTGCTGCTGGCCTCTGGAACTCTCTCCCTGCCCCCTGTTTCCCCGACAGTACTGACATGCAGAAATTTAAAACTAATGTAAACAGACATCTCGCTGCACAGTTCACAACTCAGGATGACTCCCAAAAAAACTTACACTCTGAATCTCAGTATCCCCTTACGTCTACAGTGACGTCCTGCCTTGTTTGGGGTGAACCATGTTAAAAAAAAAATTTTTTAAATATATATATATTTCTATGTACAGGATAATCTCTTATTTTGGAAAATATATTCTCGGCAACACGATGAGTTGTAAAAATGCAGTAGTCTGCATGTGTTAGTGGTGCATGCAGATGATAGATGCTTTATAGATAGCTTCATTTAGTTTTATATAAAGGAAGTTAAATGGGGGTGAACGTCTTTTGTGACAATTCAGAAGCATTCGATTTTTTTTAAATTTTTACAATAGATATTAGACATCAATTAATAAATATTCCACAAATTTCGGTTTCTTTGAAGTATTGTAAAGGGTTTTTAATGAAGTTATCAATAAATATCAACGTTAAATTTACGTAGCAAAAAATACTCATAGCTAAAAATTGAACAGTCTGTTAAAAATAATATTTTTATGTCCAGGTGTGTAGTAACAAAGATAATTGATGCCTGTCTCCCCCTTGGAGTAATAATGGAATGTTCTACATTCGTGTATATTAAGAGTGAATGTTAAAACACTATTTGTCTAGCTAAGCAACAAATGGTTAAATAAAGCTTATCCTTAAGTTATATTCGGCGTCCAGTTTTTATTACAATTTATTTAACCATTCGTTATGGAACGTTACTTGAAACCCGATCGTCTAGACCTTGATACGGCCGACTCGGAATCTACTGACAAATGGCGGCATTGGAGAAAAATGTTCGAAGGATTCCTTACAGCTCTACAGTTATCTTCAAACGCGGCTTTAACAGGTACTGAGAAATATACCCTTCTTTTACATCATGTCTCTACTGCTATTTATAGAAATTTATCTGAATGTGAAAATTATGAAACTGCGGTGGACATTTTAGAAGCCATGTTTGTAAAGAAAAAAAATACTATTTTTGCTAGACATTTACTTGCTACCCGGCGTCAACAACCAGAAGAAAGCCTTGAACAATACCTTCAGATTCTAAAGACGTTAAGTCGCGAGTGTGAATTTACAGCCTTAACTGCGAACCAAGCGAGAGATGTTTTTATCAGGGACGCATTTATTAATGGAATACAGTCCAACCAAATAAGACAAAGACTACTAGAGAATAAAAACCTAGACTTACCAACAGCTTATGAACAAGCTCTAACGTTGGACATGGCACAGAAGCAGTCTGTCTTCTATTTACAACCCGATATTTTGGGAGCTGCTATCGTAGCCCCTCCTCTGCATGTTCAAAATTCTTCCATTGTCCAAGATGCTGCCACCCCCCTTTCTAACGATCACGAACAACTTATCACTGCCGCCTCAGCTGGATCCACATGCTACTTTTGTGGCCTTCGTATACATGCTCGTTCGTCCTGCCCGGCTCGAGATGTTAGATGCCACAAGTGTGATAAGCAGGGACATTTTTCGAAAGTTTGCCGGTCAGCTTCTCAAAAAAAACGTTCGGCTACTCTTGCTACTGTAGCACCAATTACAATATCAGCTGCATTCCCCGGCTGCCTCTCAAAAACAATCGTGAGGGTAAAAATCAATGGATTGACTATTCATGCGCTTATTGATACAGGCAGTTCCGAAAGTTTTATTAATGCCAGTATTGTAAAAGCAAATAAATGGGAAATATTTCCTTGTTCCAACCAAATATCAATGGCAAATTCATCTTTATCGTCCCATGTAATTGGATATTGCATGGTTAACCTGAAACTAAAAGGAAACTCCTATCAAGGGATCAAATTATCAGTAATGAAAAACCTCTGCTGCGAAGTGATTTTGGGTCACAATTTTCTAAAACAACATTCATGCGTTGAAATTCCTTTTGGTGGCCCCAAGCCAGTCCTAAGCGTATGTGGACTAGCAGCTGTCAAAGTGCGGCACCCGTCACTTTTTACAAACTTAACTCCTGACTGCAAACCAATAGCAATAAAATCAAGACGCTATTCAGAAACGGACAAACAGTTCATAGCAGCAGAAGTAACAAAACTACTTAAGGAAGGAATTATAGAGCCAAGTGAATCTCCATGGCGAGCACAGGTCCTCGTAACAGCCACTGAAAATCACAAGAAAAGGATGGTCATTGACTATTCCCAGACCATCAACAGATACACATTACTCGATGCCTATCCACTGCCTCGTATTGACGAAATGATTTTTAATATTGCAAAATATCACACTTTCAGTACTTTAGATCTCAGAAGTGCCTACCATCAGGTACCTATCAAGCCAGAGGATAAGCCCTACACGGCATTCGAGGCCTGCGGTCGCCTATATCAGTTCTGCCGAATTCCTTTTGGGATAACAAATGGTGTGGCTAGCTTCCAGAGGGTAATAGATGAAATAATCTCCAATGAAAAATTGAAGGGTACTGTTGCATATATAGACAATGTCACAGTATGCGGACATAACCAAGCTGAACATGACCACAACCTTAAACGATTCATGGCTGCCGTCAAGAAATATAATCTGACTTTGAACAGTGAAAAATGTTCCTACAACTTGAAAAGCATCAAATTATTGGGATACATTGTCAAAAATGGCACCATGACGCCGGATCCCGAGCGACTGAAACCGCTAATGGAATTACCAATCCCTGGAAACATGCCCTCTTTACGACGAGCCCTCGGTATGTTTGCTCACTACTCCCAATGGGTTGCGTCTTTTTCAGAAAAAATACACCCATTGACACAAGTATCTACTTTTCCGTTGTCCTGTTCCGCCATCAGAGCATTTCAAAACATGAAAAGGAACATTGCTCAGTCTGCCATTTCTGCTGTGGATCCTTTTATCCCTCTATTAGTTGAGACGGATGCCTCCGACTGTGCGATAGCTGCCTCACTGAGACAATCCGGTCGTCCTGTAGCTTTTTTTTCAAGAACACTTTCGAAATCCGAGCGACGACACTCTGCAATAGAAAAAGAAGCGTACGCCATAGTTGAGGCATTACGAAAATGGAGGCATTACTTAATCGGCCGACATTTTGAATTAATCACTGACCAAAAGTCGGTCTCGTTTATGTTTAACCCAAAAACAACGAGTAAAATAAAAAACGAGAAAATAGCGAGATGGAGAATGGAGCTTTCTTGCTACTCCTTTGACGTCACTTACCGCCCTGGTAAGGAGAATGCCGCGGTCGACGCGCTTTCAAGGGTGTGTGGCCTGGTAACTGGCTCAGATGATCTTCAGTATATACACAGGGAATTGTGTCACCCAGGTATCACAAGAATGATTCACGTAGTCAGGAGCAGAAACTTGCCATATTCTGTTGAAGACGTAAAAAGAATTACGAACTCTTGTCGGATATGCGCAGAAAATAAGCCCAGGTTCTACAAACCTCCTCCAGCAACACTCATTAAGGCCACACAGCCTTTTGAAAGACTTAACCTGGATTTTAAGGGCCCTTTACCCTCTAAAACTAAAAATAAATACATGCTCACAATAATAGACGAGTACTCAAGATTTCCGTTCGTCATCCCCTGCCCAGACGTAACGGCTGCAACAGTAATTCAAGGCCTCTGCTCCATTTTTGCCGTTTTTGGAGTGCCTGCATATATACATTCAGATCGTGGGTCTGCTTTTATGTCGGACGAACTCAAGCAGTTTCTGCATGAACGAAGAGTAGCTGTAAGTAGAACAACTCCTCACAATCCTCAAGGAAACGGACAGTGCGAAAGATACAATGGTATAATATGGAAGACAGTACAGTTGGCGGCAGCAAATCGCAATAGTCCGATCTCCGATTGGGAAAGTCTCATCCCCATGGCCTTATACGCTATTAGGACTCTATTATGTACAGCGACAAACGCTACCCCACATGAGAGATTCTTCTCGTTCCCACGACGAAGCTCAGCAGGCACATCACTTCCCTCGTGGCTTGCACAACCTGGCACAGTTTTATTAAAACGTCATGTTCGTCATAGTAAACATGACCCATTGGTAAGCGAGGTACAATTAATCGAAGCGAACCCTCAGTATGCACTGGTCAGAAATTCAGAAGGAAGGCAATCTACTGTCTCCTTAAGGGATCTAGCCCCAGCAGGAAATGTATATGAACGTAGAACTGCTTCAGATGGATATAGAGCTCCGGTTCGTGGAACAAGTCCGACCCTCTTAGGTGATCGTGTGCCAGATACGTCAAGTTCAGAGTCCCAACAAAACGAATCTGAATATACTAACAGAGTCGTCTCTGACTCTAGTTCGGACGACAGATGGGTACCACGAAAGCGGTTTCACCCAATATCTGAGACAGATACTCAATCTTCAGACACCAAGCGACCGAAGCGCCGTAGAAAACGAGAGCGATTTGGAGCAAGATATTTTAGCCCTAAACCAGCAACACAAGACAGTCCCGAAACGTCGTCAGGTCCCGAGGAGCCTAGATTAGAAATGGATGTCGGGCACGAACAACCAAGACGCCCTCAAAGAACCCGCAGGAGGCCAGGTCGATGGGATGATTTTGTTCCCTACGAATAAGAAGATAGATGGGGGAGAATGTAGTAACAAAGATAATTGATGCCTGTCTCCCCCTTGGAGTAATAATGGAATGTTCTACATTCGTGTATATTAAGAGTGAATGTTAAAACACTATTTGTCTAGCTAAGCAACAAATGGTTAAATAAAGCTTATCCTTAAGTTATATTCGGCGTCCAGTTTTTATTACAAGGTGAAAATTTGGGGTTAAATTTATAGTAATCTGAAGCAAATTGTTTTAGTTTTTTTAATTAAATAATAAAAATGTTAGTACATATCCACCAAAAAAATAATTTCTAATTTTTTACCATGGATCATGTTTTTAATGATTTTCTGTACTTACCAAAATCAGTAACAGCACAACTCAACAGTCGTTGAGTGACTGGATTATACGCCAAACACTGAATGGCATCATTATGACTGGAAGAATCAAAGAATTCAATTACCGTTATTCTTTTACAAAGCTTTTCAAATTATTTTTTACAAAAGTAAAAAAGTACTAAATTTCAAAATATATATATTGTCGTGTATAGAAATCAATATGGTTGCATAAGATCAAGATTAGGACCGATCAGGGTAACATTTTATAAAGAAGCTATTAAAACCATGATTAAAACTGAGCATCAATATCATTTGAGGATACGAGCGTTTACTTATTGGGTATTGTAGCAAAAATGAGTAAGAAATTGTCACCACATTTCAGAGAAATTCAAAAGAAAAAATACAACATTCATTTCTTTAGAAATAGAAACATTTATTTTAGTATAGTAGTGAATGTAATGGCTGCGTTCTTGTAACAAAATGTTTGGCCATATTCGACACCTGGGAAATGATGGGTAAATCAGACACACATCCATTTACAAATATATATAATATACGGTTGCATTTCGATCCCGGCTTGAGACACTAACTGGTCTAGCCGCATTGATGAGCTGTGAAACAGCGAAACAGGCTGTATGTGGATGACTATAAAAAGCTCCCTCCGGGTAGAGCTTATTTTTGTAAGGGTATCGTCAACGGCCATTAGCTTTAAGGCAATGCTCATTAGGTAAAACTAATTTCGAGCTCAGGCATTTGCAATGTTTACATTTCGTTACATTGAGATATCACTTACATTCAGTCAGTGTCGCATGATGGCGTAGGGGTTAGCATCGCCGACTGTCAGCTCGACGGTTGTGTTTCGATCCCGGCTTGAGACACTAACTGGTCTAGCCGCACTGATGAGCTGTGAAACAGCGAAACAGGCTGTATGTGGATGACTATATATATATATATATATATATATATATATATATATATATATTTGAATTGCCTACTGGAGAGTTTGAATTCCATACTGGAGAGTTTGAATTACCTACTAGACACCATCCTCGATTGTCTTCGGTCTCTCTGTAAAAAGGTTTGTCAGGAAAACCTGACATGAGGATACTTTACCCTACAAGTAAACCCTGACCAAATATTCAAAATAACATAGTATTCAAAGCCCAAGTAAGATCTCCTCGGTTTAGCTATGCACCAGCTTATACAAGGAATGGTGCACCTTCTCCTAGTAATGTTACCTCAAGTAACATCACTTAGCTGGATACTCCACCAGACCAGATGAATTCTTGTCCTGGAATCCGGTAAGACGAAGAAACCAAAAGAAATATATACTATAACATAATCAACTGGTCAATTGGGGAGATGAAAATTAATAATCTTAACTTCTTTAACGCTTGAGAGCTAAAGGAGTACTTTATTGGAACAGGCGAATACCTATGTATCTCATATAGAGATCAAGTGTTAAGGGGCCCCTTGATTTCTGAGAACTTCGACTGAAGTAAAATGAAACAAAAAATATATATATATATATATGATGTATACAAAAATAAATTTTGTCTGATCAATCTGTAATTCGAACCCTAGATCGGTAGTGACTGATGCTCTACGCACTGAGCTCATAAGTCTATTACTGTTAGTGGAAAAAATATATATCGCTTTTAAATGAATTTTGTATTCATTTGTTTATTTTACGATAGAAGCAGAAAGAGACGTCAAGTTCTAAAAGAGGTTAGGATAAGTGTAGTCCTGTCGATGTTATGCGCAGATTGGCGCTTTTTAAGTAAGGAAATTGACAACATCTTTGAGGCACGCATGAAAATGTATTTAAGTGAAATATTTTGAAAGTCAACAATCATGCAATTTAAATAAAAAATTCATTTATTTATTTTTTTTTTTGCAAGCTTCTGTGTAGAACAACTTTGTCAGGCGAGACTGTCTTATAGTTTTGTTTTTTCTTCTTTTCTTCTTCCTGCGCATAACATCAACAGGACTACACTTATCCTAACGTCTTTTAAAACTTGACGTGCCTTTCTGCTTCTATCGTGATTCGACCCCTCGGGGTTAATACCATCAAAATGAGGAAGAAGAAAAGAAGAAAAAAAAACTATAAGACAGTCTCGCCTGACAAAGTCGTTCTACAACGAAAGCTTTCAACAAAAAAAAAAATTAAATAAATGCATTTTTCATTTAAATTGCACGATTGTTGATTTTCAAAATATTTCATTTAAATACATTTTCATGCGTGTCTCAAAGATGTTGTCACTTTCCATATATATATATATATATAAATTTGAAGATGAGATGAATTAGATGCACATTTCGGTTGTGTACAAAATAGTCTATTTCGACCTTATTTTGGTCTCCTCAGATGTACCTTCAACCACGATTCAAACATCATATATATATATGTATATATATATATATATATATATATATATATATATATATATATATATATATATAAAATGAAATAATAAAATAAGGTGCAAATCAAATTTTATTAGAATTCAAAATTCAGGCAAAGTTTCTCAACGTCCTTAACTCATTTTATATTATGCTATTAATGCTCTATCCAGTATATTGAGCTTCAGTCTTTATCCGGATGTTTCACTAATTAAAAGATATTAGTTGCCTCTTATATCTTTTGTTGGATTAACTTCATATGTATATATATATATATATATATATATATATACTAGAAGAATACCAGTCCCAGGACGCATAAAATTAATTCCCCAAAACAAAACAGTTTTGCACCACTTTTATGTCCCCTTACAAAGATTAAAATCAATGTATAATGATACTAAACCATATATCAAGAATCCTTATTCCAATATTTAGTTTAATTTCGTTTTATGCAAAGGGGGACATAAGGGATGAAAGTCCTTTGTGAGAATCCAGATACCTTCGATTTGTGTGAAATTTAAACAATAGGTATTAGACATCAATTAATAAATATTCACCAAATTTCAGTTTCTTTTAAGTATTGTAAAGGGTTTTAGGGAGAATAATATGGGTACAACAAGCCAATTTGAAAATTCAATTCTTTCAGATTTGTATTAAATTTGATTCCCTGAATTTCAATTTCTTCTTAAACTTAAGCCTTAAATTTTAGACATTTTCTAGAATCAAAATTATGCAATGGATTTTAATCAAAATTGGAATAAGGATTCTAGACATAAGGTTTAATATCATTATATGTTAATTTTGATCTTCATAAGGGGACATAAAAGTAGTGCAAAACTGTTATGTTCAGGGAAATATTTTTTTTTATTCTTCTAGTAAATATATAAATATATACACATACCTAACTTATATATATATATAAGGTTAATCCAACAAAAGATATAAGAGGCAACTAATATCTTTAATTAGTGAACATTCGGATAAAACTGAAGCTCAATATACTGGATAGAGCATTAATAGCATTAGATAAAGTGAAAGAATAAAATAAGGTGCGAAACAAATTTAAAATTTGATTCGCACCTTATTTTATTCTTTCACTTTATCTAATGCTATATATATATATATATATATTCATCCACATACAGCTGTTCATCATTTCAATGATTCATCAGTGTGGTTAGATGCAGCAAATCCCAGACATCAGTCATTTTTTATTGTGACAGTCCGACGCTCTACTCTCATACACACTCACACACATATATATATATATATATATACGTACATACATACACACATATATATATATACATACATACATACACACACACACATATATATGAGGGTGAATGAAAAATACTGAGTCTCACACAAATAAAATTGTTCTCATATTCTGCTGCCACTAATTATATGCTTAAGTACAAAGTTTTTAGGTTTCAGTACTTTCTGTTTTATTATGCGGATTGTTGGAGTGAAGGATTTTCACAACAGATAGTTTTGTTTTTTCCTGCTAACACATCTATTGGGTGTGGTACTCTGCCTCTGCTTACATCTATCCCAGAGATGTTCTGTAGGTTATTGAAGTGAAGGAACTGATGCATTTATAGAAAATAGAGAAAATTGAGTACCACACAGTCATCAAGTGTCTTCATCTGAAAGTCAGGTCTTTAGCATAAATCCATAATGATATGGTGCAAACCTTAGGAGAGGATGGCCCTTCATATGCTTCAGTTAAGCGCTGAGTTTCTGAATTCAGATGAAAATACATGATGATTGCTCAATACTGAATTTTCTCCATTTTCTAGAAATGCGTCAGTTCCTTCACTTCAACAACCTGCAAAAATAAAAACAGAAAGTGTTAGAACCTCCAAACTTGCGAACTAAGCATACAAAAGCGGCAGAATACGATGCCATTTTGTATTTGTTTATCCCACCAATGTCTGTATGACGTATTTCAGTATGTTTCATTCAACCCTGTACGTACATTAGAATGTGTTGAAATGTAAAAAGAAAAACAAGGAAACTTACTCATACTTTAAAATCCCTTCTAGTTTGTGAGTCCAAATAATAACGCATTTATCCGCAGATCCGGACGCAAATCTCCGACCATCTTTGGCATAACACACACAGTAGACCGCATCTTTATGACCTTTGAGCGGTTGAATGAGGGAACCATCCAAGGTGCTATACACAAGGACCCGGTTGCCAGAAGCAACAACGATCTGACTGCCATCTGGTTTGAAACAAGTGTCATAGATGCTAAGGAAAGAAGAAAAAAGTTCCAGTTTACTACGATATTGATAAACAAAAAAGAAACATCCGTGTGTTAAAGTGTGGCGTTGTCCTTTATTCGTTTTTCAGCTTCATACGTCGATTCACCTCGCGTATCGGTTGTGTTGTTGTGGTTGCTCATCTAGTAGCGACCACCAGTCGTGATAGAGTGAGCCAGGAAGCTGAAACCAAATCCTTAAAAAAGGTAAACAAAAGTAAAATGATCGACAATAGTCGAGGGTGACTCAAAGGCTCCCTTTTCATTGGCTACCACACAGAGATGTAAGGGAGGGCGACACTCGTTTCCCAGGATTACTCCACTTACCCTTGATCCTCACCTTATAATGCTAAGTGTTTAGCAAAGGGGGCATCAAGTACCATTTTTTTAATGTTTGGTATGACTTGACCAAGGATTGAACCCCAGTCTCCCGGCCCATTAGCAAACACTGGACCATGATGCCAAAAACAGACTCTTTTTCATTGATTAAAAAAGGAATTTACGACAAAAATTATTTTTAGTGTGATCATGTATTGAATCTCATCGCATAGGGGAGGGAGAATAAAAGAGTCCTGAATATTTCTATCTGTTAGCCTATATCAGATGTATCTGGTCAGTATCGGTCCACGCTGGTAACTGTCATCTTAATTCACAAAAAAAGCTCTTTCTCTCCGTGACATCATTCACTATCTTTTCTAACTTCTGTTCCCACACTCATTAGTTCTCTGACCTTTTAACTCCATCCTTGAAATTTTCCCAGTACAAATAAACTAAAAATCACTCATTAATCAAAACTGGTTAACTCATCCACCTTAATCTATTACACATATAATAATTCTGCTTTTCAATTCCTTGTGATCATAACACTGTCAATATGCATGCGCTAAATCAAAGGGATGTAATTCACCCAAACTCGATGTAGTAAGAGTATTAATACAGCTTTCTTTGTATATATAAACAAAAAACAGATGAGAACTGATTAGTCAATTTAATTACAGAATTTTAACCAAGAAAGTTATTAAAAATAAAGTAAAATTTTATTTCAGGACAAAAGAAATAAAATATAACGGTCAAATGTTACCCTCTGCCCCCATTCTGTCAACAGAAAAATAAAAAAAAATAAGATTTTTTTTTCGTATGATTACGAGTAAACACTCTGTAATGCCTGGAAAAAAACATTTTTTTTTAATTAAAAAATGTTCATTTATCACAAGATGACATTACATTTGTAAGGATTTTTCACTTGTTCGAAGCCTGCATTTTTAGTTATATACCATGAAATTTTTTTTCTGGACTACAAGATGGTAAATTTTATTTCTAACAAAATTTGAACGGTCATAAATCGGTGGCTAATTGAACTACCAAAATAAATTTGGTACTATTGTTTATATTTTGCAAAGATTTATTTGCCCAAATTAAAAACGATTCCCCAGTTCTTGACCACAGAAGGTAGGACAGAACAAGTAACCAGTTTTTTGTATTTCCAAAACAACCACCATTTTTTTATTTAATTTTATTTTTTCAGAACTACTTATATATATATATATATATATATATATATATATATATATATATATATATATATATATATATATAGTAAAAGTAAAAAGAACTACGCATTTTCAGAATTTTGAGTAGAGAGGGGGACGGGATGGATGAAGTTTTTCAAAAGTTGATTTTGTAATCTGAGAATTTGGTCAAATCGATTACATAATATGATAATCTTTTCAAAAGATAAAGTCTGGCCCTCGTGCTTGGAGCAAAATGTAGTATATGTTTTGTCTTCAATCACTTAGGGAGAGGGAAGGGGGAAGACAATGGGGCAAGGGAGAGAGGGGGACATGGGGTGATGGGGGGGGGGATGAAGGGGCGACCAGGGAAGAGACAGCTTTTGCACCAGGCAAGAGAGAGATTGTTACACTTTTGTCTGCAGAAAATATATTTTATTAAAATATGTTAATTTTTACATTGTCTGCCGCTGTCTTGAATGTAACTGTTCAAAATTGAAAACAAATAAATTCTGCTTCACAACTCAACTAAAGAAGTGCCAAATGTGTTTACAAGTTGCTTAAGTCGAACTCAATCGTACTACACACTCAATTTTAACCTCTAAATTACAGATGATTTTAAACTAAATCAGCTTGTGACTAATCATAACAAGAGTTGAACGCTGTTTTCTGTGCTTGCCTATTTTTCAATTTGTTTAGCTTAGAATCAGTGTTGTTTACGTACTTTCAAACTATTGTTTTTAGCTCACAATACTCGGGTTAAATTATATGGTGAATTAATTAAATAAGTTTATTCAGTTTTTGTTATTGTATTGGTAGAATAAAGATTAATTTTTTCATATATTTCAAAAGGTGATTAAGTCAAACAATTTTCGAACACTACTTAATGTTCCAGTTTGACCCAGGAGGTTGACCGTTGACTCATGAATCAGTTTAACACTGCCTGTTGTTTACTGTTGTTAGTTAGAGTACGCACATGTTAATTGGTTATAAATACCCCTTTGCAATGGATGAATTTGTTAAAAGAAAGGATGTTAGTGACGAGTGTGAAGTTGAAACAGAACCTACAAAATTCAGCACAAAAAAGACAAAAGTTCGCCATAATAGACAGTATCGTGATGATTATTTGAAGTTTGGATTTTCTTGGACAAGAGATGTTGCTCAACCATGTTCATTATGTACAGTTTATGGCACAAAAATGGCTAATGAATCCATGGTACCAAATAAATTACAAAGATATTTCACGACTAAACATTCTTACAGACAAAATAAAGATCTTAATTATTTTCAAAGACTGTTATAACAACAATCAAAGCAATGCAATATTTTTCAGAAAACAATGACTGTGTCTGAATGAGTTCAACTAGCTTCAATTGAGGTAGTTGAAAAAATAGCAATTAACTTCGAATCCCACACTCTTGCTGAGTCAGTTATCCTTCTCGCTTGCAAAAAGATGGTGAAATCCATGCTAGGTAACACAGCTGAAAAAGAAATTAGTAAAATTCTGCTTTCAAATGATACAATGCAAAGGAGAATTGTAGATTTATCTAAAAACATTGAAACAAATGTTCAGAAAAAAACTTGAAGGATCTAAATTTGTTTTAATAGCCGATGAATCGACCGATATCAGTAACGGTGCTCAATTGCTTGTATTTGTTCGGTTCATTGATGATAAAATAATCAGTTTTTTTGTTGTAAAGAAGTGCCAACAACTACTAGAGGTCAAGATATTTTTTATATTACAGGCTATCTTAAAAAAATGAATTTGATGTGGAAGTTTTGTGTTGGCATTTGTACTGATTGTGCACCATGTATGGTAGGCTGTATTAAAGGTTTTGCATCACTAGCACAGAAAGAAAATCCAAATCTTGTTCGTACTCATTTCTTTTTACATAGAGAAGTTTTAGTTTCAAAAGTATCACAAGAATATTTGAAGCAAGTGTTAAATCAAGTTGTTGAAATTGTCAATGACATTAAAAGCAGGCCAAGAAAGTCGAGATTATTGGAAGAATTATGCAAATCAATGGATTCTCAATATGTTCGCCTACTCATGCAAACCGATGTTTGATGACTGTCAAAGGGTAAAGTGTTTACTCACATTCATGAATTACAGAAGGAATTAATATTTTTTAATTAAGAAAAGCATGAAAGATTCTGTAAATATCTTCAATGTGAATTTTGGATAGCCAAAATGGACTAAATATTTATATTAAATAATATAAATATTTAGTCAACCTAATATTTTGAACAGTAGTATGCAAGGTCGAAACGAAAATATTCTAACTTTGGCAGATAAGTTGGTTGTCCCCAAAAAGAAAATTGTTAAAAAGATTTAAAAAACAGAGCAAAGTTGGGTGAATTTAGTATGTTTCCTACAATGCGCACTAACTTCAGTAAGGAAACGGTCCCTGTCGTGGTTGAGCATCTGGTGGTGCTCGAAGAAAACATTGATCACTACTTTCCATCGCTGAACACAGAAAAGTACGACTGGGTACGTAATCCTTTTGTAGATGTTCCTTCTAATATTGGGTTTAATTTATGCGAAGAACAAGAATCAGCTACTATTTCAAGTGACCGCAGTTTTGAAATAAAGCAATACAAAAGGAATTTCCCACATTATCTGAAAGGTTTATTAGTTCTTTTACAATTCTGTACATCTTATTTGTGTGAATTGGACTTTTCAACCTTAAATAATATAAAAAAATAAGAGGAGAGAAAGACGACGTTCCACTGAAGAAGAAATGAGAGTTTGCTTATCTCACATACGACCAAATATTCAAGAAGTCATAAGAAAACACCATGAACAGGTTTCACACGAAGTAACTGACAATTCTGGGATACTAACATAATAAACCGTATCAAACAAGTCTATGTATGTATTTTTAATTTATTTTATTATTTCATTATACAATATTTAAAATTATTAGTGTGTCGCGACAGTTTCATGTGCTCATAGCTGTCGAGAGTAAAAAAAAGGTTGAAAAACACTGATTTAGATGGTGACCATTTCAGAAAGCCATGTGCTCAGTGTCCTTGCAAGCAGAAGGCCAGCTACTTATCTGAAAATACATTGAACATACAGATAGTCCTGGGCCATTCATTGTGATCTATGCCGACCAGACACTGACCGGTGATAACAGATTGATCTCAGATTTCAGAATTTACTATTCCACACGTGTCGATTTCACACAGTTAAATTTTTTTTTTTGATACTAATGAGTCACTGTTCATCAAGGCCGAACGCCACTCGAAGATAAGGATTAATGAGATTGTCAGTTGGGAATGAACAACACGATTGGAAACGGTGGGTTAAATGGTCAGAATTTGATTATTTCAGTGGGCGGCTCGACAAGAATTTGCTAACATTGGACTTAAAAACGAACATGTTGTATCCAGTTAGAAAGCAACCCCGCGGTATCATATTTCTTGGAACGAAAGTTTGTTCTTGATAGTTCGGGTTAGTTTTAGGTACACACTAGAAGAAAGAGAAATTTTTTGTCGTGCTTGACGCTAGACAAGTTTTTTGCTTTGATTAATTTACGGGGGGGAGGGGATTAAAGCTCAGTTGAGCACCTACCATGAAAATAATGACAGAGCAGAGAAAGACTAGCAACGTTTCCTCCGTGAGAAAGAGACTGCAGGGAAGAGAAGAGATAACCCTCCCCCCCCACACACACACACCAGATTGCGCAGTCGATTCTGTACTCTGTCAAGGCAGAGTGGCCCTCCCCAGATGTGAAAACATTAATCCACATAAGTACGTATTTATTTGGGGGAGGGGGTGTTTTTATTTTTTCGAATAAACCGCTACTTACAATTGTAGAGGTGGGGGGGGGGGGGGCAATCACCCAAACCAGAGAAATCTATTTTGTTTGATTCGAAAAATCGATAAATCCTAATCTAATCACCTAAATTACAGGGTTGTTTTCAAATGCTTTTTGACGAATTAATACTCTAATACTTATATTTTTTTTAATTTAATTTATATCTATCCCGGACAACGCCGGGTACGGGTCCTGCGAGTATATAAATAAATCAACAAGAGAGATAGCTCAAAGTTTTACCATTTTTTCTTATTTTCTTTCGAAAAAAAAAAGCGTAATATTTTCTAATAAGAGGCAGAGTTAGCAAATTGCAATAAATCTTAGGTAATCAAAAGGAAAGAAAAACATCATTTTACCATTTTTATTTCTTTAGAAAGATATTATAAAACTTGGAGTTATCTCCCTTTTTTCTGTATTTATATATCGCTCAGACGTCCATGTTTATTTCATGATCGTCTTATTTTGTCCGCGTTTCGCGTAGAAGATTAAACTTGCTATAACTTACTCTTTGTAACGTTTGATGTTATTTTTTTTTCTTTTGCCAATACAGTCGTAAGTAAAAAATAAGATATTACCTAAATAAAAACATGGCCGCTAGCAATTAAAACATTGAAGTTTGATTCTCAAGACTTTAAAAAATAAACTAAAATTTTATTTCGGGACAATAAAGATAATTTAGGCGAAATTGACTTTTAATGGTCCCTAAAAATGGGCAGCACTTTTTGTGTACGCCACTATACTCCAGGAGTTGTCTCACGTGACTCAAATGAACCAATCAATCGCAATCATTTAAAAATAGAGAATCGTCTTCATTATTAAAAATTAGCACCGAATTGTTATTGTATTGCCCCCCCTCCACACACACACACACACACATGAATACAATATTTTCCTTTTCGGTTTATTTTTATTTTGTTACTTTTCAAAATAGAATTAACGTTGATTAATTTTCACCACTAAGTATTTTTTGCTGTGTATTACACTTACAACTACTTACCCCTAGACGGTGTTGTTTTGTTGTCACCAAAAAATATTTTACAAAACGAATTATTATTCCATCCGTTTTGTTTACAAAATGCTTAACTACAAAATCAAAATAAATAATGGAAAAAAATTTGTAAACATCGGTAATTAAAAACATATAATTTTTTTAAAGGAATTATTTTAACTAAAAGAAAAGGCTACGAAAAAAAATAGAAAAAAGGGATCCTTGAATTTAAACACTTTAAAACGATAAAAAAGAAAGAAAAGACATGACAGATTCTTACTTTTTAATGTAATAAATAAATAAAAAGGTCATTTATAAAAAATTAAAAAATAATAAAATAAACTTTTAAAGTTTATTTGTTTATTTAATAAACAAATAAACTTATACAGGTAGGCAGAAGAGTAATTCATCTTTCCTTTGGTAACATTTATTTGTTGCCTTTTTTAATATAACTTCCCTTAATTTCAATTATTTAAATCGAGATCAGACTTAGTAATTGTGGGTAAAATCCATCAACGCTAATTCTATTGTGAAAAGTAACAAAATAAAAATAAACCGAAAAGAAGGAAAATATTGTATTCATAGGGGGAGGGGGGGCAATAAAATGACAAGTGCTAATTTTTAATAATGAAGACGATTCTCTATTTTTAAATGATTGCGATCGATAGGTTCATTTGAGTCACGTAAGACAAATCCTGGAGTAAAGTGGCGTATATAAAAAGGGCTGCCGCTAAAAATTAATTATAAAAAATGTCAATGTACCACTGAGAAATATTGTCTGAGGATCATTGACGTTTTAGCTACGGTCCACCTGTTGATACATAAGGAGGATTTACAGGAAGGTTTGCAATTCCATTAGAAGCAGGCAATATGTCGCTGCGAACAGTAGTGCCAGGGATAATAAATTGTTGAATGAAAACAAAATATCATTCACCCTAACACTAACCCTAAGTCTACGTGGCAATACGAAAAAGAAAAAAAAACGGTAGTGGACCGTTAAAAGTCGCTTTCGCCGACAATTTAAGACTAACAGGAAATTCCATTATTCGGAATTTGGGCGAAATACGCAAGATATTCTAACGGCCTCTATAATACAATTGAACTGAATAAAAGTTTTACAGGAGAGCAAAGTAAACTGTTAGCTTTTCAAATTTAATATTAATGGAGGTTTTATCGTGCATTAAATATATTTACAAGTAAAGAATGCGAAAAAAAATTTTTAATTCAATTAAAACAAAATAAAACAAAATCGACATTTGATAAATATTTTTTTAAGTAAATTATTTAAATTTTTACTTTTTCTCCCTAAAATCAAAGTTTGGACAGACAACAGCAAAATGTTATCAAGATTCAATAAGTTTGTTCTTTTCATCTAAATAAGCAAACATTAATGCCCAAAGTAAATTACCTATTTTCAGTAAAACACTCCCAAGCACAAATCGGTCTCATATTTTCCAAGCTGATCGTCGATGTTATAAAGACTTTTTTTTAAATGTTTATTGTTGACATTTCCTTTTGATGTTGGTTACAGCGCATGCGTAGTTTAAACACGGAAGAAATGAAGCGACGGCGCCATGAATGATCTCCCTTGGAAATACATTCCCGCCTTTTACGACTTTATCTGATCATCATTTCGTCTGCTCTTTTACTTGTACATATATTGTTTTTACTCGGTACTCAAGGGACTGTTCTACCAGGGAGTATGCATTCCTTTCGAGGCGGCGAAGGGGTTACCCTCTTGCCTCTGTCGTTAAGAGAGGAAGTTCGCTTGAGGCGCTCCTACCGTAGAATGCCGACGTGTCCGATTCAGTCAATTTTTACATGTTTTGCCATACCTGCCTTCGGCGTCCTTGTGGTATTCATGGCCCGCCTCACATTAAAGCTCGGCCTTATGTCCCATCTGACCCTCGTGGGAAGTGTGGTCAATAAGACCTTTAACAAGCGTACTTCATCCTTTCAAAATACAAATCCGTATGAATGACTTTTCCGGCCCTTGATCAAAGTGTAATAGCTTTTCTGTCCTCGTCAGGAGAGGATAAATCGGACATATATAACGACAGCTAACAGAACGAAAAAGGGTTTTTTTTAAACAAATAGGCAACAAATAAATGTTACACAAGGCCAGATAAGTTTACTGGTGTTTTAACTTATTTTAAAGCGTGTTTTTGTTCAAAACAAACCTGGTGTCCACCTGTTTAGTTAGAACGATAAAAAAAAATGGCTGTTCATGAGCCCAGCACAGGGATCCTTGATAATTGGTGAAAAATCGAAAAATAAACAAAATAGTGTTAGAAACGCATCCAATAAATGTCACCAATCGTGGGAAAATGTAATGTTCTACCAGTATTTTGCTTAATTTTCGTTTTTTGAGTGATTATCGAAACTGTATCTTCAGCAATTTTTTTTCGTTCTAACTGAACAGGTGGACACCAGGTTTGTTTTCAACAACAAAAAAAAACGCTTTAAAATGAGTTAAAACACAAGTAAACTTAACCAGGTTAGTAGGAGAGTACCTTATATTGCCTTTTGTAACATTTATTTGTTATCTATTTGTTTTTTCCCTCCTGTTTCGTTCTTTTAGTTGTCGTTATAAATGACCGATAAATCCTTTTCGACCTGAGCATTCTTTTATTTTTGTTCCCAGCCCAGAGTTCCCCTTTTTGGGAAGCTGAGACACAACTTAAAACTAGGCCTGTAAAATATAGTCGCCATCTTTATAAACAAGTCGAAACGAGGTTTATGACACATCACTCAAGTTCATAATTTTCTAGTTAAAGACAGGAAAGCTTTTTTTAGGGTAAAACATTATTTTACCATCTTTTTGGTTGAAAATTTGTCAATCAAAAAAAGGAGTAAAATAATATTTTTCTTTGCTTGTTCCCCCTTTTTTTAAGAAAAAAAGGCAAGGCTGTCCGTAACTAGAAAATTATGAATTTGAGTTATGTGTCCTTAAACTCGTTCTCGATTTTTGTTTATAAAGATGGTGATATATTCTTACAACCTACTTTTAATTTCAGCGTTTCAATGGGTTTTTTAAATTTATTTATTTTCATCATCATTATTATTATTATGTACTCACTAGAAGTTCTCACACAGGTCATCATCAGTGATTGCTCACTGATAATAACGGATGGTGTTCCCTGGAGTCTGAGTGACAACAAGTCCCTCCAGATTTCCAATACTCTCCACCTCATTACTGCAACAGCAGCTTACCATTGATTTCTCGCTGGCAACGACTACTGGTCTCCTCTGGATTTTGTTGGCAATAAGCCTCCCCAAGGTCCCAGTACACTCCGCACCCGTTCCAGTGGAGGTCTGGTTAGTGCTCTCCCTCCTCTGTCCTTCTATCCTCCTTGATCCTTCACAACTATTTTGTGTGGTATCAACCGAAACTGGTGCCATCAAATTGTTCTTTTTGTTTTTGTTTTTTGGGGGGGGGGAGTTTATGAAATTTCTTGCAGTTTCAGTTTCCTTGGGTTCATGTAGTGATGTTCTTTGTATGTTTTTGTTTTATTCCTATTGCAACTTCCATATGAATGGTTAGCGTTGCCGTTCGCAGTTTATGTGGGTTGGTTTCCGCATTCAAGGATTTTCCTTAAGATTTCAGCTGTTTTGATCATTGTCGTCTGTTGTATAGTCTCAGTCTTCCCTTTGATTCAAATTTCTCCCAGTGTTTTACCCAGGTTTATCGGGACTGTTCCTAGTGCTCCTATGATTATTGATATTATATTCACTTACCATATCCCTTCAGTTCTCTGGCAAGTTCCATGTATTTGCTTCGTTTTTCTGTCTCCTTGATCTTCACCCTGTTGTCTGTCTGCTGGGATTGCAAAATCTACGATTCGGCTGTTTTTTTTCCTTCTTGTTGACTATTATCACATCTGGTCTCCTTGCTTGGATGAGTTTATCCTTCTTATGAATCGTCCATGTAGCTGTTTCTCTTCCCACTTTTTTTTTCTCATCTTTTCATTTCTTGTTTCGTTGCTCCCTGTCTAGTTCATGTTGACAGTGTATCTTGCTGTAGTGATCAGCCTTTCTCTATTCTGGGTTATGTATTTTTCCAGTTCTTTTTTTGTCATCCACACAGTCTTCTATACTTACCAGTCCTCTTCCTTTTTCACTCTTTTTCATCCTTTGGGTCTAGTAAATTGTGCATGGTCATTAGTTTCCTAGTCTTCTGATCAAGATGCCTAAGTTCTTCTTTAGTCCAGCCTATGAATGGACAAAAATATCTTAACTAGTGATACTACTCAGGTGCTGATTCCTTTTACTAGATTTCTACTATATAATTTCATTTCTAAGAGTTTTCTTGTTCTGACGGGGCTGCCTAGGCAATTTTTAATGGCCAGAGTGCTCACCTTCTCGGGCGCTGACTTTTCAAATCCCACTTTCCGACCTTGTGTCACATACTCCTATTGTGGGTAGGGGTTGAATAACCCTTTTGGCTAAGATCAAAGTGTAGTATCTGTTCCGATGGATACTACACCCCATAAATCGGTATTGTCTTGGCCTTCGGGCTTGATTTACGCCGGTTTATGGGTCTGTCCTGTGCAGTTCTAGGAGGTCCACCCTCCCAGGCTTTTCCTCCCCTCTTTGGGGAGGAGTAAGTTTATTGCTTATTGCCTGAGGCGCCCCTACCGGGGAATACCGACGGGGCTGCCCAGGCAATTTTTAATGGCCAGAGTGCTTAAATTCTCGGGAGCTGGCTTTTCAAATCCCACTTTCCCGACCTTGTGTCACATCTTACCGCTGTGGGAGGTAGATAAATAAATTAAGCAGCTTTCATTACGCTACAAAATCGTTATTGTGAAATGCTCACTTATATTATAGCGAGTGTAACTGAAATCACTTTCAAATCTTTAGAATATGGAATGTTATTTTCTTCTAAATTTAGGGATTTATGTTATAACGGCTATAAAGAAAGTGTAAAGGATGGTGGAAGTAAGGAGAATGGAATATCAATAAAAGAGAAACGAAACACGAATTGAGATTTACATCGTTTTCATTTTGATTATGCAGTAAAGATTTATGATGTTATGCTTTTTGTACGCGGACCTTACCTTAGTAAGATATTGTGTCTTAGAGAAAATGGCGTATACAAAAAGGGCTGCCGCTAAAAATTAATTATAAAAAATGTCAATGTACCACTGAGAAATATTGTCTGAGGATCATTGACGTTTTTGGCTACGGTCCACCTGTTGATACATAAGGAGGATTTACAGGAAGGTTTGCAATTCCATTAGAAGCAGGCAATATGTCGCTGCGAACAGTAGTGCCAGGGATAATAAATTGTTAAATGAAAACCAAAAAATCATTCACCCTAACACTAACCCTAAGTCTACGTGGCAATACGAAAAAGAAAAAAAACGGTAGTGGACCGTTAAAAGTCGCTTTCGCCGACAATTTAAGACTAACAGGAAATTCCATTATTCGGAACCACGCTTAGATTTAGATTGTGTAAAGAAATGATTAAAAGAGTAAAAACACATAAAACCTGGAAAAACAAGTATGAAAGTTGCATGAAAGATAAGGCATGCATAAATTGAGGGAAGAATAAAACGTAGTTCAAAAGTAACACAAAATATTTATATATGTACAAATTACAGAGCAGTAAGTGTTCATTTCAAGTGTCCAGTTAGAGAAACGATAAATGTTCATGCCTGTGATTTATGAATGTGTATGTTTGTGCATAGTGTAGCCATGTGTTGAAGTGTGTGAATGTGCGTGTCGCCTTTTGTTAATGATTGTACGAATGTGTGTGCATGTACGTGAGTTGATAAGTTGTTTAGGCATTCGTATGTGTGTGTGTCTTTGTCAGCAGTATGTGGTTATATGGGTTGAAGAATGATAGGAGTGTAAGCCTTTGTGTATGTGTGTGTGTGTGTGTTTAGTAGTCAGCCGATGCGCTGGCACCCCCTCGCCGAACTTGTATTCTCTGAAAAAGATGAAAGAGAGAAAAAGAAAAGAGGCAGATTTTGTTGCGTGGTCTGTTTTTATATCGTTTGACTAGTGGTTTGACCGACGTAGTTGAGAGCAACCGACGTGATCAACATTTTTGGGGTTTTTTTTTGCACCTTTTTGTTAGACTGTCTCTGGGAGCAGGTTTTATGGCTTCAGTTTAAGCTTTTGTTGTTGAAGTGAATTTGGGAGTTGTTTCTGCTTATGCCGATGATAAAGTATTAGGATGTCAATCCCATAGGATGTACATTCTCATTTGAAAGCTCGCTATTGGCCTTAGCATTTTGTTGTGTCAGATGCGGTTGGAAAGTTCACCGTTTTCTTTAGTATTCAGTTGTGTCAACGCTTTGATGTCAATTGAAAAACCGTCTCTTAATCAGAATTTTTTCTTTTATCTAAATTCTGAGACTCCCAGACTTGTTTCAATAAATCGTACAGGAAATGTTATAATTGGTTTCTGAGAGCCGCTAAATATGAAGCTTCAATGGCTGCCATATTTTGCTGTTGGTACTTGCCGCCAAAATCAAGCCTTTGTTCTTAAAATACTGGACATCCTTGTCTGTAAAGTTAGGATGTTTAGTATCAAAATGGCGTTTCATTTTGTTGGGCTTCATCGATTCGGCTGACATAATTTCGTTGCAAATGACACATTGTAGCTTTTCAATTCCTGCCTCAACTATGAAAGTAAATCCATACTTTCAGAATTCCTCCCTACATTTTCTTTTTCTAATACTTTTCTCTCGATTCATCACGGCCAATCTGAAATTTTACAAAATAAATGTTAGTTTAGTTGACTATTATAATTAGAGAATATTGAACATTTGCGTAACTAATTTTAATAATAAGTGAGAACATTGTTATAATTAATTGATTATCATTTATTAATTGATCATTAATTCTATTAATTATAATTAATGAGAAGCAAAATGTAAAAAATCTTCTAATTGTAAAAATGATAAAGCAAGTCCATGGTTGTGCTCAATATCCAGCAAAAGACGTAAAACAAACCTACCAAACTATACGCCTTCAATTGGACAACCCCCAAGTAAGCTGGTGGAAAAATCCAATTAATATAAATCAGGCGACCCCAGGCAAATTGTCAGGTGACACCAGTTGGGGCCGCGACTCTCAGGTTGGGAACCACTGATCTAGGGTAATTTGAGGAATGTATAAATCTTATGTCTAGTATTATTTACCTATTCTTATAGTGCATGTACATAATTAATTAATTATTATTACTAGTTTTCCCACTCCATCAAAAATAAGAGAGATGGAGAGGTACATTTATCGTAAATATTATTCAAGCATTTAAAAAGAAGAGGAAAGATTTTTATATAGCAATAACATATATTCATATTCAAACGACGAACTATTTACATCACTTGTTTGTTCTTGGAAAGAATAGATATATAAAAAGATTTTCAAGAGAGGTAACTCTCGAATAAGTTATCTCCCATTCAGTTTGCAAATAACCAACCCAGATTATCAGAGTGTTTGTATTATATAGATTTATTGAACTAGAGATACAACATTTATTATTTATGGTTGATTATTAGTCTTACTATACCTGCATCTTCAGTCATCTACACTTTTCTTCCTGAATAATTGTGTTCAACTATTTTTTTTACCTAATTAAGAGGGCATTGTAATCTTACATGCACTCTGATTTTTTTATGAAAGTCGCTCCAGACAAGGCATCTTCTTCTTTCGTGTAAATCAGATTATTCTGGTGTTGGCATTAGTTTCCCCAAAGTTTTTCTAGTTAGAAATCTTTCTGGAAAGACATCGGGTACTTACGGGAAGGACCACGAGAAGGTTGCCAACATCCCTAAGTGAAAGTGGTACTGCGGAACCGACTGGATTCGAACTTGGAACACCCAGGTCTTCAGTCCGTGTCGATATCCACTTAACCACCGTCATCTCCCAGACAAGGCATGAAGCCACTTGATGTAAAGAGGCTAAATAGAAAACACTTCAAGGTACAAAAACTAGTCAACGATAAGTGTTAGGTGGATAGATTCCGACCCAGAAAACAGCAATTCTTCCCCCTTTGTCAGAAACATCGCTCATGAAATGTGAGGACTAAAGGACAAAATAAGGGAAGCGAGAGTTACTTGGCTGCCAAAAGTAAACCCAAGGTCCACTTTCTACTCTCCTAAATTATTTCAGTTCCTTGACCTTTTAGTGTTCTGTAAACATGTATGTTGCTTACAATTTCATTTTCTTACACCTGTACATTGCGCTAGATTTTCCCTGATTTTACACCTGTAGGTTGCTTCAAATCTTCCGTTTCTTACACTCGTGCGTTACTCACAATTCCCTTTGCTTACATCTGTATGTTGCTCTCAATTTTTCTATTTTACAACTGACGTTGTCTCTTCCCAACTTCCGTTTTAATACACTTGTATGTTGCTCCCAATTTCCATTTGTCTACACTTGTATGTTGCTCCCAATTTCCATTTGTCTACGCGTGTATGTTGCTCCCAATTTCCATTTGTCTATGTGTGTATGTTGCTCCCAATTTCCATTTGTCTACGCGTGTATGTTGCCCACAATTTCCATTTGTCTACGCATGTATGTTGCTCCCAATTTCCATTTGTCTAGGCATGTATGTTGCTCCCAATTTCCATTTGTCTACACGTGTATGTTGCTCCCAATTTCCATTTGTCTACGCATGTATGTTGCTCCCAATTTCCATTTGTCTACGCGTGTATGTTGCTCCCAATTTCCATTTGTCTACGCATGTATGTTGCTCCCAATTTCCATTTGTTTACACGTGTATGTTGCTCCCAATTTCCATTTGTCTACGCATGTATGTTGCTCCCAATTTCCATTTGTCTAGGCATGTATGTTGCTCCCAATTTCCATTTGTCTAAGCGTGTATGTTGCCCCCAATTTCCCATTTTTGCATCTGTATGTTGCCCCCGATTTCCTTTTCTTACATCCGTACATTGTTCTCAATTTCTTTTTCACTGACATTTCATCCGTCTATGGTGGATATTTATACCACAAAGATTTTACAAGGGATATCCTAGGGGTATAACATGTTAGTTCAATATCGCATCGGTGTCACTGACAAAATTCTGCTATTATTCTTCCTTGCTGGTAAGTGGAGGCCACTTTACTCACTTTTTGACTTTTGTCTCTAAAATTTGGTGGCGAAAAACTTAATGTAATTAATTTACAACAATTTATTGGATGTAAAGTATGAAATACTTATATTTAGTCAAATGTCTTTTTTTTGTTAGAGTAAGTCAGGGTAAGAATATATGAAACTAAATAGTAAACTGTAAATTAATTTATCAATGAATAATGTTGAGAAATGTATTTCTATTGGTAATATAATAACGGTATTGTAATAGATTCAGGTGGGTGAGTTAGCTAGTTTGAATTATTGTGTTGTATTTGTGTACAGACAAACTATTTAGCTCAAGGACAAAATGTCGCTGGTAAAAGGCAAAGGTGAAGATGATAAAATAATTTTACACCATAAAAATGGACGAACAGACAAACTATTTAGCTCAAGGACAAAATGTCACTGGTAGAAGGCAAAGGTGAAGATGATAAAATAATTTTACATCATAAAAATGGACGAACAGACAAACTATTTAGCTCAAGGACAAAATGTCGCTGGTAGAAGGCAAAGGTGAAGATGATAAAATAATTTTACACCATAAAAATGGACGAACAGACAAACTATTTAGCTCAAGGACAAAATGTCACTGGTAGAAGGCAAAGGTGAAGATGATAAAATAATTTTTACACCATAAAAATGGACGAACAGACAAACTATTTAGCTCAAGGACAAAATGTCACTGGTAGAAGGCAAAGGTGAAGATGATAAAATAATTTTACACCATAAAAATGGACGAACAGACAAACTATTTAGCTCAAGGACAAAATGTCGCTGGTAGAAGGCAAAGGTGAAGATGATAAAATAATTTTACACCATAAAAATGGACGAACAGACAAACTATTTAGCTCAAGGACAAAATGTCACTGGTAGAAGGCAAAGGTGAAGATGATAAAATAATTTTACACCATAAAAATGGACGAACAGACAAACTATTTAGCTCAAGGACAAAATGTCACTGGTAGAAGGCAAAGGTGAAGATGATAAAATAATTTTACACCATAAAAATGGACGAACAGACAAACTATTTAGCTCAAGGACAAAATGTCGCTGGTAGAAGGCAAAGGTGAAGATGATAAAATAATTTTACACCATAAAAATGGACGAACAGACAAACTATTTAGCTCAAGGACAAAATGTCACTGGTAGAAGGCAAAGGTTAAGATGATAAAATAATTTTACACCATAAAAATGGACGAACAGACAAACTATTTAGCTCAAGGATAAAAAGTCGCTGGTAGAAGGCAAAGGTGAAGATGATAAAATAATTTTACACCATAAAAATGGACGAACACTGCTGAGAAGTAACTTCATATGCCGGAAGAAGGAATTTGTTAAGATAGAATCAGTTATTGAAAAAGCAATCGATAAGAACACATGTATGGGTTAGTAAATTGTAATTTAAGAGTTCCACGCTTTAAAACTCACCCCCCCCCCTCTCTCTCTCTCTCTCTCTCTCTCTCTCTCTCTTTTGGTACCTTCCAACAAATGTAAACATTTACATAGCAATAAACTGAGATCTGTTCTACACAAATAAGGTCTTTGATGTGAGTTATTTCTGTCTGTCTTTTAAAAAAATAAAAAACTGTAATTGTGTCAATACATAAAAACTGGAAGGTAATATTTGATACAAATGAAAACAAATTCCCTTCACTAACTCTGAGTTTAGGTGGCAATACGAAAACAGTGTGCACAGTAGGGCGTAACAAAACTGTTAAAAATCAATTCATAGCCTAAGGGACATTTGAAGGTTAATTTCGTCCAAACATATCTAGGTTAGTCTCGTCGGCACTCCCTCAAAGTTAAGAGAGCCTCAGGTGACATGCAATACACCCACATCCCTCTGAAAGCAGGTGATAATGCTTTGGAGAATGGTTTCCCATTACCTTTGGAGCTGTGATGAACTCTAAATAACACAAAACTGCTGTGTTTCTTTGTGTCTAAACAGTAACTCTTAGTCTGTGTGGCAATAGGAAAAAAGATGGAAACGGTGTGTGCGCAGTGCATGTGACTGAACCGTTATTAGCCAATTTATAGCGTAATGGACCATTAAAAGTCGATTAAAAGTGAAAAGAGCATTAGGGAATGTATTCCATTATGATGAGAATGTAGAAGGCTGTTGCCTAGGTTTAGTGAAAGTCACACGGTGCAATGTTTTCAATCCATTAGAGAATCAATACTGTTATGATTTTAGATCTCGTTTTGATCTGAAGACGCCGTCATACTGTCTGGCATGTGTTACCATGACGACCGCCACACAAGTCAGCCTTGTTTACATGATTCCCGACCGCTTAAAAGTGGAATCGGCTGCATTGGGATTCGTTCTACAGTCGCTACAGTGGCACAAGGGTTGGAGCACATGATCACGCTTGCTACCACGAAGTTACGGGCTGGCTGCTCATGTGCCATAATCGCTGTGGCAAAAAAAATAGCATTCCAAACAAACAGTTTTCTGGAGTCAGCGGCCATTATTGATCTTCTCTCCTGGAAGCCAGCAGCTCGCTACTACGTCCGCCGCTTTCACATAAAAACAGCTGGGCCCAGTGAACAAAAAGGTTTTTTTTAGGAGGAGTGAGGAGACAGGAAAAGGGGGGGGGGAGAAAGAAATAATCTCGGATCATCCAAGAAACTTAACAGTGACGCTCGGTTCTTCTCCAGCAACAACAAAACGAAGCAGACTTAATCCTTCAACAATAACAACACCAATCAAGAACATTTCAACACTGATTACAATAAATAGCAGTTCAGTTCTTCAGCGACAACATATCGTCTGCTACTGCAACCAAATCAACAACAGAAACTGTTCGTACTACTGCTACGGACGCGCCGTCCTTCCTCACCAACGTCAGACTTACTCTTACTGCTACTACCGCTGTCATTATTAAGACGAAATACTGATATAAACAATTTGATCTCTCCGATACTATTCACGGAAAATTCCTTCCTGTTTGTTTCAAAAATAAAGCTTTCAGTTTCTTCCAATTTTAATCCTGAGTTGTCTATTATTATCTGCTTGTCACCATATGCTTTCTATAATATAACAATACTTTATGAAACTAGAAAAAGTAAAAGAAATAGTTAAATGTAACCGACGTTGATTTGGAGTCAAAATTTAGTTATAGAATTTATATTGTGCAAAAATGATTTATTAGAATATAATAAAACTAAAACAAAAAGAAATTATGAATGGTTATGTTTATAAATTGTAAACGAACATGGTTGAGCAATTGACTCCAAAGGGCGCTTAGTGTTCTGAAAATGCGATTCTGCTATTTCTAAGAATGTAAAATCTATGTCTTTTGAATATTTTTTGTCGTTTTTACATAAATCCTATGGTTCAAAAACTGTAATATAAAATGTATTAAAAGTAAATAATAATAATTATAATAGAAGTGAGTATAAGAGAATTAGGAAAATCTGCTAATCTGTTATTCGGTCAAGTGAAAATATGAAAGGAAGTCTTTGGAGTAGCCAATCAAAAAAGAAAGTGTAAGTTAAAAGAATATATCATGTTTAAATGTAAAATATAGAGTAGCTAACATACAATGGCAACATCGAAGTACGAAATAATGACGTATGCAGCCTATAAAAAAGTGAATGTGGGTGACAGTGGTAGTAGATTTGGGCGTGAGAGTGAAAATTCTACCGACTTCCTGTATTGATAACCGAAGATGATCAGTACATTCAAGTGTTTGGGGAAACCCCCAAAACACTTGAAACACACCATGTGTATTTCGAGCATTCGTTTCTTTTGACAAATGAGATGTGCTAAAAGAATAATGACAAATAAAAGCAAATTGTTATGCTACCCTACTTTACATTTTCTCCCCTTCTGCCTATTATGAGAGGGAAACCTATCTTCAATTTTTTGGAGAGGGAAGAAAAATGAAAACTTATTCTAAGGCGCAGAAATACCTGTCGTATACATATGACCATGATTACCCCTTTCGTGTGATGGACCCGTAGATCTTGTCAGGTCATCCATCTAGGAGAAGGAAAACTCTGATATTAAACCTGTGCTACCGACTTACTTCTTGGCACCAAATCACTGGGAGAGGGAGGGCCCCAACCTTCCTAGAGCTAGAGACCTGAACAAAATAGATTGTATAAGGCACTCATTCTGCCAATAGCCATATACGGTTCAGAGACATGGACTACTGGAGAACAAGAGGTCAGAGCCCTGTTGGTGTTTGAGATGAAATGTCTTAGGACAATCCTCAAGGTTATTAAGAATGACAGACTTAGTTATGCTTGCATGCTCGAAGTGGTGGGTGTGACGGAAACCATTGAAGATGTAGTGTCGACTAGGAAGCTTAAATGAATTTATTTAAAGGCAATTAGGTTTCAACGTTTATACATCCTCATCAGGAAAAACACATTTTTTATCTTCTTTTTACGTGGCATGTTGTCACTAGAAAAATCCGTGGGTCTTCTCAACAGTGATTTTTTTTAATGCCTCAGGTTCGTGCTGGAATGCATGTATGAAGTAGAAATAGTTCCTCAATGTAGAAGCATCAGATAATTGGAGACATTTTAAAAGGATAGTATATACATATATAACATATAGGTTATTCACAGACAGCTTGGTTTGGTAGTTTTGTTTTACGGCATATCAACCCTTTTTGGGTTATTTAATGCCGAATCTGGTCTTGTTTTCTTCTCTTTTTTGTTTCTTTCCCCTTTTAATATGTTTCTATTTAACCCATAGTTGGGACCCTAACAGGTACTACCACTCCGGGTCAGGGTGGACCTGGGAGCAATGGTAATTAAGAGGAGGCTCCACATTCCCCAAAGTCCGTAAGCCGGATCTCACCATCGGATGTAGTTTAAGGTCATATCCAGGACCGGGAGTAGGGTAGGAAAAATAAAAATAAAAAAGGGGAGGGAGAAAGGGAGAGGGGCTGTTGTTTTTGTTTTTGGTTTTGTAGAACATAATTAAGTTTTACAAACAAAAAAAAAAAAAAAAAAAAAAAAAAACGTCAATGTAGGTGAATTTCGTCTCAGGGAGCCACAGGGCAGCCTGATCTGGTATCACCAGTCAGGTAATTGGAGACATTTTAAAAGGATAGTATATACATATATAACATATAGGTCATTCACAGACAGCTGTTTCGTGGTTTATATACGTATACACTCCCTACTTTTAGGTCGAGCACCCTCGTAGAGATTTCCATGTAACTTACTATATGTTTAAAATGTAAACAAAAGAAAGAAAATATGTAAAAGCATTATTATTTCTCCTACGGTCGATACCTACTACAATGGTCATGGTTACAGTTTTTCATCTCGGCGTTGATATATTGCGTGTGTCTAGCCACACCGATGAATCGTAAACGACAAAATACCTGTCTGTGGATGACAAAATTATATATATAATTTGTTAATTAAATGATTTTTTTAAATAGGTTTTTGAAAATTTCGTTTTGCATTTTTGATTTTAATAAATATCCGATAAATAAATAAATAAATAAAAACAACTAATTCAATGTGTAAGTCATGGAGAAGCGAGAAACACACACATACACACGGGAAGTTGTCACACAATTTTATTATTATAGATATTATAATGTGGCAGGCATAGCTAGTTGAGGTCGCCTCAACAACTTCTGTGTGTTGATTTAATGTCGAAAAAAACAAAAAAAAACAAAATAGTTCAATGAAAAAATAGCCATGAATGAAATGTAGTATTATTTACTCCTCTCCAGGAGTTAGGCACAAGGCCAGTTTTATCCTACTCCCACAAGTAAGATGTGACCCAAGGTCGGGTCGGAAAGTGGGGGTTGAAAAGCCAGCGCCCGAGAGGTGAGCACTCTGACCATCAAAAATTGCCTGGGCAGCCCCGTCGATATTCCCCGGTAGGGGCGCCTCAAGCAGTAAGCAATAAACTTACTCCTCCCCAAAGAGGGGAGGCGAAGCCTGGGAGGGTGGACCTCCTAGAACTGCACAGGACAGACCCATAGACCGGCGTAAATCAAGCCCCGAAGGCCAAGACAATACCAGTCCATGGGGTGTAGTATCCATCGGAACAGATACTACACTTTGATCTCGACCAAAAATGAAATGTAGTAGTCATCGTCAGTTTTTTTGACAATATCCGTTTCGCTACTAAGGAATGGAGATGGGCCATAAACATAATCCCTATTTACTTGACCCAACCACACCCTATGAATGTAAAGTTAGACACAAAATCAGTTTCTAATGTGGGGAAGTTCAGCTCTTAAAAAGGGACACTGGATTTCAAACAAGGAAGAGAAATCCTTCCAGATTGAGGCATTTATTATTAGTAGTAGTAGTAGTACTCACTAGGAGTTCTCACACAGATCATCGTCAGTGATTGCTCACCGACAACAACCAGTGGTACTTCCTGGAGTCTGAGTGACAACAAGCCTCCCCAGATTTCCAGTATTCATCACCTCTTTTCGATAACGATGCGGTAGCGCAACAGCCGCTTACCATTGATTTCTCGCTGGTAAGGACAATTGATCTTCTCTGGGATTTGAGTGGCAATAAGCCTCCCCAAGGTCCCAGCATTCTCAGCACTTTTCCAGTGGAGGTCTGGTTTGTGCTGTCCCTTCTCGGTCTTCTCATCCTCCTCGACCCTCTACAAATATTTTATCTGGTGTCAGCCTAGGCCGGCACCATTAAAAAAAAAAAAAAAAAAAAAAAAATTTAATTAATTTTTTTATTTATTCTTTTTTAAATTAAAAAGAAAAATTGGGGGGTAGAGAAGCGGGGGGAGATTATGAAGTGATGTTTCTTGCAGTTTCTGTTCCTTGGGTCGTGTTGTGGGTGTTCTCCATGTTGTAAATTCCTTGTGACTGGTTACCCTTTGTAGTTTATGCGGATGGTGGTGATGGTTGTTGTTGTTGTTGTTTTAGTTGTTTTTTTTTGTGTTTTTTTAAACTCAGACTCTTAGTGAGTAAATAATCTTTTTCTTTTTTTAAATCCGTAATCAAGAAGGATTTCTCCTCCTGTGACCGAAAACAGAACAGATACTACACTATGATCCTTGCTCGAGAACCTGGGCCGGACAATCTGCTCACTCGTCGGTAATTTAGTTTAATCTATGAGAGTTATCCCCCTTTGCTGTCACTTTTCTATGTTAATTCGTCGAACATGTCGGAGGAGGAAGAAGATATTGACGTCGACTGCTAAGAAAGTGAGAAAAAATAGTTAGAGGGGGGGAAGCGAAATTAGTAAAAACAAGAATGTTTTAAAAAGCTGTAAAAATCTTCTGAACGATTATCCCTTTTCTTAATTGCTTTCTACGTCCCCTTGTTTTTTGTATGCTATAATGTGTTATGCTTAATACTATTAATCTATTGATTTTCGCGTCTTCGTCGTTTGTTCTCCATTCCTGTTGTGCGACAACCGAGTTTGTTTTTATTGTGACAAAATCTAAAACGTGTTTTACGAATATTGTTTTCAATATCTAAACCCTAAAAACAATCGTATATTTATGCTTTTTTATTGTTGCTAAAAAAGATTCATCTTTTAAAATTGGATTGTATTTCATTTTAACTTCCTCGTTGAAACTAACGCATTTTTGCTCCCCGAGTTTTTTGGGTTTTTTTAACTTTTCTCCCACATTAAACTGAAATTTGTGTTTTAATTTAGTTTTAAAATAACATTTAATTCACTATAGATATAACAAAGTTTTAAAAAAAAAGAAAGAAAAGGCGATATTTCGTTTGATTTCTAAATTAGAATTAAAATTGATTAAAAAAAAACAGATAGGGGTAGTTTATTTATAAATCAAGTCAAGCTAATTAATTTGAATTATCGACTTATATAATTAACTAAAATTAGTTTAAATTAAATGTTAATTCTTTTTTATGCTATGTTTTAATGGATTTGGTATTTTAATTAATTTTGCCGTTTAACGAACGGAACGCAAACCGTTTTAGTATACGATTGGATTCGTCAACAAATTTACCCCCCCCCCCCCCTAAAAAAGAAAGGAAAAACAAATAGATGAATAATACGAATTTCACTTTTGTATATATAAAAAAAAGGCATTCTATTCCCTTTTAATGTGGATAAATGACTTGTAATTGTTAACAAAGAAGAGATTAAACTAATTTTAATTCTCCTAGCGAAGGGCGCTCTGACTGTTACTTAGAAATGTTGAGTTAGTCACATGTTTTTTCATGAGGTTAGAGTCTGCATAAGAACAACAAATGCATGAACAGGCGTGGTTATTTTACGAGAGAAAATACCCCGCCAAATTTTTTTCGCTCTAGTCACTATTCAGTGCCGATGTGAAACAACAAACAAACTAATTATAATTATAAATGTAGAAATGAAGTTCATATTAAAAAAAAAAACAACAAACAAACCCATTGTTCAAGAAAAGTGTTGAGCTAGGCTTGCTTGGTTAGCTCATTTAAACTTCCTTTTTTTCCAGGCTGGAAATCAATTTTTATTTACATTTTTTATTTAAAATATAAATTAGGTTAATATATCTTATGTGAGCATGGTTTACTTATTCAACAACCCCAAAAAAGACATTTTCATTTTAAAGAAAGTAAACAAACTCTAATAGGTTTATAAATATACGGCGTCTCACTACCCGTGTGTATTTTTAGCATTTCCTTGTCATCTGTGTGAAGTCAGTTCATTCAACAACGATAAAATGTCCGTGTCATTAAAAAGAAAGAAAAAAAGTCATTTAAACACTGACAATCATCATTAGTTAAAACAAAAACGAAGACCAAAGAAAAACAGTTGCTTTGTTATATCGAGGTGGACGTGTTTTATTTTAATTGTAATTGTGTTAAGAGAAAGACGAACTTTTTCCATGTTGGAGTGACTTGTAAATTTACCGCCCTTTACGTTTAAAGAAAAAAGCGAAGTAGCGCAATTCTATGAACATTTCGTGAAATTCGGGTAAGTTTCTTTATCTTTTTTTAAAACCTTTTATTACATATTTTAAGTTTATATATATATATATATATATATATATATATATATATATATATATATATATATATATATTTTCAAACATTTCGTACTTGTGTGTTGTTTTCTTCAAACAATCATCCTGAGGAAGTCTTTGCAATAAAGAAGAAACGTTGATGAATACATAAATAATATTTTGGGGGTTTTCTTTTTTCAATTTCCATGTGTATATATATATATATATATATATATATGGTAAAATGAAAAAGGAAAACCAAAAACTGGATGTTTTTTATGTGTACATCAACGTTTCGTCTTTATTTATAAGACTTCATCAGGATGATGATATAGGGAAAAGATATCATGCAAGCACAGATACATGTAGGGTAGACATGTTGGGAAGAAAAATAAAATAAAATGAAAAATAATGGCAGCGTCTTGCTGGACGTCCGTACTTGTTAGAGAATGAAAATGAGTGGGAGAAAAAGGGGAAGGGTGGAGGGAGCAAGGACTACTGTGGCTGGCGATGAGAGAAAGAGGTGGGGGATGAGCAGGGGTAAAATGGATGGCAGAGAGAGATTGGAGGAAGAGGGGGAGGGGGTGTTTGACCAGATGGCTGTGGTCGAGATTGAAGGGGAAGTGAGTTGGAATGTTTGTGTGTGGGGGGTGTATGCATTTTCATTCTCTAACAAGTACGGACGTCCAGCAAGACGCTGCCATTATTTTTCATTTTATTTTATTTTTCTTCCCAACATGTCTACCCTACATGTATCTGTGCTTGCATGATATCTTTTCCCTATATCATCATCCTGATGAAGTCTTATAAATAAAGACGAAACGTTGATGTACACATAAAAAACATCCAGTTTTTGGTTTTCCTTTTTCATTTTACCATCACGTCGGATTACCTTCATCCTTCTCTTCCCATATATATATATATATATATATTATACTAGGCTGACTTTCGATGGTTAAACCCCGCTTCTAAAAATCTTAATATTGATTTAAAAAAAGAAAAAAAGTTCAACATTATAAACAAAAAGGTTAGCCACGGCCATCGTAAAGGAGGCCAGAGCCATGTCCACTCTCGGTGGCCACGCCAGAGCGCTGGAAAATGACGTCATGCTATAAAGTAACAAAAGAGATCTGTCGAATAGTCAGACTATGGGCAATTTAAAAATTCATCAAAATTCAGGAAATGGACTAATTTTAATGAAATTTTCAGTGTTTATTAATTAACGATCACGGAATACAATTAACTCATTACTTTATTATAAATCTTAGTGCAAATGTATTATTTCATGTAATTTGCATAGGCTAGACAGCCAAAATTAAATTAATCCTTGTTACGGTTGACGTTAAAGTTCTATTTTATGATTGAACTTATGTGAGATTTTTTTTTAAAAATTAATCGGACAATGTTTTTGAATTCTTTAATAACGGCCGAGATTTTTACGTATTTATTTTACTTGTATTCACCCTAAAACAAGGCATATTGCCACTGAAGTGTAAGGGGCTACTGTGAATTAGGGGCCAGCAAGATGTTTGTTCATATTACATGTAAATGTCTGCATGTTGATACGGTCAGGGGAAACAGGGAGCAGGAAGAAAATTCCAAATACAAGTAGTCCGAGTAAAGAAGTTAGTAGAGTAGAAAATCTTCCGGCATCTGGGGACCTCTATAGTGAAGGGGTGGGATTTTGCTACTAGTTTGGTGTGGAGGGGTATTTTGTGGAGGGAGGGTTTCAGTGGAGTTTCACTGTGGAAGTACTTGTAAAACAAGCACATGGATGCAAAACTGCGGTGATGTAACAGTGGCTGGAGCTTGGCAGACAGTGTGAGACCTATTAGGTTAGAAATTCTTTTTTGCACCCTCTTGAACAAGAGGGAAAGGCTAGTGGTTGGTGCACCAGCCCAGATGTTGTAACAATTCTCCAACAGTCATGTTATGTTTGAGTATAAAAACATTTGAAATTTTATAAATCAACTACTCTTTCTATTTATGTTGGAGTGAATGTTTCCTTTTTATAACTAGATAGGTACTGTAGCATGGGTCCTGACTTGGATAGGGCATAGACGATGGTCGCGTCTTTGGAAATGTGCTAAGACCCATGCTGACAATTCAAAAGGTTAGAAATGACGAATGAGGAAAATGGACAAAAATGCATGTTGTGAATGAATGGGTCTGTAATGACAAACGAGAACACACGTAACTTGAGAAAGCTTTATTCGGCATACAATGTCGGTACAATATTAGTGCTGCTATTTATATTGTTTAGTAAAAGCAGGAGAGTTCTCCAAAGGGAAGATAATTCAAAATAGAGAAAGTTATTCGTAATTGTTCATTACAGGGTCATTATTTAGCACGGTGTTGTGAATGGAAGGAAGGAAAACATGGTTAACGAACAATACATATACAAATCTACACCGATGTGAAAGATATTTTGAGTGATTAAATTGTTCGTTTAGAAAAGTTAAAAGTTTTCGTGTTTGCAGAATGTTTGAATAAGTGTGTATGTCTATATGTTTATTTTTTTGCTTTTTTTTTTTAATTTTCGTATCTTTTTGTTTTTGCTGGGGATGGGGCATCTTACTGGATGCCAGACATTCATCCGCTATTTCAGACACCCCAGCCGAGAGATCTTTTTAAGATTCTAATCGTCCCTTTAAGTGCAATTGTTTGTATCTCTCTTGCACTTGGTTCACCGGATATATTCGCCAGATAGTTTTTGAAATTCTTTTTCATTAGTCCAGTTGCTCCTATAATTACTGGGATGATGGCGATCTTCCTGAGATTCCAATTTCTTTTTCATGACGTACATAAGACGTTGGTATTTCGTAATCTTTTCCCTTTCAGCTCTGTTTAAGCCAGCATCATTAAGGACACTGACTTCAACTAGGGTTGCTACTTTCTCCCTTTTGTCCCATATTACTATGTCAGGTTTAACAGCTCCGTTTTTTAGATATGTAGCTGTAGGGATTGCATAGTCATAGTGGATGGTGTATAACTTATTTCCAACTGTTCTTTCTGGTATATGTTCCCAGGTCTTGCTGCTACACTGGATATTCAACTTTTTACATATAGTCCAGTGAAGGTATTTGCACACTCCATTGTGTCGCATTGTATAGTAGCCATCCTCCAGCAAAACCTTACACCTAGATGTCAGGTGGCTCACACTCTCCACTTCTGTGTGGCAGAACCTGCACTTGTTATTGTTGCTGAAACCACTCATCTTTTTAAAGGCATTGGTCATCAAGCCTTGATCTTTGGCAGCAAATGTAAATATTCATGTCTTCAGGAGACATTATGCATATGTGACTTTGTCAGTGTGTGAATATGCTGCCATTTGTTAGTACGTGAATATGTGTGTGTGTAGATTGATTAATCGTTTGCTTGCTTCCTCTGGCCTCGAAGGGCAGGGGAACAGAGTAAGTTCTCTCTTGTTTCTGATACTGTTGAACTCTCTGGGGTTTTAAGTGTCGCATTACTGTTTTCATAAGAAATTTGTATTTCACATGGTGACAAGGTAAGACTAAGCTAAACGAATAGAGAAAAAAATAGAATAGCTTATATAAGCGAGTAACGTTTTATGTTCATTCGCATCACATATCTACTTCTCCACAATAGCTAAGGAAAAAATTGACTCCTGAACATGTGTAGTTTATCGGCAGCCTTAAATGCAGTTTTACTAAAACTTGTTTAAGAATGAAACTCATTAAATGAGTTTCTTTTTTACAAAGAGGGCAGGTCTCATTTCTCCATGTAAGTTTATGGTAGAATGATCACTCATTTAAGAACTTTTAGAAGGTGTTTCATCCTAATATGACTAGTTTTCTTTCCTAACCTGAAATTAATACAAAGGAGTTAAAAATCTATTATCACAGACCAAGGATGTTAACTCAATTCGGTAAGGCGCCTGCACACGCGCATCAAATCCTTCATTTTTTTTTTTTCAAGATAACTCTATTAAACCAATTATAAAGTTTTAATCGAATCTCTAAAACTTTAATATTTTCTAAAATGACAATTGGTGAGTTAAGAGAATTTATTTTTCCAGAAGTAAAATATATTTTACCTTTTTCTTTCCATATTATTTCTTTCCATATTATTTTTCTTTCCATATTGCTGTAGGGTTCGTGTTAAGGTTAATGTAGGGCATGTTTTCTTTTGAAAAAAAAATTTTTTTAAGTGTTTTTTTCCCAACAAACAGGCCATAAAGTTATATGGATTTTTTGAAAAATGAATAAAGAAATGGTCATTGGAATTAAGCATATTATTGTTTTTACATATATATATATATATATATATATATATATAGTAAGTTATGAAAATATATTTATGGCAATTAAGCTACACAGAGGCTTCCGCGTTTCATCCCCATAGGGAATCGTCATGACGATTCCCTACGGGGATGAAACGCGGAAACCTGTGTAGCTTAATTGCCATAAATATATTTTCATAACTCACTACCTAACTCTACTCACGTATTTAGCACTGTTGTAGTAAATACTGAAAATTGATACATAAAAGATTATATCCCCTTATAACATTTTATGTGGATACATGAAATAATATATATATATATATATATATATATATATATATATATATATATATATATATAAAATGAGGGATATGGTGTGCACATGAACATGCCTTACTGGATGAAGTTTGTCCCTTAGTTTGTGATAATAGATTTTTACCAAAAATCGTTTTGATAATTTAAATAGTTTGTGCTTAAACGATGGCAATCCCATATCCAATAAAAAAAAATAGGGTGTTTCTTGAGACAACAATCTTGGGTGACTACAGTAAATATAATTCTAATTTTATGCAAACTTTGTTATTCAGTGTAGAAAGGTAATATTTCACGTTTTAGTAAAGAAAAACAAGTAGTTTATCTTTCATTTAAATTTTCTCATTTTTTGGAAAAGAGTTTGTAAATCACTACCATTTTGAATGTTTACATGTGGCAAAGAAAAATTTAAGTTATAATCGACAAGAGAAGATAACTCGATCAGACTAATTGTAAATGATTCTATATAGTTTGTCTGTTTGTTACAGGAAGAAAAATTAAGTTTATTTTTTTTAATATATAATGTAAATAGATTTTAAAAAAAGAAAAGAAGCTTACCATGAAGGAAAAGGGGTTGAGAAATCCAGATGGTGAATGATGTTGAATTTAATGTGTGCCGCTCACATCATATCAGTAAAACAGAAGTTTAAGTTTGTAAATGAAAATTGTTACATACTATTAGGAGATACCAGTATTTGTATGAAATGAATAAGTTAATATTTCAGATAAACAAATGTAAAAGTTTATATTAAAACCAATAAATGTAGAAGTGCTTTTTTATTATATATATATTTGAGTCAAGTAAATCTAAATTGTTTTGTTTTTTTTATTATATATATATTTGAGTCAAGTAAATCTAAATTGTTTTGTTTTTTTATTATATATATATTTGAGTCAAGTAAATCTAAGTTTTGTTTTTTTATTATATATATATATTTGAGTCAAGTAAATCTAAATTGTTTTGTTTTTTTATTATATATATATTTGAGTCAAGTAAATCTAAGTTTTGTTTTTTATTATATATATATTTGATTCAAGTAAATCTAAATTGTTTTGTTTTTTTAATTCAAAAAATGTTATTCTGAGACCAAGTCAATTTGAAAATTGTGTTTTGTTTGGAAACGTAAGATTTGAGTGGCATACAGTGTTATGCTAACCCCATTCCTTTCAGCTGTTAGCATAACTGGTGTGCCGAATGTACACTTAGTCCTATTCCCTGCACAGTGTAAAACCTGCTCTCTCATGCAAAGGGCTACTTGGATCTTCAGCACATATAGCTAAGAATTTAAAATAATAAGAAAAAACAAAAACAGCTAATGAAAACAGTTTTATACAAAACGTCCCCCAAGAAGATCTGCTTCTTTGGTACACATGTGAAAATTAATACTTTTTTTTTCTTCAGGTTAGAAGCACAAATGAACCATGATACTAGACTTTTGTCAAGCTAGAAATTACTTTCTATTTGCCAGTTTAAACGCTTTCCAATTAATAGTTATAGTTTAATAAAACCACGGGATTTCTTTCAATCTATACAGCTAAAAGTAAATGAATTTACAATATCAATGTGCTGTTTTCTTATCTAAATTATTTTAAGTGCAAAATATATTTAAATTTTAGAAGAAACATATATATTTTTTTAATCTCTCTCTATATATAAAGCAAGGATGCCTGTTTGTGTGTCTGAACAAAACCGAATACCCCTGCTAGTCTAAATGAATAAATGTGAAAGTTTTCTTTTCATTTATCACAGGTATATAACCATCAAAACGGCTCACTGTTATTTAAATCAATAATACATAATCTTTTGAAATACTGTATATATAGCAGAGAACAAAGACCCAAATACATGTACTTGTATGCCTAATTTGTATAACTATTTTTTAAACAGTTTATAATAAATTAATGTTTGATATTATTTATTTGTAATTTTATTGTCCTATTTTCTATATATATGCAATAGTTTTGCCGATATTAACAGTCATTAATTAAAGTGATTTAATAAATAAAAGAATAAATTACTAAAATCGTTTTAAAAATATTATGTTCATTAATTTTCAAGGCAGGTAAAATTAGATGAAAACTAATATATCTTAGCTAGATGGAAAGAAAGATATACTGATGAGTTTATAGAGAGATGGAGGGAGTAACCTTTCTCTCTCTCACTCTCACTCACTCTCTCTCACTCTCTCTCACTCACTCTCACTCTCTCTCACTTTCACTCTCTCTCTCTCTCTCACTCTCACTTTCACTCTCTCTCACTCTCTCACACTCTCTCTCACTCTCTCTCACTCTCTCACACTCTCTCTCACTCTCTCTCACTCTCTCACACTCTCTCTCACTCTCACTCTCTCTCTCACTCTCACTCTCTCTCTCACTCTCTCTCTCTCTCTCTTTCACTCTCTCTCTCTCACTCTCTCTCTCTCACTCTCTTTCTCTCTCACTCTCTCTCTCTCTCTCTCTCTCTCTCTCTCTCTCTCTCTCTCTCTCTCTCTCTCTCTGGGTGCCATTCTAATGCTATCTTTAAAAAAAATTTTTTTTTTTATTTCAAATCAATTTTCAAATAAAATCAAAGTAGAATAAATAGTGGTAGTTGTTGTGACCCAACGTGTCACGGGTACGTCTCTAGTAGTTAATAAAAGCAGGTTCTGTTCAGTAAATTGTCCCCTAAGATTGTCTTTCGGATAACATTAATCAGAGGAGTATGGTTCGAATTTAACTGCACACAATAAAATTATATGAAATCCTATTCATGTCCGAAAATAATTTGTTTATTCTTAAAATCAATAAATATTGATCAGCAAAGCTAAAAATAAAATCAGAAAATCTTAAAGCCGATGAACAAAGAAAACACGAGAGAAATTAATTTGATGTGAAAACAAGAAAGGACATTTTGAAGATGCGCTCATTAGATCAACACGTTTGGCGATGGAAAGGCAGTTTCAAACTTAAGCGTTGCAGACCAACAAAAATATATTTCAAACTGACAGAGCCTTTCTTTTACTTACTTCTTACTAATTATCAAGGCCAAAAGCCAATCGAGAATAAGGGTTAATGAGATGGATAGATGATAGTTGAATGGTGATGAATACTGTGAGAGCATTCGATGGTATGGCCACGTTGAAAGAATGGATAAGAGTTCTTGGGTTAGTGAATGTAGAACAATTGAAGAAAACATGCAAGTGATAAGGATGGAGTTGAGAGAAAGATGGATAAATAAAGACCTGGCCAGAGATAAGTTAGTTTAGAAGTCAATTTCTAAAAACCGTCCAACACATAACAGCATGTAAAACGGATGTTAAACCAAATATGATGATGATGATGATGATGAATGGAATGAACACAAATTGATTACTTATGATGACGATTTATGACAAGTATTTGTTGACATCGGATTGAAGATGACAATGTTGTAGCCTTTAGGGAAGCAGCCCCATCTTAATGTGTTCTATAGATAAAAGGTTATTGCAAAAAAGCTCTCTTTGTGGAAATTTCGTTTGATGTTACGTATACGGAGGAAGAAAGGAAAGTTCTTTACAGTTGTGGCGGGTAAACGAGTTCTGGCTGTGGATGTCTTATGGGATGAACCAGAGATTGGAGCTCAGTCGAGCACCTTCCATAGAAGTAATTATATACTAAAAAAAGACTAGCAACATCTCTTCTGTGAGCAGGGTCTGTAGAGAAGAGAAGAGATCGTCCCTCACTAGATTGTGAAATCGATTTTGTATTCTGTCACGGCACCTCCCACGATGTGGCTCTGAAGAGATGTTTGGACATATCTCAAATAAGATGCATCCATTAAATCTGCATCTTTAGCAATGAAAAATGAAGCATGACCAACTGACAGACAGACAGACAGACAGACAAAGCCATTTCTCATCATCATATTCGGTTTAACGTCTGTTTGTCTGTTTTATGTGTTTTATATTAAATGTTTTATGTGTTTTATATTAAATGCAAGAAAATCGCCTCAGAATTTTAAAAATTCAAATTAGAAGTTTTTAGTCTTTGAATAAATGATGCATATAAAATGTGAAAATCTATAACTAAAACTCTGATTATCATGCTTGCTTTCTTGTTTGCAAATTGAATGTATTATATGATGGGAGGAAGGGAAGATGAGACGAGAAGTGGTGGGACGAGGGAATAGATAAGGGAAAGTGGTGTGAAGAGGAAAATAGAGGGAGTAATACTAGCAGTAGCATAAAGGGAGAGTAAGAGGATGACGTAAATAAGGACTCAACCCATCTACCCTGCCTAGTCAGTCACTATGCCAACAAGAGTTTTGATTGGGTAATGTAGATATAGTTTTATTCATCTGCAACAGCGTTTGAAACAGTGTGTTTATTTTTTTTATTGTAACTAACATCTCCAAAGCTTATCTGTGGAATCTCGCTAATGTCCTTTAAATTGAAAGCAGACGGTTACTGTATTCTTTAACTAACTCTCTTGGTGTACTTTTTAAAATAACAGTACACCGGAAATGGTATCTAATTATACTAATACATATCAATACATTCAAATGCTATGTTTCATGTTTACATTTTTGAATGTTGGGATGCATTTTAGCTGAAGGACATGAGAGAAATAGATATACAAAAGAAAGCAGACACATTGGTAAAACAAACTGACTGAATGTGAAGTCGCGGTAGATGTGAGACATGTGAAGACTGTGACATCCGACACTTGTTCCATGCTTACTAATTTCTTTTCTTTTTTGCTGTACCTGTAGAAGTACCTGTTGATAGCAATGGAATCATTTGAGAAGAGTCACTATGTGTGCACCCTTGGCCCCGAATTGATAAAAAAGGCAGAACATGAGTTAAATGAAAAACCGCAATGGAGAGAGCGGGACATTCAAGCTCTAAGAGACATGGTATCAAAACATCAAGGTAAGAACTCCCAGCTTTGTATTTATCTAATCCAACTAGCAGGAAGGCCCGGCGTTGCCTGGGATTAAATGAGGAACCGTAGGTCCTTTTCTGCCTAACGCAAAGCACCATATTACCATTACTATTCTTACTTTTTACATTTTATTATATTCAATTTTTGGGGTGGGGCCAAAGGATGTGCTTCGCATTGATTGGGTGGGAGTGGATGTAACTAAACTGACATTAATTGAAATAAATTTTCATAAATTTATACTTTTTTACCAACTCGAGCCATATCCAGCATTTCCTGGGAATCAACTATTCCAAGCCCTAAACCCATCAGTCTCCTTCCGCTCTACGCTAAAATCCTTGAATCATTAATAAATCTAACGATAGTTCACCACCTCGAAAATGCTAAACATCTTTCTGACCAACAGTATGAATTTAGGCAAGCCTGTTCTAATGTGGATATCCTAATGGTCATCTCCGAATGCATATACCATACACTTGATGAAGCACGTGAAGCTAGGGTTGTAGCGCTCAATATATCCAAAGCCTTCGACAAGGTCTGGCATGAAGATATTCTCATTAAAATTTATTTGCACAGTATTACTGGACTAATATTTAAAATAATCAGATCCTTCTTAGACAAAAGAAAGATCCAAGTCGTCCTAGATGACCGTACATCTAAGCAAAATGGCATTAATGTGGTGTGCCCTACGGTTCAATCCTTGATTTTCCTAAAAGACCTCTCTGATATAATTGCGTCTGAGATGGGTATATTTGCTGATGACACCATGCTCTATTCTCAACATGTGGGAAAAATGAATGCACTCATGTCCAAGGCAATGGCTTAATCCTTAGAAAAGCCTCCAGTCCGTAGTGGAATGGAGTCATAAATGGATGGTAACATTTAATGCTACTAAGACAAAGCTCCTTTCTTTTGACAATTATGAGAAACCTTTTAAATCACCGATTGCCATGGCTAATAATACTGTAGCCCCATTACTACAAATGGCAACAGCACCATTAGCTGTGTTTTGAATCTGTACTTGACTTCTATGCTGGGCTCTGATTGGTGCAAGCATTTAACTTTGTTTCTGGTTTGCCCAATCAGGAGCCATCTCTCATGCAAGCTGAATACCTGAACCAGAGTTTATAAAATGGAATGCCCCCTACGATTCTTTCTCTTATTAACCAGGAGACAGCACAGCTATCTGACTCATTCACATCACTTCTTTTGACCCCCAAGCTTCTCTCTTGGGATGCAAACCAAAAACCTGCCAGGCCATCTGGCCCTGGCATTGACAAGAAGACTTTAACATCCAACATGACGACAGCCACACACACATGGACTTCTATCATTGTAACACGCACACACATACATACAAAGATACACAAACTCTGCCTGCTTTTAACCAACGAATACGCATGTACGGACTTCTACTAAGAACATTTTTCTTACATGAACTTTCCAACCTTTTTCCTCATCCAAACTTTTGGGCATATTATCCGCTGCTACTAAATCTTCTCTTCTTTTATATTATATGTTAATGAAGACGGCCAATAAAGATGTTTTAAATATTAGAAATAGACTTCATCTTTTTTCTGTAGTACTATCTGTCAATGGGTTAAATATAGGAAATGACACTGAAAGTGAAAATACTGTTCTTTTTGTATTCATCCCAAACACAGCATATTGTCACTGAGATATAAGGGGCTACTGTGATAAGGAGCCAGATTTATAGTGGGGAATCCTAAGTGGGGAGTTGTGCAGCAAGATGTTTGTTCACATTATATTTAAATTTCTACATGTTGGTACGGCCAGGGAAACAGGGAGCATGGAGGGAATTCCAAAGGCAAGCAGTCTGAGGAAAGAAGCTATTAGAGTAGAAAGTTTTCCAGCATCTGGGGAACTCTACAGTAAAGGGGTGCAATTTTGCTGTTAGTCAGGTTGATCGGGGGTTATTCCATGTCAAATCATCCAGGGCTTGAAACCCATGTCCTCAGATTTTGTTGTAACTTGCACCACAGATGGACATCATAAAAACTAAGAAATCCTGAAAATTTGAGGATGCAACTCCAAGCGGTTTCTGATTGAGAGCAGTTTCCGTGTCGCGTAAATCGCGCAAGATGTCGCCCGGGCGACATTTTAATAATTACATTTTCTTGAATATTTTTAGTTTGGAACATGATGTGACGCTGAAAATTCACACAGGTATGTTTTTCAACCCAAGGAACCCAAAAATGGCATCAGCTTTGCTCAGAAATGAAGCCTTCTAGGAGATTTTATCAAATTTTGACATTTTTTACATGTGCACCAATATGGGGCAAAAAAAATGATGTAGCTGATATGGTAACGGGTTTTTTTCTTTTGGACATTCATTTAGACACTATGAAGTACCTCTGGACCAAAAATGGTAAATAATACTTTTTTTTGTTCACTCACTGTGTCTATTCAAAGTTAGGTCTTTTTCCAGGGGTTCAGAAATATCCTATTGGGGGAAGGAACTAGTTTGGGTATGTGAGATGAAGTTGGAGGGATCGTTCATCTAAATTTATATAAAATTCACATTGAAATAAGTTTTAGAAAGTAAAAGTTAAATAGTAAAAGGTAATACAGTCTGACAGTGATCAGATATTTTCCATAAAAGCGGACTTCACAACAAAAACCAGCATACGACAACATTATCTACATACTGTTATTTTCTTTATGCCACTGAAATGCAGAAATCGTTTTTTCATACTCCTCATCAGTTATCTTGTATGTTCTTCCTGTATATGTTGTTGGGGAGACAACACAAAGAATTTTCTTGATTGGAACAAACCATGTATCATCAATTTGCGGCCAATTGAATGTCTTGCATGGTCCATGAGGGTGGATGAACTTGACGGTTACATCACCTTCCTCTGCATTAATTTCACTCACAATGCCAATCCACCAGAAAGAATTATAAACACAGGTTACATATTGCATTGGTGAAATGTCAGAGATTTCAAGAATTGATGGCAAGTTAAAATCATGGTTGTCTGTATATGATTCATCCTCGCTGGTCAGCTTATGACCAATGTTCGATGTTGACAACGGGGCAAAATGGTGGCTGCTTCTGCTTCCTGGTACTGTGTTTCCCCTGGCAAATCTTTCCTCAAGAAACTTTCTCACTTCCTCCATAGTTTCCATACTAATATCAAAGAACTTGATTGCAGACATCTCCAGGCAAACTTCTAGCATGGCTTTATAATCCAGGATTTGATTATTCAGAGGACGTTGAAGCGACCGTTTAGCCACATGCCGTTTTACTGAACCACCGATTCCATCACAAGGGGATTTTCCATGGCTTGTAGTAAAGAAAACCCACTCTGCATCAATCCCAAAGTCCTGTTTATGCAGACATAAATTTATGATGTTTTTATAATTTTTATATTGACCCTCACAGCCATCATTGAAGTAAGTCATTCTGTTAACATGGGGCAGTAATGCACGAATGTAGTGAACTGTCATTGTCTGGGTTTGATACACGAATGCAGTGTCATTAGAAATAAAACACAATGAAAGATGCTTCAGTGTTCCATCGGAATCTCGGTAGTAAAGCACTGCAGGGTGCAATATTCCTTGCTCCAATGAAAACTTTGGATTTCGTCTTGTATTAGAAATTGATAATTTTCTGCGAAGTCTACAAGGACAAGAACCTCAATCGAACAAAGATTCTCTTTCTTTTTAGTCAATTATCTAGTTTGACATTTTGTTATATATGAGCGTTGTGTGTGATTGTCGATTTTCTCAATCAAGAAATCTTTGTATTCTTCATACGTTGTTGTACGAGTACTTAATGTGGCACGGTCAGTTGTGTCCCATTGACTAAAATGAAATTCATCATCTGGATCCACATCAACCAGCTTTTCATCCAAGAACTTCTGCAACGCTTCTCTGCCAGGACATGCCTCAGAACGGTGCATCGTGCATTCCTTGTTGGAAGAATCACAAACTAGTTTTGAGATCAAATCCTTGTAAGTGACGTCCCAACCAATGGTGTCTACAAGAAGTTTCGCATTTTGATGTATGCTACACCCACAAACAGAATGGGTACCTTTAGATCCAGCTAATACACACCACTTTGGACGCAACTGAGAAAATTTGGAAAACCCCACCTTGACATTGGGATACTTCTGTTTAAAAGCAGCATACAATTCATCCAGGTTACATAGTATTAAACGCTTTTGTTTGTGAACACCCTTTTCAATACTAACATAGTCCATTTTGCCTGGCATTTGACGGTTGTATTCATCATTTTCATACATGTGTACTACCAGTTCTGCTGTCTTTGGGGAGAGTTTTTTCCCTTTTTTAGGGGCAGACTTTGAGAGAATACCACTCACATTCTTCAGTTTCCTGGCAGTTCGAACAACGTCCTGACACCTTGATAAATTTGGAACAGTATTCATGAGACCACGAATCAGGAGCAAGTGTCATGATTTGGATTTGATCTGGAGTCGAGGCTTTCTTCAATTTATCCTTCATCAGATCATGTAATCTATCCAATTCTAATGCTTTCTCTTTGATTTCTTTTTCAATATGCACTGATTCTGACACAGTCAATTCTTCAGCGTCAACTTTGTATACAGTCGACAGGTCGCTTTTGAGTGTTCCAATCACTTGTTCTAATTTCCTTTTGGCACTATGAACACGACTATGAGGAGCGACAGGAGAAATGTTCATGGATTTCAGACTAATATTCAAGTTTTTTGTGGGGTTTGCAAAAGTTCACAGGTGTAGTCTGCATCTATCCTGTCTGTATCATCGATCAGTCTCACATATTACATCATACACTGAGGACAAAGAATGTGTCCTGGTGTTACATTGTACCCTCTCACCATCACCAACGATATCAGCTGTACGTCTTTTACTTTACTTTTATGTTGTAACAATCCACCGCGGCACTTCTTTGAGGCCTTTGCTCAAACACATTTTCAAAATATTTTTTGTGATGAAAACAGATGGTTGATAACTCGCTTTTATGTTCCTTGAGCCCAGCTCTTCACAACGTCTCAACAACGTCTTTGTTCAAGTCTGACAGATTCTCAATTCCTTTGGAACGATCATAGTCTAATTTGTGGCATTCCAAATTGAGTTTGACACCAACGGAGCAAGCTTCATCAGTCATCTTGTTTTCTTTTGTTTACTGTTGAATTTAAGACAAAACAATAAAATAGAATATATAGATATAATCAAGTAACTTAAGTTTGGTAGCAGCCGATGAGTAAGCAGTTAGTGAACAGATTTATATACATTTTTCCAGTGAATTAAAAGGAAAATCAACATTTAAAATATTCATAAATTTGTTCCTACCTCAAATTCTTCTATATTTTCTACAGCTAATTTCTTTGTATGCTTTCACCTCAAAGACTGGACAGTACGAGCAAGGGAGATTGTGTTGGGATGGAGAGGATGAGGAGCTCATAAAAAGTGTGGTAGCAGGGGATGGGTAAGCAGTTAGTGAACAGATTTATATACATTTTTCCAGTGAATTAAAAGGAAAATCAACATTTAAAATATTCATAAATTTGTGCCTACCTCAAATTCTTCTATATTTTCTACAGCTAATTTCTTGGTATAAGAATCAAGTGCTGCCTAACTTTCTTGCCTGCATAATGGAATAAACAAATTGCACCAACCACTATTATATATTTTAATTAGGTATAGATAATGTTTTTCATTTAAAATTATTTTAGGATTGTTGCAGTACATTATGGTGAACTAATCCAGCTCCGTTGCATATGGGACACGTTTTACTGAAAAAATTAACCACCAACTAATGCAGGATAATAGACAAAGGAATACTTTGTTATACAAGAAATATGATCAATATTTAAGCAGATATTGTGGTTCAGTACTCAAAATTGGCATAATCATTGGATTCTGGTGACATTGGACCAAAGCGCCGTTGTGCATGGGACATTTTGACGATGTTTCGCTCAGTCATTTTACAATGGATGGTGTTAACTACCCGAAACTTTTTACCTTAGTAAAAACTGCTATGCAGTTATTAAATAAACACAAACAGTGCAAACTTCATCTATCTTATAAGTCATAAGTAAAACCATTGAACATTTATTCTCAGTTAAAATTGATGAGAATAACCCATGTAGATAATGTTGTCGTGTGCTGGTTTTTGTTGTGAAGTCCGCTTTTATGGAAAATATCTGATCACTGTGAGACTCTTTTAACTTTTACTTTTTAAATCTTATTTCAATGTGAATTTTATATAAATTTTGATCTCGCATATCCAAACTAGTTGCTTCCCCCAATAGGGTATTTCTGAACCCTCGGAGAAAGACCTAACTTTGAATAGACACAGTGAGTGAACAAAAAAAGTATTATTTACGATTTTTGGTCCAGAGGTACTTCATAGTGTCTAAATGAATGTCCAAAAGAAAAAAACCCGTTACCATATCAGCTACATCATATTTTTGCCTCATATTGGTGCACATGTAAAAAATGTCAAAATTTGATAAAATCTCCTAGAAGGCTTCATTTCTGAGCAAAGCTGATGCCATTTTTGGGTTCCTTGGGTTGAAAAACATACCTGTGTGAATTTTCAGCGTCACATCATGTTCCAAACTAAAAATATTCAAGAAAATGTAATTATTAAAATGTGGCCCGGGCGACATCTTGCGCGATTTACGCGACACGGAAACTGCTCTCAATCGGAAACCGCTTGGAGTTGTATCCTCAAATTTTCAGGATTTCTTAGTTTTTATGATGTCCATCTGTGGTGCAAGTTACAACAAAATCTGAGGATATGGGTTTCAAAATCCCAAATTTCTGGATGATTTGACATGGAATTACTCTCGGGGTATTTACATTGTAGGTGTACAAGGGCAGTAAGTTCGCCGAAGCACATGCCATGAAACAGAAAAGACGAGTGCCTGTCCTTGTCTGTAAATATTCACGTTTTATATTTCCAATCAGTTGTAGGGTCTTAAAACAAACAGGAACTTGTTCCTATAAAAGACATTCATACTCCAACGAGCTTCTTTGTTGCAGCTGGGAATGTGTTATTAGAACTGTTTGGCTTGCCATTTTTGAGGTATCATATAATCTTGACCTTTTGAAAACTGATGTTGTTTTTGTTTTTTTTATCAACCAGTCAGTTCTTGGTCGATAGGTAAATTTTAAAAGTCACTAATTTTTCATTCCATCATATGTCATGCATGTGTGCCTGCAATATATTCTGGCATAAAGCCACTCCACCGTGTGTTCTGAAAACATTATCTTACATTAACCACTGAGTTAATTGAATTATCAAAAACGTAATTATGTTTTAAAATTTTGAAAAAAGTTCCTACTTTCATTGCCAAAAAAAGTCTCAAATCGGTTTAAAAAAGAGACTTCACTATGAACTACTGCAAAAATTCACATTTCTCGACTTGGACACTATCTCAGAAGTCGGAAGTCAGTTGATAAAAATCTCGACTTGGACACTCTATCTCAGAAGTGGGAAGTCAGCTGATAAAAATCTCGACTTGGACACTCTATCTCAGAAGTGGGAAGTCAGCTGATAAAAATCTCGACTTGGACACTCTATCTCAGAAGTGGGAAGTCAGCTGATAAAAATCTCGACTTGGACACTCTATCTCAGAAGTGGGAAGTCAGCTGATAAAAATCTCGACTTGGACACTCTATCTCAGAAGTGGGAAGTCAGCTGATAATAATCTTCTGACTCCACCAGAAATTGCTGACTTCTTATTCCAACTTCCCTTATAGCCAACCTTGCTGACGTCTTTTGATCTCACCCCAAAATTATCAATTGTCATTTCTTTTGTATTTCAGGTCTGAATGCTCGCACGGATGATGAATTTCTACTTCGCTTTCTGCGTGCTCGCAAGTTTGACTATGACCGAGCATACAACCTTCTGTTGAATTTCTACAAGATGAAAGCTGAGAACCGGGAATTATTTGTCCATCTGAAGCCATCGACAGTGCGGCATGTCCTCGATGCAGATGTTATCGCTCCTTTGGAGAATCGAGACCGGGAAGGAAGGAGGATTATTCTCATCAAGCCAGGTAGGTAATTTGGTCGGATTTTAATTAAATATTGACTGGTTGAGATCTGTAGTAGGAATCTGGTCAACGAGATGGAATTAGACAGGTGTGGCAGGGTTAGGGCGTTGGGGTATTTATTGCTCATGGTTAGGGCATTGGCTGGACATGGTTAAGAGGGTGGGATACAGGATTGGTTGGTAATCTTTGGATAGTCCAAAACTCGTGTTACCTTTACTAAAAAGTAGCAACAGCAGAGAAACAATCACTAAAGACCAACTTTGTAAAATATCACACATATCATGGTGCCGTATAATTTTGTGCCATAAAAATGGTGTTAATGCAGAATTTCTTGATGTGTAACAATGTCAATGAAAGTTAATAAACTGAATTAAATACATTCTTTTCTATTACTATATTGTTCTTCTATTTTTATAATGTTTTATCTTATTTTACTGTTCTAAATTTAATAAACTGAATCCAACAGGATATGTGTTTGGTATTTCCATAGTACTTGTTCCTCTATTGTTTTTATGTTTTGTAGTTAACAAGACTTTTGGACCATCTTGAATACTGGGATGAATTGATGACTACCTGTTAGATAATAAGGGGGTGGGGGATAAGAGATACCAAGGACTTTGATTCGTTAAACAATATAACATGTTAGGAGAGAGAGGCATTTTGAAATAGTTGGTAAGAGGTAACAGTGGACCGAGGTCACTCATGTGATGCCAATGTTCCTAGGGCCACCAAAATAAGTTCCTAGGAATTTATGATGCGACCAACCAACTTGCACAATTTAATAAATTTATATCCTCAATGTTCAATTTTGTTAAAATTAATTCATTTGCCCAAAGTCATTCTATATGGTTTGACTTGTTGAGGCTGGCAGGGTAGAATGTATTACATAGGTTGTGATTAAATAGGTGTAATAGGGTATCAGACTGGTTGTGGTCATCACAAGGGTGGGATCGAGGATTGGTTGATAGGGTAAATAGAGAATTGACTATTTGTGACTGACAGGGTAGAATAAGGTATTGCAATAGAGTATTACATTGATTGTGGTCTAAATTAAAATCGTGTTTCTTCTTTTTGTTTAAAGCCATTTCTTTGATTTTAAAAGAACCCCTATATGACCATACAATGGATTGGCTTATTAATGACTGATCACACAATTGCTAATGTGGTCAATCAAAACGATGAAACAGACGCTGCGCAGAAAATTAATGATTGTATAATTATTTAAAAAAGACACCACAGTTCGATCATCTATCTTCAATTGTAAGCAGAAGATGATGAGCCAAGATTTGACATGACTGCCATTTGTAGCATTGTTGTCTCGCCTCCTATGCCATCTCTTTGTTTGCTGCCATCTTTATTTTGTTTTACATGGGGATGACTGCATCAGTTGGTTGTAAACATCACATAAACACTGCTCAGAATTTTTTTTATTGTTCTTTTGATCGTGTGAACCATGGTATTAATTGTCCATTTAAATGTACCAAAACTAACCCCCCAGCCCTAGGTCGAGAGTGGGCTTGCTACCACTCAAAAGACTCGTCTGGTTTGTGTGAAAACTATATGGAAAGAGTAATCAAGACTGTTTCAGCTCTTGTCATTACTCTAATATACTAACGCTACTATCTACGCACGCACACACACACTGTCACATTTATCATATCTAGAACTCTCCAGACTATTCATTTCATTTGTTTTGTTCAAAACAAGTTATTTAATTTGATAATCGTCGAAAAAGCACTTGACTTCTGCTATTTGAAAATTAACTAATCAGTTGATCGGGTGTGCTATTGTCGGTCTTTAGTGGAAGTCTGCCTTCTCAGAGTGCTATCGTTAAAGTATAGCATGACCTCAGCTTCGTCCTGCATGGTAACAACTTATACAGGTAAATAACCTCTATTTTTAGACAGTCATTTGGAAAAGAATTGTGTTCTTCAAATCTATTGTTGGTGTTAGGAGTTTCTTTTGGTAAGCTGATTAAATACGGGTGAGACACTATGTGGCAAGCAATAATTGCTGACTACAGGCATTTGTCAATTGATTGTGACGATTTAAAGGATCACTGAACCAAAAATTAGGGGTTCACAATAATATGACCCCAAGTTGTGAGACTATGACATGTTTTTTTAATTACTAATCAACATTAGCAACAAGATATTATCCCTTTCATCATTGTGTAGCGTACACTCAGATTTCTTTATTCTTATAAATGTAAATGTTTTTCATATTTAAAAAGGTTTAAAAACTAGCCAAGTTGCTTTATATAGCCTGGCATTTCATTATTTTTGTGGAATCATTTTATAGCCGCCATAAGTGGATGAATTTTATGCCAGCACCGGTTGAAAAACAAAAAATATTTAGAGAGCTATACTGTGTAGACAGTAAAATTACTTTTGCCGATAAAATGTGCAAGAAATGAATATGAACGGGAAAGAATAGCCTTTTTTTTTTTATTAGCAGAGCCTAGTTTTAGATTCCAATCTGCTCGCTTAGTAAAACCTCTTTTTCATTAGCAGAGCCTAGTTTTAGATTTCAATTTGCTCGCTTAGTATAGCCTTTTTTCATTAGCATGATATTTATATATATATATATATATATATATATATATATGAAGAAGAATGGAAAGGAATTAGAGAAGCCAAATCAAAATTCAATTCAATTGCTCAGAGCAAGGTATATTCCGCAAAAAGGCAATTTATTCAAGTTAAATTTTCCTTAAGCCAGGCTTTTCAAAGATCAAAATCTTATCAGAGGAAGTCGCTGGAATAGATAAGTTGGCAAAGGCCAAGATTTAAAATTTGAAAAAATAAAATAAAAGTTGTAGGGAAAGAAACACAGGGCAAAACTCTGCCCGAATGCAAGCAAATGTCCGATTGCTAAAAAGTCTGGTGTCGAAAAGTCCAGCGGAGAGAATGAGATGTAGATAGGTAGGTCGTTAAGAGGCACGAGATGTTGTGAGAGAGGATTCAAAGTTAAATTCCAAGAAGCCACAACTTCAGGTGCGGCGAAAATAGAAAATCCAAAGGGTAAAAAGTCCAATAAGAGGTACGCTCGTGGATGCAGGCAGGCTCAGTAAAGAGTGAGGTGGAAAATATTCGCCATTAAAAATACTTCCTGGGCTGAGATATCAAGGAAAATGTTTTAAAATGGGAAAAAAGGCAGCGAAAATATTTTAAAGCTAGCCCGTTGAGAAAGCCGACTTGAAATGAAGAAAGGCAGAAACTCATATGCGACCAGTAGGCAGGGAGGGAACGAGTAAGGGGTGTGGAGGAGGAGAGAGGAATGGGTGCGAAGGAGGAGAAAGGGAACGGGTGCGGTGAATGAGTGTGGTTAAAACTAAGAGTATGATTGTGGGGGTTGAGTCGCATAAAGTTGAAATTGGATGTTAGCGCGAATTAGGGTTCAACTAGAAAAGGGAAAGAATGGAGTGGGGGTAAGTCAACGGTGCTGGGAGGGAGAGTTAAAATACCAGAATGTGTCTATGAACAGAGTTCGGGGTTTAGTTGTTTGATCAGATGACCTTACTTATAAACAATGAGGCAAAATATATTTGAAGGGTAGAGCTAGAAAAATGAATAGTAAGAATAAAAATTAAAAATTGCCTTTCTTCATTTCACGTCGGCTTTCTCAACGGGCTAGCTTTAAAATATTTTCTCACTTTTTCCTGATTCAAACAATCTCATACGAACTCAGTGGGTGACCCAATGGGTCACTTTTTTTTCTCGGGATTTTCAGAAAACTGATACATATCTTTCAAGAGGTTTTTAAAAGTTGTAAAATCGTTTTTTTAGCGATTAATTAATAAAAATAAACAAATGTTTTAATTTGTAATTATTTGCATAAGTAATAATAATTTTCTTTTGTTTCAGATTTAACTTTTAGTCTTACAAATACAATGCAATTTTAATTGATAAAAATTGAAATATATTGTTTAATGATGTGAAGAAAATGCGAAAACTATGGTAAGAAGCGCTTTATGTACACTACTGCGAATTTCTTTTAAAAAAATGATTAAATTAAAGTATCTCTTCCGATAAATTTTTCCTGTTATATTTTTAATTACCATTTTAAATAACGAAATAAAAAGTCATTTATTAAATTTTTCGGTACTTTGTTAGATTGGGACTCGCGCTAAAAGTCCCTTGGCGTCGGTGCTTTCCGGCGTTTTAAGTAAAACGCCGGAAAGACCCGAATCGGTTAGTCAATGAAACTGCGAGAAAATTAATAACTGATTGAAATGAATAAGCAGACGACATCTAAACTTGATAATTGAATTTTTGACGGAGCCTACCCAAACCCTAATTCCTAATCCTGCCCAAACCCTAATCCTAATTCCTAACCCTGCCCAAACCCTAACTCCGCCCTAACCTTAATTCCTAACCCTGCCCAAACCGTAACCCTAACCTAACCCGTATTCCTAACCCTGTCCAAACCCTAACCCTAATTCCTAACCCTGCTCAAACCTTAACCCTAACCTAACCCTAATTCCTAACCCTGTCCAAACCCTAACTCTAATTCCTAACCCTATCCAAACCTTAACCCTAATCTAACCCTAATTCCTAACCCTGTCCAAACCCTAACGAAAGCAACAGTAATAATCAGTAAAAACAAAAAACAATAATTTTTGTAAATTTAAAAAAAAAAAACTTGATTAACTTTTTAATTTAAACACTTATTTTAATCACTGTTATTTCTTTGTTAAAACTTTTTAATTCAAACACTTATTTGAATTACTTATTTCTTTGTTAAAACTTTTTAATTCAAACACTTATTTGAATTACTTATTTCTTTGTTAAAACTTTTTAATTCAAACACTTATTTGAATTACTTATTTCTTTGTTGAAAAATAAATATTTATTTCATACAAAATTTTTTGCTGTATTTTTTTGCTTGTTTATTCCCGCTTGTAAATCCCGACTCGTTTGTGCTTTTTTGGACGTAGATAAGTCAACAGAGTTTTCATTCGGAACTGTCCGGCGTTCTATGTAAACATCTTGAAAGTACTGACACCGAGGCACATTTAGCGCGGGTCCTACTGTAAAAAAGCACCAATTTTTCAACTTTGTTTTTACAGATTAAACCCTGGAGATTTAGTTATTTCAAATCTTAAGCACAAAATTATTTTTGAAATTATCTTTCCTTACATTATCTTTAAGCAAAGTAAAAAGTAAGACATTTTTTTATTTAATTAGATAATTTTATGTAAGTTAAAAAAAGGGGGGGGGGGGTAATGAGAGAAAAATTTAAAAAATAATTTTTTTTTCTTTTCTTTTTTTTCCAGATTTTCTTTTGTAAAGAAAATGAATAAAATCGAATAATTATTTGAGCTTTAGTAGAATTGTGACATTTTGCTGGATTTAACTTTTACATAATATATTATGATACGTTTTTTAATTTGTTGTCAAAAAAAATGTATTTACAAAATTCAACATTTTAAAATAAATAAAAAGAAGTAATTTTCATATGAGATTGTTTTTCAGTCCTTCTTCTTCAGCCAAAATTAGTTTGAATTATTTTTATTTTATGGGTTTTATGAATTTATTTTTTGTTTGAGAGATTAAAAATGCAGAGAATTTACTTTTGAGCCCTGACTACAAATGTTCAAGACAACCCGAAACGATAAGAATAGACATTTGAAATAGAGAATGCTAAAGACTGGATTTTATCTTAATTCAATCTTTTTGATTAAAGTCAAGACCAAACTTTAGAAAAAAAATAAAAAATAAAAAAAATAGTTTTCCCAATCGATAATCTTGCTTGCTTGTTTTCATGTTGAATGTTTAGATCATAGAAAGGTCTATTGAGACGAGAAGTGGTGGGAGGAAGGGAATAGAGGAAATAATAGGAGTAGTAGCAGCAGAAGAGAAGGAGAGTAAGATGATGATGTAACTAAATAAGAAAATGAAAAGAATAGAAGAGGAAAAAAAAGAAAAATGTGTATAAAGAGGAAAAAGAGAAGATGTACAATGTACCAACGTTGACTCAACAGGTCGTTTAGTCTTTACTAAAACTCATAATGACTGATCGATCCTATCCATAAATGCTAGTGAATTGATTAAACTTTCTCGGCCAGCAACTGATAGTCGGTTCAATAATATCCGACTTTGTGTTCTACTAAATGATGACTAGTTTTTAATAGAGAGAAATAGTTTGTGCATGTAGGAAACGCTAGTTTTGAGTGTGTGCTTGCAACAATTTCCGTGTTATGTGTGTGTGTTGTGATGTACATGCGGTGAAAGTTTTTGTGTGTGTATTATGTTGAACCTGACCCGATAAATAAAGTCACACTGTCTGACTGATTTTTCTTTTAAAATTGAAAAAAAAAAATTTTTTTTAATTTAAAAATCTGAATTTAAAATCTAATGGAAAGATAAGAAAAATGTTATACATGATAATATATATATATATATATATATATATTCTATGTTTATCCCGAGTGGGAGCAGGTCAGCCCTAGAGAAAGGTGCGTATGACCACATACATTGCTAACGGACGTTAATACTGACGTTTTTGCTGGAATAAATGCGGAATGCCCACACTATCAGTGGCTTGGAACGCTAACTTGTGGATTGTGTGTTGACCGTTTTGTTTTTGTCTGGGGGGGGGGGTGATACCTTCATCGTTGTGCCGCCCGATGAGGAGATGTATTCTCACACATTGTTCCCGATTCCTTTTGGACTGCATTGGGACTAATTTCTTGTGGGTATGCATAGTAGCAACTATACTGTGAAAATTTCTTGAACTACTTTAAGTTTTTTTTTTCCTTTTTCTTCTTAAATGGCCTCAATTAAGGCAACACCACATCGGGTATTGTCAGTTGTTGGGGTCCTTATTCCAGGTATATATTTCCCCTGATGAACTGCCAAGCAAGAACCTACTTGAGTAGAGAAACACGTGTAGGGAAAAATTCTTTAACTTTGAAAAATCTGAAAAATAAATAAACTATGAAAGGAAAAAGTCTTTTGTTGTGATGAATAATTTCTTGAACGAAATGTTTTGGTAAACCTTGAAAAACACACATATATATATGTGTATGTATATATGTGTGTTTGTATATACGTGTGTGTGTGTATATATATATATATATATATATATATATATATATATATGGAAATTGAAAAAGGAAAACCAAAAAATATTATTTATGTATTCATCAACGTTTTGTCTTTATTATAAGACTGCCTCAGGATGATTTGTCTGAAGAAAACCTCACACAAGTACAAAATGTTTTGGCAGCCGGCTCAAAACCTGTGGTCGCTTGAGCAAGAAATCAAAATATGAGATACAGATAGATGGTGGCAGTGGTAAGTAGCGGTTGGAGTATAAAATCATTAGGAAGTGGGAGAGGTATTACAATAAATGTGGGAGGCGAACGTGGTCGCGGGTAAAATTCAAATTATGAAAAAGGAGGAGATACGAGATATGCTTGTTGAATCTTTTTTTAATTTAGCCTTGAGAAGAGAGAGACGGGAGGCCAAAGATTGTCTGAGGCGTATGATAGAAAGGTGTGGGACACAATAAATATATATATAAAATGATATATCATACTATGATTTAATGTCAATTTCAGAGCAAAAGATATATTACACATGTTTCTGGAAGTTCTGGCTCATATCACCTCCATTTTCGCCATTAAAGTTTCTGGTAATTCTCTGGTAATTTTCTGAAGGCTTTGCATGAATTTTAACCTTGATATATATGGTTTTTTATCTGTCAACTGATTCTGAAGACGGGATATTCATGTGGCAACTTGAATTTGTTCAAATATGCTCTGAATTTTTTACAGAAACATGTGTAATATTTATTTTGCTGCAAATAATCACAGTATGATATAACTCTGATCTGTAATTTTATGTGTTTAATATGTCTATTGCAATTTTTGAAATAACTATTAAACGGTTTAAATGTTGAATATTGAGCTTCATTTTGCTTTGGAAATTGATTATCATAAGAATCGATCTGAACTATATAAAAAAATTGTTTTTTTATATTATCACACACACATATATATATATATATATATATATATATATATATATATATATTCACAATCAGACAAACAATACAGCCACCGCTAACCACGGCAGTCATAGATCAAAAGCCCTAGACTCGAGTTTCACCCTCCTTTGGTCTCTTAAGTAGGACACATCCAAACCTAGGACTCAAAACCCAGGTCGCCTGTATGTGAGCCAACAACTCTACCAAATAAGCTATGGCACCACACACAGGAAAGTCGATAGAGATATGGAATGCGAAAGCTATGGTGGAGGGAACCTACCTTCTCAACAAAAGGTACAGTCATCCAACTGTTAAGAACACATGCCAATGTTTCACAGTAGGATTTAGGTGCTACCTGTGGTTTCATCCAACAACCTATACCAAAATAGTACACCGAACGTAGAATAAGAATGTGGGTGAATTATATTTATTTCCGCAATCAGACAAACCATGCAACCACCGGAAACAATGGCAGCCATAGACCGGAAGCCCTAGACTCAAATTTCGCCCCCCTTTAGGCCTTCCAGTAGGGCACATCCAAATCGAGAACTCGAAACTTGGGTCGGCTGTATGTGAGGCAACAACTCTACCAACTGAACTATCGTACCACACACAAACTAATAGACATATCATGGAATGCAAGTCTACGGTGAATGGGCGATTATGGAGGGAACCTACCTTCTCAACAAAAGGTACAGTCATTAGCTGTATGTACTACTTGCAGTGTCATCTAACAAACTATATATACTATTAGTTGTACCAATGATTTTCTGTTTCTAATCTATACAATTTTTTTTTCTTCCTACAGGAAAATGGCATCCAGATAAATTTCCAATATTTGATAATTACAAAACTTGGTTTGTCATTTTATCCAAATTAATTGAGGTTAGTTTTTTTTGTTTACTTTATATATTGATTTCTTTTTTTTGTTTACATTATATATTGATTTTTTTTTTTTTTGTTTACGTTATATATTGATTTTTTTGTTTTTGTTTACTTTATATATTGATTTTTTTGATTTTATATATTGATTTTTTTTTTGTTTTTGTTTCTTGAGTTGTACTCTTTTTTTCTATTTTTTTTGCCCTCTAAACCATATTCTGTTTTTAAACCATAAAAACTATCATACAGAATAGAATCTATCTTCCTTATGACGAAGAACTGCATCCGGTGATGAGGCCCCAGTTTGGGGCTGTGGAATCACCTTTAGTTACCACTACTCTCAGGCCCACTCTGACTGACCCAGAGCAGTGGTAGTACCTGTCAAGCTCCCATATATAAGTTACACAGAATCTGTCTTTTATATCATGAATGACTAATTCATAGCAAACACCATAAATATTTGAAGATTTTAAGAACTTGAAGAATAACATTTCTTTTACCAAAATGTCTACATTCAGCATTAGATGACCTCAAAAGGGTTGATATGCCATAAAACAAAACAATCAAAAGTGTTAAAACGGAATAATTTATTTTATTTTTAACTAAAAATGTTTGCATCAAAAATAAATTGGTATTTATTTATTTATGATCATAGAGGAGCATCTGCCATCTATTTTTCTTTCTTTTTTTTTCTTTTTTTTCATCTACCATCTTTTTTTTCATCTGCTATCTTTTTTTTTCCATCTGCCATCTTTTTTTCTTTCTTTTTTTCATCTGCTATAATTTTTTCATCTGCCATCTTTTTTTTCATCTGCCATCTTTTTTCTTTCTTTTTTTCATCTGCTATCATTTTTTCATCTGCCATCTTTTTTTCTTTCTTTTTTTCATCTGCTATCATTTTTTCATCTGCCATCTTTTTTTTTTGTTTGTCTTTCTTTTTTTCCATCTGCCATCTTTTTTTCCATCTGCCATCTTTTTTTTTCTTTTTTTTTCATCTGACATTTTTTTTTTCTTTTTTCCATAAAACCTGAATTTTTATTTATTTATAAGCATTTTTAAATTTTGCCAGCAGAGTTCTGTGATAACGTCTATTTTTTTTCACAACTATTCAAGAATTTAATAATTAAGAAATGATCCAGAAAAATCCAGAAGGATAAGATTGGGAAGTCTTATTACTTTCATTTTCGCTTCGCTTCTTTTTTTGTAACTATGCTGTTTTTTTTTTTACCAAATTATTTTTTAAACATTATTTTGAAGGTTAAATTTACGGTATAAAATAATCATAAAACATTTGATTGTTGGATTGTATTTTGAGAATCAAAAAATTGCAATTATTTGAAACAAAAAGAATAAATGCCAAATATTGAGTGGGCTTGTGTCATACTTGGCTGGTACGAGTGTCAGATGATTTGAGGGGAGGAGAAGGAGATTTAGCCTCTGTGAGTTGAGGGGAGAACAGCTGATTTGTGGATGAGTAATGCATCAGGATAGGGCATCTCAGATCATGTGAGGTATGGACATGCCCTGTCCATGAAATAAACGACCTCCCTGATGCAATTGTGTCCGAGATGGGTATATTTGCTGACGACACCACGCTCTATTCTCACCATGTGGGAAAAATGAATGCACATGGTAATGGCTAGATCCTTAGAAAATGACCACCAGTCTGTAGTGGAATGGGGACATAAATGGATGGTAATATTTAATACTACTAAGACAAAGCTCCTTTCCTTTTACAATTATAAGAAACCTTTTCAACCACAAATTGCCATATCAAATAGCACCCGACCTGAGAGTCCATCATTTAAACTCTTTGGCCTAACATGAATTGGAACAAATACATACAAGACATTGCCAAGGCTGCTGCAAGGAAGGTGGACATCTCTATCAAGCTAGAAAACTTCTCACACCTGCCAGTATCCTATATCTCTAAAAAATCACCATCCGCCCATGCATGGGTATTGTTGTCACATCTTGGCTTGTATACCAACCACTAGCCTCTCTGTCTCTTAGACAGGGTAAAAAGAAAGAGCCTTTATTCTATTAGGTGCAACACTATCTACGAAGCTCCAGCCCCTGTTCCATCGCTGCAATGTTGCATCCCTGTACTTGTTTTACACGTATTTTAATGGAATGTGCTCCGATGAACTTGCTGCACTGGTGCCTCCTTGACATTAATATCCCCAACCTACCCGTCAGTCAGCAAAATCCCACCCCTTCACTGTAGAGGTACCCAGATGCTGGAGGGTTTTCTACTCTAATAGCTTCTTTCCTTGAACTGCTGGCCTTTGGAATTCACTCGTCTGACTATACCAACATGCAGAAATTTAAATGTAATATGAACAAACACCTCGCTGCACAACTCCCCATTTAGGATGCCTTACATATCCGTGCCAATTGTCTTGTTTGGGGTGAATGAAAGTAAAAAAAAAGAAGAAAAAAAAAGGATTTACAGTTTAAAATCTGAAAGTGGAAAATTTATAGAAAAAATGTTATTTTATTACTTTTAAGTATAGAAATAACAAATAATCTTCACTAATGGAAAGATAATATATGGAAATAGGTAATAATAAGTTCAACTGAGACAACAAACGAAATCGGTCTTTAAAGGAATATGATTGGCGCAACACAACGCATATGGTAAAAACTCATAATGGGGAAGAGAAATATTTAATAATGTATATAATAAATACTTATCCAACAGATCACGAATGGTCTAGTAAGCATTTAAAGTTAATTATATGATTTGTCATGTTATACACTATGATTGATGGGGTATGGCCTTATGATTAGCTTAGGCCTGCATAGGGGATAGATGTTTGGTTAGTTTAATCATCTCACATAGGAAAGATTTGATTTCAGTTGCTGACAAGATTTTAGTGAAGTGACACATAAAGTAAGTCCTGGGAGACGGAGGTGCTAACACCCCATATCTACCCCAGCGAGAAAAGCCTCCTGGGTAAAAAGTATAGTTACATTGAATAACATATAATTAATGTGATCTCTTTTGGTATCTAATATATAAAGTAAAGCAAGTCTGTTTCTCAAATCTTTGTGATTAATAATTAATTTGTATGTAAATAAGGAATGGTATGTGTGAATGCCGAGTTGATATTTCTATAGACAGATTATTATTACCTGATTAAATAACAGTGAACTGTCAATTGATCCTGTTTGTTAAACTGATTCAAATTGAACTTTTACACAAAGTGATGACTGTCTATTTTATTTCACCAAAATGTTTTTGTTTTAGTTTCCATCGGCAATGGCTCATGGATGAAGCAATGTGTTATTCATCAAAGTAAATACATGGCCGTTTATGAAAAAAAAAAAGAATGAAAAAATTTCGATACTTTCCGATAGTAAATTGAAATAGGAAATGAAATCTTATAAAAGTTAAATGTATCAGGTATGAAGTTTTCAGAATTGGCCTGGAATTTTTTTAATTCCATTTTTTGGTTCAGCATTTTTGCAGTTGATGTTTAATTTTGTTTGTTTGTTTGTAAATAAAGTATATCTAGAAAGTTAATATAGATTAATACAGTATAGACTTGTCAGTAATGTAAAAGAAATGTGCTAAATTTAGATGGGTCACAAAAGAGTTAATACCTAACCGAAAGTGTAAGAATTTGAAAATGGCCTGCAAATTCCCAGTGGCCAAAAAGTAAAAGACAAAAAAAATGAAATAAGTGTGAATATGGAATCATATATATGATAAGTGCTTTAATGTAAAGGAATTAAAAGAACTGAATTTTTTATACCCAATGATTCTCAAGGCCATTTTGAATTCTCCATTTGAAAGAAATTGTATAATTGAACACGATAACTTCCCTTTAATCTGCTTTGATTAGTAAGACAAAATGTCTTCACTCTAACACTTTACTTGGTTGGAATAAGTATTTTCATAAGAAAACAAAACCGAAATAAAATATATTCATGCCAATAACATAGAAGAAAAAATATTTTTTAAATAGGCTAGTCCGAATCAAGTATCGATATATCAGAGGATTACTATTTGAGTATGGCATTAGAAATCCAACAAGATAAATTAATATGTTAAAACTAACACAAAGTTAAATGCAGACACTATATCTGATGGATTTTTTAATGAGCATTCTTGATTCAAACTTATTATGAAAGTAAATTTTTGATTTACAGACATCAATTAGCGTTTAAACTTTTATTTTCGTTTCGTGTAGATAAGGTATCGCAAGGTAGACTGCATACTAAATTAGCATTGATTGTTAGATTTTAAAAAATGCTTGAATTTCTCTTTGTCTGTCCAGGATGAAGAAACCCAAGTTAATGGCATCATTGCCATTATTGATATGAAAGACTTTGGTTGGGCCCAGGCCAAAGCCATGTCTCCTTTCTATGCCAAAAAACTGAATTCGTTAATACAGGTAAGTGAAAGACTTTTTTCCTGGTGCAAAATTTAAAATGCCTAAACAATACATCCGAAACATCACATGAAAAGTGTTAAACAATACATCCGAAACATCACATGAAAAGTGTTAAACAATACATCTGAAACATCACATGAAAAGTGTTAAACAATACATCCGAAACGTCACATGAAAAGTGTTAAACAATACATCCGAAACGTCACATGAAAAGCGTTAAACAATACATCCGAAACATCACATGAAAAGCGTTAAACAATACATCCGAAACATCACATGAAAAGTGTTAAACAATACATCCGAAACATCACATGAAAAGTGTTAAACAATACATCCGAAACATCACATGAAAAGTGTTAAACAATACATCCCAAACATCACATGAAAAGTGTTAAACAATACATCCGAAACATCACATGAAAAGTGTTAAACAATACATCCGAAACATCACATGAAAAGCGTTAAACAATACATCCGAAACATCACATGAAAAGTGTTAAACAATACATCCCAAACATCACATGAAAAGTGTTAAACAATACATCCAAAACATCACATGAAAAGTGTTAAACAATACATCCGAAACATCACATGAAAAGTGTTAAACAATACATCCGAAACATCACATGAAAAGTGTTAAACAATACATCTGAAACATCACATGAACAGTGTTAAACAATACATCCGAAACATCACATGAAAAGTGTTAAACAATACATCCGAAACATCACATGAAAAGCGTTAAACAATACATCCGAAACATCACATGAAAAGTGTTAAACAATACAAGCGAAACATCACATGAAAAGTGTTAAACAATACATCTGAAACATCACATGAAAAGTGTTAAACAATACATCCGAAACATCACATGAAAAGCGTTAAACAATACATCCGAAACATCACATGAAAAGTGTTAAACAATACATCCGAAACATCACATGAAAAGTGTTAAACAATACATCTGAAACATCACATGAAAAGTGTTAAACAATACATCCGAAACATCACATGAAAAGTGTTAAACAATACATCCGAAACATCACATGAAAAGCGTTAAACAATACATCCGAAACATCACATGAAAAGTGTTAAACAATACATATAGACTCGCCGGACTAGCTGGCGTTTAGCTTTCATGCAAATCAGAGATATTTGAAAATTTCAAAGTGGAGTGGGACTGCACTCCTTTCTGCACCCTCAAACCTACTTCAGATAGTCTTTAGATTGTGTGAATCTTTCTTAATTGGTCTCTAATACCTATGGTTTAAATTTCATGCACATCAGATATATGTGAATTTTGAGAAGGAGGAGGAGTGGTAATTTTATGATCCCAGCAAACCGGTCAAAATATATGCAAATTATGACAGAAACATACTTAGTAAGTTTGCTGATTACAAGTATGTCATTGGTTTTAACTAGGCAATCAACTATTAAAACCTGGTTCTAGCACATACAGACAACTTTGCTGTATATCTAGAGTGAGAGAAAATATATTTATCGACAGACACATGTTTCGTCGTCTCTACGACTCATCAGTGTGGCTATATATTACACTAAAACTATTTGGTTTAATTTAAATTTTAACTTTTAAATTAAAAGAAAATATTTAATTTGTTTAGAAATTTAGAAAATTTTAAAACTAAAAAAAAAATAATGTGATGATGATAATTCTGATATTTTAAAATTCTTACTTTCATAAATAAATGCTTCCAGGAGTATTATCAGACCGGGCTAGTATTCAGGAGAGATGGAGAAAAATTATAAACGTTTGACTCATCCATAACTAAAAAAGTCTGATTTCCATAAATAAATGTTTGTGTGGGGAATGTTATTTTTATTGATTGATTTTATTTTTAAATTTTTTATTGATTGATATTTTCTTTTCTTTTTTTAACTGATTTCTAACCTGCAGGAATGTTTCCCATTAAGAATCAAAGGAATCCATTACATCAATGAACCCAGCATGTTTGACTTTGTTTTCTCTATCATCCGACCGTTTTTAAAGGAAAAAATTGTGAAGAGGGTAAGCATTTTTATTTTTTCCTGTTCATTCTCCTTCATTAGTGGCTAAATTAGCCATTTTGGGGCTAGATTTAACTAATATTTTCTGAAATTCACTAATGGTATTATTTCTTCTCCTTTTTTTCTTCTTTTTCTTCTTCTCTTTTTTCTTATTTTTTTCTTTTTCTCCTTTTTCTTCTTCTCCTTTTTCTTCTTTTTCTTTTTCTTTTTTCTTTTTTTTTTCTTTTCCTTTTTCTGTTCCTTTTTTCTCTTTTTTCTTTTTCTCCTTTTTCGTCTTCTTCTTGTTTTTCTTTTTCTTCTTTTTTCTTTTTTTTTCTTTTTCTCCTTTTTCTTTTTCTCCTTTTTCTCCTTTTTCTTTTTCTTCTTTTAATTCATCTCTTCCACATCAAATGAGCGTTGCACATTGACCATGGTGGCACAAAGTGACTTTCTCTATGAAATTCTATCATTTACATTGGTTTTTATGTGCCATTGCTTGAGGTCATCTCTAACTGAGTCATTCCAAGTTTTTCTCAGCCTGCCTTCACTCGCATGTAACTCGCCCTGTTAGCGAAGTCACAATTCGCCAACTGGAACACCATGCAGAGGGATAAAACCTCTCCGAAAACGGGGCCACCTGTTGGCCAGGGTGGCAACCCATGATGCTGTAGGACAGGATCCTGGTGGCTGAGCCAGTCTTCCACTTTCGCCCTTACTTCGGCAAGACGGGAGATCGAAGAGGCCAAATCTGATCAATTGGCTGGTCACATCAGGCTCTAGTATCTATAAGTTAATCCCCATCTGTATTATGGGATCTGATTCGTACAAAAAATCAAAACCTTATTTCTCCTTTTTATTTTTATTTTTCTCCTCGTTTAGATACTAGAAGGTGACTGAGAGTCAATTACTTAAGAACAAAAAAGATTACCAATGCCAAAGAAGTAATGTTTTTCTTGGAGTGGTGTTTTCTGAGAGTAATGCCTCCCTCTCTCAGTAGAATTCCCTTCTAGGAGTTATGTTCCCACTTTCACTGTGAAATTTCCTTCTGAGAGCAATGCATTCTGAGACAATGCATTTGGAGAGCAATGTCTTCTGGTTATCTAAGAGCAATGTCTTCTGGTTATCTAAGAGCAATGTCTTCTGGTTATCTAAGAGCAATGTCTTCTGGTTATCTAAGAGCAATGTCTTCCGGTTATCTAAGAGCAACTTTATTCGGTATTAAATGACCCATAGATGGTTGATATGCCGTAAAACAAACCAAACTCTCATGTAACATTACACTTCGGACATAGCTGTTGTAAACTCTACCTCAAGTAAAACGTGAGAGTGAATGATAGGTTAGGATGGGAAGAAGCTCACAAACTTGCGCTATGCAGTTCGTACACGCAAGAACAAACTTAATTCACATCTACCAGACCAGATCTTATTATCAAGATAGTAAAATGAGTCCACAATTTCCAACTTCTGTAGACCATCTGTTATGGTACCTTACCTATACGGACTACTTGAACTCTTCCACTCACCATAAATACTGGGAGCACCTGCTTCTCAATGTTGGGCTCACACCAGCCCACGCGGTCTCTCAGTAATGTCAGTTGCCGAGAGATTTTGAACTGGTCAATACCAGTTAAGGATTCATTCTCGACAATCATTCCTGCAGGATCTGGGCCATTTCGGTGGCCTTTTATCTGTCGGGCTGAGTATTTAGTCCTTGATAGGCCTAGGAGATGCACTCTCCCAGGCCTTGCCTCTTCTCTTTAGGGTGGAGTAAGTGTATTACTTAATGCCTGAGGCGCCTTCACCGGAGAATGCCGACGGGGCTGCCCAGGCTATTTTTTATAGGCCAGAGTGCTCCTCGTTTAGGGGCACTGGCTTGATTCTCCCTTACCTTCCGGCTTTGTGCCACATATTCCTGCGGTGGGAAGCAATTAAATACCTGGAAGCGCACCCGTCTATACTGGCAGTCAAGACAAACAGACAAACACTGTTGTATTATACGTTTTCAATATACTTGTTTTTCTCTAAACTCCAAGTTTGTGTTTTCTTTCTGGACCCTTCACAGGCCCACAACACCATCCATATAGTATAAACCACCAACGGACAACGTTCAACCAGTTTCACATCCAACATACGGTGATCACGTACAAATGTGCTGCCATAAACCCAAAATTGTCCGTTTTCATAGAGTGTCAGACACCTCTGATTGTCTGCAGCAGAGTGTGACGAGTGGAGAATTAACATGCATATTACTTAAGGGCTATTCTCGTATCTCGGATAGTTTTCTTTTCAGTAATTGCGCCTGACAGACACTATATTGGCCTTTTGGCTAGGAGCAAAGTTCTAATACGACACTTCATTCTTTCTGTTCTCGGTCAGTGAAGGTGAAATCTTTCTAAACTGAGCCGATTTTAATTTTTTCCCCGATCCAAAGTACCTTTTTGGGGGAGCTGGGTTTTCCCCACATTAAAAACTGACCTTGTGTCTTACTCTGCTCTCGTGGGGAGGCAATAAGGACACGTACACACAGACGCAACATATTGTAGGAGGAGGTACTCTCCAGAACCATAATTGTTTATCTCTCTGATTTTTGATTCCTACAAAGATTATTATCATGTTAAAGATTGGGCGAGTAAACCCACTGGTATATAAGACGGTTAGTCAATGGAAACAGGAAATGAAAGTTCAGTCGGGGTCAATTTGCTGAACTCGAGGTTAGAATTACTGGGGCTTCTTCAGTTGTTATGATGTGGCTATTCACTGAAAATAAGAAGTAATACGAGCAAGGAGGACAGAGGTCATAAAGGACACAAACACGATGTTACTTGGTCGGTCGCCCGGTGCATAAAGAACGATACTCGTAAACACGCACGTTTATATACATCAGAAAGAACAAGGGAGATAATTACAGATTACAAATAATTACAGTGCAAGGGAAATAACCGTTGTCATTCCCAAAATGTACGATTAAATATTACAGTGACGTCACATGGCTCAAATAGAGAGTAAGATAAGTCGAGAGCACTACACGTATGAACATGTTCTTTTAAAATGCTTTGATATATAGTGATTATCGATCTCTCTCTGTCTCCCCCCCCCCCCAACCCTACTGGTCAGTGATTTGGAACAAAGATCAAGACGAATAAACCTCCTCTGCCTTCAACAGTTTTGTCTTGACTTAGTTTTTTTTCGAGGTATGAAAGAACTTATTTGCAGACAACGTTTACTCAGTTTGGAAAGATTGCAAAAAGGGTGCATACACAAGCAAGCAGCTTTCATTCATGTATGGCACAAGGTTAAAACTCAACAATCAGAATGTTGAAATGCGATTGTTCTTATTTATTTCTCTAACTTTCGATTCCAACAGGGATTATCATGTTAAAGATTGGATGAATAAACCTTTTAGTATATACGAGGCCTGTCTAAAAAGTATCCAACCTTTATTTTTTCCGTGCGAAATAGAGACAATAGGGTGGCACCACTCTACACAGTGAAGGAAGACACCTTCATGCGCATGTGTGAATTTTATCACCGCCTTCCTGCGCATTAGTCGCTGCCTGTTGGTCGCTGAGTGAGGTGCTACACACCGTGTTCGTCGGATTACCGATTCTATCAAGATGACTGAACGTGTTGAGCAAAGGTACTAGATCAAATTTTGTCAAAAGCTTGGTGATTCTCAAAGCAAAAAATGCGTAAGATTCAGCAAGTGTTTGGAAAAGATGCGATGGGTGTAACACAAATTAAGGAATTGTTCAACCGATTCAAAAATGGCCGCACATCAGCGGAGAGTGACCAGTGTTCTGGCAGCCCCTAAACTGCTCAGAGTGCAGCTGTTGTTGAGAGGATGCAAAATTTGGTAATGGAAGATCGTCATTCAACCGTACGGGAGATCACCCAAGAGGTCGGAGTGAGTAAAGATTCCGCACATGCAAGTTTGTGTGATTATTTGAACATGCACAGTGTGGCTGCGAAATTTGTGCCTAAGTTGTTGTCACAGGAATAAAAGGACCTCCGTTTTCAAGTTGCACAGGACCTTCTGGAAATCACCAACACTGATCCTGGGTTTCTGAACACCGTAATAACTGGAGATTAGTCATGGGTGTATGGGTACGACCCAGAAATAAAAAGACAATTGTCGCAATGGAAGCATCCCGAGTCTCCAAGGCCAAAAAAAGCGCGACAGGTGCGAAGCAGAATCCAGGTGATGCTGACTGTCTTCTTTGATATCCGTGGAATTGTGCACACCTGCCAGTATCTTATGTATCTATAAAGTCACCATTCGTCTATGCATGTAGTGTTGTTGCCACATCTGGGCTGGTGCACCAACCACTAGTCTAAAAAGAAATCATGCGCTGTCTACCAAGCTCCAGCCCCTATCCTATCACCGCAAAGTTGCATCCCTGTGCTTGTTTTACAAGTACTTCCACAGAATGAACCTACTGTACTTATGCCTCCTAAACGTAAATATCCCTGACCAACCCGACAATCAGCAAAATATCACCCCTTCACTGTAGAGGTTCCCAGATGCCGGAAAACCTTCTACTCTAAAAGTTTCTGACCGTTTGCCTTTGGAATTCCCTCCCTTCTCCCTGTTTCCCTGATTGTACCAACATGCAGAAATTTAAATGTAATGTCAACAAACATCTTATTGCACAACTCTCCAGTTAGGATCCCCCCCCCCTAAATCTGGCCCCTAATTACAGTAGCCCCCTTATGTCTGAGTGGCAATATGCCTTGTTTTGAGAAAATTAAAGTTAAAAAAAAAAAAAAAAAAATTTTAAACTGGCATTTTATGTCTGTGTTGTTTTCTCTTAAACAATGGATCTGTTGTTTCTTGTCTGCCTAAAAAGAATTTTTCTTTTCTTTTTTTTTTTTATAATCTTCAGCTTTATTTTCATGGACAAAATGTGAAAGCCTTACATGAATTTATATCGCCAGATTACTTGCCCCAAGATTACTTTGGTTATCTGCCTCTCTCTAGCAACGAGGTAAGTTTTACTCGCTTGAAAGTCGCAATATCATGTGCCTCTTTGAATGGATTGCACTCATGGTAAACCTTTTATCATCTCTTTTGTTTGTGTCTTTAATACTATTAAGCTATTAGACCGTTTCATGTGAAATTTGGTAGAAATGGTTATAAACAATTGTTTCTGCCCATTTCATAAAAATACAGATTTTTTGTATACAAAATTGACCAAATATTCACCAAAAAGCTTCATCCGTGCATAACACACCACAGTTAGGCTGAAAGAAAAAGATGTGTCCAATATTAATTTAATTAGTATATATTTAATTTCTATATTACTTTTTTCTTTTTTATCAATCCAATCAAAGAGAAAGGTTCCTTAGAAACTCTGTTTTTTTGCATTTAAGAGTTCACAATATTTGTTGCTTTTTCCCCCTGTTAAAATATTCATATTTGACTGACAAAAAGCCACATGGCCAAATTCACACATAGGAGAATAAGCAATTCACACATAGGAAAATAATCAATTCACACATAGGAGAATAATCAATTCACACATAGGAGAATAAGCAATTCACACATAGGAGAATAATCAATTCACACATTGGAGAATAATCCATTCACACATTGGAGAATAATCAATTCACACATAGGAGAATAATCCATTCACACATTGGAGAATAATCCATTCACACATTGGAGAATAATCCATTCACACATAGGAGAATAATCAATTCACACATTGGAGAATAATCCATTCTCACATAGGAGAATAATCCATTCACACATAGGAGAATAATCCATTCACACATTGGAGAATAATCCATTCTCACATTGGAGAATAAGCAATTCACACATAGGAGAATAATCAATTCACACATAGGAGAATAATCAATTCACACATTGGAGAATAATCAATTCACACATTGGAGAATAATCAATTCACACATTGGAGAATAATCAATTCACACATTGGAGAATAATCCATTCACACATAAGAGAATAATCAATTCATACATAGGAGAATAATCAATTCACACATAGGAGAATAATCCATTCACACATGAGAGAATAATCAATTCACACATGAGAGAATAATCAATTCACACATAGAAGAATAATCTATTCACACATAGGAGAATAATCCATTCACACATAGGAGAATAATCCATTCACACATTGGAGAATAATCCATTCACACATTGGAGAATAATCCATTCACAGTAACCGTTATTGTCTTTAACCATTGTTTTTTTCCTATTTCTTCATTTTCACTCTTTCTTTTCTTTTTATCTTTCTCTTGAGGAGTGCAAATCTATCACATCGCCATTTATTAATCTCATTGGAGTGATAAAAAAGAAAAGAATATAGAAATTAAATATGTATTAATTAAATGAATATTGGACGCATCTTGTTTTATTTTCAGTATGACTGTGGTGTGTTATGCATCGATGAAGCCTCTTTGTGAATGTTTGGTAAAGATTGTATAACATGAATGTGTATATTTACAAAACAGGCAGAATATTCTCGCTTCAACCTGAATTACATTTTTCTCCTTCAGGAATGGATCCAAAGATTACTAAAATTTGATGCTGAATTTGAAGAAGAAAGCAAATACGGCTTCCAAGAATTACAAGTTGCCAGCAAACTTTTGATAAAAGATGAAGCAATGGAATGCCTCGTTGGAACATATCGCAGTCTCGATGTTGAATGAACATTTAAGTGCTAAACTTATAATCATGTACAAAGAAAACCAAAATTTTATTTATTTGAAACTTTTTACTAAAACAAATGAAGGCATTACTTAAAATTAACACACAATCAGTGTTACTATTCATGTACGGATTTCCCTTAGCACAACTATTGCTGATACAAGCAGTTTTTATGCAAACTTGAAAATTCTGATTGCTGCAAATGTTTTGTTGGTTAAGAAATCTGTCCTGTTTTTATGTCTTTTATGTAAAAAATAAAAAATGTACTTTTTTGACGACCCCAAAATAACTTACACTATTGTGCAACGTTGTTTTTCTGTCTCACCGACACAAATGAAATATTTTTCAGTTTTAATAACTTTTTTTGTTTCAAAGTTTCACAATTAAAGCAAAATCTCAAAGGGAATTAGTTTTAAAGGTAGGTACACATTTTTTGCTTTGACTCTTCTGAAAAAAAATCTCTTTGCAAAAAAATAAACGGACAATTTAAAATTTGATCATTTGATCATGAGAAGTTTAAAACTCCTCACTAGGAAAATTATAGTGTGAAAATGTATCATTTCGAGTGTCTTACAAAATAAATATTTGAAAGACTAATTTTTGTTTTTTAAATTTAAGTGGAAATTTAAGAAAAATAACTTCATGATATAACAATACTCAGTAACTACAAGAGATAAGATTAATTTTATATTTATTCCGACTTGTTATTGAGTAGAAAAGTAATATTTTAAGTTTTAGTAAAAACAAATGAGTATTTTTTATTTATGGTTGTCAAATTTTTATAGTTTGCAAATAGAAAATGGCAGGCAGCCATTTTGAAGACTTAACTGGATCAGACTAAATTATGGTTATCTTTTCTTGCTTATTAATCTGATCGAGTTATCTTTTCTTGCTTATTAGTCTGATCGCGTTATCTTTTCTTGCTTATTAGTCTGATCGTGTTATCTTTTCTTGCTTATTAGTCTGATCGAGTTATCTGTTCTTGCTTATTGCTACTTCAAGTTGACTTTGTCTCGCATAAACATTTGAAAGAATAGTCATTTACAAAGCCTTTTCTAAAAATAAGAAAATTTTCAATAAAAAACAAAATATTTGTTTTCACTAAAACTAGAAATATTACTTTTTGACAGAATAACAGTCTCTGCATAACATTAGAATCATATTTACTACAGTAGACTGTGATGTCAAACTAGCTGTCCCAACCCGGCGTTGCCCAGGAGTATTTATACTTTCATTTTTGTTTTAAAATTCTGTCGTTTTTATTCTTGTATTATTTAAAAATCCATAGGACATATCCGCAAAATTATGTTTGAAACTGTTTTTTTTATTCTTGAATTTATAAATAATAGCAAGGCTCATGCTCCGGGGTTACATGGAAAAATTGAGTAACCAAGAATCGCAACCTTCAGAAGTAAATTGACTGGAATGGATCAGAAAGACTCTTTTCATCTTTTTGGCTAGAAGCAAAATGTCGTATCTGTTCTGATACTACATTTTATCTTTTCTGTCTTCGATCAGTGAAGGAGAAATTTTTTCTCAACTGAGGCAATTTTTACTTTTGTCCTAATCCAGAGTGCATCTTTTGGGGGAACTAGATTTTTTTCCACATTAAAAACCGAGCTTGCGTCTAACTCTCCCCTCATGGGGAGGCAAGTAAATAGAGATCTTTTCACTTGTAATGCTAAGCATTTATCCACAAAAATATCGAAAATATCTGTAAGTAGAACTATGGCTTAGAGTAAAATAAAAACAATCATCGAATAAGAAAACAATAAAAATTAATAGTTAATTAATGAGATGTTGTTTTGCAAAGGAATATGCAAATTACTTCCAGATGTCAGTAACTGAGTAGGTTAGAAAGCTGATATTCTTCTCTTGTGAAAATGAAGTTGGTGTTTTAATCTCACTGTCAGTGTAATAAATGGCTCAAATGTATAAATATACAAAAAAGATTCTACTAAAGTGTCTACATCAATGTAATTTTATTTTTATTTGCATTCTAGTATTTAGAATGCAAATAAAAATAAAATTACATTGATGTAGAATCTGTTTTGTATATTTATACATTTGAGCCATTTATTACACTGACAGTGAGATTAAAACACCAACTTCAATTTTTAAATTTTCCCCCAAAAGTAAATAAACAATTCGCAATTCAGTATTTGCGGACTATAGGTTTAAAACACATCACTATGAACATTATTGTACATTTTCTAGTTATTATCATCATCATCATATTCCAAGCATCATCATCCAATTATGCTAGTGTCACACGTCTTTTTGACTCTGTCCCACCATCTTGCTCTATCCTCCATCTCACCAAGTAGGTCGTCACAGGTGCATTATGTGTCCTCTGCTAGTTACTTGATGTAAATTCAGTACGATTTCCCCACTGAATATTTTGCATCCACAAAAGAATATCGCTGATGATTTCAGCTTTAGCCCTCCGACAATGATCAAGGTTGAGATATGAGGAAGGTGTTCATAAAGTTGCTCCCTTCAGGAGATGTTGAGAGCAGCTCTTAACATTCTTTTGTATGCACCGTCAAACTTCTTTTCCAGTCGTTTGCTAAAATCCCAACTGATACTTCCGCATGCTAAAACTGTTGTAACAATGGCTTCAAAGAAGTCAGCTTTCATCTTGGTAGGAAGATTTCATTTCCAGATTGCGTTCACTTTGTTCAGTCCAGGCTCTCTTTGCGGTTTTCTATTGCAACTTTACTGCTAAGGTATTATCTATCTTAGCAGTAAAGTTGCATCGACATTTTTAGGACAAGTCCCATTTAAGGAAGAGATATTTCAATGTTGGTTTCGAAGAATGTAATCTGCCTTACTTGTGTTCACAAAAAAAAAAACAATGAAATTTACCATTTCTTCGAGACACTAATCAGCACTAATTAAATATTTTAAAATTTTATAACATCTTTTGCATAATTCGAAAAGATTTTCCAATGTATACTAGCTATAACAAAACTCCTTTTGCATTATTTTTTTATACAAGGTATGAAAGATAAGAATAAAAAATTGAATAGATACAATATTTATTAAGACATCAGAAGTTCAAAGCAAGAAGTTTCATTATCCTTACTCCAATCCATGGGTTAAGAATAATGAAACTCCTTGCTTTGAACTTCTGATGTCTTAATTCTGCGCAGATCCCAATTTAGGCTAACCCCACCCGCACCCCCCCAACCTTCTCCCCTTTTTTTTTTCTCAGTAGCCCCTTACGTCTACAGTGGTGGCCTGCCTTGTTTGGGGTGAACCATGTTAAAAAAAAAATTTTTACAAAAAAATATATTGTATCTTCACAATTTTTTTATTCTCATCTTTCATCTCTTGAATTGATTGCTCTATTGAGCTTTATATCATCACGGTAGATTATTATCTAACGATACATCGCTTATCTTTAATTTAATATTAATATTATTTTTTGTATATATATAAGTGTAAATTTTAAAGTCTGTAAAATGTGAAGAAACTAAAAGTTCATAAGATTAAAACTATTTAATTTGTGGTGGTGAGACACTAGAAAAATATACAATGTTGTTAGTCACATTTTCACCAGTTTCTCATCAGTCCTAACTGGTGAGGAGGCTGGCGAGTCACCTAGCAGGATAAAAAACAAGACTTGATGAAGGCTGGATGAACTCACTTGTAAGGTCAACAAACATCTTGCACATAAAATATTAAACATGCATGGTGCACATGATAAGTAGTCCTTTGATCAACTGCAACTGTGGATGGACATCAGTTATATTGGGTTTCAGTGAGCTTTTTCCTCGAAGACCAGTCAGCAGAAGGTTAACTGGATAGCCATATGAAGACTTGTTGGTGGCGGAAACAGGACTGATGGAAAACCAAGTTGTCCGTTTTCGAAATGTTAAGCTATTTGTAGCAAATGACTGGCATAAAAATTACTTGTAAAAATCAGCAGCAGCGATAGTTATGCTGACGGGCAGACTTGAATCCGTACAAAAATAATAAAATGACATAATCAGTTTTTGAAAACAATTTTGAAGCAGAAAATTTAGGCAGTAGAAAAGGGAAACAACTCTTACATCCTGCTTTGCATTCCTAAAAAAAAATACAGATCTAAGAATTGAATCAATTTATTAAAAAAAAAAATGCTAAATCGAATGTTATACTGAATATCTACAAAAATGTATAGCTCTTTTGAAAGTTGTGCAAATTTATTTTGTTAAAATAACTTTTTTGTTAAAAAGATGTTTTTGTTAACTTAAAATCATTACTTTACCTGTTGAACTCATCTCTATAAAATAAATCAGGTTTTTTTTTTTTTTACAATAGTGATGCGTTTCAAAATTACCAGTTTTTTGTTTTCTTTTCTCTGTTTTTCTTTTTTTTTGTTGTTTTTGTCTAGGTGTGCAAAAATCGATTTTGCAATTCCCCTCTAGGGGGCAGTTGTTTTTGTACCCTAGAGGGGAATTGCAAAATCGATTCCCTCATATAGGAAGCCACCGTCACAAAACAAGGCAAATACAGCACTTGTGACACGGATATGGCAACTTAAAGATAAAAAGACACCCTTTACCATCAAATGGAAAGTAATTGAGAGGAGACCTTTCTTCTCTCCAGCCATAAATAGATGTCCTCTGTGTGACGCAGAAAAATACCATATATTAAGGGCCATCATTGACCCAAAAACAGTCTGTTTGAATATTCGAGATGAAATCTTTAAGGGATGCATCCACAGGAGACAAGCACTACTCATAAACTGGACTTTCCGATACACATAAAGGCCTAGCTACCTCCCCCTCTCTGCCAAATACATAACCCCATAATTGCCCATTAAATACGAACAAATACCTTAATCAACCCATATCTACACTACTTTTCAAGAGCAATAATTATAACTTTCCCAAAAATATTTCTCCAGTCATTAAAAGGGTAACACTCCCATTTCACATTATTATTACTCCCATAAGTCCCCACCATTTCTTGGTCATAATGTGACAAAGTATGCAGGCCCCATGGGGATCGGGTACCCTGGTCACGCGCTAGTATACATCTTGGTGGTGATGCTCTGCGTCGAGACGAAGTGAGATATAAAACTAGTATATATTGACGTAGAAACGAACTTATTCAAACGACAGGAACGAGGCGCCAGTTAGTCCCGTGGAGTCGTGTTTGGTAGTTAGAATCCATTGCCTCCCAAGGTAAAGAGACAGTTGGCAGATGGGAAGTTAGAGATTATGAAATTCCATAATCTTAAATTTAATTCTGAAGTGTCTATAAAGCGATATTATTGAATGGGGTGAATGGCATGTTTTTGAATCACGATTCTGTGAGGGCTGTTTTGACTTAGCAGGGATTTTATTGGGCCTGTCATCGTTAATTACGAACCCGGTCGCAGATCATCTCCAGCTGTGTGACAGAATGAGAAAGCATTTGTTTTGGCGATAACGCCAGGCTAGAAAGAAAATTCCATTTATTTTAGGGAAGGGCGGAGTGAGGCGCATGTCCCCACCCTCCTTGAGAGAGGAAGACACGCAGGAAAAAAGATGGCGGAGAAGGGGGTGTACGACGATAGAAATCTTCAATAAAAGAATGTGCGTTTTTCACGCACGAACAGTAGAGAAGAGACGAGAGAGTCAGTCAGTGCTTGATTGTCGGCAGAGGGAGTCGGATGGACCCCGGCGCGCGCAGTGATGGCGTGCGTCGAAGAAAAGAAAACCGGACGAAATCATCGCCTTTGCCTGTTGACTTGTGACTAAACAACTACTTGTGTAAAGAATTCACGCACACAGAGAACTAACGAGATAACTTAGAGAAAACACAACTTTTACAAGTACAGTAGACATTAATCCAATGTAAAATCAATTCTTTTATTTTATTAATAATTACTTTTCTATACAAAAAACCCCGACCGAGTTGTTGAACATTGTTTTTTTCCTTTTGTTCTGCTTTGAATGATCTTTCGCCCCACAGAGCCAACCGGTTGCTGTTCACCCAGTGATCGTCACTGATATAAACAGTTTCAACGTGGGAGTGTATTTGTGGCTGGACGAGACGACAAGATTAGCGACGTCATCATCATCATCGTCGCCATCCCGGCCTAGAGGAATTTGGATCTATATATTTTTTTATTGCCACTATGACGATCGGCATGAGTGGGAGTCACAGTCTGGCACCGCGACCAGGGTGTCACACCTGAGCGGTTGACCACCACCGAGTGCACACGTGTGGGGTTCACAATAATGCTAATCTCCCATATCTCCCAAACAGATCCAATCTTGCCGACCCAATCCCTATTCTTATCTCTAAACCAGTTGTAATCAGCATACCAATTTTATCACCTCCATAAGCATTCAGTATACCTTAGTTAATATTGTTAAATCCCGAATACAAATCATTCAAAAACCCTGCAGAGTTACGGCCCTTAGACCGCCTGGATGCAATCTTTATTTAAATTCCTTTGGGATTGATTGAAAGGCCTTTATCCAGGATTTAAACTTGAATTTAATTAATGTTGTTCCTTTAACCTTTATATCTCTTCATAGGTATAACCCATTTTCTCCTGTTGCAAAGCTTCAGGCTCTGATTGCATATCCTCAGAGATATATAAGACAGGAATTCAAAGATGCATTCATAGTGCATATCTACAAGAGGAAGGGAAACAGACAGGGCTGTGATAACCACAGAGGAATCTCTCTTCTCAGCATAGCCGGTAAAAGTCTTACAAGACTGTTGCTCAATCATTTAATCAAGCACCTGGAAGATGACCTCCTCCCGGAAAGTCAATGTGGTTTTCATGCAGGGTGTGGCATAGTTTACGTGGTGCTTGCTACTCATCAACTCCAAGAACAATACCAGGATCTATATACAACATTTGTTGATCTGACAAAAGCCTTCAACACTGTAAATCGGGTGGAACTATGAAAGACCATGGCCAAGTTTGGATGTCCTGATAAATTCATCTCAGTCGTCAGACAATTTCACGATGGAAGGATGGCTCGTGTCATAGATGATGGAAAGGCTTTCAATGATTTCCCAGTCAACAGCAGTGTAAAACAGGGCTGTATCCTGACCCCAACGCTCTTCAGTATGATGTTTTCAGCGATGCTGACTGATGCATTCAATGCAGAAGACCCCAGAGTATGCATCAATTACCGGACAGACGGAAAGTTGTTCAACCCAAAATGACTTGGTGCTGTCACCAGGGTTAAGACCACCATCATACGAGTCCTTCTGTCTGCTGATGATTGTGTCTTGAATGCGAACACAGAGCGAAACATGTAACACATTGTTAATCGTTTTTCTGAAGCATGCAACAACTTTGGGCTCACAACCTAAAAGCCGTGGACAAGTTCACTTACTTAGGTAGTACCCTGTCAAGGGCAGTACACATAGACAATGAAGTCGACTGCAGGATAGCCAAAGCTAGTACTGCCTTTGAACGTCTTCGATCCACTGTATTAGAGCGTAGAGGAATTCGGCTGCAGGCCAAACTTCAGGTATACAGAGCTGTGATTCTTACCATCCTCTTGTACGCCTGCTAGACTTGGACCGTATATGCCAGACACGCCAACAAACTGAGCAGTTTTCACATGACCTGCCTACGTAGATTGATGAAAATCAAGTGGCAAGACAGGATACCAGACACAGAGGTTTAAGCCCGATCAAGCCTCCCGTCAGCATACACCATGCTGCAACAGTGTCAGGTTCGTTGGGCGGGTCATATATGCCGCATGTCAGATTCACGACTTCCAAAACAGTTCCTTTACGATGCGCTGGCCAAAGGTAAAAGAACCGTAGGAGGACAGCGGAAACAGTTTAAAGACAGCTTGAAAGTGTTCCTTCAACAGTTCGATCTGTATTCCGACTCGGGGTAAAACCTAGCACAGAACAGATGTTCCTGGTGTACTGCAAGCCACAAAGGAGTCACGATTACTGAATCTGCACGCATTGAGGAACATAAAAAGAAATATGCTAATTGGAAAGAAAGAGTAGTCAGCACCTTTGCGACAGAATCATCCCACAGGTGCTCTACAGGCAGGAGATACTTTGAGAGCTCAGATCAGACTGACGAGCCATATCCGTACCCACAAAATAACATAATGAACACGGTTATCTTCACAAGCGATGGACGATCATCATCATCATCATCATCATCATCATCATCATCATCATCATCATCATCATCATCATCTTTCTATTTCTAATCTGATTATCCTTTTTCATATTGTGTTGTTTGATTTTTTTTGTCATTATAAAAAAAAACATTTACTATAGTTACTGAGGATTGTTATGTCAAACTAGCTGTCCCAGACCGGCATTGCCCGGGAGTATTTATTATTTGGCTGTAGATTACTTGTTTTATATAGCTGATATACTAATTATATATATATGATAATAATAAATTATACAGGTTCATGGCACCACCAATCGGAGTACCTGACTTGTCTTTAATGCCTAACATCAATCGAAAATGAAGTTATTTCTTTGGGTCAATTAATGCTAGACATTAGGGGGCGATCAGGTACACTTCTGATGATAGGTGATGTTGTGAAACTGCAGTGAAGTGTTAAGTTAAGTACATATCATTTATTACATAATAATGTACACCAGTGGACAGAATTTATAGTGACTCACATCCTTGTTTCATATCTTGAGGGTGATGTGCTCACTATGTATAGCCACACTGATGAGTAGGGAAACGGCGAAACAGCTGTCTGTGGATGACATAGATAGCATTCATTCAAACATTTAATAAGTGATAGACGTTATTCTGTGTCTATTTGATTTGTTGATCCTTCTATTCCATCAATCTAACAAAACTACATAAGTTTGTTATAATTTTGATGGGAATGATTCATTTATCAAATAGACACTATATATATATATATATATATATATATATATATATATATATATATATATATATATACTAGCCGTACTTATCTGGCATAGCCGGGATCTATTAATTAGTTTAAATTTTCTTAATTTAAAAAATAACGTGTAAATCATGAAAATATGAGGAAAAACAACTCAATGTAAGGGAGATAACTCATATATTTTTTAACTTTGTAAAAAAGAAACTCCCTTAGATTTTGAGTTTTTTAGGTCATTATTTAAAATTGTCTCGATTATTAATAATATTCTTTGCCAGAATAATTATTTTCAGAAAGAAACTGAAGTGAGTTACATTATTTTAGTGCAAAGAACATGCAGGACAAAAAGGAAGAAATTGTTAATCAGAATCAAATATCGATTTGTCAGTTATATAGTTATAGCTCTAACATGGAACATCCGAGAAGATAACTTTATATATGAGATATATTTATGTAAATAATAATTAAAAAGCTATTACTGTGAAATAGGCCATACTCAATTCATATGACATTTCAGTCAAAATGTTGCCTTCAGATATGGAAAATCCTAGAGAAAAAAGCTGTTATTAATTCAGAGAACATGCTATATATATATATAAATATATATTTTAGTATAAACTTTTATTCATACAACCATTTTTGGCTACATGTATGGGGCATACATGTTTCAGCTGTGATCTTATTCAAAGTCCAGCTTCCTCAGGTCACAGTAAATAACAAACTTGAATAAAGTCGCAGCTGAAACATGTATGCACATATGTAGCCAAAAATGTATAAATGAAAAATTATACTAAAGTACAGCTGTACTTGTTATTGAGCACTATCTTATAAACACTGTAGTGTCATTGGATTGGCATCTATGAACCAGCAACCATACAAACACTAATATATATATATATATATATATATATATATATATATATATATATATAGTACTTAATGTATCCACATAAAATATTATAAGGAGATATAATTTTTTATGTGTCAGTTTTCAGTATTTACTTCAACAGTGCTCGATACGTAAGTAGAGCTAGGTAGTAAGCAATGAAAATATATATGGCAATCAAGCTACACAGAGGCTCGATGAAACACGGGAGCCTCTGTGTAGCTTGATTGCCATATATATTTTCATTGCTTACTATATATATATATATATATATATATATATATATATATATATATATATATATATATATATGACATTATATTGGACATAATTAATATGACCATTAAGTCTAAAATTAACCAGTTCTCCAAACTAAATGAGCTGGGACCAACCAAATGTCCTGTATGTTTCCGTCTGCCTTGGATATGTACCATGAGTGATAAATTTGCTAGGCAGATACGTTTTATGGTACATCGTTCTTTTTATTCCGCGAATACACATATTATATTTGATACTTAGCTGCTGACTAGATCTATTATTAAAGATAATCATTGTAGTTTTATAATAAATCGTTTCTCATGTGAGACTGATTATATAGGCAAGACTAATCAGCGGCTACATGGTTGTATCATACAACACGTGCCTTCCAAAATAGACAGTCGACGATCGGATAATTTGCATGAATTATTTCTTTACATCCCGGTCATCTATTGGAAAGCACCTTTAAAATAGCCTGTATTGTGCTTCCAAGTTCAGCGTGGATTCTTTCTCTGTTTTCAACAGGTTCCATTCAACTTACCATTTAAAAGTATCAGAGACGATATACATTAACACCCATTAGCCCTCCCTTTAAAATAGCCTGTATTGTGCTTCCAAGTTCAGCGTGGATTCTTTCTCTGTTTTCAACAGGTTCCATTCAACTTACCATTTAAAAGTATCAGAGACGATATACATTAAGACCCATTAGCTCTCCCTATGTAAACAGAAGGGATATATTTTAGGCCTTAATGCTTCTTCTAGTTAGTCTCAATCTGAAGCATATACATTGAAACATTTTCGTATATTATAAAGAGTATATGCTTAAATATGCATATTTGAATGTGTAATCTATAAAACCACAGTCATTATTGATAGACTCCCTAATATAATTTATATAGGGTCTACAGTGAGTTCGTTCAAAATAAGATATGCCAACCATAAAACCTCACTAGGCATAGTGTTGTTCAGACACACATAAATAACTAAAAAATATATGAGATTGACCCATTGATAGAATGGGGAATATTAAAAGGGAGCCCTCATCTATAAATTATCTATAACTCAGGTGTTATTTTTTGTCAATTGTGCATGGAAGAAAAGTTTTCTATTGCCACCCTTACGTTGGCAAACAACTCATAAGCTAAGAAAGCATTGACTTTTCCGCCAAGCAATACCACATGTACTACACCTGTTCTGTTGAGTATTCAAACTCTATTTCATGTAACCGACAATTATTTAGAGTTAAACTGGTTGTTCAAGCATATTTGAAACACACACACACTATATATATATATATATATATATATATATATATATATATATATATATATATATATATATATATATATGGGCATAGACGTTAGGCTTTTGATTCTAGGCTGAATCTACGAACTGTGTTCGATCCCATGGAACCGCCACTCCTGAACTGATCAGGGTAGAAAACCCGAAATGATATCGTCTGTAGGTATAAAAACACTTTAATATTTAAAAATATTTACAGTATATATATATATATATATATATATATATATGTATATATATATATATGTATATATATATATATATATATATATATATATATGTATATATATATATGTGTATATATATATATATGTGCATATATATATATATGTGTATATATATATATATATATATGTGTATATATATATATATATATGTATATATATATAATGACAAATGAAAGAAGAGAATATTATGTCCTCAGTTGTTCAAAACAAGGTATATTCAATTAAATAATATTTTCCTTCCTTAAGCCATGGATTTTCAAAGAATAGATTCTTATCATAAGACCAATAAAAAGAAATATGTTGACAAAAGAAATATCAAAAATCATAATTGGAAAAGATGTAAATACAAGTATGATAGAGAAATTATAGGAAAAAGTGTTGAAAATGTCCAAAGAAAAAAAGATTGAAAATATAGGAAATAATTCACCGTTGAAGGCATCACGAAAAATGCAGCAGTGAATTCCAAAGGTAGCAGATCCAGGAAGGCTAGGCGTTCAAAAGCCTCAAACTCCGATGAAATTTGATACAAGTAATTCGGTTTTAAGGGATTTGTTTAGGATGCAAGCTGTGTATTAGAGGCCACTTTTGAATACTTCCATGGGCTTTCGGTTACAGTTTTTAAGTATTCGAGGAATGATATAGTAAGAAATAGTTTTCAACATCAAGCAAGGCCGTTGGTGAAAAGATGCTAATACAACATAGGTCACGAAATAGACAAGTCCTTATAGGGGTTAAAATTAAAAACTAAAGTGAGTTGAGATTGAAGAAGGTGGAGGAAACAACAGGAGAGTGGTGTGAGGGTTTAGACGGGTGATGTGTAAGCGAGTTGGGTAGGGGGTGCCTGGATAATAGATTTTTAAAGGAATGGTTGCATTAAGAAGAAATAATTAAGTGACTGATTTATCATAAGTGAATGAAAGCCAAAATACGTTGTGTCAATAGTGTGTAGGCATGAGGGTGTAAGATTAATATTAAATAATAATGTTCGGATTGGAGAAGGGTTAAAGCTCTGTATAATAGTAAGGGAAATGAAACTAAAAAGCTACAGAGCTAAAAACAAATGAAAGTATAATAAATAAAGTGTAAAGGATTAAAGTTAAAAATTAAAAGTATTAAAAAATTAAAAAAATGTAAACACGTAAAGGGAAATTAAAGTTAAAAGTTTTAAGATTAAAAATTTTTAAAGTTTAAACATTTTATTAAAACATTTTTTTAATGATTCAAAAAAAAATTTAATTAAAAATTAATTAAATAAATTAAATTAAATTATTGTCGACTGTTTAATGTCAAATTATTATCGAATGTTTAAATAGATGAAAAAAATAAATGAAGTATTATCTCGATCGGGAGAGGAGTTGTAAAAGGAAACGGAAGGACAAGTATGACTATCTAAGATATTACTAATGTTTAGGGGGAGATTATTTAGTCTTACGATGTTAGGGAAATCAATATATTGAGGTTAGAGATAATTAGAGATAAATGTGTAAACAGGAAATATTTAGCATACAGTTAATTAAACTGAACTGAATAGGTGATAAAAGAGACGACAAGGAGATATGGTGGAAAAATAGAACTATAAAAGTTGGCTGTCGGTTGCAAATATTAAATCTTTAAATTCTGTAGATTGTGCTTTGATAAATGAGATAAGATTTGGAGGATAAAGTTTTGGGAGTAATATGCCTGTAGTTGAAGATTGAAAACCATCCATGCGAAGTTAAGGATGCAATAAGAACTAGTAGTAGTCATGAATATGTGGTAAAAATAAAGTTTATTGAAAGACAAGAATGAGGAAATGTTTTAGGTAATTGAAATGGTTGTAATGTTGGTCTGTTGTTAGTTAGGAGAGGCTTGGTTATTGAATGGTTGAGGGATATCAGTGGAGGCTATAAAATTGATATATTTAAATTTTCTTTTCTGCTTACATGCCGAAAGAAATTCGCTTTTAGAATTTATAATGTTTTTACTCTTGGCAGCAGTGATTATCATGACGGTTTCTAAAGTAAATAGTTGGCAAAATCCAGTTAATTAATTTAATATTACACACTTATTTTGGAACACCATATCTATGCATAGGATATGATGTTTAAATTTTAAAAAAATTATTGATTTATTATTTGCTGCAGCGTCTATTTCCATTCTACTTTTTGGCATATATCTTAGTGATTTCCACATAGTCGGACATTTCTTTTGTGCCCATTTTTAACAAGGGGAAGATTTTCCCGAAATATCAAATGCTTTCTAATCACCATCCAGACATCATCCACAGCTAACACCATACTGGCTGTTTATGTAAGGTTGAAAAGAAAAATAGATAATTGTAAGTCCTCTCCTTCGATTGTTTATTTTTGTTCTTTCCAGCTTCTCATCAAGCCTGCATTGCCTTCAGCCTTCTTAATACATTTATTATACACACATATATATACATACATACATATATATATATATATATATATATATATATATATATATATATATATATATATATAAATTTTCAAGCTGAGAACTTTTGTGTCCTTTCTGATCAGTTTAAGGAAGACAGATCAAATATTAACATATTAATGTTAGTTGGTCCCCTATGAACAAAACAAGTTCGTAAAAAACATGCCCTAAATATTGACTGTTTTGAGAATGTTTCGTGAGATAAATCAAATCTTGGCTTTTGGAATGTAACATCTATATTTAGAAGTCCTGTCAATCATTTTTGATGGTCTTAAATCATTTGTCGCTCTAGTAAAGTAATTAAACCTAAGAATTCCAACCTATTTTTATCTTTTTTATTTCTTTTAATAGTTTAATTGTAAACCTGCAGTATGTTGCATGTTTAGTGGTGCATACGAATGGCAGACGTGGCAAGTGTTAGATGCTAGTTCAAAGGAAAACGGGTGGGGCATAGAGGAATTTTAAAATATCTCTGGTTTTTGTTTTAGACCACACAGAATCTTATTTCTCTTTCAAATAAAATAAGTGCCTCGTAAAGACAAGGAATCATGCTGAGACCAAAAAGTAATGTTCGTAGATGGACTCCATGATAAGCCCCTTAGGTAGACTGCCTGTCTGTTATCTCCAGTGGGTATCTCCAGCAGTCAGCCTTTGTGTGATCGAATGGTGATGAGTGAGAAAGACGGGAATCTAAGATTTCTGGTCAGGAGGAAATGATTCTAAGAGATGACAAGGGGAAGGGAAGACCTGGCCCTCTCGGCATGACAGAAGAGTTTGGTTTTCCAGAGGGCTGGCACACAGTTGGAACTGAGTGCCTCTCCAGGCAAGATGGGTCCATCTGGGGCTCTTAGCTAAAGGATTGTGCTGATTGGACTTATCTTTTGTGGTCGAGCAAAAATCTCATTCTGCAAGTCAACCGACTGACATGACGCAAACGCTTACCTGTCTCTCTTCTTTTCTTTCTTCTTTTCTTTTTCCAAGTCTAGCCGAATTTATACGACACAAAAAATATTGTTGCGTGCGTGCGTGATCGTAGGATGTGTATATATGTGTGTGTGTAGAGTCGTAAGTGTCAAAAGAATATGTTTTTAACTCAGACGTTATTATTTAAAAAAAAACAATAAGATTCATTTCGATCGCCTAAGTTAAACATAAGATTTTAATCCCTCCTCGCTCTGTAAGGGGTGTTCAGATTGGTTGTAACCACCTCTCTCTCTGGTTGTATTTGAATTGTTGAAGGTGAATTAAGTTTTCTGTCAGTCTCAAAAATGTAATTGTCTAGGTTGAAATAAATTATTGCATCGACAATTATGTAATTTCGTGTTATTATATTTTATGTTATTCTTGCTCTGTTTACCACATTGAGCTCTCATACCCGGATTTCTTCCTGGAATTATTCCATTATAACACAAATATATATATATATATATATATATATATATATATATATATATATATAGAGAGAGAGAGAGAGAGAGAGAGAGAGAGAGAGAGGCAAAAATGCCGTCAAAAAACCATGTATTAGATGCGAGTAATTAAATCAAAAGAAAAAGAAAAATATTTCAAAATAACTTCCGTTTTTTTTTTCTTCATCTTGATTTTTTTTTAGCTAATATTTCGCTTGATAAAAACAAGCTTCGACAGAGCCAAGACAAATAAAGGTATAACCTTTTTTTTTTCCATAATTTACTTCCTGGTGTTGGTGAAGTGTCTCGTCCGGTGTTGTGGACTATTGGTGAAAATGTCTGTTTTAAATAGAATAGAACTTGATTACGCATGGCCGCTGCTAGTTATAAATTAGGAAAGTTCATTTTATAAAGCATCTTTAAAGATGTTTTATAAAATGAACTTTCCTAATTTATATATATATATATATATATATATATATATATATATATACATACGTACACTACTTTATATATATATACTACATTTTATATATATATATATATATATATACTACTTTTATATATATATATACATACTACTTTTATATATATATACTACTACTTTTATATATATATATATACTACTTTTTTATATATATATATATACTACTTTTTATATATATATATATATACTACTTTATATATATATTACTTTATATATATATACTACTTTATATATATATATATACTACTTTATATATATATATATACTACTTTATATATATATATACACACACACTACTTTTTATATATATATAAAAAGTAGTATATACTACTTTTTATAATATATATATACACTACTTTTTATATATATATATATATATATATACATATATATATATACACACTACTTTATATATATATATATGCACACTACTTTTTATATATATATATATATATATACACACTACTTTTTATATATATATAAAAAGTAGTATATACTACTTTTTATAATATATATATGTATACTACTTTTTATAATATATATATATATATACTACTTATATATATTTATATATATATACTACTTATATATATATTTATATATATATACTACTTATATATATATTTACATATATATACTACTTATATATATATTTATACTACTTATATATATTTATATATATATACTACTTATATATATTTATATATATATATATTTATATATAGATATTACTTATATATATATTTATATATAGATATTACTTATATATATATTTATATATAGATATTACTTATATATATATTTATATATAGATATTACTATATATATATTACTTATATATATATTTATATATATATATTACTTATATATATATTTATATATATATATTACTTATATATATATTTATATATATATATTACTTATATATATATTTATATATATATATTACTTATATATATATTTATATATATATATTACTTATATATATATTTATATATATATATTACTTATATATATATTTATATATATATATTACTTATATATATATTTATATATATATATTACTTATATATATATTTATATATATATATTACTTATATATATATTTATATATATATATTACTTATATATATATTTATATATATATATTACTTATATATATATTTATATATATATATATTACTTATATATATATTTATATATATATATTACTTATATATATATTTATATATATATATTACTTATATATATATTTATATATATATATTACTTATATATATATTTATATATATATATTACTTATATATATATTTATATATATATATTACTTATATATATATTTATATATATATATATTACTTATATATATATTTATATATATATATATTACTTATATATATATTTATATATATATATATTACTTATATATATATTTATATATATATATATTACTTATATATATATTTATATATATATATATATTACTTATATATATATTTATATATATATATATATTACTTATATATATATTTATATATATATATATATTACTTATATATATATTTATATAAATATATATATTACTTATATATATATTTATATATATATATATTACTTATATATATATATTTATATATATATATATATTACTTATATATATATTTATATATATATATTACTTATATATATATTTATATATATATATTAGTTATATATATATTTATATATATATATTACTTATATATATATTTATATATATATATTACTTATATATATATTTAAATATATATATATTACTTATATATATATTTATATATATATATATATTACTTATATATATATTTATATATATATATATATTACTTATATATATATTTATATATATATATATATAACTTATATATATATTTATATATATATATATATTACTTATATATATATTTATATATATATATATATTACTTATATATATATTTATATATATATATATTACTTATATATATATTTATATATATATATATTACTTATATATATATTTATATATATATATATTACTTATATATATATTTATATATATATATATATTACTTATATATATATTTATATATATATATATATTACTTATATATATATTTATATATATATATATTACTTATATATATATTTATATATATATATATTACTTATATATATTTATATATATATATATTACTTATATATATATATATATATATATATATTACTTATATATATATTTATATATATATATATATATATATATATTACTTATATATATATTTATATATATATATATTACTTATATATATATTTATATATATATATATTACTTATATATATATTTATATATATATATATTACTTATATATATATTTATATATATATATATTACTTATATATATATTTATATATATATATATTACTTATATATATATTTATATATATATATATTACTTATATATATATTTATATATATATATATTACTTATATATATATTTATATATATATATATTACTTATATATATATTTATATATATATATATTACTTATATATATATTTATATATATATATATTACTTATATATATATTTATATATATATATATTACTTATATATATATTTATATATATATATATTACTTATATATATCTTTATATATATATATTACTTATATATATATTTATATATATATATATATTACTTATATATATATTTATATATATATATATTACTTATATATATATTTATATATATATATATTACTTATATATATATTTATATATATATATATTACTTATATATATATTTATATATATATATATTACTTATATATATATTTATATATATATATATTACTTATATATATATTTATATATATATATATTACTTATATATATATTTATATATATATATATATTACTTATATATATATTTATATATATATATATATTACTTATATATATATTTATACATATATATATTACTTATATATATATTTATACATATATATATTACTTATATATATATTTATACATATATATATTACTTATATATATATTTATACATATATATATTACTTATATATATATTTATACATATATATATTACTTATATATATATTTATACATATATATATTACTTATATATATATTTATACATATATATATTACTTATATATATATTTATACATATATATATATTACTTATATATATATTTATACATATATATTACTTATATATATATTTATACATATATATATTACTTATATTTATATTTATACATATATATATTACTTATATTTATATTTATACATATATATATTACTTATATATATATTTATACATATATATATTACTTATATATATATTTATACATATATATATTACTTATATATCTATTTATATATATATATATTACTTATATATCTATTTATATATATATATATTACTTATATATCTATTTATATATATATATATTACTTATATATCTATTTATATATATATATATTACTTATATATCTATTTATATATATATATATTACTTATATATCTATTTATATATATATATATTACTTATATATCTATTTATATATATATATATTACTTATATATCTATTTATATATATATATATTACTTATATATCTATTTATATATATATATTACTTATATATCTATTTATATATATATATATTACTTATATATCTATATATATATATATTACTTATATATCTATATCTATATATATATTACTTATATATATATATTACTTATATATCTATATATATATATATTACTTATATATCTATATCTCTATATATATTACTTATATATATATATTACTTATATATATATATATATATATATATATATATTACTTATATATATATATATATATATATTACTTATATATATATATATATGAAAAAGGAAAACCAAAAACTGGATGTTTTTTTATGTGTACATCAACGTTTCGTCTTTATTTATAAGACTTCATCAGGATGATGATATAGGGAAAAGATATCATGCAAGCACGGATACATGTAGGGTAGACATGTTGGGAAGAAAAATAAAATAAAATGAAAAAATAATGGCAGCGTCTAGCTGGACGTCCGTACTTGTTAGAGAATGAAAAATGAGTGGGAGAAAAAAGGGGAAGGGTGGAGGGAGCAAGGACTACTGTGGCTGGCGATGAGAGAAAGAGGTGGGGGATGAGCAGGGGTAAAATGGATGGCAGAGAGAGATTGGAGGAAAAGGGGGAGGGGGTGTTTGACCAGATGGCTGTGGTCGAGATTGAAGGGGAAGAGTGAGTTGGAATGTTTGTGTGTGTGGGGTGTATGCAGGGAAATGGGGATGGGTAGAGAGGGAGGGGGGGGCTGTGATTTTGGTGGATGGGCGAAAGTTATAGTCTTAGAGAGCGTTTGAAGAAAATGAGGGAATTTAAGAAAAGGTATGGGAGAAAATGGATGAGAGGGGGAAGAGGGAGGATTTGTCGTGATAGGGTGTGAAATATTTGAAATATTTGGAAAATGATAGCAATGAGTGAGGGATTGGAGTGGGTGGGGGAGGGGGGTGATTGAAAGGGTGGGTGAGGAATATATTTGAAATATTTGGAACATGAGAAAGTTTATTTGGACTGTAGTATTAAAAATGTGAGGGAAAAAAATGAGGAAAAATAAGAGAAGATTCAGGGAGAAAAGGGAAGGGTGTGGGTGAATGGAAGAGTGTCATAAGGTTAGAGATGAAAATAAAAGTTAGCCATGATCAGGCAAAAGACTTTGTTCTGTGAGGATGATCTTGCTTATTAAGGGTGATAGGTTAAAGAAACCATTTCGCTGCTTGATAGTAGTGGAGGATGTGATGAGTGCAGTTTCCAATAATCTTCGCCGAGATTTGTTGTGGACGTGTTTAGTGATTTTGGCTTGTTCAAATTTGAATGCATGACCATATTCTAGAGCATGGGAGAAAAGTGCACTAAGAGGGTTGTTGTTTTTTATATCCCTTTTATGTTCATTTAATCGTTTCTTTAATTCACGTTGTGTTTCTCCCACGTAGAATTGATGGCAGTCATTGCAAGGGACAGTGTATAAGCCGGCATGGGATGTGGGTGTTTTTTGGAAATGTCTGGATGTGTTTAAAGTTTGTTTTATGGATTGAGAAGTGGTTTGTACTATTGGAATGCCTAGTTTGTTGAGCGTGTTGCATATGGATGTGTTATTGGAATGCGTGGGTAGGAGAAGGGGTCTGTCTATGAGAGAGGTGTTAGGGGTTTGATTTTTTTGTGTGGTGTTTCTGGAGAATATTTGGAAGGCTTTTTTCTTGGCATTTAATATGAAATGTGTGGGGTATTGCAATGTTTTTAGGGAATTAAAAATGTATTTTATTTCTTCATCTATGTGTGGGGGGCTACATATTCTAAGGGCGCGTAGGAAGAAGCCTATAATTATACCTGTTTTGATCTTGCTATGATGGTGGGAGTAGAAATGTATGTAGTCATTTTTGTGAGTGTTTTTGCGGTGTACCTTAAATTCTAGTTTATTGTTGGACTTAATTATAAGAGTATCAAGGAAGGGAATAGAGCCGTTTGTTTCAGTCTCATGGGTGAATTTTATGGAGGGTTCTACTGTGTTGAGTTTATCCTTAACATGAATGATTTGTGTGTCTGTGGGGAGGAAAATTAAAATATCATCTATGTATCTAAAGTATTCGATGTTAGGAGGTAGTCTATATTTGAAAGGACCGGATTCTAGGAATTCTAAAAAGAGGCAGGCCAATACACCGCTAAGGGGGTTGCCCATAGGGAGTCCAAATTTTTGTTTGTAGAATACTTCGTTAAATTGGAAATATGTTATGTCAGTGATGAGTCTAATTATTTCTATAAAAGTGTTGGGGGGAAAAGGTAGGTCGGTTTTTGTTTTCTTTATATGTGTGTGAAGTAAGTGTAGGCATTTTTTTTTACAGGTACGTTAGTTTTTGGTTTTCCTTTTTCATTTTACCATCACGTCGGATTACCTTCATCCTTCTATTCCCATATATATATATATATATATATATATATATATATATATATTACTTATATATATATATATATATATTACTTATATATATATATATATATATATATATTACTTATATATATATATATATATATTACTTATATATATATATATATATTACTTATATATATATATATATATATATTACTTATATATATATATATATATATATTACTTATATATATATATATATATATATATTACTTATATATATATATATATTACTTATATATATATATATATATATATATATTACTTATATATATATATATATATATATATATATATATATATATATATTACTTATATATATATATATATATATATATATATATTACTTATATATATATATATATATATATATATTACTTATATATATATATATATATATATATATATTACTTATATATATATATATATATATATATATATTACTTATATATATATATATATATATATATATATTACTTATATATATATATATATATATATATATATTACTTATATATATATATATATATATATATATATATATTACTTATATATATATATATATTACTTATATATATATATATATATATTACTTATATATATATATATATATATATTACTTATGTATATATATATATATATATTACTTATGTATATATATATATATATATATTACTTATGTATATATATATATATATATATTACTTATGTATATATATATATATATATATTACTTATGTATATATATATTACTTATATATATATTACTTTATATATATATATATATATATTACTTTATATATATATATATATTACTTTATATATATATATATATTACTTTATATATATATATATATATATATATTACTTTATATATATATATATATATTACTTTATATATATATATATATATATTACTTTATATATATATATATATATATTACTTTATATATATATATATTACTTTATATATATATATATATATATATTACTTTATATATATATATATATATATTACTTTATATATATATATATATATATTACTTTATATATATATATATATATATTACTTTATATATATATATATATATATATTACTTTATATATATATATATATATATATATTACTTTATATATATATATATATATATTACTTTATATATATATATATATATATATTACTTTATATATATATATATATATATATTACTTTATATATATATATATATATATATATATTACTTTATATATATATATATATATATATTACTTTATATATATATATATATATATATTACTTTATATATATATATATATATATATATATATATATATATATATATATATATATATAAGTAGTAAGTATAAGATTATATCAAATTCTTAAAAACTGTTTATGGAAGCTTTGAACAATATCCAAAGACGACTGGAAGTTGGTGAGACGATGTACATAGTTTTGGAGAACGCATTAAACATCTCATCTAACATTTGTGTTATTTTTCTATTTTAACAGTGCTTTTCTTATCAACAATTTTTTTCTATTTCTGACAATGACAATGTGCTACTGACTTGTGCTAAATTTTCTTGTTTTTATCTAATATATAAAGTAAAGTCAATCTTTTGACTATGAAATCTATATTTCATTCTGATTTCTCAATTCTTTTCTGTATCATTGAAACGTATTAGTAAGAACAATAAAATGTAATTCGATTTAATTCCTCCCAGAAAATACTTTAACCAAGTCGGAATTATTTTCATATTGACGCTTTCTTAAAAAAAGAGATGTAACTCTGTATTCGTCAATACCGAGTTATTTCCCTTTGTTTGGGGATGAACACAGTTTACAAAAAAACAAATTTCAAATAAAATCCTGCATATTTGTGTAGGTATGTGTTTTTTTAGGACTGTTTTATGTTGCGATTAAAAATAACCCTTATGTTGTGTATATTTTTAAAAATAATTTCTTAAATATTCTGAAATTGTTTTCTTCTTTTTAAAAAATGATTTTATGGTCGCATACATTTGAACGATATTTTAAACAAGTGTTTTTTTTTTCTTTTTAATGTTAAAATGGGATTGCACATTGTTCTTAAAGAGCATATTCTTTTAAAGAGATGCCCATCGAGGTCATCATCATCATCATCATCATCAGTTTAACGTCCGTTTCACATACTGACATGCATTGAACGGCTTATAGAAGTTGATTTAATAAAAAGACATTTAACCATAAAGTAGTAACAAACGAACGAATGTATTAGTATTACTATTAATAGTGAAATTTGTTGCTGATAGTAGAAATGGTTGCCATTAATTTACATTTGCTGCTGAAAAGAAAGATGGCTCCCCTGTAAAAAATATTCCAATGAAGATAAATGGTATTTGCAAAGAACTGAAACGAAAATTCATTGTTCTTAACAACATGCGGCAACATTTAACAACAACAGAAAAGAGGTTCGACGTTGTCTGGCTGCCCTTATCCTAAGTCTCCAGTGATCACAATTGTGGAGATTCACTGTGTCCATTTACCCCTGTTTACGGTCTTGCCTGATGGTTTCTTTCCATGTCTTCCTAGGTCGTCCAGATTTCGTTTTGCTGTCCAGTCTTAGGTCTCTGCATGTGCTGATATACCCCTTGCCTCTTTCAACATGCCCGAACCAGCAATGACGGTTTGCTCTTATTAGGACATCAGGTTTTGGAATGGCAAATTTCTCAAGTAGGGTTTCTGAACTACATTGCATATCCACCTAACCATTGCCCTGTCATTTCTCTGGAGTCGAGCAAGTGAGGCCTGGGTGAGGGCCCAACACTGACTGCCATACAACATCACGCTTCTTACACAGCTATCATAGACCTTACCCTTGGTAATAATTGGGATGACTCAGGATGTTAGGATTGGGAGAAGTTCTCTGAACGTTCCTCAAACTGTCTTGACTCTGATGGTCGAACTTAGTTTGTAGCCACCTCCAGCACTCAGTATATCTCCTAGGTAGCAAAAGGAGTCTACCACCTCCAGGGTGCCCTCACCTATTTCAACTTTTGCGTAAGGGCGGCCTTCAATTACATCTGAAGTCTGGATCTGGTTTGAGCCTATCATGCACTCTGCTGCACTTTTTGTGCACCCATAGAGTACAGTAATTGGACTGTATCGCATTGCTCCTAACCCCCTTCTACATGGGTATTGACCAGAGTTCTTCGAAGACTGGAGTTCTGGGCCACTAACCATCACTTCTATCTTTCGCGTGTTGACCCTCAGACCTTTTCCTTCCGTGCCCTTCTTCCAGTTCGTTCAATGTCTCTGCCATTATGACCAAGACATCGGCATACAGTAGTTCCCATGGGCACCCTGTTCAGAATTCATTGGAGAGGGTCTCAAGAACAACTTGTGATATATATATATATATATATATATATGTGATTTATGAAGGCTTACCAAAGCATTCCTTTCAGGACATGAATGATCACCATTAAAGATATTTTTTCTTACAAATATTATTTATTCAAATTAAATGTTTTTTTCCTACACGTGTTACACTATCAAGCAGGTACTTGCTTGGCAGATCATCAGGGAAATTAAATGTCTGGAATACGGGTTTCAACTGCTGACAAGGCCTGAAAGGAATGCTTTGGTAAGCCTTCATAAAATCACATATAAATGCTCTGTACTCTGTAATCGAGTATCATCGAGCTTGTTTTTATTGGATCAACCCCGGTCTTCACTGAATGATCTATTTTATAATGAAAAATCTAAATCTAAATATATATATATATATATATATATATATATATGTGTGTGTGATGACTGCAACTTTTTCATTCAGAAAAGTGTCATTGTCTGAAGGAGGATCAGTATTTAGATTGTAAATAAAGAGATCCAGATTTGTACGACAGCTAGATCCCTCTCTCGCTTTAAAATGTTGAGAACCAGCAACAAGTGAAAGCAAGATAGCCAGTAACAAGTTGAAACTGTAGACCCACATTTTTTTTAAATAAAAAAAACAACAAAAACAATATCTTTCCACACTCAATCGAAAAATCCAACGAAATGAATTGCAGTAAATAATGCACACATAAAAACCGTTGAAATGGATGCATCTGTAAGATGAATTAATTCAGTTTGCTTTGCTTTTTTGTTTTTGTTTTTGAAATAAAATTAAATGCGATTTTGTTCTGTGATGCCATCCAACGTTGCTGAATTTAAATCGTCAACACCTTCCTGGAACAATGCAAAAAAACGTTCTCTGCGCGTTTCTCTGCGCGTTTCTCTGCCATCTTTTAAAAAATTTTCTTTCTCCAGCTTTTTTGTTGATTTACTTTTGACACCTTAGGATGATTCGACGAAGAATCGAAAACGTTCGTGAAACCTATGGAACATTTATTTTTTTTTATTTTAATACAAAAAAGCCCATCAGAAAAATTGAAAAGATAAAAAAAAAAGGTATAATTAATTTATTTTTAACAATGTTAGCATAAATGAAAAAATGCTGCCTAAATACATACACACAATATATATATATATGTATGTATATTTTAAAGATTTAAAACACCGTTTTTAAGAAAGGCGCTGTTTAGACATATTTTATGCTATATAACTGAAAATAAGCATCGCCTGGAAATAACTTTGATACCATTGTGTATACTCTTTATTTAGAATATGATTTAGAAAATGCTTTCAATCTTAAAAAATACTTCATATATATATATATATATATATATATATATATATATATGAATTTTTGATTATGTCGCCAATCCCCCTCCACTTTTTTCATTAAATGAAGAGAAAACAAAAACTTTAAATGAAAATAATTTTTTTTTTATTTGAATCTGAAAGAAAATTCTGAATTTCAAAATATATATATATATAAAAAGAAAAGTAGAAAAACAATACAAAAACGATTCTTTGCATAGAAAATCCACAAACGATCCTTAACTTTGGGTGCAGCAAAAACAATTGCAGAAAAATAACTAAATGCATTATTTAATTTTAATGTATTTTTCCCTAATAAAATTTTATGGTTCATTTGTACTATAGGGGCCATTGGAATGTCTTCACTTAGTTTCTACCCAAATTTTGTATAAAGATGACTGTTTGTCTTAACTTGTATTTTTTATCCTGAAATAAAATACTAATTTACTTTTTAAAGTGTTGAGAATCGAATTTTAATTCGAGTTTATAATCACTGGCAGCGATATTCTAAAAAAATAATTTCCTTGCACCAATAATAATTTCACATCTTATAAAAAACATTAACACAAAAAATAAACTTTTAACAATCGTTTTACACAAGAAAAAACAATTTTAACAGAATTTAACAAATTTCAAAGCAAAAATAAAGAGATTAAAACGTAAGTTGATAATTCATTAATAAAAAAAGCTGTCAAAAGAAACAGACGTCATCATTATAATTTTTAAAAAATGTATAAGTTCAAATTTATATACTGTAAAAAGCAACACAGGAATTTATTTTAGGACAAAAAATACAATTTTTAAAATTAAAAATTTGGATAAATACCAAGCCAAATAGGCGAGATATTTCAATTGTCCCTATACTACAATTGAAGCGATTTCATTTGAAAGATAATAGAATACAGATTAGCTGTAAAAAAAAAAAGAAAAAGAATTTTACTTATTCAAATCTCTGTATTAATGCAACTATTAGAAATGTTGTCATGTGCCTGTGTGTGTTTCTTTCTCGTCTATACGTAACTTTGATAAATACGCATTGAATTATTTTTTATTTACAATTAATCCAATATTTATTGAAATAAAAAAATAAAATGAAGGTAAAATTCTATTAAAAAACCTGACTATATTTGGAATTATTTTTCTCTAAGTCTTCCACTTGGAAATATGTCTCCTACCGGGCAACGCCGGGTAAATAAGTTAGTATTTGAGACAATTTTGTTTTGTACATTTTCACTTTTGTTTTCAAGATTATGGCCAGTCTTCCATTTCCAGTGAAAAATAATTTGATTTCTTTAAAAATCTCTGAAAATCTTTTATAGCTTTCTGATAGATTTCCTTAAGGATGAATTAAAATGATTTTGTAAAACATTAAAAGTCCGTTTATTAAAAAGTTTACTAAAATATGAACAAACAGCAACATTCTCGTTCTTAAAACATATATATCCAGATTAATTACAGAATATCAGAATACAAAAACTTTGGTAAAATTGTAACCTTTATGTCCAGGCGGTCAAGCAATGTTTTGTATTTTCCAAAATGGTGCCCTTCCTCTTTAGTTTTTTGTAGAAAAAAAAGCAGAAAATATTGGAATTTATAAGCTGCTCATTGATTGGTCAGTGGTTGTCTCCCTCGTCTTTTTAAGGGTCGCATGGATTGGACAACAAGATCTGGAGATTTTGTTTGGAATCTAGCGAGTAAAATTTTGATCTAGCTGCTAACATTCTTTTTGTGTCAAATCTGGAGATTTTGTTTGACACCCACACAACCGCAATTTCCGATAAAAAATGTAAATAAAAGTGCTTTAAAATACTTTAAAACACCAAAAAACTTATCCATGTGGGTAGAAAAATAGATTTTATTGCCTTTGGTAACATTTATTTGTTGACTATTTGTTTCTTTAACCCTTTTATTTTCTGTTAACTATTCTTAAAAATCGCCATAAAATCGATTTTTTTAAGTATTTTTTTTTTTTGGGGGGGGGGGGGGGTTGTCTGCCTCTATAGTTTTAAATAGGGTATAAGGCCCTCCAATTAATTTAAAATAAGTATTTACTCACTTGGTAAAAGTGCCGGAAAGTCAACAGTTGAAAAATTGTAAAACAAAACAAAATAACAAGAGCAAAAACAAAAGACTTATACCAAATGCAGTAGAATATAATTATCTACCAACCTGTATACGTTCAATGTGCTGAAACTGTCAAAGTTTTGTTTTTATTTTAAAATATTATGTCGTTCAAAGCTGTCTTTACACACAAGAGAAAAAAATAAATAGGCACTTATTGCTTAACTGGGGGGGGGGGGGGTAATTCCTGAAAAGTTTTAAACAAAATGACTTATCCAACCACTAACCCTAACCCTAAGAAAAGACTTTAAGCGATGTTGAGCCTGGTCAGTACTAAATGAGTATTGATTTACTCCTCTCCAGGAGTTAGGCACAAGGCCAGTTTTATCTTACTCCCACAAGTAAGATGTGACCCAAGGTCGGGTCGGGAAAGTGGGGTTTAAAAATTGCCTGGGCAGCCCGTCGGCATTCCCCGGTAGGGGCGCCTCAGGCAGTAAGCTATAAACTAACTCCTCCCCAAAGAGGGGAGGCGAAGCCTGGGAGGGTGGACTTCCTAGAACTGCACAGGACAGACACATAGACCGGCGTAAATCAAGCCCCGAAGGCCAAGACAATACCAGTCTATGGGGTGCAGTATCAGTCGGAACAGATACTACACTTTGATCTTAGCCAAAAGGTCAGTACTAAATGGGTAACTATTTAGGAATTCCAGGTGCTGTATGGGCTCTCTGCTTATCTCGGCATTGTTTCCAGTCTTCCCGGACTTCTTCTTGCCACTAGAATAAAGCAGTGCCGTTGGGGATTGCGCAACTTTTTCTTCATAATTACACGTGCAGCCACGCTTACAAGGAGTATTCATTGTCTTTCAAGACTGAACATAAACCCTAAGTCCAAGTTTCACCCCCACTCTTAAGGTTAGTGGTAGTTATAGTTTTATTTTACAATTTTTCAGGTATTAAGCCCTCAGCAGTTAAGCAACCATTTGTTTCCCACATGTAGTAAAGACAGTTTAAAAAATGAAATAAAAAACTTACAGTTTCAGCACATATAAAAGTATACAGGTCGATAGATAATTAAATTCTACTCCGTTTGATATAAGGCATTTGTTGTTGTTTTTTGTTGTTCACGATTTCTCGACTGTTAACTATTCTGCACTTTTACCATTTACTCTTGTTCCTACTTACTTATCTTCCCCAAAATGCTAACATTAATGTTTTTATTCTTACTAATTTTCCAACGTTTATTATTACATTTAATTGTCAGCGTAGTTCATCTTTTCTAAGATGCAATATATATCAACACCCCAGCGAAGCTACAGTTTACACTGCTACAAGAGTTTTATATGGGTATTTTATTTAAAAAGTTTATTGGATTTATTTTTGAGCGAACTTAAAAAAAAAAAAGTAAGAAAGTTTTCCACATAAAAAAACAACATTGTAATATTTACTTGCCTCCCCACGATGGCAAAGTTAGACAAAAGGTCGTTTTTTAACGTGGAGAAAATCCTGTTCCCCAAAAAGGGGCACTCAGGATTGAGACAAAAATTTAAATTGCCTCAGTTTAGAAGGATTTCTCCACTGACCGAGGACAAAAAAGATAAAGTATAGTATCAGAACTTTGACGTTAATTCAACTTTGAAAAGTAAAAAAAATAAATAAAATAAAGTAAAAAGAAAACGATATTGTAAAATCAGTAAATATTTAAATCGTAAAAAAAGTTCTTTTCATTTAAAAATATTTGGAGCAGACAAAAGAAAAAATCTTTGATTGGGGGCGGGCATGAAAAGTGCTGCCCGATTTAACGTAAAATGGCCCCTCCCCCAGGCTATTGTAACGTTTTAGGACTCAAGAAGGTTAACCATTTTTTTTCTTTCTATGGAAGATAAATTCTGTGTGTTTTACTTTTTATGGCGATTTCTTGTATTGGTATGACTTTGCCAGTCGAACTTAGAGTTAGGCAAAGATTAAAAAAAACCCCAAAAAAACCTAGTTAACTGTCCATAAAAATTAAAATAGCCTGAAAATGGGGAATAATTTTATGTTAACTTTATATGAAAAACTAATCCCCCACTTTAAATTCTAAAATAATTAGTTTTTTTTTCGGGGTGTTCACATGTAATCGCCTAAAAAAGTAGAATCTCATTGGGGGGGGGGTAGCTGAGGGTCCTCATCTACTTTTAAATATAGATATAATTTCTTTTAATTTGACAAACTTCTTAATGTATTGTCTCCAAGATTTTGATAAACTTGTGAGATTTTTACATTGTGCCATTTTTTCCGGTGCCATTTTACCTTACAGTACGATTTTTAAAATTTATCAATTAATCCACCTATAAATTTGCTTTCTAATTTTTGCTGATTTCTTTTAATAATTTTTATTTTGCAAATATCAATTTGTTTTCTGATTTTTGCGGAGAATTTCTTCGATAATATTCAATATTTATTTATATGATGTGATGTTTAATTTGCAATCTATTTCAATTTAATTTTTAATAAACACTGATTTTATTATTCGTTTCTTACAGAACAAAATATACCCTCCTGCAAAAAACAAACAAAACTAGTCGATAAAATTTGGCAGTCATTTTGGAAGCCAACCGCTTCAATACACACCAAAATATATGTATATATAGAAAATACGGAATATTTTGTATATTGATAAAATTTTTATATAAGGTATGAAGTGTTTTTTTTTTGGGGGGGTGGGGGGTGGAGGGGATTATTTTTGATCGATCTAGAGGTTTTTAAAATCTCAGTTGGCAACATTGACGAAAAGTTAAAAATCATGCAGTTTTCTAGAGATTTTTTTCCCCGATCTAGCGAGTTTAGAAAATCTCAGTTGGCGACACTGCCAATAACTGGTCCCTTAACAGTCACGTGAGCGAGCCCATATAAACTCAAACACTCTGGGCTCCGGTATCTTTTCCTTTATTACCACTTTTATATTCAAGGATTATTCCTACTTTCTCACGTGTAAGAATTAAACTTTCTTTTGAGGATATATATAAAAAAAACATGATCTTTATTAACCCTAACCCTAAGTCCGTGGTGACAATGCAAGAAAAAAAACAAGACTACTTCAACTATTCTAGTAGTTATGAATTTTCTTTTTGTAAATGAAAAATTGGCGGCCATTTTGGAAATGCAAAAAATGGTTAGATGTTCTGTCTTATGCTATGTGGTCAAGAACTGGGTGATCATTTTAGGTCATATTTATATAGTAGAGTGAACTCCCACTTTAAAATTTGATGTACTTATGTTATTATTGTTTGTTTTTTTATTATTTTAATCTTTGCATGTATTTCTAATTCGTGTAACTGCACAAAAAATTTTTTTTTTTTAAATAGAATCTCATTTTTATTTTTCCATTGACAACGCGAGGCAAAGGGTAAAATTTTACCAAAACTTTTGTTTTAAAGCATTGTTTTCTACTTTATATAATAAATAGTTTAAGAATATCATTTTAAAAAAATCTATATAGACATTTGTGAAAATTAAAAGAATTTAAAAAAATTCAATTTCTCTTTTTACTAACGATCAGATAAAAGTATTGAAATAAAAAAAGAACTTAATAAAGAAAATATTAGAAATAAACTATTGAGTTGATATTTTCCCCAATAGCCCAACGAGCAAACAGTATTTCTATTTCAGTTAAATGTGATTTAAGGGGAGGTCATTCTTTCCTGATTGCATTCCAAGTAATTAATCAACAGAGTTGCTTCCCTTTAGTTGGTGTAGATTATTCTTGAACATTTTTTTACGTTGGGAAAATTTCGTCAAGTGTGATTGTAAAAAAAAGATGAAGAAGAATAAAGAAACAACCCAACAACTCAAGTTAAAATCTGTAAATCTGATACTAATTTAATGTCAGGCAGAATTGTGATTGCATAGAAATCTAATAATGAAAAGGTTTTTTATTATTTTTATTTTATTTAAGATTTTTAAATTTTCTTACTGTGCGGAGATAGAAGTTTGGTATAGGTGCAGAATAGTTAACAGACGATAACTCATACCCCCCCCCCAAAAAAAAGAAAACGCCAACACATAATTTGGTGCTTATCCAGAAGTCGACTGACATGAAAAAGTAAAACTAAGAAATATCTTTATGATGTATATACACGTGACAGAAAGCATATATATATATATATATATATATATATATATATATATATATATATAAAATAATAATAATAAAAAATAAAAAAATCACGTAAATTGATCAAGCAGTTTTTTTGGGTTTTTTTTTTACAAAAGAAAATCAAATTTTATTGCTTAAAGACGAGCGCCGACATCTTGTCGCCATGTTTGAAAACTAAGGGAGATAACCACAAAAATTCCAACTCTTCAAAAATAGAGTTTAGAATCTGCCTTGTACATAATCATAATCCATGTAAATTCCCAATAATCGCTTAAAAATGATTTTCTTTTGTAAAACAAATTGCTTGATCAATTTACGTGATTTTTTTAAATATTTGCTTTCCATCATAAAGATATTTTGTAATCTTTTTTTTTCATGTCAATCGACGTCTTGATAAGCACCCCTAATTTATATCAAACTCATTAGAATGAAATTCTCTACCTAACCATCCAAGTTTTAACATTTTTAATTTCACATTTCTTCGTTTATAAAATGTGACTTCTTTACAATCGACTTTCAATGGTGACCACAACATGCCTACATTTGTTGGTTACCATTGAATTATCGACTGTTAACTATTCTGCACTTTTACCAGAAGTTCTCCAACCACCATTGATTTTTAGAAATAAACAGAAAATGCCAAGTACAATAACGAGATCAAATTTGTAATCCAATCGAATTATTGTCCTTGGCCGTTTTTATTTATTTTGAAGACATGTTAACCCGAAAAAAATAATTGAGGTAATTTTATAAAAAATTAATTTTATTCTAAAATTAAAATTCAATTTTTTTTGTTATTTGTTGTTTCCTTATGTAAAGTAGGATGAAATCTTAAAAAAAAAAAAAAAATTATTTCTGGACCCAAGAAACCACCCGTGCCCCCTAAAAGATGGCAGCTAATTTTGCAGCATCAGTGACTACTGCTTTTGGAATCGGTCATTTCTGGGTATGAAAAAGCTGCTGCTGCCATACTTTCAATGCCGCACTCATCGGTGCCGCGTCGGATACGGAAATAGCCATTTTCACCCCAAGTGTCACTCCAACTGTTTTTGACAATCCAATATTTCTCTTTGGTTTTCGGATCTTCTCCGTAGCCGACAGCTAACACGGCATGGTTCGTTACTTCCAAGGGATTGAACTTATCCATTAAACCGGTGTGATGATAGATACCACCCTAAAAGAAAAAGGGAGAGAAAATAAACAAAAATGGTGGTTCATCAGATTTGTAACATAATTAAATAGGTTTCAAAGCCGTATCAATGGACATTTTGAAATAAAATGCAGTAACTCAGATGTTAATAATTGTTAATAATTATTAGTATATTTTCTTGAAAGGATGGAAGGACAGCCAGCAACCTCCACAGGTAGGGACCAGCAACAACAAGCAATTGCCCTTGTGGAAATCCCAGACAGACAATGGAACGCATCCTCAGTGACTGCAGTGATCGACCAACTTGTACTGACCAAGATTTGATGGACTGTCACTTTGATGTCCAACGATGGATTCAGTATTGGCATGAGAAGATATGATGATGAGTATATTTCCTGATGATATTTCGAGGTAAAATCTCCTTGTCAAATAGGATTGAGGACAGTCTTTTTTGTATCTTATTCTTTCTCCTTTTTATTGTTACTGGATATCCAGTTTAGCATGTGGTATCAAACCCTCCATCAAACACCTGCCATACTCTGAACATCTTACTTCCCTGTGCTTGGATTCATTGAAGCTCCAATGTTGAGTATTTATTTACCTCCTCTCCAGGAAGTTAGGCACAAGGCCAGTTTTATCTTACTCCCACAAGGTAAGATGTGACCCAAGGTCAGGTCGGTAAAGTGGGACTTGAAAAGCCAGCACCCGAGAAAATGAGCACTCTGGTCATTAAAAATTGCCTGGGTAGACCCATCGGCATTCCCCGGTAGGGGTGCCTCAGGCAGTAAGCAATAAACTTACTCCTCCCCAAAGAGGGGAGGCAAAGCCTGGGAGGGTGGACCTCCTAGAACTGCACAGGACAAACCCATAGACCGGTGGAATCAAGCCCCGAAGGCCAAGACGATACCAGTCTATGGTGTGCAGTATCCATCGGAACAGATACTACACTTTGATCTTGGCCAAAATGTTGAGTATTGATTTACTACTCTCCAGGAGTTAGGCACAAGGCCAGTTTTATCTTACTCCCACAAGTAAGATGTGACCCAAGGTCGGGTCGGGAAAGTGGGGTTTAAAAATTGCCTGGGCAGCCCCGTCTGCATTCCCCAGTAGGGGCGCCTCAAGCAGTAAGCAATAAACTTACTCCTCCCCAAAGAGGGGAGGCGAAGCCTGGGAAGGTGAACCTCCTAGAACTGCACAGGACAAACCCATAGACCGGCGTAAATCAAGCCCCGAAGGCCAAGACAATACCAGTCTATGGGGTGCAGTATCCATCGGAATAGATACTACACTTTGATCTTAGCCAAAAGGCCAAATGTTGAGTAACTGATGTAGTAAACATCCACAAAATTATTACCACCTTGCCAACAAAAACTCAGATGAACACCTTTTTGATCTGCATGTGTCTAACACACGTGAACATGCCTACAAAGTTAGAAAACAATTTTGCTTCCATGAGTATCGGAAACAATTTTTTCACTCAGAATTACTGAAGCATGGAACAAACTGCCTGCATCAGTTGTTGACTGCAGCGATACTGCATCCTTTAAAACATTCTTATTCCCCAAAATTTGCCCAAACTGCATCTGACGCCCCCCCCCTCTATACACAGACACACATGTACATGCACTTTTGATGAGTTGCATCTGAGCACTATACACAATGATTTCAATATTAGTACTCAGCCCACTTCTCTTCATCATGGTTCTGAAGGTGCTGTCATACTGGTGTCCTGTGAGAACTTCTGTATGCAGACGATCTTCTTGTTATTGCAGATTCTTTGGAAAAGTGCATCTGCAAGTTGCGGACATGAACGACTGGCATGAAGAGCAAAGGTCTTGGAGGCAACATGAAGAAGACAAAGTTTCTAATCTGTGGTGTTGGTTTCGACCTTCTGCAAGACTCTGACAAGTTTCCCTGTGCCGTCCGTCGCAGAGGCATGGGTGTAAACTCCACTGATTGCTAGGCTACAGTGACTTTTTAAATAAGCCAAGTATAGAGATAAGGTCCACAAGAAGTGTAGTGGTCTTACTAGGAGGCTGGTAGTTCACCAAGATAATATTTACCATAGATGTAAAGGTGCAACCCACCACCTCGATGGTCGAGCTGAGGCTCATGTGGATGTAGATGCTGCTCTACTTGATGTTGAAGCAACCTTCTATTATTTGAGCAGCACATGTTGAATGATGGTGGTAGTTGCGAACACGCTATCACTGTGCTGTAGAATGGGGAAGGTTTAAGAAGCTGCTGACAATTCTTACATCTATTTCCTTTAAGATTCGGAGCAAAATCTTTTCAGCCTGTGTTCGCTGTGCCATCTTGCATGGCAGGGAGACCTGGACCTGAAACACTTCCGATATGCAAAGGCTTCAGCGTAATGATTGCGTCATGATCAGGTTGATGTGTGGGTTCAAACTTGAAGAAAGAATCTTATCAATCATGCTTCATCAGTACTTCATGGCTCATGTGTGTAAGAAGCAAACTGGAGACGTTGCCTGGTGTTGCCTACTCCGAAGTCCAGGACATTTGCAACACCCTTAATACCAAAACCGGATGAAGAAAATGTTGAAGATAGATTGGCTACATTCTTAGCAGTCCTCCATCGAACCCTCAAGGACAAAGAAATAAGGGCAGATTAAGAAACACCTGTTGTCGTGGATTGGAGGCAAATGTTTTTTACTGTTCTTGAGGATATGCAATAACAAGTCTGAAAACATCACCATTGGTTTGCGTATGTGTTTTATCGTCATGCACAATTTAGCAATATAGTGCATGCAAATTAGATTGTCTCATTTGCTCATGAAAATGTTGAGTCAACTGTCGAACCAATCATTCGCTACTATGTGGTTGATATAAGCTGAACACGAAGAACTGATACAATCGAGTTTTATTTTTATGGAAATCGCTCCAGACAAGGCATGAAGCCACTTGATGTAAGGAGCTAAAAAACAAAATACTACTTCAAGGTCAAAAACTAGCCAACAATAAGAGTTATATGGATAGATTCTGACCCTGAAAACAGCAATTCTTCCCCCTTTGTCAGAAATATTGCTCATGGAATGTGAGGACTAAAGGACAAAATAAACGAAGTGAGAGTTATGAGGCTGCCGAAAGTAAAACCATGGTCAACTTTCTGCTCTCCTTAGGAATTTCTACTCCTCCTTGGGAATCGCCAAGTATGGTGCATGATCGATGAAGGCTACACGCTTTAGTGAAGGTTACCGGTTTGCTAAAGACTACCCAGGATAGGTAGCTCGCACACAGATGTGAACAGGACTGGCATGACATGGCGATGGTGGGAGAAGCTTGGTTTATGGCTGATGCATAAAGTTGGTTCGCAAGGCTTTATGATGATGCTGATGATGATGATGATGATTCACAGGAGAGACCACGTGAAGCATTCCTAGTATAAGTGGTGCTATGGATTTAACAAGACCTGAACACAGACAAAATTGTGAGTCTGCGGCGCCGGTATCCACTCCAACACCTTCTGTATTTTAACTTAAAGAATCCATTAAAATAATAAGTGTAAAAAGAAAGAAAAAAAAACATTGAAGGGGGAAAAAAAACACAAAAGTTAAAAAAAAAAAAAATTAAATAAATAATCAGAAAGAAAGGAAACATTTTTTTCAAGACCTTGTAATTGAAGAAATCTTGATAAACTTCAAAGGCAACTCCAATCGGTCCATTCTGGACCAACTCCATCATCATTAGGGGTTCGTTACAAGCTCCATAATAGCCTCCAATGTAGCCGTATTCGCCAGTATAATGACGGGTACAGTTAGATGGTTTGCATTTGCCCGTTTCACCTCGGTAAGGGTAACAGTTGTCAGCTATAAAACCAAAATCTTGACCATATTTTCCTGAAAGGAAAAAAATCAAAAAGAAAACTTGTTTAGCGATGAAAATAGCTGACCAAGGATGTTTTTAAAACACAGACAGGAGAAATATAAAAGGGGGACATCTATAGCTTGCCGACTGAAACCACCTAATAAAATAACCGGTACTTATGCAGTTTACGGACTGCGTTATCGTCGGCACTGGAGCATGCAAATAAATCAACTAAGTCAATTATTGTTACGATGATGTTGTTTTAATCTCTAGACAATTATTGGATGCAAATTACTTTCAAAACATTCAATCTTTTTGTATAAAAATTTCTCATATTCATTTTAACAGTAAAAATTAAAGATTAATTCCTATTTCAGTCACCTAAATTACTTACAGTGAAATGGGTTTCGGTTTAGTTGATGAACAATTTTTGCTTTCTTTTGTTTCTTTTAAGTGCATTCATGCGTGTGTGTGTGTGTGTGGGAGGGGGTTGCCCCCCCCCCCCAAACAAAAACAACCAATCATCAGCAGCATCACATCCTTTAAGAAATTGACGTTTACAAAACGAAACTTTAAATACTAAAATGATTTTGCTGTATCATCTGTGTATTAATAAAACTATCAGACAAGCGTATGCGTGTTTCTCGTCTATGTGTAACTATGATAAATACACATTGAATTATGTTTTTTTATTATTATTTACTATTACTGAAATATTTATTGAAATGAAAAATGAAACCAAAAAAAAATAAAATGAATTTTTAAAAAAAATCATATTTACAAATATTTTTTAAACATGACTATATTTTGATTTATTTTCCTCTAAGCCCACCACCTGACAATATGTCTTCATCCGAGCAACACTGGGTAATTATATGTATATATATATATATATATAATATAAATAACATTTTTTTTTACATTTTTATAATAACATTGTTTTTTTTTCGGATTTATTAGTACCCACTGAGACCGATTAAACATATTGTTTGTTTTTCTAGTAATTTTATTTTCTTATATATATACACAGCCTGACGATTACCTGCGGGGATGAAACATGGACGCCTCTGTATAGCTTAATTGACATAAATATATTTTCATACTACTACTAAGCTCTACTCACGTATGAGAAGTTGAAGTAAATATTGAAAATCTATACACAATATATTATATCACCTTATAATATATGTGTATAAAAATGAAATAAATTATATATATATAATTTTTTAATTTTTTATTACGTTGGATTAATTATCATTATATATATATATATATATATAGTAATCCAGGTAAAGTAGACATCCACAGGATAGGAATCCAAAGAATTTCAACCAGGCTTATAAAAAGAGCTCAATATCAAATAGAGCTTTTATGTATATGATTATTTTTATTCATACAGACATGTACAAAATCTGCGACACTGGCATGTCGATGTTATCGATCTACAGCAGATAAAAGCTAAAAAGCTAAAAAGCTAAAAGTTAAAAGCTAAACCCAAATACTTATGAAACTATCGGTGCTTGTTTACTTTTATTTTTTTTTCCAATTCGCAATTATAAATGTTTGTTGTGAAAGTAAATAGGGTATTATTAATTTTGTTTGTTTTTAAATTTTGGCCATGTTAATGTCCCTGATCAAACTTTAGTATAAAATATGTCATTGTTAAAAGTCATAAAAACGCACCTCCTTCCTTCTACTAACCCTAAGTCCGGGTGGTAAAACAAAAACGTGTGGCTTTGTGACTTTGCCGGTCAGACTTTGGGTTAGTGGTAAAAACTTTAGTTAACTGCCCTAAAAGGGGGTTCATTTTACATTAAATTTATATGCCCCCCCCCCCCCCCCCGACTCTAAATTTTAAAATAATCGTTTGTTTTTTTCAGTGTGTTCACACATAATCGCCTAAAAAAAAGTAAAATCTCATTTTTTGGGGTGGGGGTGGTACCTTGAAATGTAGATATAATTTCTTTTTTAATTTGATAAACTTTTAAATGTTTTCCATTTATGTATTGTATTCAAGATTTTGATAAACTCATTGTGAGAGTTTCATCCAAATTTTGCACTTGTTCCAAAACCGAAAAAAATACAATAAAACATTAATTATTTCAGAGGATATACACATGGTGACCAGACAACGACCAAGGTCAGAGCGGTGCCAGTAAAATAAAATAAAAACTTGTCGCAATATTCAACTGTGAACTCTCTGAAAGGCGTCATATAGATGTTTAGCAAATAGATGCAGAAAGAACATCTCAAAAGGTTTGATAAGCAAGTGAACTCTAGAATATTTACTTTGTTTACCATAATGTATCAATAAAAAAAAATTAAATTAAACAGAGTCAATGCTAAATTTGGGAATGGGATTTCTAACCTGCCGTCTTATAGCCCTTAGTTTTATGTTGTAAATAAACAATCTTCTAATAAATAAATACATCATGTTTGATTCATTTTTTATTGTCAAGAAAAAAATTAAAAGAATCGTTTTTGCAATTGGAAATTAGGCTCAATTTTTTCCGATTCCGATACCCCAAAAAGTTTCAATTTTCCCCGATTCTTGATTCCAATTAATCGTCCTAACACCGTTTCAAACAACAGTCAACGTTAACTTTTAGACTGATTATGTTTGTAAACAGAAAATCCGCTCTCAATCATAAATATTCTAGAGTTCACTTGCCTATTCCATTATCAAACCTTTTGAAATGTTCAAATTTCTTTCTGCATCTATTTGCTAAACATCTATATGACGCCTTTCAGAGAGTTCACAGTTGAATATTGCGACAAGTATTTATTTTATTTTGCTGGCGCCACTCTGACTTTGGTCGTTGTCTAGTCACCATGTGTATATCCTGTGAAATAATTAATGTTTGATTGTTTTTTTTTATCTTATCGTCACTCAATGTACTTACCGCCGAGGAGGTAGATGAAGCCCCCTTCACAGCCTTGGGAATATTCTGAACAGCTAAGAGGTTCCTGAGTGGAAAAGACAATAGTTTGGCTGTTGTTGGTGGCGATGCGAATACGAGCCTCGTGCATGGCTAGAGACGAGAAGATATAACAAGACCCACAGATCCCCTGGTTTCTCACAGGAGATACATAGTTAATGCCGTTAACATCTCGCCAGTCAAAGTTTTTTGGAAGTTGCTCGGCCACTGGAAGTAAAAAGGAAAAAAAGAAAAATATAGTCTCACCAAGAAACAAATATTTTGTCATAATTAACGTTGTATCGGAGAGGTATATTGTCATGTGCATTGCGCATGTATATAGCATATATAAAATTTTCAAAGTTAAAACTCACTTCACAAGTCCCAATATTACATTGTATATAGCATATATAAAATTTTCAAAGTTAAAACTCACTTCACAAGTCCCAATATTACATTGTATATAGCATATATAAAATTTTCAAAGTTAAAACTTACTTCACAAGTCCCAATATTACATTGTACATAGCATATATAAAATTTTTAAAGTTAAAACTCACTTCACAAGTCCCAATATTACATTGTATATAGCATATATAAAATTTTCAAAGTTAAAACTCACTTCACAAGTCCCAATATTACATTGTATATAGCATATATACAATTTTCAAAGTTAAAACTCACTTCACAAGTCCCAATATTACATTGTATATAGCATATATAAAATTTTCAAAGTTAAAACTCACTTCACAAGTCCCAATATTACATTGTATATAGCATATATAAAATTTTCAAAGTTAAAACTTACTTCACAAGTCCCAATATTACATTGTACATAGCATATATAAAATTTTTAAAGTTAAAACTCACTTCACAAGTCCCAATATTACATTGTATATAGCATATATAAAATTTTCAAAGTTAAAACTCACTTCACAAGTCCCAATATTACATTGTATATAGCATATATACAATTTTCAAAGTTAAAACTTACTTCACAAGTCCCAATATTACATTGTACATAGCATATATAAAATTTTTAAAGTTAAAACTCACTTCACAAGTCCCAATATTACATTGTATATAGCATATATAAAATTTTCAAAGTTAAAACTCACTTCACAAGTCCCAATATTACATTGTATATAGCATATATACAATTTTCAAAGTTAAAACTCACTTCACAAGTCCCAATATTACATTGTATATAGCATATATACAATTTTCAAAGTTAAAACTCACTTCACAAGTCCCAATATTACATCGGGTTTCATGTTCCTAAAAGACAATTCATTTGTGGTTTAGTTGTTTGAATTATTTTAACAACTATTCCAATGTAATAATGCAGAATGTACGGAGCTGACGTAATATCCTCGTTTTCTACTTGTGATGAAATAGTTCCTCTTTTCTTCCTCAATTTTATAATACCATCTTATTATTTATTTGGTTTTATATATACATTTGTTGTTTTATAATATACACAGAACTCTGATGATGTCTGGGGCCAACTCCTTGATTGTATGCCTCAAAGACTCAAGTAGAAGTCCTAACACTGAGAAATATTATGAGAAAGGGAGATAGTTTGAATATGATTGGATACCTTCCCCTCACTTTGGATGTCCGGAGGGGGGGGGGGCGCCCCTTCCCTCCTCCCCTTCTGCACGCCACTGAATATACACTTATCACTATTACTACGACTGCTATATATATTAATTTATATTAAATATAGTGTTGTGTAGCGTTCTGCTTCAGGGTTAATTTTTTTGTTTTTTTGACTCTAATGATGATGATCGTCCAATGAAGAAGAAGGAATAAAGATTTCTTGGACGAACCAACTGGTGGTTGTCTTGCAAGACAAAGAACACCCAGTCGTTGTTAATTTCAATAAATTAACACAGACGATTTTAATACCAATATCTTGTTCTTTTATTCAATATTTAAGCATCGCTGAGGTGCACAGAGAGAGAGAGAAAGAGAGAGAGAGAGAAAGAGAGATAAAGAGAGAGAGAGAGAGAGAGAGAGAGAGAGAGAGAAAGAGAAAAAGAGAGAGAAAGAGAGAGAGAAAGAGAAAGAGAAAGAGAAAGAGAAAGAGAGAGAGAAAGAGAGAGAGAAAGAGAGAGAGAAAGAGAAAGAGAAAGAGAAAGAGAAAGAGAGAGAGAAAGAGAAAGAGAAAGAGAAAGAGAAAGAGAAAGAGAGAGAGAGAGAGTCTTAAGTCTTACTCTGACTAAGTGTTGTGACCTTAAAGGCCTAAAAGAAATTATATAACTGTTCTGGCTTTAAAGGACCAAAAAGAAATAAGACAACAAGGAGGTAGCGTTAATAAGAGTACATATTTACAGAAAGTACAGAAGTAATGGGTTGCCAGAGACTACTTCTAAATTGGTCATAGCGACTGTCCGTTACCACCATTATCTCTATTCATAGTGTCTGGAAGAGTCCATGTAATGAAGCAATAGGGTAGATCACCATAACACTAAGGTTTTAAGAGCTCATTTTTTGAGCCACACTGATTCGCTTCTGATTGTGTTCCACTCTAAAATGCCCCTTAACTGCAATGATGTCACATGACTCACATGTTCCTTAGTTCCGTTTCTCTGTTCCCACATATGTAAAGTTTGACTTATTGACAGTTATTTCCTATCCCAGATCGATCTAAGGCCACATAATATATCCAAAATGACCCTGGTGTTTTACTACGTCATCTTTAAAAGAAATATATAAATATATTTACCTTATCTCTATATAAAGTTAGGTACGTGTACATGTTTATATAGTTGTATATACAGGATACACTCCTAAACTAAATAACCGATCATTATGAATCCTGGAACACGACTGCTAAGCGTAAGGGTTCGTAATATGGGCTATATTTAGTTTAATTTACTTTTATGCAAAGAGGGTGAAGAAGAGGATAAAGGCCCTTCGTGAAAATTCAAATACTTCCAGTTTTTATGAAATTTTAACAATACCTATTAGACACCAATTAATAAATATTCCCCAAATTTCATTTTTTTTGGAACATTTTAAAGTGTTTTTTTTTTGGGGGGGGGGAGGGGGGCATAATATGGGCACCCCCTTTTATTTGAAAATCCAGATAGTTCAAATGTGCATTCAATTTGATCCATAGTTATTAGACACCAATTAAGTAAGATTCCCTGAATTTCAATTTCTTCTTAAGACCCCTTAAGCTTAAGCTTTTAATTTTAGACATTTTCTAGACTGAAAATCATCTAATGAATTTTTATCAAGATTGGAATAAGGATTCTAGACATAAGGTTTAGTAGCATCACATGCTGACTTTAATCTTCATAAGGAGACATAAAAGTGATGCAAAACCATTCAGTTTGGGAAATTAATTTTACCCGTCCTAGGACAGGCATTCTTCTAGTGATTATATATATAGTCATCCACGTACAGACTTTCGCTGTATCACAGCTCTTCAGTGTGGCTAGATCAGCTAGTGCCTCAAGCCGGGATCGAAACTCGATCGTCAAGCTGACAGTCGGCAGCTCTACCTCTGCGCTATCACGTGACACTGGCTGAATGTAAGTGAAATCTCAATGTAAACATTGTCAAGTGCCAGAAGCCTGAATTGGTTTTACCCAATAAGTTATGCCTTAAAGCTAGTGGCAGTTGGCAATTTCCTTATGAATAAGCTCTACCCATAAAAGGGAGCTTTATATAGTCATCAACATACAGACTGTTTCGCTGTATCATATATATATATATATATATATATATATATATATATATATATATAAAAATTATTAATTAAGTTCAAATATTAACAAAATGAACAAAACCAATACTTTTCAAAAGTGCTCAATATATATTAGAGCTTTTCATATTAAAATAAACATAGTTTGAGCATCCTTAGGATACTCAAACTATGTTTATTTTAATATGTATATATATATATATTTGAAAAGCTATGGTTTAAGGAAGGAATAATATAATAAAATGATTTTCCTATATAAATCCTTTGTTTTGAACAATTGATGATTTAGTAGATATTGTATTCTATCACAATTTTTATTCTCATCACTTATTTATACATACATATATATATATATATATATATATATATATATATATATATATTCGTATACTTATTTTGCCCCCGCCCTCTTCTTTTATTATGATTTCTTCCCTCTTCGAATTTCCTTGAATACAACACCTTTCTTACAGAAGAGATGTTACTACTCTTTCTCTACTCTATTATTGTTATTTCCATGAAAGATGCTCGACTGAGCTCCAATCTATAATTCCTCCTTGTAAGACATTCACAGCAAGAACTCGTCTTCTACTACAACAGAAAAACAAACTTTCCTTTCTTTCTCCAAATGACTAGCGCCAGGCAAAATTTCTATAAACAGAAATTCTTTTTAAAGATTTCCCATCTGTGGAACATATTACCACAGGGCTGCTTCCCTGCAGATTATAACAGTCTTCTTCAAATCCAATGTCAGAAAATACTTGTCATAAACCGTCCCCATACGTAATCAAACTTACTTCATTCCTTTCATCATTCTCAATCCTCTCATCATATGTTTCATCTTCAACTGACAATCATTCCATCTCATAAACCCTTATCCTCAAGTAGCTTTTGGCCTTGATAAGTGGTGACTCATTGATGAAAAAAAATTTTTTTTTTTTTTTAAATAATAAAAATTATTTGCATATAGAATTAATTTGGTGTTAAACAACAGAGGGGGAAGATTTGGATACGAGTTTGGCCCTTTTATTTAGTAAATTATTGATAACAGATTATTGCAATATGACGAAATTATGGTAAATTAGATGGTAAAACAAAACAATTAAGAAGCAATTCTGAAAAAAAGTAATTTTTTCTCTAAATGCTCACAGAGAAATTAAAATCTATAACAGGGGGTTGAATCTACATAGAGTAAGAGGATGTCAGAAAAATACATGACATTATCCTATATCTCTACATAGCCACTATCAGCCCATGCATGGAGTATTGTTGCCACATCTGGGCTGGTGCATCATCCGCTAGTCTCTCACTCTTAGACAAGGTCCAAAAAAGAGTCGCCAACTTAATAGGTCCTTCACTATCCACCAAGCTCCAGCCCCTGTCCCATCGCCGCAATGTTGCTTCCTTGTGCCTGTCTTACAAGTACTTCAATGGATTGTGCTCTGATGAGCTTGCTGCTCTGGTGTCCCCACAACATAGATTCATTAGACCAACCCGACAATCTGCCAAATCCCATCCATACACTGTGGAGGTCCCCAGATGCTGAAGAGCTTTCTACTCCAAAAGCTTCTTTCCTCGTGCTTCTGGACTCTGGAACTCCCTCCCTGCTCCCTGCTTTCTTGGCGTTAGTGACATGCAGAAATTCAAAACTAATGTAAACAGACATTTCGCTGCGCAGCTCCAAAATTATGTTGACCCCCCCCCAAAAAAAACCTTCACTCTTTTTTTCTCTCAGTAGCCCCTTACGTCTACAGTGGCGGCCTGCCTTGTTTAGGGTGAACTATGTTAAAAAAAAAGAAAAAAAAGATAACTAATGAGAGATGGATGACTTGTTGAGACTAATTAAAAGAAGTTAAATGAATTTTTTTTTTTTTCAAACAAGATTCAATCCAAAAACTAAGAAATATGTTTAGCTTCATATGTGTGGAACATTAAAGATACAACCTTTTTTTAGTAGTAGTTTTATAAGTTACACACCCACAGACACCCATCCACTTTAAATTACCTACTGGGGAGTTTGAATTACCTACTGGGGAGTTTGAATTACCTACTAGACACCATGCTTGAGTATCTTCTGTCTCTCTGTACAAGGGTTTATCAGGAAAACCTGACATGAAGAAACTTCACCCTACAAGTAAACCCTGATCAAATATTAAAAAAAAAACATAGTATTTGAAGCCCAAATAAAATCCCCTCAGCACGGCTATACATTTGCTCATACGAGGAATGGTGCACCTTCTCTTAGTGATATTACCTCAAGTAACAGCACTTAGTTGGATACTCCACCAGACTAGATGAATTCTTGTCCTGGAATCCGGTAAAACCAGGAGACCACAAGAAAGATATACTATAACATAGTTGAATGGTCAATTGGGTAGAGGCAAATTAATGTTCTTAACTTCTTTACTAACTCAACGTTTGAGAGGTAAAGAAGAACTGTAATAGACTATTGAGAGGTAAAGAAGAACTTTAGTTGAACACTCGGATATCGATTTATCTCATATAGACAAAATGTAATAAAATAATTAAACAGAAATGCAAGAATTCTAGAATTTAACAATTATTATTTGGATTAATTTTTACTGATCTTTTTTGTCTAAAATAATTAAACCATATGGAGCAAAAGAACAGTGTGTCTGTGTGTGTCTATGTGTATCTGCCTGCCTGTCTGTCTGTCTGTATGTGTGTCTCTTTGTCTTTATATATTGCCTGTGTGCCTGTGCATCCCCTCCCCCTCTCCACTCTCTCCTTGCCTGTACAAATCTCTCTGCCCGTGTGTGTCTGTCTCTCTCTATGTGTGCCTGTGTTCCTGACGCCCCCCCCCTCCGTTCCCTGACTATCTGACTCCCTATATGTGTGTATGTCTGCCCTACTGTATGCATCATGTCTGTCTTTAAATTCTAAGATATTTAAAAAAAAATTTTTTTTTTTTTACCCTTCTGCAGTTTGTGTGATACTGGTGCTGAGGGTGGAAACGGTAACCTTCGCTCGACCCCTGCCCTCTGCTGGATTTGCCGGAGAGACATATTCTGGAACTGTGGGTAGTGGCCGGCTCTCCATGAAGTTTGGTTCTTGTTGATGGCTGGCAAGAAAAGAAAAAAAAAAAAACTAATGAAAAAAAATGTTGAGTATTAAACAGAAATGCGCAGATCAACAAACATTACAAAACAACAACAAAAAAAAAAAGAAAAGATTTTTAAAGATTTTCAAATATTTGTTGTTTGGCTTTTATCAGATTAAGTTTTTTGGCAACAACAACTGCATTTGCTTTTAGTAGAATAAATTTTTTTACACAACTAAAAAGTTTTTAGTACAACTACAACATTTTTGCTGTTTTGTTTTAACGAAACTACAAACCTTTTTTATTTTCTTTAGATAGGATTTTTTGTTGTTATTTTTTTATATACAACTACAAACATTTTTTCCCCTTTTCTTACTAACACACACACATATATATATATATATATATATATATATCTTTTCTTTTTTTTCTTATACGTTAATCCCGAGCTACGGCTGGGTCTGCAACAATAATGGATTTTTGTCTCTACTTGGCACGATCACAGGCTTGGTCCAGGTGGAGACCGGTTCTACACAGAGATCTTTGTGTAGGGTCGGTCTCTCTCACATATATATATATATATATATATATATATATATATATATATATATATATATATATATAAGGCAAAAAAGAGGGCTGTGTGGTATCAGTCGGTTTTTGTCTTTTTGATTTTTCTTTTGCTCACAGACCAGCCGAGCCTCGCTGCTGCTCCTAGGCAAGTCAGAATTGATGCTTGTATGATTTTTTCTTCATTTTTCTTCATGCCGAGGAAATCTTACAATAAAGACGAAACGTTGATGAACACATAAATATTATAGTTTTTGGCTTTCCTTTTTTCATTTTCCATTATGTCGGATCATTTTATCCTTATCTTTATTTATATATATATATATATATATTTATTTATTTATTTATTCACCCCCAGACAAAGCACATTGCCACTGAGACGTAAGGGGATGCTGTGAATTAGGGGCCATATCCATAGGGGCACCATAAGTGGGGAGTTGTGCAGCGAGATGTTTGTTCACATTACATTTAAATGTATGCATGTTGGTACAGTCAGAGAAACAGAGAGTGAATTCCAAAGGCAAGCGGTCCGACGAAAAGAAACTATTAGAGTAGAAAGCTTTCTGGAATCTGGGGATCTCTATGGTGAAGGGGTGGGATTTTGCTGATTGTTGAGTTGGTCAGGTGTATTTACGTTGAGGGAGTAGTAAGTTCGTCAGAGTACATCCTCTGAAAGTACTTGTAAAACAAGCACAGGGATGCAACATTGTGGTGATGAAACAGGGGCTGGAGCTTTGTAGACAGTGTGTACCCTTTAAGTTCACACAAAAGTTAGGTTAATAGCTCAATAGTGTATATATTACTAGAGCTCAAAATATAATAATTTAATAAATGTTACGAATTCGTTTAAAAAACATCTTTATTCATACAATTGGTTGCTTATTTTTAATTGCCATATTTCACTTGTGTGTCTACCAGCAGAAACACTACAGCAGTTCTATAATTACCAGGCAGTTATTATGCTTCCTAATAATATGATTTTTAAGGTAAGCCACATACTATAACAGAGACAGAGACAGAATTCCGTAGGTCACATTCAAAAGGTAAGTCACAATATAACAGAGACAGAATTTCGTAGGTCACATTCAAAAGGTAAGTCACATACTATAACAGAGACAGAATTTCGTAGGTCACATTCAAAAAGTTAGTCACATACAATAACAGATAGAATTTTTGTAGGTCACATTCAAAAAGTTAGTCACATACAATAACAGATAGAATTTTTGTAGGTCACATTCAAAAAGTTAGTCACATACAATAACAGACAGAATTTAGTAGGTCACATTCAAAAAGTTAGTCACATACAATAACAGACAGAATTTCGTAGGTCACATTCAAAAAGTTAGTCACATACAATAACAGATAGAATTTTTGTAGGTCACATTCAAAAAGTTAGTCACATACAATAACAGATAGAATTTTTGTAGGTCACATTCAAAAAGTTAGTCACATACAATAACAGATAGAATTTTTGTAGGTCACATTCAAAAAGTTAGTCACATACAATAACGGTACACAAAATTCCTAGTTGCATCCTTATGTAGGTAAATAACGAAAACTAATATTAAAAGACATTCGAAGAAATGATCTTTTCTTTCATAATGGCCGCCATTTTGATTAAGAGAAGAATGCACACAAAAAGTCATATGGATAAAGAAAAAAGCTTTTAACCCACATATTTTTTCCACCTTTTCCCTTGTAAAGTCGGTTATGCTGAGCCATCTGCGTGCCCACAACCGGACATTGCAATCTTTTAGGATGGCCTTCTTCTGTAAAGAAGTGGCAATCATCACATATATATATATATATATATATATATATATTGCGACCGTCCGAGATTATCATTCCCTACACTGATGAGAGTGAAAGCTTTAAACACTGGCGTATGTAAGTAAAAATAATTTAATATTATTCACTCAAAATTAATATTGTTACATATATATATATTTATATATGGCACAATCACGTTGACACACCGTTAGATCACCAAAGTTAAGCGGCGTCGAGCCTGGCCAGTACTAAATGGGTGACCATTTGGGAATACCAGGTGCTGTATGGGCTCTCTGCTTATCTCGGCATTGTTTCCAGTCGTCTTGAAGTGCTTGCCATTGGAATCAAGCAATGCCGACTCAGGAGAAGTATTGTTAGGAATTGCGCAACCCTTGCTTCACAATTACACGCACAGCCAGCCCCTTACAGGAGTGTCCATGTCATATATATATATATATATATATATATATAGTTTTAAAAAAAACAAAAAACAACAGAATTCTACTGCTTAATTATACCTTTTTAAAATTTTTTCAATTTCATTAAAAATAAAAAAGTTTTAATTGAGCAAAGAATTGTTATTTTTAACAATGTTTGCTTAAATATATATATATATATATATATATATATATATATATTCCCATCACGTCGGATTACCTTCATCCTTCTCTTCCCATATATATATATATATATATATATATATATATATATTGATCAATGAAATGGGACAGGTGGGAAAAAAAGAAAATTGATTTAAATTGATCGAAAACTAAGAAATATTTGTACCAACCAGGTTATTACCGATAGCAGATTCATGTGCTCGAAAGTTCCTGGATGAACTTGAAAATAAAATAAATAAAATTTATTTTAATCTGAGCTTTCGAGAAATACAATTCTCCTTGTCAAAGTAGTGTTTTTCTTTTTTTTTCTTCATCCGATGGTAATGAACTTTTGGGTCAGAAAATCACGTTATGTCTGCAGGCGAGGTTGCACCAATTTGAATAAGAAATGGTATTTAGACATATTTTTTTAAACCATTGTTTCGTAATAGTATTATATTTTTTTGTAGTGTTAAAATAAATAAAATTTATTTTAATCAGAGCTTTTGAGAAATACAATTCTCCCTGTCAAATAGTGTTTTTCTTTTTTTTCTTCTTTTTAAATACCCTTTCTAATTCAAATTGCCGCAACCTCGCCTGCAGACATAACGTGATTTTCTGACCCAAAAGTCCATTACCATCGGACGATGAAGAAAAAGAAGAAAAAAAGAAAAACACTACTTTGACAAGGAGAATTGTATTTCTCGAAAGTTCAGATTAAAATAAATTTTATTTATTTTAACACTACATATTGTTATGGTTTTTTCAAAAAAATATAATACTATTACGAAACAATGGTTTTAAAAAATATGTCTAAATACCCTTTCTATATTATATATATATATATATATAGATATATATATATATATATATATGGGGTAGGGTGCACAATAAGCCATGAAAATGAAATGCTGTGGTAGACAAAAAGTGTGAAAAAAGACATCTTTTCCTTCTCCCATGTGTGTGCCTTCAAAATAAAATTGTTTCCAAATCTTCACTTTTTCTGAAGACATTCGTTAATACGAACGAAACCGGTCAAAACTCTTGTTTTTGTTTTTCTCCTGCATTTTAACCTGTTTTACGTTTGTCTTTTTTCACACATATATGTGTGTGTGTGTGTGGTTGTAAGATACACAAATGCCACATTCTTTCAGTAAGCTGACAATATGGATATTACATTAAATTATTGAAAAAGCAATAACTAAATTTCCTGTGATCTGCAGTTTGGGATTTTATTAATTTTTAGATCGTCCTTGCATCTCTGAGAAGTTTTATTCACCTGTTTGTCTGTCATGCTTCGGTCTGAAAAGCATTTACGTTGGTCTGTCATGTTTTACTTTAAAATTCATCAATTGAATGGACATCTGTTCTTGCTATGAATATCCTATGAACATTAAGTAAAAATGTTAGAGATGGGAGGGGGGGGGCGGAGAAGAATATCAAAATAAATATTACAATATGAAAAAATTAAAAAATTAAAAAATAAAAGTTTTAGAGGTGGGAGTGGAACATGTATCTGACCACGGTGAAATGTAACATTTTTAAGATAGTTTGTGGGATTGACATCCTAATATTTTGTTATCGGCGTAAACAGAAAAACAGAAACAACTCCCAAATTCACTTCAACAACAAAAGCTAAAAGTGGGGCCATAAAAATCAGCTCCCAGAGACAGTCTAACAAAAAGGCACAAAAAAGCCAAAAATGTTGATCACGTGGCGTACTCCCAAACCACTGGTCAAACGATATAAAATCAGATCGCGCAACAAAATCTGCCTCTTTCCTCTTTTTCAGAGAATACAAGTTCGGCTACCCTCGCCTTTGGGTGAGGGGTGCCAGCGCGTCGGCTGACTACTAAACACACACACACACTCATCATTCTTCAACACACGCACTGCTGATAAAGACACACACATACAAATGCCTAAACGACTTATCAACTTACGAGCATGCACACACAATCGTACAACCACAAACAAAAGGCGACATGCACATTCACACACTTCGACATACTAACACCAAGCCTCACACATGGCTACACACACACACAAACATGGTCGCATACACGGCTTTCGTCTATTCTCGGAACTGACTTCCAACGAACATTTCAAACTAACATTTTACCATGTAAGATTTTGTAAATATATAAATATTTTGTGTTACCTTTAAACTACGTATTATTTTTCCTTCAACTTATGCATGCTTTATCTTTCATTCAACTTTCATACATGTTTTTCCATGTTTTATCTGTTTTTACTCTTTTAAACATTTCTTTACACAATCTAAATGTAAGCGTTGATCTTAGCATTTTCTCTAAGACACAATATCTTACCAAGCTAAGGTCAGTGCTCGCTACAAGTTTATACTTCATTCATGATATATTTTTTTTTTTTAGAGATGGTATTACTAAAACTTAAAATCTGAGGCCTAACATATGTGACGACACACACACACACGGACAGAGGAGGAGGAGAGTTTGAATTACCTACTAGACACAATCCTCGAGTGTCTTCGGTCTCTGTACAAGGTTTGTCAGGAAAACCTGACATGAGGATACTTCACCCTACAAGTAAACCCTGACCAAATATTAAAAATAACATAGCATTCAGAGCCCAATAAGATCCATTCAACACGGCTATACTCTGGCTCATACGAGGAATGGTGCACTTTATCCTAGTAATGTTACCTCAAGTAACAGCACTTAGCTGGATACTCCACCAGACTAGATGAATTCTTGTCTTGAAATCCGGTAAGACCAAGAGACCACAAGAAAGATATACTATAACAGTTAATTGGTCAATTGGGGGAGAGGAAAATTAATGTTCTTAACTTCTTTACTAACTCAACGTTTGACACGTAAATAGAACTTTAATAGACTATTCGAATATCTATGTATCACATATAGAGATCAAGTGTTAGCCCCTTGATTTCTGAGAACTTCGACTGAAGTAAAATGAAACAAAAGAGAAAAGAAATAGTGATATGGGACAAGAGGGTTGTAATCAGTGTTCTCAGCGATGCTGGCCGAAACAGAGTTCAGAGGGAGGTATTATTTACGATATGAAATGAAACTGGAACCTCAAGAAGATTTCAATAATTTCAGTAATCATGAGAAAAAAATTGGGCTTATGAAAAAGAACTTAAACAGTCACCTGGCGAATATACCCAGTGAACCAAATGCAAGAGAAATCCAAACCATTGCACTTAAATGGATGGTTAGAATCGTAAAAAGATCGCTCAGTTGGGGTCTCTAAAATAGCGGATGAATGTTTGGCATCGAATAGGATGCCCATCTCCAGTAAAATCAAAGATAAAAGAAAATTGAAAAAAAAATTTTAAAAAAGAAAGAAAAATGGAAAAGTGAATAAACCATAAAATATAAAAATAAAATCACATAAAAAACATCAATCGATTAATATTTTGTTTCTTTTATTGACAGTAACTTCTTCAGAGTGAAAAAGAGATGGTATAGTTGAGACCTTTTCTACAGAAGACGAATTATGAGGAATTTTTTTTTTTAATGTTTTGGTTACTTTTGAAATAAACATGGTAATTTCATTTTGTGTAAAGAAATAAAAATGCAGAACTTGAAAAAATAATTACACAGAATTTGTAAAATCACAAAGAAACAAAATAGCAACTCACTTTTAATAAACTCCGGATTTGGTTGGTACAAGCGATTTAGGAAGAAGCTGGCTGCCGGCTGTGGGAGATCATAGTCAAATTTCTTGATTTGATTGGTTTGTATTTCTTTGGATCCACGGTAACACGCCCAGTTGGAACCATCCACATTATGAATCCAGCCAGTTTTTATTTTATGACACAAACTCACATATTTCTTACCGACTACTTTATATTGGGAGAAGGCGAACATCTTTTGACTGTTGATTTTTATTTCAAAACCTTGGTTATAAATCATTGTCCAGGTTCCTGGTGAGAGAAAAATATAAAAGATATTCTGAATGGTTTGTATATATTTGGACTACTATTCTCATCTTGTATATATTTGGACCACTATTCTCATCTTGTATATATTTGAACCACTATTCTCATCTTGTACATATTTGGACCACTATTCTCATCTTGTACATATTTGGACCACTATTCTCATCTTGTACATATTTGGACCACTATTCTCATCTTGTACATATTTGGACCACTATTCTCATCTTGTACATATTTGGACCACTATTCTCATCTTGTACATATTTGGACCACTATTCTCATCTTGTACATATTTGGACCACTATTCTCATCTTGTACATATTTGGACCACTATTCTCATCTTGTACATATTTGGACCACTATTCTCATCTTGTACATATTTGGACCACTATTCTCATCTTGTACATATTTGGACCACTATTCTCATCTTGTATATATTTGGACCACTATTCTCATCTTGCATATATTTGGACCACTATTCTCATCTTGTATATATTTGGACCACTATTCTCATCTTGCATATATTTGGACCACTATTCTCATCTTGTATATATTTATAATACTGTGATTTCTAAATATGGTGTATTGTCTCTTTAAACTTTTGAAAAATTTGTACAGTTTGTAAAATTGCATTGAAAAAGATGGTGTATTTTATTGATTAAAGGCTCACATTCTTAAATATTCACCAATTTTAAGATTTCTAATTGCATTTGCCATTTCACTTGTCAATATTAGATTAAGTTTTTCAGATGCTGAGTTGTCGATCATGCAATCATTTCTATTGGTACTTTCATACAATCTTTCAAAAGAATTTGCCCAGTGTTGAAGGAAGTCTTCTTTATTTGAAAGTATTGTTCCATTAGTATCCTGAATGCCCCAACTTATGTTTTGGAGTTTTGTGTTCAACTTAATGCAGCATAATATTTCATATCCATCACTTATATGTTTTTTATTAAACATTTGTAGAGTGAATGTGTCATTTTTAGCCCTGCAAATGATACTGTCTTTAGTACAAATATGACAAACATGCAGACCCCTTGCTAAGGGAACTGCTTCATGGTCCTGGTGGACCCTCCTCATGTGACGTCTGAGACCTTCAGCTAAAGAAACAATCTTTTCAACATACTCTACATATAGAAACACCACTCAAAGAAATAGTCAAAAACTTTCACGCATTAGTGACTTATTTGGTGTTTTCTAAGACTGCGAGAAAACGTTCCACATTCTTTACAGGTCAAATCAGTTTGAGATCACATGGAATGATGCCCAACTTCTTGCATGCATCTCTCTCGAGTTTCTCATGATAGATGCGATTCCTTTCAATGATGTCTTACAATTCTGTGCTGATTTCCTCCACAAAGAACAATCAAGATGTAACATATCGCAGCCAGTAACATTGATATTTCTTTTCATCATTATGAAGTCTTTATACACTAATTTTAGTTTGTGGGGTTAATGCTTCCCTTCGATGTTAGCGTTTCCGGCATCAGTCATTCTTACCACATGTTTACTCTATCTCAGATTATATAGAAATGTGGTCATCAGTCATTCTTACCATATGTCCACTCCATCTCAGATTATATAGAAATGTGGTCATCAGTCATTCGTAACACATCCACTCCATCTCAGAGGATAATGCTGAACTATCTCAGATTCAATACTGGTTCAATGACATTTTTCCAGAAAACTTCAATGTCAATTTTATACATTTTCCAACTGATACCGAGTATCAACCTTAAACATTGTTGGTGAAAATGTTTCAGCTTCCTTAGATGTTTTAGGTAGATCACCCAAATCTCGCATGCATGAAGCAAGGATGGCAAAACACATGTTTTGTATACCTTCATTTTGGTCTTCATAGAAATACCATGTCCACCCCAAAGATGCCAGTCCAGATTTTCAAATGCATTACTTGCATTTTCAAGTCAAATGGAGATTTAATTGTCTAGACTGCACAACATGTTTAGAGTATTGCCTTTTCACAATCTGAAATGTTTTAGCATACATGTATATGTTGGGCTCAATCTTTTCTGGTGCAGGTTGAAACATAACTTTTTCAAACTAATTGCTAAACCAAAATTGTGGCATGTCTTTGAGAAAGAATCCATGAAATACTGCCAAATTTTGGGAAAACTACAGATGTACAGTCATCAGCAGAAACTCTATAATCAAAGACGTAAATACTTTTGCATTGGCGCTAAAGTGTCTGATGATTAACATTTGACCAGTTTAATATAAACTCCATGTGGGCATCCCTTGAAAATCATGAGAAAACCCATATCAAAATACAATGCGAAACGTCATTGGTGCAATCACATCACCCTGCTTAACATGATTCCTTACTAAAACAGGATTTGATAGGTTACCACCAATATTAGTTGATCTTCTCATGTCACCATGAAAAGGTTTCAATATAGAAATGAACTTATCAGGATAACCAAATTTCTTTAAGATCTGTCATAGAGCATTTCTATTCATGGCATCAAAAGATTTTGATAAGTCAACAAAAACTTGATAAAGGTCTATTCTTTGTTCTATTCATTTTTCTTGTAGTTGTTTAGAAGAAAATGTCATAGTAGTAGTTCCTCTACCATTTATAAAACGACACTGTGATTCTGGAAGGGCATCATCAACAATGTAAATTCAAAGTGTGTCAAACATGATTCAAGACAAAACCTTTCCCAATACAGAAAGCAAAACTATCCAATGATTATTCCCATAGTCATAGAAATTTGTCAGTGTCATTGTCATTCCAAACCTTTTGCAGTAGACGTTGCATTGAAATTTCATTTCCACATCCCAAGATTTCTGCGCTTAACCTGTCTATACTAAGTGATTTACCATTATCTAATTCCTGAATAGCAATATTGACAACCTTTTCCAAGAGAAAGAACCTTTGCTATAAAATCTTGAGAGTTTGGCAAGAATTAACTGGATTAATTCTTTAGTGCAGGTTTATTTAAAAGATCATCAAGATATTCTTTCCATCAAACATCTTTTGGATCACAGAGTAATTACTTTTCTATCTTTAGAGCACAGAATGCTATCGGTAAAGGAGAAAGCCTATAAACTTTATGTAAAAGATTGTAAAATAACCTTGTGTTATTTGAATCAGATGTTGATTGGATTTTACCAGCTTTTTTACTCCACAACAGGTCTTGCCGAATTCGAAGTTTATGCTGTACAGATGACTTAAAGACATGGCCATCCCTACAAAGACCATTTAAATAGTCTTTCATTTTCAACTCATTTCTCTCCTTTGTAAAAAGCTGAAAGTGCTTTATTCTTTTTGTCTAATAATGCTTGAACCTCTACTGCATTTTCATCGAACCAATCCTGATTTTTTTCTCGTGATGAATCTAAGAATATCAGCACATATACCAATGTTCTAAAATATTTCAAATTGTTTTCACAATCGAATTCATCCACTTTTATTCTAATTTTGTTATCCTTCATCTTTAGCCACTTTGGAATGGTCATGTGATTAGTTTTGGTCAGTCAAGCATTCAGCACCACACACATGCATATATATAATTAAATATTATTGATCTACAGACAAGTATGTTTTGTCATTTGAAAACTCATCAATATAGATTCAAACAACTGGCCTACCTAAGAACGGGTTCGAACTTACAACCCTGGATCTTGTAACCCAACATTGTTAAACCCTTGGTTAGCAGGTCATCTGCCCGATTGAGACAGTAAATACAGTTTTAATACAAACGTATGCCGGTAATTACATCTAAAGTGTCAAACCAAGGGGAGGGAACTATAGCGTTACTGCCAGGATGATATGATTATTATGTCCCAATCAAAGTGCCCTCCCTATATTAAATATTGGGTTGACCAAAAATTTTGTCGTTTTTTTCTTGTTTTTAGGAAGGAGGAACCCAAACATCAAGTTTAGAAACATAACCGAGTTTATGCAATTCATCTTCCATGCCTGATTTGGAAATCTTGAGAATGTCTGCGATTTGTCTGGTTGTCAAACGGCAATCTTGTCTAACTACGGTTTTCACTTGGTCACTGGTGATCATCTTTGTCCGGCAAGAGCTAGGAGCATCTCTGAAAAATTTTCTTTTCGGAATCGAGCAAACCATTTCTGGCATACCCGTTCTGTAACAACGTTCTCCGCATACACATGGTATATCTTTATGCTGATTTCTGTAGCTTTTTTTCCTTTTCTGTAGTAAAAGTAAAAAAGCATCAGATGTCGGTAATACTCTGCTTGATCTTCCATTTCAAGGACTGAAATACAAGCAAAAATGTAAGAACTCCTCTGCTCGAAGGCTTATGCACACAGACGTCAACATACCCGCTACACCAAATACAGGATTTGAAAAATAGGAATATAAAACGATCTTTAGTAGGCCGAAAAGATGACACTCAAAACACGAACGCACTTTTTGGTCAACCCAATATTATTTAAGGAAATTGACAACATCTTTGAGGCACGTATGAAAATGTATTTAAGTGAAATATTTTTGAAAATGGTGCAATTTAAATGAAAAAAAATCTTTTATTTATTTATTTATTTTTTTGCAAGCTTTCGTTGTAAAACAACTTTGTCAGGCGAGACTATCTTATAGTTTTTTTTCTTCTTCTTCCTCCTCATTTTGATGGTATTAACGCCAAAGGGTCGAATCACGGTAGAGGCAGAAAAGCACGTCAAGTTGTAAAAGACGTTATGATAAGTAGGGTTAAGTAGGCATTATAACTTGAAATTTTGTAGGAATGATCCTCTACCTGTGCGAATTGTCATAAGTTGTCGGGGTCATATTATTCTTTTTTTCTTGTAAGGAAGTTGCTGAGAGAGCATGAACTGCAACCACAGAAATTTTATCCCCGTTTTTAACTGATTAAATTATAAAAAATTATGCTGATTCTCAAAAGTGGAGTAACTTCCGATCCCTTTAAGAGTTTTCACCATGGCAGTATGTTTTTGATGAATTGTTTGAAGTATTTGGTGGTCTAACCTCTTGACAAGTAGTACCTAGAGAGTTCTAGCCATAGGACGTAACTCTTGTGTGTAACTCTTCCACACCATTTTCTTTCTATCAATTCTTCTCAATTTCAATTAATGGCACTGAAGTTTTCTCTTTTTCTCTTTCTTCTCCTCACTTTTTAAGTCTTTTCCTTGATGGGGTTAGACTTCTTCATTCATTGTCTCCAAAATTTTCTATCACTCGTGTTTTAATTTGTTAATCGCAACTGTCTCATGTCTTCAGCCACCAACTTTTTCCAATTCCTTCGAGGTCTACTCACTTTTTTCTCAACTATCTATCACTGTTAAAAATAATTTTCTTGGATCTTCTGAAGACATCCTTCGCACATGACAGAACCAATTTAATCTTCTACTTCGGATAACTTCTTTCACACTGTGACCCCTAACTTTTCCATTAATGAATTTGTTCTTGCAATCACAGATCTATGCAAACATATTTCAAATATTTGTTGTCTTAAACTTTTTGTATGTTATAGAAAACCTTACAAAATAAAAATCATTCAGAATTTTTGCGATGTGGATTGATAAGCTGTATTATTTGAACGGCTTCAATAATGTTAGTTGAGATCAATATAATTTGAACATTGTTCCAAGAATTCAAAACCAACTAGCATTCGGCTTATGATCGTTTCCAAGACCTTTTGGAAATATTTTATTGTTCATTATTTTTTTGTCATTTTTTGATGAAACCAAAACATCTTTGTCAGCGATTTTTATAACATCACGTACAAAAGTTTCATGAAAAAAAAAGCATCAGATATCAGTACCAAAATTCATCACGACTGACAGGACTTTCGAAGCAGAAGAAGGACAACAAATGGATTAATTAATAAAAACATTCAAAACATTTCGAGCATTCACCGTACAGGTTAAATCGAGGAGGAGAAATTACATAGGTGTAAAATACATAAGTGAAAATTTTCGATAAAAAAATAAGATAGAAAATAAACAATGGTAGCATTGAACTCAATTAGAGAAATTTTTAACAATGATAAACAATGTTAGGATATCATAAAAAGATATAAAATAAAATGGAGTGAAGTTAGATATGGTATATGAGATGGTAATATTGGGAAATAGAGTAGTTAAATAATAATTATTACTGGTAGATGAAAGTCAATAATAATAGTTTAAAATAATACAAAAAGACGGAAACAATTAAATCAAGCAGTTAAAAAATTGATAAAGAGGAAAAATTGATAAATGAGAAATAAACAAATAAAAGAAGCTAGAGTAAATTTAATGTTTATATATATATATATATATACATTATATATATATATATATATATATATATATATATATATATATATATAAGGTAGAGTGTATTATTTTAGATTAATAGAGATTGAAATAATTAGAAGATAATAAGTTTACAAAAGAATAAGTCCGAAAATATCTAGAAGTAATGGCATAGCTTGAAAATATAATTCTATTCCTAAGAAGACCACGTATCCATTGTTTCTCCACTATAAAGTCTCAGTGTTATTTCTTTTCTTTTACAAACAAAATACATATTATTTTTCAAGGAAAAATAATGTTACAGTATAGTCTGGTCTTGTGTCAAACTTGGGCTGCAGGAAAATAAGTGATGAAAATAGAAAATTGCTATCCGTCAGGGACACATGTAAAACGTGAGATCTGTGGGAAACCAATCCATATGAGTAACGTTTGTTTTAAAATAAGGGATAGTACAGGGACAAACAGAGAGAAGCGACAAGTCAGGCAGAAACAATACAATTGCCACAATTAACCCACTATATAATAACATAAAGGTGGCGACACCTGTTTTCCGAGATTTCCCAAGAGATCGACACCCATTATCAATAGACCTCAGTTTTGTAAACTTACAATGTTACATTTTAAGTGCTATTCATTTTGGCACCAACTGCAGAACAACACTTACCATTATTATTCATTTCGTCAAACGCCAAATTTGGAAAATAGAGTTTTATCTGAGTTTTTCTGGCAACGGAGAAGAAATGGTCATCGCTGCAGACAAGTTTTCGATCATGGCCACCCTGAAATAAATAAGATATGGATTATCTATACGAATTTGAGAGACGTCTGTTTGCTAATGTTAGCCCATTCGACCTCTGAACGTGAAATTTGCCAACAATTATTCTAGCTTCTTTCTCAAGTGTAAAAAAAAATAATTGCACTGAATATTTACACTAGTATTAAAAGTATTAATACAATATTAATATACAGATCAAATTTTATTAAATGTTTCATCTGATAGTTCCCAAAAATGTCCCCTTAATTCCTTCGTTCTTACCATTATTAATAGTTTCAAAAATGTAATGCTCTATTATTAGCAAAACAATTCAATTGGTTATTAGATTTAGTTTTTGAAATCTGCTATGACAGTAAATTTTAAGATCAGAGAAAAAAATATCCACAATTAGAAATTTCATGAATTTTTCTGAAGGTTTGAATTAAATGACCTCTCATTTTTCTTTCTGGTAAAGTAGTTAATCCTAATTTTAATAATGACGACGATTCACATCATGGCTGTTTTTATAAACTTCCAAATTACCATTTACTGCCATTATCTCTTACTATTTTTTGGCGTTTCCCTTGATACCAATATCTTCAGCGCTTTCCTTTTTAAAAATGAAAACATCTAATATACTAATACCAATGTGAAAATGTTATCCGTGAAAGCAAAATCAATTCTTGCAGGTGAGAAAGTAGAGATTATTACTTTAAGCGCTGAGAGTTGAATTGGAAGCAACATCTTTTGCGGAGAAGGAAAAACAGCAGTAAACATTAATTAAACAATTTTACTTGGGTAAGTAATAAAGAATGATATACAACAGAAAATAGTAAATATACAGTATGAGGGGTTTGCGAACATGTGATTTCATGTGAGCTTATATTAATGAAGATTGTTTGGGTAACAGCTTTGCTCACTTGGTTCTGACATGCTAGCTCTTTTCATCATGGAAGGAATGGCTTTTGTACGTGAACTGTTGTCTGTCGCAATGCAGTCAGGCCAACGTCAACCAAAATGAGGAAACTGGAAAAAGAGGAATTGAAGAGTTTGAATGCAAAACGCGATAAATCCAATCTGTTCAAATTCAGACATTAAATAATAAAATGGCGAATCATTTAAATATAGACTTCGAAAAAAAAAAAAAAAAAATATTTTTAATTGAACGCAAAAATAAATTATGCCAGTATTATATTATGTAAAACAAAATTTTGTGATGTGGTCGAGTCTAAAAATGCAATACTTTTTGTAGTGATAGCTTCGTAATTTTGGAAATGACGTTTATCGCGTTTTGCATCCGAACTCTTCAATTGTAAACATGCACAATTCTGCATGTTTAGTGGGGTGCACAGTTGCAATGCATGCAGACGACAGACCTGCAGTGAGAAATCTGAAACACGGGCTGCATCGGGTCAGAAACATGTCCATCGCATCAAGTCGGCAGGCTGGAAGACCAGAGCTTTCTTGGGATGAGCTGCGTTAACGTGACCGTGCAGCCCTGGAGATTACAAACTTAGATCCTCGCGACCACTGAGCCTGGAGTGGAAGACTTCTATCAAAACTGACAGGCAGGCCCCACCCTCTTATAGAGGACTAATCAAAGGCCTGTTCAAAAATAAATCAGATGAAGAAGAAAAGAGAGACCGCCCAAGAAATGGGTTGATGTCTTTGGAATAGTAATGTCTTCTTGGATACAAGATTCCATTGTTAAATATCCGGGTCGTGTGTACGAAAAAATAATGCTGTTATTGGATGACCAAAAGGTTATTTGAATATAAAAATAAGCTTAGCACCAGGACGGCCCGCACTGAATTATCTTAACACCAGAAAACACCTGCACGGGAAGAGACAACATGTGATCGATTGTTAAGAGATAAGAGACACTGGATGAGTGAAAGGTCATCTCCAAGAAAACGCAGGTGCACCGAAAAACAAGCATGGCAAATTGTTAAAGAGGTTGGATTGTCAAATCATTCAAAACCGTTGACGAATAAAACACCCTGAGATGGGGGGACAAATTGAGATATAATAACAACCCGAAATTGATATCGGGGGTTGTTTAACGATCGGGCCTCGGAGAAGAATCAACCATCAGATTCCTATGTGTGCATCTCACTCCTACCCGACCCGCCATCATCATCGTCACCAACAATAAAGATACATCTTATATTTTCATAAGATCCGTGTTGTCATTTTTATTAAGCACAGCAGCAATACCACACCATGCTGTGATTATGATCCTCTTGAGATTTTCTTAAAGTAATGTTCACACAATACGTTGGACCTCATGCTCAGTCAGTTTGGTCTTATAAACAACTGATAACATTGAATGATATCTTAGTGTGATCCAAGTGATATCTATATATATATTCCAGCAGAGGGAGTAAGTTGGCTTTCTTTGATTCTCAGGGACAGATGGCCTGTTTGTGTCGGGTCGCTGGATTTATGTTTTGATTCGGTCAGGCTAAGAGTTCTGAATGCAAGTCTGTCATTTGGTGGAGAAGTATCATTGTAATTTCACAAAAATAAAACTTTGTAACTAGTTTTAAACTGTTCTTGGCCTTTTGGCTAAGATCAAAGTGTAGTATCTGTTCCGATGGATACTGCACCCCATAGACTGGTATTGTCTTGGCCTTCGGGGCTTGATTTATGCTGGTCTATGGGTCAGTCCTGTGCAGTTCTAGGAGGTCCATCCTCCCAGGCTTCGCCTTCCCTCTTTGAGGAGAAGTAAGTTTATTGCTTACTGCCTGAGGCGCCCCTACTGGGGAATGCCGACGGGGCTACCCAGGCAATTTTTAATGGCCAGAGTGCTCACCTTCTCGGGCGCTGGCTTTTCAAACCCCACTTTCCTGACCCGACCTTGGGTCACATCTTACCTTGTGGGAGTAAGATAAAACTGGCCTTGTGCCTAACTCCTGGCGAGGAGTAAATCAATACTCGTTTTAAACTGTTGTGGTTTTTTTTTTGCTTCTGTTGTAGTACTAACAGAGACCACACGATTTACACTGCAACTAATGTCTGAATCGAGCACCGACTTCAGACGAAGACAACAAGTGGATGATCACAGCTTGTGTCGTGAATGCACACAGACGCACGTTTTCAGAATGGCTGCCTCCAACAGCCTCCTGTGGACTTTTTTTTTCAATGCAGTCAAACCATCGTTTAAGATCGTAGGGTAACTGAAGCGGTCGGAATTTGAGTTTATATAGGCTGCTTCATGTGACCCTTAAGAGAGCAGTGATTGGTTACCTTTTAGTCAATCAATTCAACCCTTAAAGAGACAAGGGAGACAACCACTGACCAATCTATTAGTACCTTCGAAATCTTAATATAACTTATACATGTGTACTCAGCAGTATTAGTCAAATGTCTAACTATTTTCAGAGATGAGGTGAGTACTATGAATGCTACATAAGACATAAATAGTCGATAGAAATTTTGCTAGTTTTTTCTTCTTTGAAACGCTGAGCAAATACTACGATTCAAATCACGACTGTTTTAATAATCTTCCGGATTGCCACCTAATGTAAACTGACCCCTCCTTTTTCTCCGCAATACGGAGTTTGCCAGTGTTGGAAAATATCGCTTTTTTATAAATGTCATTCATTTGTTTATTTTGTTTGCGATACTTTTTAACAAATTCAATTATTTATATCAAAAGAGCATTTTACCTTAATGCTAGTTGGGAATAATTTTCCCTTCATCAATGTGATGCCCCCAGATAGGGAGCGACAATAATCAAGGGAGGCGCGATAGCGCTCCATCCCTTAATAGACTTCAAAAACGACCTATGCTAGAAATCTCATTTCTTTGATCAGTCATAACTCAAAAACCAATAAAACAAATTATTTAAAACTTTGCACAAAATTTTCATTTGATAGGTTCTATAAGTGTGTAGAATTTCAGTATCATTAGTCAAGGCAACCCAGAGATCCAGAAAGGTCAGGAGTGATTTTGTGTTATCCGTGTGTACGTACGTACGTGTGTGCCACCCTGTATCTCATCAACTATTTGATGGATTCAGCTGATTTTTTGGCAGAGATAGAGGTTCTAGGGTCTAGTTGATGGCATTTTAATTTCAGTTTACCATATACCTTAGTTTTCCAGAAAATTAAAAAAAAACTTAAAAATTACTATTTTCTTGAGGCATAGCCTTTACAAAAGTAGTGACATTCCATGATAAATGCCAGTATACTAAATTCATATGCCCTTAATAGGGTTAAGATGAAAATTCATATACCCTAAATGTATAAAAGCAAGGAAATTCCCAAATTTTTACACTTTTATTGTCATTAAGAGTATCAACCAAGCCATTTCATTATCACATCACTACAGTATAAATCTCTATGCACGAGTAGATGATGTGTGTGAGATGCGCTGAAGAAAAATTCCTACGAGTAAAATACATAGCCCTGTTGTGCTCGCATACCCTTAATGACAATAAAAGTGTAAAAATTTGGGAATTTCCTTGCTTTTGTACATTTAGTGTATATGAATTTTCATCTTAACCCTATTAAGGGCATATGAATTCAGTATACTGGCATTTATCATGGAATATATATATATATATATATATATATATATATATATATTAATGGAAAATGATTTATGGAAATGTGGATAAGCAAGAAAACATTTTAGTAGAAATCACTGCGCACACTCTTCTTTCTCGAATCTTCTTCACAACTCACTTCCTACTCTTCCTTTGTTTTACTCCTTCACCTCCTCCTCATGTACCCACCCCACTACATACAGCATCTATTGCCCCCCCCCCCCTCTTACTTCCGCCGGATTTCTCTTCCTTCAATGTATAAAATGTTGAGTTCTCTTGAAATAAAGCTCATTTCACCAAATGAATATGGTCAAACCAACTGACCGAAATATCTTGGTCCAGCTTTAATGATGCGTTTGTGTCCTTATTTCTACTAGCATGTTGCCGCGTTTATCCACATTTCCATAAACCATTTCCCATTTTGTGTTAAATTTTATTTCATATTTACTCCCTCATATATATTAATACAATTCTTTGTAACCCGTGTGAGCTGATTGGCCCATTCATCCAGTAACAAATATCATATTTTGCTTTTAATAACAGTCAATTTCAAAATTCAGAAGGGTCACATCAATCATATTCTACATTTTAAATCTTTTCTTTATTTTAATATTTTTTTATGACACCGGTAACCGCTTTGTTCGCGACTGCTGTTTATAAACGTCCATGTTAACAGATTAGCCATACTCCTCCTTTCTATCCCTTTCCTCAATGCCATAGTTAGTCGATACATATATATTTTGGGTGCTTCTGTATTATTGGGGACAGATGAAATTTTATTTTTTTATTTAGAAGAGTCAGTTAAAAGGGGAGATAATTCAAACTGTTTTTTTGTTGTTGTTGTAACCATAATCCATAAGGAAAATACAGAGAATTAGTAAGAAAATAAATAACGTTATTATTTAATAGGCCATTCTTAACTATTCTGTACTTTCACCAAACAATTTAATAAACAAAAGATACCGTAAAAATTGAATTTAACTTAAAAATCCTATCTAAAAAAATAGCCCGGTCCGTAAACTGCATAAGTACACACACACACACACACAAAAAAAATACGTAAAAGGATTATTTATCAATCAATCAATCACAATGTTCGGTGCTATTCGGCACCGACTTTTTAATACGAAATCAAATAAAGCTTCAGAGGATTCGTTGAGAAAACAGTTTGAATTATCTCCCTTCCCAACTGACTTTTCTAAAATAATAATGAAAATTTTATCTGTCCCCAATAATACTGGGGTGGAAATAATAGATTTATCAATGTTATTTGTTATTCAACTAATAAATCTCATTTTTTCTTTTAATTACAAAATTATATTGTACGAATTAAAAAAATATTTTATCTTATTGTTTCTTCATTATTGACATTTACTCTATTTCTTACCTTCACTCATATTACAACTATTATTTTTATGCAGAAATTTCAAGCTTTTTTTAAGATAATCTTGTTGTTTTCAGAAAAATACAAATGAAAATAAAGAGAAATAAATTGTAATATCATTTTTTATATTTTTATTGAACTCAATTTCTTAAAAAAAAAATCATAAATATACTACCTTACACATTTCTTTTACATAAACAAATTACATTTTAAGTTAAAAATTAGAAATATAAGTTTAAGTTAAAATAAGATGAAAAAATGAAGAATTTCAAGCCAAAATTGCAACACGTCCAGTGAACAGCGAAGAGTTAAGAGGGTTTGATGGTTTTCATGAAGAGTTAATACAAAAAATAGAATTGAGATTTTCGTCAAATCTGGCATTTCGCAAGTTCTAGTTTTAGACGTGGACGAAAAATCAGACGAGATTTCGCTTACAAGATTTCTAGTTTCTCAACGAGATATGAACTTAATTCCATCACCCAATAATACAGAGCACCAATTTTATGTGCTGCCATAGACTTTTAAAATTAGTTTTACGAGGAAATTGAAAATCGCAAACAAAATTGTAAACGAAAATTTTAATATTCAAGTTCAAAATAATAAATGGATTATTCGATTTCATCATTTTGTAAAACTTCCAAAATATGTAAAATGAATAATCTTGGGTTCCTTAATTTTCCCAGGTAATGCAAAACAAAAATGAAAATATAAATATTTCTGGGCTACGCCGGATCGGGACAGCTATTATATATCTACACAAATAAAGTTGAACCATTTTTTGTACTGAGCGTGATATTAAAATGTCACTTTTATTCACGATAGAAGAAAAATAGCTTCATAATATATACTCAGTTGTGGATATGCGACCAACGTCAAAATATGCACTCAAATTAATTAACTATTCGTTTTTTCTGTTTTTTATTCAATGGTTGTTTTCATTAAACAGTTCTGTTTATGCATATTTTAATTACACATAAATGAATTTTGCTTCCTTCGTAAACATGTCAGATATTTCATTCTTTTGTTAAATTGTAAATTAAATTAAAATTTAAAAAAATCCTGCGAACATCCAACAGACACATACACTGCAGTAAAGCAAAGAAATCAGCGAGTATGCTAAGCCATAATGAAAGTATAAATACTCCCAGGTAACGCCGGATAAGGACAGCTTTGTTATTATGTCATGACTTTTGCATTTGATGGGACAAAATATTTGAAAATCAGACCAAGCTCTAGGATGCTGCTTTTTGTTCTTGGCCTTTTGGCTAAGATCAAAGTGTAGTATCTGTTCCGATGGATACTGCACCTCATAGACTGGTATTGTCTTGGCCTTCGGGGCTTGATTTACGCCGGTCTATGGGTCTGTCCTGTGCAGTTCTAGTAGGTTCACCCTCCCAGGCTTCGCCTCCCCTCTTTAGGGAGGAGTAAATTTATTGCTTACTGTCTGAGGCGCCCCTACCGGGGAATGCCGATGGGGCTGCCCAGGCAATTTTTAAACCTCACTTTCCCGACCCGACCTTGGGTCACATCTTACTTGTGGGAATAAGATAAAAACTGGCCTTGTGCCTAACTCCTGGAGAGGAGTAAATCAATACTCTAAGGAAGTACCATCTTAAATAACCAAAAGTGTTACGATCAATCTCTGCTATCAATTGCGGAGAGGGAGAGAGAGTTTCCAAATATTGTAATTATCTCTTATTTTAAACTAACATGTCCCTTCGTGGGGGGGGGGGGGGTAGAACAAATACTACGTTTGGCCCTAAATCCTGACCTAAGAAACCACTCTGTTACAGAAAAAGTACCCGGATCTAAAGTTTGAAAAGCTTGAACAGCTGGTTGGAAACAGATTAGAAGCAGCAGGCTCTTCATTTTAAATGTGAAGGATACATTACAAGTGGGACACTTTGATTAGGAATTCTTTATCCCCCCCCCCCCAAAAAAAAATGAATTTGTGTGTCAACATCCAAAACACCAAATATGCGAATATAAAGTATATATATATTTTTTTATATTGAAAAATTAGTTTCTTTTTCTCTTGTGGAAAACTACTATACTAAGGTTGGTGGTCCTCATTCAATTCTGCCTCTTCTGAAGATTGGCAGCATCACATCATCACCGTGGCAGACAGGGAGCACCCATCACTCACCAATTTCTTTAGAAACTATTTTTTCAATACAATTACAGACAAGAAACTGATCGTTAATGGTTTAGGTTACTTTTAACAAAAAAAAATTCTTAAAAAAAACAACTATATACTAATCTCTACATATATAAAGTATGTTTGTATATATATATATATATATATATATATATATATATATATATAGGTTCGCGGCTTGTGACTGTCTGAAATTATCACCTCCTACACTGATGACAGCATAAACGACTTAAAATTTATTTATGAATATCATTGTAAAGCACTGTTAGGAGATATTAAAAAAATAGACATTCATTAAGGCTACAAAACGAGGCTCCGATAAAGTTTGTTGAGTCCTATAGATTGTCTTGATGTTTATAGCCCGCTGCAATTGCCATAAATATAACTTAATTTCTCCGTATCACATGATAATTTCCTCTGGCCTAGAGGATAGAGTGGAAGCGTGTAGAGTCAAAGGTGACTATGAACCCCACGGCCGTGCAGATCGTCGTGGCAATAAATAGATCCAAGTTCCTCTAGGCCTGGATGGCGATGATGATGATGATGTCGCCGATCTAGTCGTCTCGTCCAGCTACAAACACACTCCCGCGTTGAAACTGTTTATATCAGCGAGCGATCACTGGGCGAACAGCTACCGTTTGGCTCTGTGGGGTCGAAGGATCATTCAACGCAGAACAAAAGGAAAAGAACAATGTTCAACAACTCGGTCTGGGCTTTTTTTTTGTATAGAAGAGTAATTATTAATAAAATAAAAGAATTGATTTTACATTGGTCAATGGTAGGATTAATGTCCACCGTGCTCGTAAATGTCTTTAGCAAAGGTTGTTTTTTTTTTGCTATGTTATTTCGCTAGTTCTGTGCGTGAATTCTTCAGACAAGTGGTTGTTTAAGTCACCACTTAACGGGCGAAGGCAGTGGCTAGAATTTCGTCCGGTTTGCTTTCTTCGACATACGCCACTTCGGCGTATGCCCGGGCGTCTGTTCAACTTTCCTGGGCGTCAGTCCAACTATCTGTTTATGCGTGAAAAAATACATTCTTTTATTGAAGATGTCTATGGTCGTACAGACCCCTTCTCCGCCATCTTACTTCCTGCGTGTCTTGCTCTCTCAAGGAGGGTGGGGACGGGTGGCTCACTCTTTTTTTTCTTAAAATAAATGGGATTTTCCTTTTAGCCCATCGTTATCGCCAAAAACAAACGCTTTCTCATTCTGTCACACAGCTGGAGGTGCTCTGTGCCTTGCTTGTAATTAACGATGACAGGCCCAAATAAATCTCCGTCAAGTGGACTCTCCCAGGTTATGACGTCTTCAAAACAACCGTCACAGAATCGTGGTTCTAAAATGCACCATTCACCCCAAACAATAATATCGCTTTATTGATATTTCAGATTAAAATTTTCGATATGGAATTCTCTAATCTCTACCTTTCATCTGGCAACTGTCTCCTCGCCTCTGGTGGTAATTGATTTTGAATATCTTACACGATTCTGCGAGACTAGCTGGCGTCTCATTCTGTCGTCCGAAGCAGTTCATTTCTACGTCAAATATATACTAGTTTTATATCTCCACATCGTTTCGTCGCAGGGCCCTCAGTTGGCGTAGCATCACCACCAAGATGCATACTAGCATGTCACCAGGGTACCCGATCCCCATGGGGCCCCGGATACTTTGTCACAACTCTGAACAGGGTTTGCGCCTTGTGACCGTCTGAAATTATCACCCCCTTACACTGATCAGAGCATAAGCTCGAAACGACGTCATCTGTAGGTAAATTTGATTTAATATTTATTTATGAATATTATTATATATATATATATATATAGTAAGTTATGAAAATATATTTATGGCAATTAAGCTACACAGAGGATTCCCTCCGGGGATGAAACACGGAAGCCTCTGTATAACTTAATTGACATAAATATATTTTCATAACTTACTACCTAGCTCTACTTACGTATCGAGCACTGTTAATGTAAATACTGAAAATTGACATATAAAAAATCATATCTCATTATAACATTTTATGTAGATACATGAAATAATAATATTATATATATGTGTGTGTGTATATGGGTCCAGTTGAAAATATTTATTTATAAATAATTGTTCAAAGCTCTCGCTAGATGGATCACTTTAAGTTGGTTGACGACAAGCAGTCATTTATAGTGTAATGCAATACTCTACGCCCCGCTGATTGAATTCTGTTTGGCAGCTTTGTAACATGCTCACTGAATTTAGTATTTAGACGTTAATTTACTATAATATTTATTTATAAATAATTGTTATATACATATATATATAGACACACATACATGCCTAACTTTATATATGTAGAGTGTTTTTTTTTAAATATTATGTATAAAACTCAATGTGTGTGTGTGTGCCCTATAGAAAAAAAAATTAGCGAATCTAGATAAAATCTAAAAGTGTATTTAATGTAAAATAGATTTCGTTGGGGGGGATGGTCGATTATTTCAGCTATTTTCAGCTTAATTTCAATTTAATTATGTATTAATTCAAATAGAAAACAATTATATCATGTAGTCTTTTTTAAAAACACATTGCAAGTCACCCACGAAAAAAAAAACTGCAAGTCATTTCCTCAAATTCAACCGGAAATGACATCATAGGGAGAATGCAGTGTGGAGGGGGAATTAATAATTCTAATACGATAATTCTAGGAAGAAGGAGGAGGGCGACTAACCCAGGTTTTACTTAGCCAACTCATAATTCAAAACAAGAAAACGAGTCACCTTTTTTTAGATTTTACATTTTAGTGGACACTGTCCACCAGTGCCCGCCAATGTCCACCATTGTCATGTAAATATATATATATTGTCATGTATAAAAAATCCCCTCACAGAACAAGCTATACTAATCCTACTATTGAGCTATGAGATTGTAATCTACTTTTTCATGCGTGCACTACCTCCACTATTGCAAATGTTAGGTGATAAGAGTTTTTAAGAGTTTAAAAGCAAGTGATGTGAGAACAGTGATCAAAGTGATAACTTAATCTGCCAACCAATTGAGTATACAAACATTGCTTTTTTGATTCTGCACCCGGGCATCGCTGGGTAGCCCTGCTAGTGTATATATATAAAACTCAATGTCTGTGTGTATGCGTGATGTTTGTGTGTTTCCTATAGAAAGAAAGGTTAGAGAATCTATATGAAATCTAAAAGTGTATTCTGATGTCAAATTTACCGGGGAAGACAATGGAAGTGTTCCTGAATCTCTAAGTGCACCCCTAAGGGGACTATGATTGCATAAACTCCTTGGAACTTTAAACATAACCTATTTTTATGAAATTTAAATCCTATGTATAACATTTTCTGGGGAAGACAATGTAAGTGGTCCCGAATCTCTACGTGCCCCATGAGCACAGAACCCCCTTAGAACTTCAAATACATATATCTGATATTTCTTATGAGTGTTATTTAAAAAGCCGACTTAACAAATGTCTGAATTATTTAGTTTGGAAAGTATCAGACTGAACACATCGAGTGTGTGGTTTCGATTCTACCCCCCACCCTCCGATTTTTTAAAATGAAATCAAAGAATATATTTTTCCCTTTTGTTTTATATAATAAAATGTAAGTGAAGAATTTTGGTAGATATAGTACGTAACGCCTCTTTGTCTGTCTGCACCCCCTCTCTCTCTCTCTTTATTGCTCTCTATATACCTAGATCTCGTTCTCTCTCTCTCTCTCTCATATATATATATATATATATATATATATATATATACTTAATAAAGGAGAACACCTCCTTGTGTGCAAGTCTTTTCCTAAAATCTAAGACATACCAGAGACTATACCCTAAATATAAAAAAGAGAGAGGTACAGGGAAGAGAGAGGTAGGGATGAAGAGCTAGAGAGAGAGAGAGAGAATGGCTGGAGAGAGGGAGGGGAGGAAAGGGCTGCAGAGAGAGAGAGGAGGAAAGGGCTGCAGAGAGAGAGAGAGAGAGAGGAGGCAAGGGCTAGAGAGAGAGAGAGGAGGCAAGGGCTAGAGAGAGAGAGAAAGGAGGAAAGGGCTAGAGAGAGAGAGAGAGGAGGAAAGGGCTAGAGAGAGAGAGGAGGAAAGGACTAGAGAGAGAGAGGGAGAGAGAGAGAGGAGGAAAAGGCTAGAGAGAGAGAGAGAGAGTGGGAAATAGCTGAAGAGAGGGAGGGGAGGAAATAGCTGCAGAGAGAGAGAGGAGGAAAGAGCTAGAGAGAGAGAGAGAGAGGAGGAAAGGGCTAGAGAGAGAGAGGAGGAGGAAAGGGCTAGATAGAGAGAGGAGGAGGAAAGGGCTAGATAGAGAGAGGAGGAGGAAAGGGCTAGATAGAGAGAGGAGGAGGAAAGGGCTAGATAGAGAGAGGAGGAGGAAAGGGCTAGATAGAGAGAGAGAGAGAGGAGGAAAGGGCTAGATAGAGAGAGAGAGAGAGGAGGAAAGGGCTAGAGAGAGAGAGAGAGAGGAGGAAAGGGCTAGAGAGAGAGAGAGAGGAGGCCAGGGCTAGAGAGAGAGAGGAGGCAAGCGATAGAAGGGGGGAAGAGCTAGCGATACAAGGGGGGAGAAGAGAAAAAGGAAAAAGGGCTAAAGAGAGAGAGAAAGGAAAAAGGGCTAAAGAGAGAGAGAAAGGAAAAAGCGCTAAAGAGAGAGAGAAAGGAAAAGGGGCTAAAGAGAGAGAGAAAGGAAAAGGGGCTAAAGAGAGAGAGAAAGGAAAAGGGGCTAAAGAGAGAGAGAAAGGAAAAGGGGCTAAAGAGAGAGAGAAAGGAAAAGGGGCTAAAGAGAGAGAGAGAGAGAAAGGAAGAAGAGGTAAAGAGAGAGAGAGAGGGGGGGGAGAAAGGTCTAGATAGAGAGAGTGGGGGTGTCTAGGGAAAAGGGGGATGTTTATGGAAAAAGGGGATGTCTAGAGAAAGGAGGTAAGAGCTAGAGAGGGGGAATGGCTAGAGAATAAGAGAGGAGAGAGAAATAATGAAGAAATAGTAGGGAGGCAAATAGGGACTTCACAATGTAATGAAATTAGAGTGACAGCTAAACATTTTACAATAAAAGCTATAAGAGAATATAGTTACGCTATGGACATGAGAAATCTTTGAGATGGCGATTTATAATTTTTATTATTCAGACTACTATTCTCATCACAAACCATGATTCACAACGTTTCGGCTGATGTAACATCCAACCTTCTCCAATTGCATCTTGTCGCACTCTGGAATCTCGATTGAACATTTTATTTAAATTTTATTCAATCCACAGAGTAGATTGTTCTCATTCCATCAGTCATGATCAAATATAAGTATTAATTTATGTCATTCTTAGTTATCATCGCCTGTAGTAAGGATTGAACCTTCAACCTCCAGAAGACTGTCGCTTAGAACTAATCTTTAACCAATGCTTTAACGCCATGAGTCCATGTGGTCAATTCTAGTACAAATTCTGCGAGCTTTAAACCTAATCTTGTCTTGATGTCTAGTATTACAATAGAATTACTATTCATTTTTTAACCTCACTCATATTGCAATTCACTTACTTGTGTTTAATATAATATTTATAAGTATTCGTTCCATATTGTATTTAATTCTATACTAGGTGTGTGGCACAAGGCAATGCGTTGCCTTGGACCAAACTTAGAACTTCTGAAAATAACACTATTTTCTGAATTAAAACCTTATTATACCCGATTTAAAGCATCCAACATCAGCTAATAGAAAGGATGTCAATCAGAACTTGCCAAAATAACCCAGAAAAGTCAAAATTCAAATAAGCTGTGAGCTGGCAGCTAGTAATGGCAGCTGCCAGCGACCAGCTGGAATGGGTCCGGTGGATGAATCGCCATAGGTAACTTTTGTTCTTTGTCTCTTTCTCTTTGTTGATCTCTCTTTCTCTTTTTTGTCGTCACAAGAAAGAAAAGCAGTCTGTTAAAGATCGTCACACAAATGAGACGCGTTTGCCTGGTGCTGACGGTTTGAGAGTTTTGTTGGTTTTTGAAATGCAGTGAGAAAATAAATAATATTTTAATAAAATGTATTGGCCACTTTTTATTAAGTGTTCAGTTTTCAGCTGCAATAGTTCCTCCTTCTGAAGTCAAGATAATTAATTCTCTGCAGAGAATTAACGACTAATACCTAATGTGATCGGTTATTACCATTTCAGACAGGCAGCAGGCAGCAGACACACACTTTTGAGGATCTAAAAACAACGTGGGATCAAAACAATGGTCAACTGTTGCTATGAATGGAAAATGTGACTATCGATCAGGACGGCACGATAGTACAACAGGTGTATTCAAAATGACATTGTTGGCTAATTCTGCTTCTTTGAGACGTCTTACTCTCCACCATTCCCCTGTCTATAATTTTTACTTTGTCAAACAAGGGTAGATAATTAAGTCATGTCCTCAAGAAATTTTAAACAATGAAAAAAATAGTGTTCTATACCTTATTTTAAATTTACAAATAATATCATGTAATATTGTGTAAATTTGAAACAAATGATGTTCATTTTTATTTTTCAATAGTTTTTCAATTTGTTGTTTCATTTAAATTTATCACAAAATTTAGGAATAACAAGAAGAATATCAAAAACCCTTCTGATCAATGTATAGTCATGAAACTGCAGTAAAATGTTAATATAAGTTAAATAAGTTATTATTGTTATATATAAATCATCGAAATGAATAAAGGCGAAAGTTGGGCTCATTTCTCGCACTAATAGTGGATGAAATCACGTTAATTCAAGTTTGCACACTATCTCTTTTATATACTGCTCATGTGTATGTGATATCAGTAGTAAAGTTAACTATATTGCTGTGCAAAAAGATACTTTATTAATTAACTAGCAGAACCTGTGTCCCAGCGTTGCCCATGAGAAATATAAAATAATAATGTAACTAAAATAACATAACTATTAGAGTATTAATTTTTAAAAAAAGTCAGAAAAAACCCATTTCACTTTAAGTAATTAAGGTGATCAAAATAGAATTTGTTAAATAAGTATTTATTACTTTAGATCAAACAAAATAGATTTCTCTACGTATTGGGTGATTTGACTACCCCTCTATAGTTTTAAATAGAGGCTAACCTGCACCACATCCTGGCCCATGCACGGCATATGATGATCAGATATCTTTACAATCTTCTTTGTATTAAGCATCTTCTTCTAACATTTTTTCTGCTATTGAAATAAGGGAATCAATTTCTTGTAGATAATATGACTTTATTGTGTACTATGTACTCTATTTTAAACTGACCTTGTGTCAAACTTTCTTTCTCGGTTAAACAAATAAATATCCTCTTTGTGTGCTTGGAAGACCTATTGTTTTCCTGGTTCAAAGCTGTTATGAATGAGAGACTCAAAAGTACTTTTCTCTTTTGGGTCTTTTTGTTTTAAGAGACGACGACGACTCTGTAGGATTGAGACTTTGTAATTAAAAGAAATACTTGTAATTCTTTGGAAATGCCAATTCTTAGCGTGGGAAAGAACAGAAGGGAAAAAGAGAGCGAAACAACATACAAATGAGAAACGAAATAACAGTCTTTTTTTCCGTTCTAGAAAATGGAAGAATTAAAAAGAAAAGAAAAGAGAATGTAAAAAAAAAAAATAAGTGAAAAAAAAAAAGTGGGGAAAAAAGAGACAGAAAATATTTTTTTCTGATAAGTAAACAAAGAATAAAAAAGTAAATTGAATGAAAAAATGAAAGCGAAAGTTGAAAAAAATAGAGAAATTAAGAGAGAATTTACTTCTCTCTTAATTTCTCTCTTTTTTTCAACTTTCGCTTTCATTTTTTCATTCAATTTACTTTTTTATTCTTTGTTTACTTATCAGAAAAAAATATTTTCTGTCTCTTTTTTCCCCACTCTAATTTTTTCACCTAAAAAAAAGAAAAGAAAAAAGTAAAAAAAAGAAAAGAAAAAGAAAAAAAGAAAAGAAAAAGAAAAAAAAGAAAAAAGTCAAAAAAGAAAAGAAAAAAAGAAAAAAAGAAAAGAAAAAAGTCAAAAAAGAAAAGAAAAAAAGTAAAAAAGAAAAGAAAAAAGTCAAAAAAGAAAAGAAAAAAGTAAAAAAGAAAAGAAAAAAGTAAAAAAAGAAAAGAAAAAAGAAAAGAAAAAAGTAAAAAGTAAAAAGTAAAAAAGAAAACCTTGTCTTTTTATCACAATTCCAAAGCAAGACAGCAATAAGGAAATAATTTAACCAACAGTTTAATACTCCCACCATCACCCTCTCGGTCTGTTATGAAAACAAAACAAAACAAAACAAAACAAAAAACTTAGAATTAAAAAAAAAAACCCTCTGTAAGTAGTAGCTTTTAATATCTAAATCCGGTAATGTTTACAACCGAGAGGATGACGCCTGTTGACCCTACTTTGGAAAAGAACACGCGGACAAGAAACATTTAAGTCACTGTGAACTCTAATCGTAAAACAAAACCATTCGAGAATATACGAATTTTCATTCCAAGAATGTTTTTTTCTTTCTTATTTTGGTTTCTCTGTTGTCTATGCCCCCCCCCCCCCTTATCACTTCTAGAGAATCAGTTCGTTGAACGACACAAAAAAGATAGAAAGTACTCGTCGGGTTTTTTTGTGAATCTTTGTTAAAAACACAACGGAAGTCTGTCCACACTGTAATTAAAATGAAACGATAGTCTCAACGAAACTGAAAACAAAACAACAACAAAAAAAAGGCTGGACAATTTTCGGAAAGCACTTTACGAAGAAATTAGAATACAAGAGAGAAAACGAATTATTAGAAACAAGTGTACTCACACGCTCAAAAATGATGGCAAAATGTCAAATATAATTGAAATGACAACGACTATGCTCGTATTTGAATGGCTGACCTGCCGACGCTAAGCAGTAAAGAAAAGTCACATATCTACATACGATGCTAGCATAGTATGGCAACTTTGAATTTCCCTTCATGTTTCCGCGACCATACCAACATGCAGAAATTTAAATATAATGTTATATAAAAAAAAAGGTTACCTCACTTTCTCCCTAAATAATTCTCTTGTCTATCACGGCACCCCTCCTATTCTGAAAAAGGCCATGTTTGATCGGCCAAGACGATTCTCCTTGACCAATCAACAGAGCCCTTATTCTTATTCTTTTGAATGCGATCCCATCCTGACAACACATAAGGAAAATTTCTCCTTAATGTGAGTACGACGATTGGAACCTGAGCAATTCTGAGGACCGTCTAATTTTTTGGGCGTTAAAGAATTTTTTTAATTATTAGTTGGATCTCTCAAAGCCGCAAACACAATTAGTTTTTACTTAAAAAAGTATTATTGTTCAATTTTACAGTATTAATACATATTTTCCTTTATCTCTGTCTTCTGTGCCGACTTCGGCAAGCGACGACTGAAGCATTCTCTTGCGAAATCACTTTAATGTCAACAAACATATTGCTACCCAAATCCCCTACTAGTTGGCGCTATTATATATTTGACCTCTGTCACAGTAGCCCCTTATGCTTCAGTGGCAGTATGCCTTGTTTGGGGCGAATAAAAGTAAAAAAGAAAAGAAAGATACTTAAATAATTGTAGGCATCAGAGTGGATCAAGTTCATCCATAAAGGAAAGAGGAATGCATTGTCTTTCTGCTCTGAATATCATCAAGTTATTAACACAATATGAAACAAAATGAAGAATCGAGGGGGTAAATTACTTGACAGATAATGTATGTTGGAGAGAGTAGTATTCTCTATCCACCAGAGCCCAATATTAGCATTAATATATCCGTGATATACTAACACTGAATGTACACTCGGGGGGAAAACACTCGGGTAAAAAACTATGATGGTGTTAATACAATAAGAACATAACGATGTCTCCATACAGATTAGACACACATGGTATCATAGGTCCACATACAAGATGGACTACAAACTATCCAGGAAACTTAGTTGTTATATGAGACATGTTTGGATAGACAGCCCTAGGGTATATGACCTGTTTAGCTGGAGCTGGAACAGAGAGAGAAAGAGAGAGAGAGACAGAAAGAGAGCGAGAAAGAGAGAGAGAGCGAGAAAGAGAGAGAGAACGAGAAAGAGAGAGAGAGCGAGAAAGAGAGAGAGAGCGAGAAAGAGAGAGAGAGAGAGCGAGGAAGAGAGAGAGAGAGAGAGAGACAGAAAGAGAGACTTGTTTCCAAGTAAGAATCTTGAGACTTCCTAGGGAGCCGACCACGTTATCATCAGGCAAAGCAAAGTATAATTGTATATCTACATATGATGGAGTTCAAAGCATAAAATGAAAATTCCAGACAAAATTGGATATTAGTGTATGGAATAATGGATAAGCATGTAATAAACTAGTAAAAATAGGACACAAACACATCTCTAAATACTAACCAGATTCATATGACAATTAACACCAAATGAATATGGTCGTATAAATCGACAGAAATACCTTGGTTCTGCTTTAGTGCTGTGTTTGTGTTCTTATTTTTACTAGTCTGTTGCCATGCTTATCCACTATTTCATAAATTAATATTCTATATCTACATATACAAAATTTTGCTTTTATGATTTTTAGTGACTTTTACATAGAGTGTATGTGATTTTGTCGGAGTATTATATACCCCAGAGAGAGCTGATACGACTTTCATTGTTTTTGTACGTGTAACATTTGATTAAAATAAATACGATTTAAAATAAATAAATATCTATACTAATATGAGAGACGTGTGCTTGTCTGTGTGTCCGCTAACTACTTTTAGATTATTAGACCTATGAACGTACCTATGCAAACTGTCCGAAGGGGGTCAATATTTAACTTTAAGGAGTTCGCCAACGGAGCATGAAATCACAGACTGATAATTTTGTTACTTCTACTTTTAATAAAATCTAAATCAAATTTACTTTGCGCAAAATTTGCACACGTTTCGATGATGTTAAGCCCCGCTGATGGGGGATCAACTCCACAAAATTGCACTTTTCAGAAAGGACTTCAAACATTTGGCGCTCTTGTATAAGCAGTAACCGATCTGAGGGAGAACTCTATTTTTCTTAGCCGCCGCTATTCCGAATTCGCTTATACTTTGGCAAGGGAGATAACTTTGTTTATTAATAAAAAACATGTTACGGTTTTGAAATGCGTTAAAAACCCTAACCCTATCCCGTTCAAAATAACTTTTAAGCACTTTTATTTACATGCCACAATTTATTTATCTACCTCCCACAAGGTAAGATGTGACACAAGGTCGGGAAAGTGGGATTAGATAAGCCAGCGCTCGAGAGGTGAGCACTCTGGCCATTTAAAAATTGCCTGGGCAGTCCCGTCGGCATTCCCCGGTAGGGGCGCCTCAGACAATAAGCAATAAACTTACTCCTCCCCAAAGAGGGGAGGCAAAGCCTGGGAGGGTGCACCTCCTAGAACTGCACAGGACCGGCAACCCCCAATAGACCGGCGTAAATCCAGACCCAAAGGCCCGGACGATACCGGTTTATTAGGCGGGGTATGCCACAAATTGTATACACTTTATATAAACATAAAAAGAAAAGTTATTTTCTTTCATGCTGCCATAAACAAAGTTATCTCCCTTGCCAAAGTATAAGCGAATTCGGAATAGCAGCGGCTAAGAAAAATAGAGTTATCTCCCTCAGATCGGTTACTGCTTATACAAGAGCGCCAAATGTTTTACTTCAGATTTTAATGACCTGGCCTTTTGGCTAGGAACAAAGTGTAGTATCTGTTCTGATGCTGCATTTAGTCTGTTCTGTTCTTGGTCAGTGAGGGACAGGTCCTTCTAGACCGAGGCAATTTTTATGTTTATTCCAATCCAGAGTGCCCTTTTTGGGGGGGGGAGCTGAATTTTTGCCACATAAAAAAAAACGAACTTGCCTTCGTGGGGAAGCAAGTAAATAGGAACATGTATTATTTGAATTATTCGGACTACTGTTCTCAACGTTTCGGTCAATGAAATCTCCAACCTCCTTCAGGTACATCATGGCGAATTCTTGAATATGTATGGAATTTCCAATTGGACCCTTTATTTAATCCAGAGGAGTGGATTGTTCTCGTTATTTCAGTCATTACGAGAACAATCTCGGATTAAATAAAGGGTTCAGTTCGAAATGTCAGACAGATTTCAAAGTCTAACATAAAGATTCCAGAGTTCGACAAAACACACCTGAAGAATGACGGAGGTTACATCGGCCAAAACGTTGCAAGAATAGCATCAGAGATGAGAAGAGTAGTCCGAATAATCCAAATAATGCAAATTATCAATCCTCATCTAAAAAGTTTGGAAACATATGTAACATCAAATTAAATATATCGATTCTGAAGATATTAGCAAATTTTAATAATTTTAAGAACCCTCACTGGACTCTAAACTTTTTCTTCAGAAGGCTCAAAGATGGAGTCCTGTTTTCTTCTTCACTATCTGCATCAGTGTATTTATTTAATAGGAATCCACTTGAAGGATTCTTCTCTTTTTTTAAAAAACTTGTTTCACTCCAAACAAGGCATATTGCCACTGATGTGTAAGGGTCTACTGTGACATGAGCCAGATTTATAGGGGGGGGGGGGCAATCTGGGTGAGGAGTTTACCATACAGCATGATGTTTCTTCACATTACATCTAAGTTTCTGCATGTTCATACAGTCGAGAAAATAGGGAGTAGGAATTGAATTTCAAAGGCAAGTGGTTCAAGGAAAAAAAAACTATTAAACTAGAAAAATCTTCCAGCATCTAGGGAGCTCTATAGTGAAGGGGTGAGATTTTGCTGCTAGTTGAGGGGGTATAAGTGCAGTAAGTTCATTCGAGCACATTCCGTGCAAGTATTTGTAAACCAAGCACAGGTATGCGGCAATGCGACAGAGTTAAAGCTTGGCAGAGAGTACGGGACCTATTAGGTTAGAAATTCTTTTCTGCACCCTGTTCAAGAGGGAAAGGCTAATGATGGTGCACCAGCCCAGATATGGCTACAATACTCCACGCACGGGCGAATGGTAGCTTTATAGAGATATAGAATACTGGCAGGGGTGGGAAGTTTTCTAGCTCGGTAGAGGGAGACTACCCTCTTTGCAGCAGACTTAGCAGCATCTTCTATGTACTTATCCGATTCATATTTCCTGTGAATTTCAGGCCGAGGAGTTTAAACGTTGGACCTTCGGGGAGGGTGCTATTGGCCAGGAAGATTAGTGGTTAGAAAGGTTTCTTATAGTTGTTAAAGGAAAAGAGCTTTGTCTTAGTAGCATTAAATGTGACCATCCATCTTTGACCCCATTCTACTACAGACTTGGTAATTTTCTAAGGATTCAGCCATTATCTTACTTATGTGGGTATTCGATTTGCCCTTCTGTCAAGAATAACACACCATGTCATAAATATACCTATCTTAGACACGATTGCATCAAGGAGGTCGTTTATGAAGATCAGGAACAATATAGGTCCAAGTATCTACCACTGGGATACACCCGCATTGTTTGGATGTATGCCCATCGAGAACAACCGGGTTCTTTCTTTTAGCCAAGAAAGATCTGATCATATTAAATACTGAAGAATTACATGCCAGACCTTATCAAAAGCCTTGGAGCTATTTAGCGCTACCATCCTAGCTTCACCTCACTTATCCAGTGTGTGGTATATATGTTCAAACGGCTAGTAATTTACAACTTTAAAAAGCGTGTCTATAATATTAAAATGTTACATGCGAATGTGATTACGTTCTAAGCACGTGCAAGACTCAATATTATAGACGCTCTTTTTAAAGTCGTACATTACTAGCCGTTAAAAAAACTCAACAGGCATATTTGTAAAGAGACCAACACCACCTGAAGATGATTTGACGAATCAAATCGAAAGTACTCGAAAAAGGAAAGAAAAATGAAACAAGTGGCCGGTTTGCGTGGTTGTCTTGGCGGGGAATTCGAATGATATTGCAAAGAGGACATGTACTTTGATGTATAAAGTCAAGGCATGCGCCGTCTTGCGTGAGGGATAGGGTAGAGGGAAGGTCGGCCAACAGGAAATAGCATTTAGCTTTCTCTTAAGACTGGGTCAAAGGAAATGGAAAAAAATTAACTTACATACACCAATTTGACCGAAATACTAAATGGACTATTCGGAAAATTGAAAAAAAAAAGAAGAAAGTCTTATCAAGCAGAAACACTCTTTGTTATTTAATAATGTTGTCATATATTGTGTTCTATTAATGATGATTCACCTCCTCCATTTTCCTCTCACAAAAAATCCATTTTTAATTGTAATTGTTAGCGTGAGTTATGGTACTTCCAAAGACAAAACGTCATCGTCCATATCTCATCCACACCAGGGCTTATTCGTATCGTTTGGTCATTAAATTATTAATCCAACCAAATTGTTATAAAACTATAACTAAGTTTTGGATAAGGCAATGTTATTTTGATCTCTATTCATAAAAAAATGATTCCATTTAAATCGCTTCCAAAACTTTCAATCTTTTAATACATGAGGATTTGCTAAGAATTTTAAAGCCGGAAATTACTTTCTATTCGACAGTTTAAATGCTTCAAATTCCAAAAAGTCACAATATAATTTTTTTTCCAACTATTATCAAAATATTAAAATGGATGATTTGTTCCTGAAATGTATTATAGTGGATTTAATTTTGTAATTAATTTTCATTTTTTTTTAATAGGATTTTAAAATTTTCATTTTATTTTACACTATTTCATTTTTATGTCAATAAATATTCGATTATTAGTGTCACGCACAGCATTCATTGGGACGACGGCAGCATGCATGTTGCAATGATAAATAAATAAAAAATTAGTTACAACTTACATACATTGATGAATGGCATAAGATGTGCTCCCCACAGAAGTAGAAAAGTTCAATAGTCCAGGAATTACAATTTGAGCTCCCCAAAGAAGTAGAAAAGTTCAATTATCCAAGATTCACAATAATCTGGCGATGCGAAAGGCAACAAAATATGTCCAGCAGATATCAGGCACATGGGTGGGGGTTGGAGTTCTGGGTCTCAGTCGGTGCTACACAATCCTTACATAAGATATCAATCATAATTTCTCGGCAATAATGTAAAATGTTCTTGACACCGACAGATTTTGATGGTGTGTAGAATTCATCTCGAAAGTGCTTTAGGATTAACTTTCGACTTCGTATCAACATAGAAGAAATCTCTGGGTCATTCACCGGATCGTGAAGTCAGATGGAGCATGAGTGATTACTTTTCCTCATCCCTGTCTTCTTCATCATCAGTCACTGCGACAAGAATGTAGAGCAACGATCTCCGACCGGCAGTCTTATTCACTGGCCGACTGACTGCTAAAAATGTGCTATCTTTTTGTATATATTGGTGCCGATTGAGTAGACGGTTAGCATGGATGAGGAATTCGAATGACATTGCAAAGGGGGCATGGAGTTTAACGTATAAAGTCAAGCCATGCGTCGTCTTGGGTGAGGGATAGGGTAGAGGGAAGGTCGGCCAACAGGAAATAGCGTTTAGCTTTCTCTTAAGACTGTCTGGGTCAAAGGAAATGGAAAAAAAAATAATGACAAAAATAGACTGCACGTTTTGGAAAATATTGATGAAATAGTTTTTTTCTATAATAATTTTAATTTGATTACACGTTCTCTGTGACAATAGTAAATAAAAAGAACATAATTCAATGTGTAATTAACAAAGTTACGTTGACGCGAGAAATGCACACACACACATACGAAGTTGTCTCCTAATTGTATTAATATAGATAGAAGATAGAGTACATTCCTAATTTGGTCACCTAAATTAAATGGGGTTTTGTTCGTCATGGTTTTGGCTTTACTTCCAAATTTATTTTTAATCGAACCAGGTTTTAATAAAAAATGAAACATTAAAAACACTAAAAGTTTCGACATACATGTGAAATGCTGAAATGAAAACTCGCAAACGTGTAGTATAGTTAACAGCGAAAAAAGGCTAAAAAAAAAAACAAGCAAATATACAACAAATAACTTTTACAAACACAAAAATTTTTTATTTTCTATCGATCTACATAATTTTTCAGTTCTGAAACTTTTCGTAAGGTTTTTTTTTTCATTTCAGAACTTGCTTTGCAGCCTTGAAGGCTTGTGTTGTACAAAAATGGATCCAAGGTGGCCGCTAGCATTTTCTTGCTTTTTAGCTTTCGTGTCATATGTTTAACAACTGAAAAATCGAAAATTAAAAAAATACAACTAATAACTGTCAAACACAGTAAAATTTAATTTTCGACCGATCTGCATATTTTTAATTCACTGAAACTGTTTTCAAGTTTTACTTTATTTCAAAATAAGTTACAGTATATTGAAGCTTTTGGCCTTACGTGGTCGTCCATGGTTTTTTTTTTTATAAGCCTTTGAGGCTACAAAACAAATTAAAAAAAAAAAAAAAAAACACTTACAAAAAGTTTCAGAACTGAAAAACTATGCAGGTCGACAGAAAATTAAATTTTCTTGCGCTTGGTATAATTTATTTGTTGCATATTTGTTTGTTTTTTCTTTCTTTTTTGTGCTGTTAACTATACTACACTTCTGTTGAAAACTCTACCAAAAAATGTAGTCGCCATCTTTATAAACAAGCAGAGAAATAGGCTAGCTAAGAAAAAACGTTAAAGGATAGCATTATGAGCAAATTATCGTTCTTCCTTAGCTAGCTTTTTCTCGACTTTTTATAAAGATGGCGACTACATTTTTCCGGCGGCAGAGCTTTCATTTCGACGTTTCATGTATACAATGAAACTTGCTATAACTTAGTGTTTTAACATTTTTTTTTGTTGTTTTTTTTTGTTTGTTACTTTTTAGTAACAAAATATGGTTTGAACAAAAAATAAGTTGTTTGGGATTAATGCCGAAAGCATGACGAAACCAATTTTACTCTAAATAATATAAGTGGCTGAAATTGGAATTTACCGATAGATAGAAAAAGATGTCAGCAAAAACCAAGCGAAATAGTGTAAATATTCCAACGGACCCTATAGTACAATTGAACTAAAATATTTGTTATGATTTCAAACGAAAATACTAACATTATTTGCAACAAGAAATTTTTTATATTTTTACACACGGATATAAGTTGCGTTCCTTTCGTATTTTGTTTGTTTCTGGTTTCTGTACATTTAGAAAAAAATGACCCAATTTAAACAACAAAGAATGCGAATATTTTTTTATTATTAAATATTTGCACAAAACATAAAAACAAACTTTGTTTTTACATTCTGTAAGGATAACATTTTTTTAGTATATGTATAAGAGTCAAATACGTCCTAAGATTTCTCATGACCCTAGCCGTAGCTAGACTTGTAATGTGGATCTCATGCATAAACATATGGTACAGGGGTCAATCGTCTTCAGATTACAATCTGATTTTGCACTTTAAGCATCAGCTCAGAGTCAAAATCAGATGTGATAGGAGATTACACTCAGCTTTATTTAAAAGAAGGTGGATACACACTGCTAGTTTGTGTGTGTTTGGACGAACCCAGTTTGAGTACTTGTTCCCTGCCTAGGCATGGTGCACGCCAACCTAAGGTCTTACCAGACCCCACCCCAGATAGCAAAGTTTCTTAGCTAGTGGTACGAATGAGTTCTGCCTCCTATTTATTTTTTCATTGCTAGAGATCCTCCAAGATGCCCACTCACAATTTTATTTTTTGAACTTACCTAAACCCAAAACATGATACCTATCTCGGAAGACACTGCCCTCGCCCACAACCGGTCCAATCCGCCTAGGGTGAATGCTGCTTTGTTATACCATAATAATAATAATAATAATAATAATAATAAGTTTTTATATAGTAAAAGAATCTACTTAACTTCTACAAAGAAAACAATTCAAACTTTCCCATTACATTAAAATATAAGTTTAAATATGAAACAAAAATTAATGAAAAACATGTTAGTAATTTTTAATTCATAAAACACATTTTAAATTTCTTTAAAATAGTTAAAAAATATATATAGGCAGTTAAATTTTTATGTTGACAAATTTTCTTGAATTTTCATGTAGTCTGAAAGGAGTGTACTTGTGTTCTTGTCAGTGGAAGAAAACTGTAACAACTGAACTGTAAAACGGTTTCAATAATATTAATAACCAAGAATCTTTTTCATTATTAGTCTTGGATTGTATTGCCTTCTATATCATTAGAAATGTTGTTTTACAACCAGTTCAGACATGGAAACTCAAAATCAAAGAAGAACTGACACCAAAGTGTGTTTTATTTACTCCTCCCCAGGAGTTAGGCACAAGGCCAGTTTTATCTTACTCCCACAAGTAAGATGTGACCCAAGATCGGGTCGAGAAAGTGGGGTTTGAAAAGCCAGCGCTCGAGAGGTGAGCACTCTGGCCATTTAAAAATTGCCTGGGCAGCCCCGTCGGCATTCCCCGGTAGGGGCGCCTCAGACAGTAAGCAATAAACTTACTCCTCCCGAAAGAGGGGAGGCAAAGCCTGGGAGGGTGGACCTCCTAGAACTGCACAGGACAGGCGTGCAGTATCCATCGGAACAGATACTACACTTTGATCTTAGCCAAAAGGCCAAGAAGCCCACTCACACAGAGCTGTGAATTTAAAAAAAATTCATTTATACCTAATACAACTCCACAGCAAGCCTTTCAAAACGTTCAAAGTTGGGGGTTTTTCACATTTTTTGGTTACTTCTTGTAAGGTTTGCAGATGTTAAGGAACCGGACAAAAGACAACCATATAATGAAAAAACACAAAAAAAAAACAAAAAAAAACAACAACAGACAAAAGCCTAACAGCATAAAATAAATGAATTAAAAACAAATTAAAAAACATTTTATTTTTTACTTTTAATTTAATTATTAATAATGTTTGTCAGTATTTTTCGGCAAAAATGTTTTAATTTTTAAACATTTTTCAGGACCTTGTAAATCAACTGCTTTCTTTTAAAGGTTTCCTAGTGAATTTATGCAAAGTTTCATTTATTCATTTATTTACATTTTTTTTATACAAGTAAAATAAATTCACATCATATTTTCATATTATTACAATCTATAGATTTTAGTGTTACTGGTAGTTTAAAAACAATAAATATTTAGCGTTTTATCACTAGTACCAGCAATGGAAAATTAGGCTTAAAAATGATTCTGTTTTTTTTTAATTGGAAATTAGGCTCAATTTTTTCTGATTCCAATACCGATACCCCAAAAAGTTCCGATTTTTTCGAGTCCGATTAATCGTCCCAACACTAGTTACGAGATCAGCCGAAGGCAACCACACGAAATTAAACCAGGTTTACTGAAACGGAAAACGCATAAATAGAAACCGAAAAACCTTTTATTTTACTGATATATTTACATTGTCGCTTTTTTGGTGTTTTTATTTGTATTTATTTATATTTTTTTTAGTCACGCAGACATTTTATTTGTTTTTGTAAATTGTTGCATTCCACGCTGACATGCTATCATCACAAATATTTACATTATTGCATTCTTTTCCAGAAAATTGAAAAGCTGCCTGTTGGACGATTAACGTTTCCTTGAATTTGTAGCAGTCTGAAATAGGACTTATTTCTTATGCCTCCACTGTGGGCAAGTTGGTCTTAAACTAACCAATCGGCTCACAGGGCGTATTGATTCCAGTTAGTCCCTTGCGGACTATTTGCACTCCTGTTGAACGGTGGAACGGATCGTCAGAGAGACCCTGGCTGTCAACCTAGAAGGAACTCTTCTTCACCTCTCTCCTGCCCGCTCATCCACTCGATTTCCGAGCACCGCTCCCCGAGCAGTAAAAGAACTTCGTTTCCTTCGACCGGACACCAGTCCTATCTTTTTCTAAGCTATACCCCAACGGTATAAGATACTAGAGATGGGCGGTTTTACCGAAAAACCGCGGTTTTTCGGTTTCGTCTCCATACCGAATACCGAATCGTTTTTTTTTTTTAAACCGTAACCGTTCGGTATTGCGTTTTTACTACAGTAAGCCACCATATACAAGGAAACACGGTTGAAAAAATTTTCCGATTTGAATAAAATTGAATATTACCAAAAAATGTTATATTAGTAAGAGGACAGATTGAACAAATATATGATAAAAACATTTAATGTACTTAGCAATACACATCGACCAGAAAACTGTTTGGATAATCACATATTTGAGGGTAGTTCTATTAAAATAGTCATATCTTAAAAACTAAAGCACTTTAAGAGCTCAAAATACCATCATTTTGTTAGGAAATAAATATCCTTACATTTTTCGTACCCAACTAGTAAATAAATTAATCTTTCATCTTTTTTTATGCATTAAAATTATAATTGTACGTTGTTTTGTCTTTCGGTAATAGTAATTTTAAATTATCATATCCTAAAAAATATTGTCCTTTGTTTGAGCGAAAGTCAACAATGGCTGCTAGTATTGCTGATATAACAATCAATCAGCAGCAGCGTCTTGTAAAGCTTTGTAAAATTCGTTTATAAACTTCTTTAAAAGTAAGATAAAAATACTTTTTGTGCTTAAAAAAGTTAATCCTATTTGGTTCTTTTATAAAAAATACTTTAAAAAATACTCGTTTTCACTCAACTTTCGAACTTCTAGTAGTAATGACTTTCTAGTCGCCAATTTAAAAAAAAAATTAAGATTCTACTTTTTTAGGTGATTACATCTTAAAGTCTTGGCGAAAAAAAGAAAAAACAAAACAACAAAAAATAGTTTAGAATTTAGAGTGGGGGATCAGTTTCGCATATAAATTTAATGTAAAATGATCTCAGATTTCCCGGCCATTCTTGCCTTTTAGTGAAATTTATAAAATAAATAATTACTCTACCATTAACTCTAGGTACGACTAACAAGCCCACCTCCTAAAAATGCCTTCTTGAACGTATCGTACCATTAACCTTAAATATGAGTGGCAAGCCACTCCTAAAAAACTCCCTTAACCCTAACACTAAGTCCGAATGGCAACCTCCATCCAAAACAAAACCCCTTCCTTAACCTTATCACTAACCCTAAATCCGAGTAGGAAGCCCTAATCCTACAAAAAAGCCCATTAAAACCACACATAATCATCTAAAAAAAAAAAAAAAAAAAAAGCAGACGCCCATAAAAAAAACGCACAGGATTTATTTGCCATAAAAAAAAATTGATTAATGCCCTAAAACGCTAGAATGGCCCGGAAATTGTGAATTATTCTACATTAAATATATGTGAAACTAATCCCCCACTCGAAATTCTAAATTAATTGTTTTTTTTTCTTTCTGCTAAGTTTTCAGGGTGTTCACACTTAATTGCCCCTAGCCCTACCACTAACCTGAAGTTCAAGTGGTAAGTCCCCCCCCTCCTCCCACAAAGACCCTCATAATCGTCTAAAAAAAAAGAGAAAAAAAAACAAAACAAGAAAAACGCACAAGATTTATCTCCCATAGAAAAAATAATTAACTGTCCTAAAACGCTAGAATGGCCTTGAAATGGGGGATTATTTTATGTGAAACTGATCCCCACTTTAAATTCTAAAATAATTGTTTTTGTTTCTTTCTTTCTGCCAAGTTTTTCAGGGTGTTAACATGTAATTGCCTAAATAAAAAAAGTAGAATCTCATATTTTGGGGAGGTAAGGGGGTGAGTTAGCAGAAGGTGTAAATCTACAATAATGCTAAAGAAATCTTGCAATATATTCATTTTTAAACAGTCCTAGTATTAGATTTTAGTTTCTTGTACATAAAATGTATTACAATTCAACTTTGAGTTTTCTAACTTCTTTCTTTTAATGGATTCATGGTATTTTTAAGGTATTGCAGCATATTTATGTGCACTTAGTGCAGATTACTTGGAAACCATTAATTTCTGGAGATTTTCAGTGGCATATTCTGATTCCTTGTACAAAAATACACTTATATGGTAAATTTCATTGCTTAATCTTGTGTTTTAACAAAGATATAACATTTTTACTGAAAAATTAGTGTAAAAAATGTGACGAAACGCATATGGTCTTAAAGAGGAGAAAATATCCAATTGTGTGAGGCACAAAAATAGTCATAACTTCCTTATTTTTAGTCAGATTTTAAAAAATTAAAAAGATTCTTTCTTAGATCATCAAGCTCTTTCTATATATGCCATTATTGAGATATTTTAAGCAATTTAAATTTTTTCATGTGTATTGCTACTTGTAGGAAGAAATCTTTGTTTACAGTTTTGAATTTTCAAATGAAAAAAAGAGAAATACGACAGACAACATGACATCGTATTTTTAGCATAAACTATTTTCAAATGAAAAAGAAAAAATCAAACGCGTTCCGTATGATGTCGAAAATCTATTTGATTCAACTCAAAATTGTAAAATAATTATTTGTTTGTTTCAGAGTTATCTAAAAAAATAAGTTATTAAAATGAAATTTAAAAAAAATACTTGTAAAAGTAAATAAACGAAAAGTAGTGAGCGAGTATAAACATTTAAAAAGAAAAAAAGTAGTTGCCAATGCTAGTATCACTTTATTCGGATTTTTAAAATTATTTTAAACATTAGGCATTTCATTGTTTACTTTTGAAAAGCCACTTCATACATAAATTGTCATTTCTAGAGAACTATCTCTCAACTATACCGTCTTCTCTCCCAAAAATGGGTTATTCAAAAAGTAGACTATGCAACGATTTATATTTTACTAAATTGTTAATATGGTATTTATTTAGAGTTGACAATTTATTCGAAAGTTTAATTATTAAACTTTAATCCAAGTCATGAATTCTATGACTAAAATTACCTTAAAGCTTAAAAAATGACTTTAGGTGAATTAATAATCTCTACTTTTTTTTAACCATCCTTCCTTTTCCTTTGGCGCGGTTTTCGGGTGTACTACTAGTCTTTTACGCATGTCTATAAAGTTTTATTACCCTGTCTTAAAAACAAATATTAACCCCAACACGCACCAGTTGACAGAACTTCGAGCACACAAAATGACAGACATCCCAACAGTCAACACCGGCAATTCGAGAAGTATATGGTGTGTTTATTTTACGCGACAAGACACAACGTCCTGCAAACATTTTCACCTATTAAAAAATTAAAAATTTTATCTGTCAAATAATTTTGACAATATTTCATTTTCATCATCATTTTTGCTTAATTTTATTTGTAAAATTATTTTGTTTGTTTAAATAAATTTTCGTTTTTTAATTTCTTGCATTTCTGAGTTATATTTTAGCTTCTGATGGGTTAAAGAATTAGATAGAATGTATATTCAAACTCAGTTTTATTCTTCAGAAATCTTTCATGAATCTTTGGTCACTGTTTTAACGAGTTAACTGTTGAAAAGGTATCAGAACTTTGATTACAACAGTCAACACCTTAAAACTTATATGATTCATATCATGGAGAATGATTCAGTCACAAAATTATCGAAACAGTGGCATAATTCAACTAAACGTTGAATAATAACTAATCATCACACAAGAGAATGAATAGCTTCCATAGTAAAAAATTTTTTTTCAAAAAAACCGAAAAACCGAACCGTAAACCGAGGTTTTAAGGGAAAAAAACCGAAACCGATACCGAAACCAAAATGTCAAAACCGCCCAACTCTATAAGATACCCAATAAAGATTTGTTTAATGTTAAAAGAAGCGTTGAGTTTTGCCTCGTATGACTACCGTCTACCGTGCTTATACTTATAGTGAGGCTATGGCTACTAGCCTTAGCTATTATAAATGCTCCCTCATTTTGTTTTTTGATCTTTCTATTATAAATTTTGCAGACGAAGGCCTAGCAAAGTGTAATAACTGAAGGGAGAAATCCTTCTAGACTGAGGCAATTTAAAATTTTGTTCGAATCCAGAGTGCCCCTATTTTGGGGGAGCTTGATTTTCCCTCACATTCAAAAATCAACCTTGTGTCTAAGTCTGTCCTCGTGGGGAGATAAGTAAATAGGGACAGAGGGTGACCATCCCATCCTCCACATCTCTACACTTTTGATGGCCTCGTGCCTAATTATTAAATTGAATTCATATATTTGTAGGACAGCACTTTTCCACCCCGCCACACCCCATCCACCGGGCATTTGGCTCACGTGACTCAATTGCAGTCATTTAAAAATAGAAAATCGTCTTCATTATGAAAAATAAGCATATAATTGTCATTTTATTCCCCCTCCCTCCACGAATACATTTCTTTTTCGGTTTATTTTTATTTTGTTACTTTTCAAAATAGAATTAACGTTGATGGATTTTCCGCACATTCCTAAGTCTGCTCTCGATTTAAATATATTGTACTTTTCGATGTTTTATTGCCCCCCCCCCCTCTCCCCCGAATACAATATTTTTCTTTTCGGTTTATTTTTATTTTGTTACTTTTCAAAATAGATCCGGCACTCGGCCTTTTGGCTAAGATCAAAGTGTAGTATCTGTTCCGATGGATACTGCACGCCTGTCCTGTGCAGTTCTAGGAGGTCCACCCTCCCAGGCTTCGCCTCCCCTCTTTGGGGAGGAGTAAGTTTATTGCTTACTGTCTGAGGCGCCCCTACCGGGGAATGCCGACGGGGCTGCCCAGGTAATTTTTAAATGGCCAGAGTGCTCACCTCTCGAGCGCTGGCTTTTAACCCCACTTGCTCGACCCGATCTTGGGTCACATCTTACTTGTGGGAGTAAGATAAAACTGGCCTTGTGCCTAACTCCGCGAGGAGTAAATAAACATCCCGCCGCCAGGCATTTGGTTCACGTGACTCAATCGCAGTCATTTAAAAATAGAGAATCGTCATTAAAAATAAGCATATAATTGTCATCGTGGATTAAATAAAGGGTTTCGTTCGAAATTCCGTCAAGATTCTCCGAGTTCGACAGAAATATTCCCAAGTTCGAAGAGATACACCGGAAGCAGGCCGGAGGTTACAGCGACCGAAACGTTGTGATAACATTCAAGATGAGAAATGTAGTCCGAATAACCAAAATTATAAAATTATCAATCCTCATCTCAAAATTTCAGAAATTTAATATATATATATATATATATATATATATATATATTCTCACAGAATTTTTTTTTTATGGAAATCGCTCCGGACAAGGCATGAAGCCACTTGATGTAAGGAGCTTAAAAAATACTACTTAAAGGTCAAAAACTAGCCAACGATAAGTGCTAGATGGATAGATTCCGACCCAGAAAACAGCAACTCTTCCCCCTTTGTCAGAAACATCGTTCATGGCACAAAAGGATAAAGTAAGGGAAGCGAGAGTTGCGAGGCTGCCGAAAGTAAACGCAAGGTTCACGTTCTACTCTCTTATGCTCTGCCCTCGGTCAGTGAAGAAGTCCTTCTAGACTGAGACGATCTTTATTTTTGTCCAAATTCAGGGTGCCCCAGGGAAGCTTGATTTTCCCCACATTAAAAGCTGACCTTCGTTTTTTTTTGTTTTTTTTACGTGCTATAAGTAATATACACCGAGGTGCTTATGCAGTTTACGGACCGGGCTATTTTTTTTTAGATAGGATTTTCAAGTTAAATTCAATTTTTACGGTAACTTTTGTTTATTAAATTGTTAGGTGAAAGTAAAGAATGCGTTTCTAAATAATGACGTTATTATTTCAGCCCGGTCCGTAAACTGCATAAGTAATATACACTGAAATAAAAAATAAAAATAAAAAAAATAACAAAAAAGATTATTGCATTTTACTTACCGAACCGATGTAAAAATTCCACGTGCCAACGATTTCGTTGTAATGACAATTTGCTGGCGTGTCTGATTTTACGATTGTTGGAATTAAAACAATACAGACTGCGACAATAACAAACATCAAATGACAATTATTGTGAACATTCAAAAAAAACATGATGACTCCTTTGGAAGTTTTGTTTCAATTTTAAAGAAAAATATATTTTATAATAATTGTTTAATAAAAGATAAATGTTGTCGCTTGTTGTTGCTATTTTGTATTATTGTGTTTGCGATAAGATAAAAATACGAACTAAGTGTGAGGAGACGCTTCGAACGCACTTTGAACGCGACCCAGACTAACAATGAGCTTCTTTGTTTTTATCAGACTTTACGGAAGAGAAAACATGTGATTACCGGTGTCACATGACACCGATACACGGAATAAATCCTTTCTTCTCGTCACCCATTACTGCTGGGAAGAATGGACCAGCAGAATGCGTCTAGTTAAGAGTAAAATAGACAGAGGATCCTTTTTTGGCTACGAGCAAAGTGTTGTATCTGTTCTGAAACTACACTTCATCTTTTCTGTTCTCAATCAGTGAAGGAGAAATCTTTCTAGCCTAAGGCAATTAAAATTTTTGTTCGAATCCAGAGTGCCCCATTTTGGGGGAGCTTGATTTTCCCCTACATTAAAAACTGACATTGTGTCTAACTCTGTCCTCGTGGGGAGAAAAGTAGATAGGGGCAGGGGGGTGGGGGGTGACCATCGCCCCCCCACCCCCCTCATCTCCACACTTTTGATGGCCTCGTGCCTAATATATTAAATTGTATTCATATCTTTTCGTGAATAAATAATTTAAAGTTTAATATATATTCTCCCAGGAATTATCTTCTCCTTTTAGTCACAGTGAAGGGATTACCCCCACCCCCTCTCTCTCTCTTTCTCACACACACACATACACACTTCGTCTACTCCTTTAATAGTGTGGAATAGGTTAGGGTTAGGTAGGTTTATAGCCTTGTCGCCTAAGGCGCTTTCATCTGACTAGACTGAACAGGCTATTTTTGTAGCTAGACGCGAGTATCTCTTTTTGGGGAGCTATATTTACACCATAAACTGACTCTATGTCTAACCTTTCTACTGTGAGAGGCAGGTAAACAAATCCGGCTTCAGGCTAAGATCAAAGTGTAATATCTGTTCGGTAACAGGAGGCTATCCATCCAGGTATTACCACATACTTTCAAAGGGAAGGGATGAGTGTATTACCTGTCGTCTAAAGTACCCTTATTTGTGAGGGAGAGCTGGTAGTGTCGCAACTTTATCCGTTTTCAGACAAATACGACTTGGTAGAAATAACTCCCCCAAAAAACAAAAGGATAAAATAAAAGGGAAGGTGAGGAAAGAAATAAGATTAAAAATGGTTTTGTTTGAAATCAAAAGGACAAAATTTTATTTTACAAAAAAGTCCACGAGGGGAGTCAAAAACTTGCAAATATTTTCCTTGCGGGCATTCAACCTGTAAGGCCAAAACACCTTGTAACAAAAAAAAAATAGAAGGAACAGCGTACAAGCTGCCTACTATAAACCAAAATAAACTGCTTTTCAAATAGTTAGACAATTGTCGTTTCAACCAACGACGAATTATATTATACAAATATGAGAAGAGTAAGTACTTCTAAGGTTTAAACAAATAATGAACATAACAGAGTACTTACAATTCTAAAAAGACTCAAACAGCCTTCATCAGTTTAAAGGCTTTTGAATAAATGTTCTTCCAACGCCAATGCTGCGTGAATAAAATGTGTCAAACTTGAAAACTTTGCCTTCCAATGCCAACACTGCATGAACAATCTTGTAAAAATCGACAACTTCTTCCTACTTCAGAAAAAGTTGAAAGCTGCAAAATTCTCAAAACTTATGGACGCGTTGAATTTCGATTGAACACTCCGTGCGAAAATTTAGTTAAATACCCTTAAATAAAATAAATATGTATTTAGATATTTACACTTTATATATATACTAGCGGGGCTACCCGGCGTTGCTCGGGGTCATAAAAACATATAATTGAAGAAAAATCGTGTGTGTAACATCTTTATATACAAACTTCTATTTCTACCCCCCCCCCTTTCTCTATAGCCGTCTCTTTATCTTTCTACCTTTCTCTTCCCTGGTCGCCCCATTTCACCGCTACTTTCTAATTTTGCATTTTGCGAAAGCTGTTTCTTCCCCACCATTTCTCCTACGTTGCCCAGGGCAATAGTATGACATATTTCTATAAAAAGTAACACCTCTATCTGCGCCTTCTATATAGGTACTTATCTCCGCCCCAGTGTTCATACTATATACGTATCTATCATCACCCCGGTGCGCATACTATATACGTACCTATCGCCGCCCCAGTGCACATACTATATACGTACCTATCGCCGCCCCAGTGCAGATACTATTTAAGTACCTATCGCCGCCCCGGTGCGAATGCTAAATAGTACCTATCGCCGCCCCGGTGTGCATGCTACATAAGTACCTATCGCTGCCCTAGTGCAAATAATTAATATGTACATATTGCTGCTTTGGTGCGAATGCTAAATACGTACCTATCGCCGCTTTGGTGCGAATGCTAAATACGTACCTATCGCCGGCCCGGTGCAGATGCTAAATACGTACCTATAGCCGCCCCCGTGCGAATGCGAAATACATACCTTTCGCCGTTCCGGTGCATGTGCTATATACGTACCTATCGCCGCCCCGGTGCGCGTGCTATATACGTACCTATCGCCGCCCCGGTGCGCGTGCTATATATGTACTGATCGCCGCCGCAGAGCGCATGCTATGTACGTACTTATTGCTGCCCATGTGTACATGCTATATACGTAGCTATCGCTACCCCTGAATTCTGAATACGTACCTATCGCCGCCCCGTTGTGGAAGCTAAATAGGTACATATCGCTGCCCCGGTGCGAATGCTAAATATGTACCTATCGCCGCCCCGGTGTGAATTCTAAATACGTACCTATCGCCGCCCCGGTGTGAATTCTAAATACGTACCTATCGTCGCCCCGGTGCGGAAGCTAAATACGTACATATCGCCACCCTGGTGAGAATGCTAAATACATACCTATCGCCGCCCCGGTGTGAATGCTAAATACATACCTATGGCCGCCCCGGTGTGAATGTTAAATACGTACCTCTGGCCGCCCCGGTGTGAATGCTAAATACATACCTATCGCCGCCCCGGTGTGAATGCTAAATACGTACCTATCGCCGCCCCGGTGTGAATTTTAAATACGTACCTTTCGCCGCCCCGGTGCGCGTGCTATATACGTACCTATCGCTGCCCCGGTGCACGTGCTATATATGAACCGATCGCTGCCCCAGTGCAAATGCTAAATACATACCTATCACCGCCCCGGTGCGCATACTATATACGTACTTATTGCCGCCCATGTGCACATGCTATATACATACCTATCGCCACCGCTGAATGCTAAATAAGTACCTATCTCCGCCCAGGGGTGAATGCTAAATATGTACATATTGCCGCCCCGGTGTGCATACACCATATGTACCTATTACTGCCCCAGTGCGAATACTAAATATGTACATATCGCCGCCCCGGTGCGAATGCTGAATACGTACCTATCGCAACCCCAGGGCGAATGCTAAATACTTAGCTATCGCCACCTCTATACACTACTATATACGTACCTATGCCACCCCAGTGCACATACTATATATAAACCTATCGCCGGCCCGGTGTGCATAATATATTCGTACCTACTGTGGCTCTGGTGTGCATACTACATACTTACCTATCTCTGCAAGGGTGCACATACTATATATGTACCTATCTCCAGCCCAGTTCGCATACGTAAGAACTCATATTAGTGCACCCCTGTCGTGTTAGAAAAACAAAATAGTGTTCATTCATGTATTGTCACTATCATAAATATAAATAATTTTAGTTAAAAACAGAAAAAAAGAAATTTGTTTGCCTCCCCCCACGAAAATTTTCTTTCCATAGTCCCACATACTTAGAAATATTTTTAATTTGAAAGAAATAAAAAAGAAAAGAAAATTTTTTGACCCGCCCCCAAAATTTTATGTTCCCCCCATACATAGAAATATTTTTAGTTTAAAAAAAGAAAAAAAAAATTTTTTAGCCCCCCGCCCCGAAAATTTTTTTTTTCATCCTGCCCCATACATATAAATATTTTCAATGAAAAAGATAAAAGAAAAAAAAAAAATGTTGCCCCCCCCCAATTTTTTTTTTACACTCCCGATGCGCATGCTATATTCGTACTTATGGCATCCCATGTGCACATGCAATATACGTTCCTATCGCCACCGCTGAATGCTAAATACGTACCTATTGCCGCCGTGGTGCGAATGCTAAATAGGTACCTATCGCCGCCCCGATGCGAATGGTAAATACGTTTATATCACCGCTAAAAATTTCCACGACCCCCCCAATCTCTCCAGGCCCCCCAACTTTTTTTTACTCTCGCCCAACCCTGAGTAATATTTTTAGTTCCAAAAATAAAAAAATAAAAAAATTTGGCCCGACCCCTAAAAAGTTTGTCCTGACCTCTAAACATTTCCCGGAGCCCCCAATCTCTCCAGAACCCCCCCAACTTTTTTTTTATTCTCTCCCAACCCTGAGAAATATTTTTAGTTAAAAAAATTTAAAAAAAAAAAAAATTTGGCCCGACCTATAAAAAGTTTGTCCTGACCCCTAAAAATATCCCCGACCCCCCCAATCTCTCCAGGCCCCCCCCCAACACTTTTTTTTACTCTCGCCCAACCCTGAGTAATATTTTTAGTTCAAAAAATAAAAAAATAAAACAATTTGGCCCGACCACTTAAAAGTTTGTCCTGACCCCTGAAAATTTCTCCGATCCCCCCCCCAATCTCTCCAGCCCCCCTCAATTTCTTTAACTCTCCCAAACATGAGAAATATTTTGAGTTCAAAAACAAAAAAAAACAAAAATTTGGCCTGACCCCTAAAAAGTTCCGCCTGACCCCTTAAATTTTCCACGACGCCCTAATCCTTCCAGCCCCCACCCCAAACTTTTTTTTATTCTCCCACAACCCTGAGAAATATTTTAAGTTCACAAAAAAAAAAAAATTTGGCCTGACCCCTAAAAAATTTGTCCTGACCCCTAAAATTTAATTGTGTTTTTAAACGTTAGTTAACGCACTTTCTTAGCTATCCTCTAAAAAATAAATTTCATTAAAAAACATTAATTGGTTTATGAACTTGAGGTATTACGTAATTAAATTACAATATGACTCAGCAATTTCAAATTACTATAAAATATAATGAAAAATAACTGGACCCCCCCCCCCCCCCCCGATGAAATATTCCCCATGGACCCTTAAGGGCTGGGTTAATAGATTCGGAAATACTCTCATCATCTTACTCTGTGAATTTTACATAAGAATACACTTTTATATGTTATGTATATATTCTCTAACCTTGTTTTAAACACCTTAATTGTGTTTTTAAACGTGAGTTAACGCACTTCCTTAGCTATCCTCTAAAAAATAAATTTCATTAAAAAACATTAATTGGTTTATGAACTTGAGGTATTACGTAATTAAATTACAATATTATATAGATACAGGTAAATGCACATTGGCCTTTATTATAGATACAAATAAATGCACATTGGTCTTTATTATAGATACAAATAAATGCACATTGGTCTTTATTATAGATACAAATAAATGCACATTGGTCTTTATTATAGATACAGATAAATTCACATTGGCCTTTATTATAGATACAGGTAAATGCACATTGGTTTTTATTATAGATACAAATAAATGCACATTGGTCTTTATTATAGATACAGATAAATTCACATTGGCCTTTATTATAGATACAGGTAAATGCACATTGGTCTTTATTATAGATACAAATAAATGCACATTGGTCTTTATTATAGATACAAATAAATGCACATTGGCCTTTATTATAGATACAAATAAATGCACATTGGCCTTTATTATAGATACAAATAAATGGACATTGGTCTTTATTATAGATACAAATAAATGCACATTGGTCTTTATTATAGATTTGCTTAATATCCCCCCCCCCCCAAGAAAAAATTTGGCCTGAGGCGCTCACACCGGCGAATGCTGACACTCTCTCCTCGCAACAGATACTACACTATCTCCACCCTCTCAAATGCCGACACTCCCCCTCCCCCAAATTTGGCCTGAGGGACCTACACCGGCGAATGCCGTCACCCCCCCCCCAATTTGACATGAAAGGAGGAGGTAATGCCTATCATGATAACGGAAGGGAGGGGGAGGAATATTAGCGTCTATTAAAAGGTTGTAGTGTGAGTGAATTTCTTCCTGCCACTTTGCATTATTTTTCAAATTATCTGCCACTCTCTGACGTCATGATATAACCGGACACAATTTAGAGCAAGACCGGGTACATCCGGCAAGGGATTATGGGACAGGTGCGGATGTGATTGAGCAACCCATGTTTCACTACACACTCTTAACGTAGGATTCCTATGTTGTTATTGATGCATCCGGACAGAAGTTATTGGATGATCTGATACAACCGGACACAATTTAGGGCAAGACCGGGTACATCCGGCAAGGGATTATGGGATGTTTACAGTGACTCTGCATTTTTATCGGATTAGTACATAAATACATTAGATTATTTCGAATTTACTACATATTAACGTTGAAAAAGTCGTGTAAAATACGAAAAAACTGCTACCTTTTGTCGGAAAGTGGTCCGGTTGACTGTCAGCGAGTGAATCGTTATTTGCGATTTTGAGATATTATGATCCCAGGATATGTACGGTGCTGAAGATATACACTTTTTGACATGTCGCCGCTTAGTTTTTGAGGAGAAGCTTCACATACAGACATACATACATACATACATACATACATACAGACAAGTGCCCTTTATATAAGAGATATAATATGTGTGTATATATTTTTATCTCTTAATTCCCCTCCTTCCCTTTCCAACGGTTCCTCTTATCCCCCCCCCCCGTTCCAACGGTTCCTCTTATACCCCCCGTTCCAACGGTTCCTTCCTACCCTCATGACATTAATTCCTTCCCCAATTGATTTAAATTTCTTCTCAAATTTCAAATTTCATTTATAAACATATTCCGTTTGTTCTAAGTTATCCCCATTTGACTGCCCATATAATAATAACGGCCCACACGTAAATTTAAATTTAGAATTGAATAAATAAATAAAAGTTAATAAATCATATAAAATAAAAAATAATAAAATTATAATAATTAGTATATAAATAAACAAATGTTAATAAGATGTTAACTTTAGCTGAACAATTATTTAATTAAATTTTGACATTTTCTGCGTTCCTACTCCCAATAGTCTGCTGCAGGGTTTCAACAGTTTGATTCCGGTTTTTCCCGTTTTTTCGACCCTTTCGGTCTTTAATTGTTGTCTTTTGATAATGAAAGTTTTTCTCTCGAAAATTTAAGATTACCTTTTGCCAAACTTTTTATTTACCTGACAGTATTTACTATTCTGGTACTTAATCAGTTTTTACGTGAAATATTAATAAATCGATTTGAGATTCGTTTTTTCTTTTCGTTTGTTTCTGTTCACCCTCTCCACCTTCCAGCAACTACATCGCATTGCTACAGCCTCGGGTTAAAACCTACACTTATATATATACTAGCGGGGCTACCCGGCGTTGCTCGGGGTCATAAAAACATAATTGAAGAAAAATCGCGTGTGTAACATCTTTATATTAAAACTTCTATTTCTCTCCCTCTCTCTCTATAGCTGTCTCTTTATCTTTCTACTTTTATCTACCCTGGTCGCTACTTTTAAATTTTGCCTTTTGCGAAAGCTGTTTCTTCCCCACCATTTCATCCTACGTTTCACAGGGCAATAGTATGACTTATTTCTATAAAAAGTACCACCACTGTCTGCGCCTTCTATATAGGTACTTATAACCGCACCGGTGTTCATACTATATATTTTGAATCCCCTCATGATATCCTTCATCATTTTAACTCCCCTCGTTGTATTCATCATTTTCGATCTCCTCATACTATTAATCATTTTCAATCCCCTCATAATATTCTTCATCATTTTCAATCTCCTCATACTATTAATCATTTTCAATCCCCTCATAATATTCTTCATCATTTTCAATCCTCTCGTAATATTCCTCATCATTTTCAATCCGCTCATGATATTCTTAATAATTTTCAATCCTCTCATGATATTCTTCATTTTTTCAATCCTCTCATGATATTCTTTATTATTTTCAATCCCCTCATGATATTCTTCATCATTTTCAATCCCCTCATGATATTCTTCATCATTTTCAATCCTCTCATGGTATATTTCATCATTTTCGATCCCCTCATGATATTCTTCTCATTTTCAATCCCTTCATGATATTATTCATCATTTTCAATCCTCTCATGGTATTCTTCATCATTTCCAATCCTGTCAGTCTATTCTTCATAATTTTCAATCCTCTCATGACATTCTTCATCATTTTCAATCCTCTCATGACATTCTTCATCATTTTCAATCCTCTAATGACATTCTTCATCATTTTCAATCCTCTCATGACATTCTTCATCAATTCAATCCCCTCATGATAGTCTTCATCATTTTCAATCCCCTCATGATAGTCTTCATCATTTTCAATTCCCTCATGATAGTCTTCATCATTTTCAATCCTCTCATGATAGTCTTCATCATTTTCAATCCTCTCATGATAGTCTTCATCATTTTCAATCCTCTCATGATAGTCTTCATCATTTTCAATCCTCTCATGATAGTCTTCATCATTTTCAAACTTCTCATGATAGTCTTCATCATTTTCAATCCTCTCATGATATTCTTCATCATTTTCAATCCCCTCATGATATTATTCATCATTTTAAATCCCCTCATGGTATTCTTCATCATTTCCAATCCTGTCAGTCTATCCTTCTTCATTTTCAATCCTCTCATGAAAGTCTTCATCATTTTCAATCCTCTCATGACATTCTTCATCATTTTCAATCCCCTTATGATAGTCTTCATCATTTTCAATCCCCTCATGATAGTCTTTATCATTTTCAATCCCCTCATGATAGTGTACATCATTTTCAATCCCCTCATGATAGTCTTCATCATTTTCAATCCCCTCATGATAGTCTTCATCATTTTCAATCCTCTCATGATAGTCTTCATCATTTTAAATCCTCTCATGATAGTCTTCATCATTTTCAATCCTCTCATGATAGTCTTTATCATAGCTCTATCTAGGATATTGAGCACATTTCTCTCGGACAACACTGAGTACTTTGAAAATCAAGGAGGCCTCATGAGTACTACTGAAATCACTTAGGTATCCTCTCTCCTTCTGATCTGCGAAATAGTCCAAAGGGGAACAAAGATGGCGTTAAAATATTTTCCAAACCTATCACTACAGTAGCTCTATCTAGGACATTGAGCACTTTTCTCCCGGCCAACGCCGAGTACTTTGATAATCAAGGATGCCTCCTGAGGACTACTGAAATCACTTAGGTATCCTCTCTCCTTCTGATCTGCGAAATAGTCCAAAGGGGAACGAAGATGGCGTTGAAATATTTTCCAAACCTATCACTACTATAGCTCTATCTAGTACATTGAGCACTTTTCTCCCGGACAACGCCGAGTACTTTAATAATAAAGGAGGCCTCCTGAGGACTACTGAAATCACTTAGGTGTCCTCTCTCCTACTGATCTGCGAAATAGTCCAAAGGGGAACGAATATGGCGTTAAAATATTATCCAAACTATCACTACAGTAGCTCTATATAGGACAGTCATCACTTTTTTTACCGGACAGCGCCGAGTACTTTGAAAATCAAAGAGGCCTCCTGGGGACAACTAAAATCAGTTAGGTATCCTCCCTCCTTTTCATCTGCAAAATTGTCCAAAGGGGAAAGAAGATGGCGTTAAAATATTTTCTAAACCTATCACTACAGTAGCTCTATCTAGGATATTGAGCACTTTTCTCCCGGACAACGCCGAGTACTTTTAAAATCGAGGAGGCTTCATGAGCACTCCTACAATCCCTTAGGTATCCTCTCTCCTTCGGATCTGCGAAATAGTCCAAAGGGGAACGAAGATGGCGTTAAAATATTTTCCAAACCTATCACTACAGTAGCTCTATCTAGGATATTGAGCACTTTTCTCCCGGACAACGCCGAGTATTTAAAAATCAAAGAGGCCTCCTGGGGACTACTGAAATAATTCTTATCCATTCCCCCATCCTTTTCAGCGTAGATGCTGTTAAAATATTATCCAAACCTATCACTACAGTAGCTCTATCTAGGACATTGAGCACTTTTCTCCCGGACAACGCCGAGTACTTTGATAATCAAGGAGGCCTCCTGGGGACTACTGAAATCACTTTGGTATCCTCTCTACTTCTTATCTGCGAAATAGTTCAAAGGGGAACGAAGATGGCGTTAAAATATTTTCCAAACCTATCACTACAGTAGCTCTATCTAGGATATTGAGCACTTTTCTCCCGGACAACGCCGAGTATTTCAAAATCAAAGAGGCCTCATGGGGACTACTGAAATAATTCTTATCCATTCCCCCATCCTTTTCAGCGTAGATGCTGTTAAAATATTATCCAAACCTATCACTACAGTAGCTCTATCTAGGACATTGAGCACTTTTTTCCCGGACAACGCCGAGTACTTTGAAAATCAAAGAGGCCTCCTGGGGACAACTGAAATCAGTTAGGTATCCTCCCTCCTTTTCATCTGCAAAATTGTCCAAAGGGGAAAGAAGATGGCGTTAAAATATTTTCTAAACCTATCACTACAGTAGCTCTATCTAGGACATTGAGCACTTTTCTCCCGGACAACTCCGAGTACTTTTAAAATCGAGGAGGCTTCATGAGCACTCCTGAAATCCCTTAGGTATCCTCTCTCCTTCGGATCTGCGAAATAGTCCAAAGGGGAACGAAGATGGCGTTAAAATATTTTCCAAACCTATCACTACAGTAGCTCTATCTAGGATATTGAGCACTTTTCTCCCGGACAACGCCGAGTATTTCAAAATCAAAGAGGCCTCCTGGGGACTATTGAAATAATTCTTATCCATTTCCCCATCCTTTTCAGCGTAGATGCTGTTAAAATATTATCCAAACCTATCACTACAGTAGCTCTATCTAGGACATTGAGCACTTTTTTCCCGGACAACGCCGAGTACTTTGAAAATCAAAGAGGCCTCCTGGGGACAACTGCAATCAGTTAGGTATCCTCCCTCCTTTTCATCTGCAAAATTGTCCAAAGGGGAACGAAGATGGCGTTAAAATATTTTCTAAACTTATCACTACAGTAGCTCTATCTAGGATATTGAGCACTTTTCTCCCGGACAACGCCAAGTACTTTGAAAATCGAGGAGGCTTCATGAGCACTCCTGAAATCCCTTAGGTATCCTCTCTCCTTCTGATCTGCGAAATAGTCCAAAGGGGAACGAAGATGGCGTTAAAATATTTTCCAAACCTATCACTACAGTAGCTCTATCTAGGATATTGAGCACTTTTCTCCCGGACAACGCCGAGTACTTTTAAAATCGAGGAGGCTTCATGAGCACTCCTGAAATCCCTTAGGTATCCTCTCTCCTTCTGATCTGCGAAATAGTCCAAAGGGGAACGAAGATGGCGTTTAAATATTTTCCAAACCTATCACTACAGTAGCTCTATCTAGGACATTGAGCACTTTTCTCCCGGACAACGCCGAGTACTTTGATAATAAAGGAGGACTCCTGGGGACTACTGAAATCACTTAGGTATCCTCTCTCCTTCTGATCTGCGAAATAGTCCAAAGGGGAACGGAGATGGCGTTAAAATATTTTCCAAACCTATCACTACAGTAGCTCTATCTAGGATATTGAGCACTTTTCTCCCGGACAACGCCGAGTATTTCAAAATCAAAGAGGCCTCCTGGGGACTACTGAAATAATTCTTATCCATTCCCCCATCCTTTTCAGCGTAGATGCTGTTAAAATATTATCCAAACCTATCACTACAGTAGCTCTATCTAGGACATTGAGCACTTTTCTCCCGGACAACGCCGAGTACTTTGATAATCAAGGAGGCCTCCTGGGGACTACTGAAATCACTTTGGTATCCTCTCTACTTCTTATCTGCGAAATAGTCCAAAGAAGAACGAAGATGGCGTTAAAATATTTTCCAAACCTATCACTACAGTAGCTCTATCTAGGATATTGAGCACTTTTCTCCCGGACAACGCCGAGTACTTTGAAAATCGAGGAGGCTTCATGAGCACTCCTGAAATCCCTTAGGTATCCTCTCTCCTTCGGATCTGCGAAATAGTCCAAAGGGGAATGAAGATGGCGTTAAAATATTTTCCAAACCTATCACTACAGTTGCTCTATCTAGGATATTGAGCACTTTTCTCCCGGACAACGCCGAGTATTTCAAAATCAAAGAGGCCTCATGGGGACTACTGAAATAATTCTTATCCATTCCCCCATCCTTTTCAGCGTAGATGCTGTTAAAATATTATCCAAACCTATCACTACAGTAGCTCTATCTAGGACATTGAGCACTTTTTTCCCGGACAACGCCGAGTACTTTGAAAATCAAAGAGGCCTCCTGGGGACAACTGAAATCAGTTAGGTATCCTCCCTCCTTTTCATCTGCAAAATTGTCCAAAGGGGAAAGAAGATGGCGTTAAAATATTTTCTAAACCTATCACTACAGTAGCTCTATCTAGGACATTGAGCACTTTTCTCCCGGACAACGCCGAGTACTTTTAAAATCGAGGAGGCTTCATGAGCACTCCCGAAATCCCTTAGGTATCCTCTCTCCTTCGGATCTGCGAAATAGTCCAAAGGGGAACGAAGATGGCGTTAAAATATTTACCAAACCTATCACTACAGTAGCTCTATCTAGGATATTGAGCACTTTTCTCCCGGACAACGCCGAGTATTTCAAAATCAAAGAGGCCTCCTGGGGACTACTGAAATAACTCTTATCCATTCCCCCATCCTTTTCAGCGTAGATGCTGTTAAAATATTATCCAAACCTATCACTACAGTACCTCTATCTAGGACGTTGAGCAAAAAAGGAGGAGATAATGCATGGGAATAGTGCATCATGACAACGGAACCGATACAACCCTACCTCACACTTCTCAAAAAAGGAGGAGATAATGCATGGGATGAGTGCATCATGACAACGGACCTCAACACTTCTCAAAAAGGTTAGCACTCTGGCCATTCAAAATTGCCTGGGCCGCCCCGTCGGGATTCCCCCGGTAGAGGCGCCTCAGTAAGCAATAAACTTACTCCTCCCCAAAGAGGGGAGGCAAAGCCTGGGAGTGTAGACCTCTTAGAACTGCACAGGACAGACCCATAGACCGGCGGAATGAAGCCCCGAAGGCCAAGACGATACCAGTCTATGGAGTGCAGTATCAATCGGAACAGATACTACACCTTGATCTTAGCCAAAAGAAGTGAATTAATGTAATTTTCGGTTAAAAAAAATGGCGTCTAAAAGCTATGTTGAATTAGAGAAAAACGGCCTGGGGAAGTCTAAAATTATTTGTTGATATTCAAAATTCATGTAATAAGTTGTTAAATAGTATTATACAATGTTTGTTGAAAGAAAATCATAGTTATTATTACTTGTTAATTTATTAATGTAATTTAAACAGTGTATAGTGGATAGACCGCTGTACTGTGGTAGATTCGTTATAAATACTGATAGAAATTTGGTCTTTTGGCTAAGATCAAAGTGTAGTATCTGTTCCCCATAAACTGGTATTGTCTTGGCCTCCGGGGCTTGATTTACGCCGGTCTATGGGATTGTCCTGTGCAGTTCTAGGAGGTCCACCCTCCCAGGCTTCGCCTCCCCTCTTTGGGGAGGAGTAAGTTTATTGCTTACTGTCTGAGGCGCCCCTACCGGGGAATGCCGACGGGGCTGCCCAGGCAATTTTTAAATGGCCAGAGTGCTCACCTCTCGAGCGCTGGCTTTTAACCCCACTTTCTCGACCCAATCTGTGGTCACATCTTACTTGTGGGAGTAGGATAAAACTGGCCTTGTGCCTAACTCCTGGGGAGGAGTAAATACCTTTAATTTCTGATGCTTTCCCGGCCTTTTGGCTAAGATCAGAGTGTAGTATCTGTTCTCAGATAAAACATTCTAAGGCATCCCGCTTACCTAGCCTTGCGGCTAGGTTCAAAGCGTTTTTCTTTGACCAAGCCCCCTTTTGGGGCTTTTGTCACCTTTTTGTCCCCTCTTGGGACTTTTTCTTTTCTTCTTTTCCCTGACTGTTGGGCTGACTTAAGCAGCTGGCAGGTTTCGGGGAGACTGACGAACCCGTAAAACGGTGAAGGTCTCTTCGTCTCCGAATCGGCGGGTCTAGTCCGACAGTCAGGTTCGTTCGCCCCTCTTGGGCCATTAATTATTTTTACTTTGTTTCTTTTTCAGCGTCCTCTTGAGTGGCACACTTAAGCAGCTGGCAGGTTCGGGGAGACTTACGTACCGGTTTCGGTGACGGTCTCCTCGATTCCGAATCGGCGGGTGTTGCCCCTCATTAGGACCAGTTTTTCGATGGAAGCCAGCCAGGCTTCAAAAGCTCGAGTTGCCACGGAGGTGAGCAACGACCAGGGTGTGACCGCCGAGGGCACCCTTTTAGACCTGGTCAGTCGTACTCCTGAGTGCGATCTGATGATGGTGCCCGTGAAGGGGGGTTGCACACCCGAGTGCACCCCAGTTGAGATGGAGGGGGGTTGCACACCCGAGTGTACCCCAGTCGTGTTGGAGGGGGGCTGCACACCCGAGTGCGCCCCAGTCGTAATGGAGGGGGGCTGCACACCCGAGTGCGCCCCGGTCGTAATGGAGGGGGGTTGCACACCCGAGTGCACCCCGGTCGTAATGGAGGGGGACTGCACACCCGAGTGCGCCCCGGTCGTGATGGAGGGAGGCTGCACACCCGAGTGCGCCCCAGGAGGTGTTGCCACGCAGGGCACCTCATTGCCTGTGTCGGGGAGTGTCGCACCGAGCGGCACTCCAGTAGCGTCGGTTATGGGGGGTGTCGCACCGAGCGGCACTCCAGCTCAGGTTCAGGGGGGTTGCACACCCGAGTGCGCCCCAGTCGTGATGGGGGAGGTCGCACCGAGCGGCACTCCAATGCAGGTTTCGTTAGAGGGAGACACGTCCCAGTACGTCCCAGGTCCGTGTACCGCATCAGGGGTTGTCGGGTCCGATGACGACCCAGGGCTAAGGTTCGGAGATTTTCCCTCCAATATACAAATACCCATGCTTTCGCAAGCCGAATTTAGGGCGTACTACGATGTTCCCTTTTTCCCGGAAAAAAAGACCTCCAAATTGCATAAAAGTCAATCTCTCGACTTAATTGTAGCCCAGAGGAATTATTCACCAAAATTATTTCTTGGGTGCTCCTCGGGGGATTCGTCATCCGACGGCTCAGAAACCGACGATCAGCAACTAACCAGACAAAAGAAGACAAAAACGCCAACAGAGGTTTGGCCAGTTCTAAGGGGTACGTCCAAATCTCACACCCCACCAAGACAGAAACTCACAGCAAAAAAATCATTACCTGGAAACGCAGCAGGATGGGGACCCCAGACCCAGAAGTCTCCAGACGAGTATCGTGAGCTCTTCAGGGGAAAATATGAGAAACTCACAGACGGGAGTACACTAAAACTCGTCCCCGGTACCCTGGAGAATCTTAGGAAAAGAATTGTCTCACTGGTAACCACAGACAAAAACGGGCTAACTGGGCTCCTCAAAGAAAAAATCTTTGAAATGTTGGGGGAGCTGAAGATCCCGACAACTTACGTTTTGCGCCAATCTTACGCAATGTGGGATATCCTGCTTCCTACCCAACAAGACGCCGAGAAGATAGCAAGGGAAGATATCCTATGGAGGGGGCTGAAGATCAAGCCTGAGTACCTTAGTAAAAGACGGACGACCGTCAAGATTATCGGCGTCCCATGCTGCGTCAGCGCCGACCACTTAGGAGCAATTATGTCGCAGTATGGTGACGTCGAGGCGGTTTTTCCGGTCCGTGGTCCCCGTAACATACTAACCGGGGAGTATGTACTTAAAGTTAGAGTGGATTACACTAACTTTCACAAAATTCCAGCACAGCTAAAGTGCGAAAAATGGACAATGTCAATTATTGTGGAAGGGAGGAGGCCACATTGTTGGCACTGCCAGACGCCGGGGCATATGGCAAAAGAGTGCCCGAAGAGAAAGCCCGTAAAGTCCCCGACGCCGGTGCCGGCAAAAACATCAAAACCGGCGGTGGTGCCAGAAAAAATGTCAACCAAACCAGCTGCAAAAATCCCAACTAAAGCAGTGACTCCAGCAGTGATTCCAGCAGTGACTCCAGCAGTGACTCCTCCAGTGGCTCCAGCAGTGACTCCAGCAGTGACTCCAGCAGTGACTCCTACAGTAACAGAAGCAGTAACAGAAGCAGAAACTCCAGCAGTAACGGAAGGAGTAGATCCCTCAGAGGAGAAAACAGAAGAGGAAAAAGGTTGGAGCAAGGTGGTCTCCAAGAAAGGAAAAAAGCAGGAGGCCCCAGTAAAAACACCGGCTCAAAAAAGGAAGTGCCCGGCTCAATCTTCAGAATCTGAAGAGGGAGGTGGAACCGATGAGGAGAAAATGGCTGTGGAGGGTGAAGAGGAGCCAAAGTCTATCAAAGAGACACAGACACATAAGAAGAAAAAAGAAAACGGTGAGGTGGAAGGAAAAAGGAAGGAAAAAGATCACTCTCAACCCGAAACGCCCCAAACCCCAATACCCCCAGTTGAGAAGAATAACTCTCAACCCGAAACGCCCCAAACCCCAATACCCCCAGTTGAGAAGAATAACTCTCCCCCTCTTAACACCCCCGAGGAGAATTCGGCTTCTGCTGACAAGAAGCTCGAACCCAAAGAACCAGACAAATCTGGCCATAAAGAAAACAAAAATGCACCGGTGAGACAGGAAAGATCAAAAAAGTTCCCGTTCTTACCGGGACTTAGAATCTGTGAGGCGGATGCCTCGCTGGTCCAATCCGACCTGAATATTAGACAGTGAAAGTATCTCAAACAATTAGAGGCTTTCACGCATGTGAACGGGAAGAAAGTACAAGATCCCCGTAACTTCGAGAAAGCCCCGCTGATAACCACCTTCGTCCGACAAGACAAGGGTAGCAGGGCAAGAGCCCTCTGGAAAATGTTGGAAGCAGCAAAGGACGCCATACCGGGTGTAAAATTAATAGAGGAGGAGCACCCATCATCAAGTAAATTAGCGTCAAAATGTCAGGGGAGGGTCCCCATTTATGTTCATCCCTCATTTTTTCGGGCTTTAAAGCTAACCTTTCCCCTGGACGTGGGAGGTCTGGCTCGAGACGGACGGATTTCGTCCGAACTGCTGACCGGCAGTCTTGGTCAGGCCTTCGGCGTCCTCACTCCCGAGGACTTTAGGCCCGTTTGCGACATCTAAATCAAGGATAATGGCTTTAAACTTGGCTACATTGAACGTGAGGGGCATGAGATCCCGAAGCAAGGCTGTTCGCGTGCTGAGGGATCTCGTGGACCTTAAGGTAGATATTGCTGCGATCGAGGAGACCCACTTCTGTTCGTACGGGGATTGTGATGTGCTGACTGATGACTTTGAGTTGTTTTCAGCATATGGCAATGCTCGTAGTTGTGGTGTCTCTTTGCTAGTGAGACGCACTCTGTCCGCGACAGTGCGCGTTGTTCATACGGATGCGGAAGGACGGTTGGTCGTAGTCGATGTTGCCGTTGATAGCAGCAAGTTTCGGATCGTTGCGGTTTATGCGCCTAACGCTGTTGGTGAGAGGGTTTCCTTTTTTCGACGGTTGGAGACGTTTCTCGGGGGTCCGGAGCGTGTAGTATTAATGGGGGATTGGAATGCCATCCTTGACCCCAAGATAGATAAGGTCGGGGGTAATAGAGGGTCGGATAGGTGTGATAGTAGTCTGTCTGACCTGATCGCCTCATGCGATCTTGTCGACAGATTTCGCGTTGATCACCCAGGGCGGGAGATGTGGACGTGGCATACTAGCGCGGCCTTCTGTTCGAGTACTTACTTGGACAGAATGTTAGTTAGAAGAGGCGACATAGATTTCTTATCTTGTCCCACGTTCACTTGGTTAGGTCACTCGGACCATAAATTGGTTATGGCCCGTTTGAGTTTAAGCGATAGGCCTAGGTTAGCTGGGTACTGGAAGTTGAATACCTCCTTACTGGAGATACCCGACTTCCGGGACAAGCTAACGCTACTACTTCAGCGGGCTTTAGTGGGGGCGGTTATCGGGAGTAGTTGGTGGGTGAAAACTAAGGTTTATGTTAGACGCTTTTGTGTCCGCTATAGCCAGCGCCTCGCTCAAGATAGGGCTAGGACACAGAAGCGTGTAGATGATAAGATGACCCGGGCGGTGGCTGGGGGGGATCCCCTAGAGATAGCCTTAATTAAGGGGGACCTCAATCGCTTGGCTAGCGAGCGATATGAAGGTCAAGTAGTTCGAGCTAGGTTAAAGAAAGTCTCTAACGAAGCTGTGAACGTTGACGCTGTTGAGCGTAAGGCTGCTTTACGTCGTGGCTCGGATGGGTACATTCGGAAGGTTAATAACCTGGAAGGACATACCCTGGTATCTACTCGTGAGATTTGCGAGGGGTTCCGCGAGCATTTGGAGGATCGCTTCACCCAACTACCCAGACTCCGCGGCCAGGAGTTTGACAGCTATTTGGCTGACTCGCCCCGCCTAGAGGCGGCCCGAGCAGCTAGCTGTGATGGGGACGTTACAGAGGGTGAGATCATTACTGCGTTGAAGCAGGTCGGCTACAACAAATCTCCAGGACTCGATGGTCTGCCATACGAAGTTTACTTGAGGCTGTCGCCCATGTTTGTTCCTCTTCTGAAGGATGTGTTTAACCACTGGTTTGCTCAGGGCTCGATCCCTGGGCAGGTTACCAAAGGAGTGGTCACATTGTTGAAGAAGGGGGGCCAACCTGGTGAGGGGAATTTAGATGATTACAGGCCCATAACTCTGCTAAACACAGAGTTAAAGATTTTGGCCCGTGTTCTTGCGAATCGTTTGCAGGTTGTTATCGCTGACTTGATCGAACCTGAGCAGAACTATGCTGTGAAGGGGAGGTCAATTCAAAACAATTTGCATCTGGTTCGCACGATCCTAGAGGGTATAGAAGACGACACTGAAGCCGCGCTGATCAATTTAGATCAGTCCAAGGCTTTCGATAGGGTCGACCATGGTTTCTTGGAATCTGTTCTAGAGGCTGCCGGTTTTAATCCGGACTTCTGCAAGTGGATCTCCATTCTGTATCGTCTGCCGACGGTAGCGGTGCAGGTAAACGGTAGGCTTTCGGAGTCGTTCGTGGTTTCTCGTTCGGTACGTCAGGGTTGTCCGCTGTCGCCCCTGCTTTATGTCCTGGCGTTGGAGCCCTTCCTTCGCAAATTAAGGGACGGGGCGGCTACACCAGTCCTACGCGGAATCGCTATCCCTCCTCACTATGCGCGAGCCAGGGTTTCCGCGTATGCCGATGATGTCACCGTTTTTGTGTCCAGCCGTGAAGACATAGAAGCGGTGATTAAGGCGCTCGCTCGTTACGAAGATGTTACAGGGGCCATTGTCAACCGCAGCAAGTCCAACGGCCTGCGGTTGGCTGCCTGGAGCGGAGAGACCGCACTTCCAGGTGACTTCAGCTGGACCGATGGCCCGGTTCGGATCCTTGGCGTTTGGTTCGGACCGGGTCTCCAGCTGGAGAAGAATTGGTCGGAAGTACAGGCAAAGGTCGAATCGTCTGTGAGGGCTTGGACTCGAAGGAAACTTTCCTTGAAGGGGAGAGCGGAGGCGTGCGCCACTTACGTCTTTCCTCTCATCCTTTACCGACTGTCTGTACTCCCGCTGCCTGCGGACCGCCTTCTTGCTTTCACGCGCTTGCTCTTTTCACTTCTGTGGAAGGGGCGGAAAGCATACGTCCGCAGACAGGTCTGTACGCAACGTCCGTGTGATGGAGGCTTGGGGATGCCTGACTTGGCAAGTCATAGACATGCTGAGAGACTGGCTTTCCTGAGTCGTACTTTGACGGAAGACGCTCAGTGGGTCCCTGCGGTTGAGGACGCCTTTCCCAACCTCATACCCGACCACTCGGTCGAAGGTCGACGTAGGCCAAGAGGAGAGTCGCTGTTCGTCACCGAATGCCGAGCTGCGCTTAAGGCGTTGCCGGGGTCCAGTGACCTTGCCCGGTCTAGGAAGAGACTGTATCGGGATCTAGTGGAGGGGTCCGCTTCGGATCCGCTTGGGAGGCGGCTTGGATTGTCGACGGAGGAGGCTCGCTCCCAGTGGAGTTGGGCGCCAGGCCAGAGTTATCTCAACAATTCTGAGTACTCTCTGACCTGGCGACTTGTTCGGAACGCACTGCCCCTCTATGGCAGATTACGCAGGGATGGCATAAGGGACGTCCCCTTGTGCCCGCGCTGTGAGGACAATGAGGAAGAAACGGCCGAGCACGCCTTCTTCACTTGCAGAAAATTACGTCTTCTCTGGGAGTATGTCAGAGAGGTAACGGCTCGCATCGATGCCGAGCAGCCGATGGTCCTGGATGTAGCATTCGTCATCAACAACGTAGCGCCGCCGTGGTCTAGAGAGAAGCGAATGGTGTTTCTTGTGATCCTGGCCGTAGCTAGGTTAGTGACGTGGGTTACACGTCTAGATGAGGTTCATGGGGTTGGGTCTGTTTCGGATCGTGATCTGGTTGTTTACTTTAAGCATCAGCTTAAAGTGAAAATCAGATGCGATTGGAAACGACTACATCGCATGGAGTTCAATAGAAGATGGGTGCGCAACACTAGTTTGTGCATCCGACGAGGAGCCAAGTTTGAATACGTTTTTCCTCCTTAGCATGGAGCAGGCGGTACTGGGTCCTACGGAACCCAGCCCAATGTAAAATTCAAAGTGTTAGCCTAGTTGAATCTTAGCTAGTAGGAATAAGTGATGTCCTGCCCTGATTTTGTTTTTGCCGGCACTAGAGAGCTTCCAAAGATGCCCACTCCACATATTTATTTTGTCCCCGGCTGATGAAACCCTTGGCAATATTATCTTGGAAGACGCCATCCATTCCCGTACCCAGATCCCGATTATTTATTTTCAGAACACCCCACTTAATTCCCACTCCCATTTAGGGGTCGACCTGCTTGTTTTCGGCCTCGAGCCGGAAAACAGCGGGCGGTCCAGACTTAGCAAGAGGGTAGGGAGGGTCCTACTAACCACCCCTTATCATTTTATTTGGTTCTTTATTTTTCTTTCTTTTCGGGTGTTTTTAATGTGTCATCCCACTTCCACGTTATTTCATGTTATTCATGTTTCATTTTGGGGATATTTTAAGTAGGGTTAAGCCATAGAGTGACTGTGAATTTTTTAGTGCAAATGTCTAGCTTAGGGTAGATTAGGTTTTTTCATTGTGCTTTTTTGTTTTTTGTGAAAAATAAAAAATGTCATTGTCTTTGTTTTTGCTAATGTGAAATAAAAAATGTTTTAAAATGTGTTATAAAAGTCACAATGACCCCCGACCCCCCTTTCCCCCTTACACAGCGGGCTTTTATGCCTAAGGGTTAATACATCTGGCAGATGTAATTTTAACTCTAGGAGTTAATGTTTTGCGAGATGTATTTCTCTAAATACATTCCCGGCCTTTTGGCTAAGATCAAAGTGTAGTATCTGTTCTCGGCATTTTTGCCTTGAGATAAAGTGTATTATCTAGTCCTATCCAGTAGGTGTCGGTTTTACACTGTCGAATCAAAAATCAGATTATCATTTTTTTTTCTTCAGATCCCTTTTCCTTTTGGGCAGTTCTTCTCCCCTAAAGTACAGGCTGAGGTCGTTATCTCACCGATGGATACTCATACTCCCCCCCCCCTCCCCTGAATTTCACCTGGGGCGTTCACACCTGCGAATGCTGGCACTCCACCTCCCCAAGTATCGCCTGAGGTGCCCCACTGGCGAATACCGATTTCCCCCAGATTTCGCCTGAGGCGCTCATACCGGCGAATGCCGACACTCCCCCTGCCCAGATTTGGCCTGAGGCGCTCATACCGGCGAATGCCGACATTCCCCCTCCCCAGATTTAGCCTGGCACCCCACCGGCAAATACCGATACTCTCCTCTCCCCCAAATTTGGCCTGAGGCGCTCACACCGGCGAATGTCGACACTCCCCCTCACCGAATACCGACACTCTCCCTCCCCCCAAATTTGGCCCGAACGCCGACACTCCCCCATCCCCAGATTTGGCCTGAGGCGCTCATACCGGCGAATGCCGTCATTCCCCCTCCCCAGATTTGGCCTGAGGCGCCCCACCGCCGAATGGCGACACTCCCTCTCCCCAGATTTGGCCTGTGGCGCTCACATCGGTGAATGCCGAAATTCCCCCCCCTATTTGGCCTGAAAGGAGGAGGTAATGCCTGGAAGTATTATATCAGGATAACAGAACGACCATAGTGAGGAAGGGAGGGGGGAAGGAATATTAGCGTCTATTAATAATTAAGAAAGAAAGGTAGAAAGTGTGGGAGTAAGAGGGGAAGAAGAAAGAAAAAAATGGTTGTAGTGTGAGTGAATTTCTACCCGCCACTCCCTTACTCTGACGTCATATCTAGTTTATCGTGACTTTGCATTATTTTTCTTCTCAAATTAGTATAAATAACGTTGAAAAATGGAGTTAAAAGCCACCCCCCATTGGAGAAAAGTGCTCAGTCGACCCCGGAAGAGTCAATTTTTTTTTTCCGGTTCCGAGATATTACACGCGTCTGGGCTGGCCGGTGGGAATGATGTCACCCGTGTGACCGTGTGTTGGGTACTTTCGGAGGAGAAGCTTTACATACATACATACATACATACATACATACATACATACATACATACATACAGACAGGTGACGTTTATATAATAGACTAGCAGGGCTACCCGGCGTTGCTCAGGTTATAGAATAGAAGAAAAATCGCGTGTGTAACATCTTTATATTCAAACTTCTATTTCTCTCCCTTTCTCTATAGCCGTCTCTTTATCTTTCTACTTTTCTCTTCTCTGGTCGCCCAATTTCACAGCTACTTTCTCATTTTGCCTTTTGCGAAAGCTGTTTCTTCTCCACCATTCCTCTTACGTTGGCCAGGGCAAAAGTATGACATATTTCTATAAAAAGTACCACCTCTGTCTGTGCCTTCTATATAGGTACATAATATATAAGTACCTATCGCCACTCTGGTGTGAATGCTAAATCCGTATCTATTGTCGCCCAGGTGCGCATGGTATGTACTTACTTATCACCATCCCTGTTCACATGCTATATACGTACCTATTACAGCCCCGGTGCGCATACTATATACGTACCTATTGGCGTTGCACGGGGATCACTTCTCCAGTCGCCCTCCTTCCACAGTTGCCAGGAGTAAAAGATGTCACGTACATGGTTGCCAATTCACCCTGGTTACACTATCTCCGGCCTCCCCAAAACTCTGCACTACCTCTCCATTCCCTGGAGTAAAAATGTAACATTTCTATTAAAAGTACCATATTTGTCTTCATTATTAATGTTAATAAGGGTGTTTGTTTATTTACTTCTTCATGTCCGTGTATGTTAGATAAAATAACCTAGGTTGATCAGGCCCCTCTGACAGCAGTCTTTGTTAATGATAATAATGGTGTCTATTTACTTCTTTCATGTTTGTGTATGTTAGATTAAATAACCTAGGTTGATCACCGATTAAATATTTTATATGAATATAATAAATGGTATCAATGGGGAAGAATAATTTTTTCTTTTAAATTCACCGATCGAGACATTATTTTATATGAATATAAATAATAGTGCTAACAATGGGGACCCTTCCTATACCATTCTACTCAGACTCCGTAATATACCATTCGGGTTGAACTCCAGGCCTTGACTCTTTCCTGAACATCAGGCTCTGACTCCTACCCGAACAATTAGGACCTGACTACTTCCTGAAGAGCTGGCTCCGACTTCTTAAACATCAGGGTGACTCTTTCATATACTGCAAGCTCTGAATCTTTTCCCGAACCTCCAGCTTTGACTGTTTCACTGTTTCACTGCTCCCCGAACATCAGTTTTTTTTTTTTAATCCTGTGCTATGGTGTGTATAATAAACACATCTGCTCTATCTAGGATATTGAACTCTATTTAATTAAACACTCGTTCTATGTAGGATAATGAGCACTTTTAAAATAAGGAGGCCAAGAGAGCACTATCACAATCAAGCGCCTAGAACTTGTTAAATTTCAATGTAAAAAAATGCTGACTGATTTGCTATTCTCTTTTACTGGATAACATTAAAAGCAGTGTTTAATTATAACATTAAAGGGAAAATGCCAATGTTACCTTACTGTAAAGAATTTACTATTTTATGTTAACCTTCCACTAACCTTACTCAGCAACAAATGTCTTAGCTGGGGAAACATAGAAATATTAATTTTTTTTCATATGTTAGAACAATGATGACCGACGACACTCTTTCCCACACTTCTGATGGTCTTGTGTCTAATTTGTGTTATGAGTAAATGTGGTATTGTGGTGACTAACATTCTAGTTATAGTAGGATATACATTTTTATTACTTTAGAACACTTTTGAAAGCCTTGTTTTGAATGTAATTTTTTCATATTTTCTGCAAGTAAATAATTCAAAGTTTAGTATTTGTTCAGATGGATGGTTAACGTCCGTAAAAACTAAAAAGAATGAAAGTTTACAACTTGTTCAATAAAGCAAAAAGCAAATATAAGGTTATGAGTAAATGTGGTATTGTGGTGACTGATCATTCTAGTTAAAAGTAGAATAGACCGAATTTACAGAAAGCTGCTGTATTTAGGGTAAAGAACACCGACAGATTAAGCAGGTACACCTTACCAAGTGTTACACTGTTCTATCTAACATATTGAACAGTTACTGATTTAGTATATATCCATTAGTAAATTACACACATGCTATCTCTATGATATTGTGCACTGTTAGATTCACCATAAGACATACTAAGAGTCACACTATATTATAACACATACTTGCTCTATCTAGAGTATTAAGTACATCCGAATGCAGCATTTACTATGTTTTGAGTGTCCTACTGCATTATTGCACACATCTGTTGCATCTAGGGAACTGATCAGTGTTTTCTACAAAATATAACATTTAGAAAGTGTCCTAGTGCAGTAATAATGTATTGCTCCTGAGTTTGTTTCAGATTATAAACCTAGGCATGAACAACAAAACAATAGTCAAAAAATGTGCTTAACATATTTATGAAAAATGATTAGTTTATTGCTCAATATATTGAAACACATTTATTTTAAGTTTGTTCACCACTTTCAAGCAAGAATATAATGAAAAAAAACAAAAACAATTTTATATTTAAATGGGTGATTTTTATTTTAATGTGTCTTTTGAGAATGTGTAATTGTGTCAAAAGATAAAAACACAAATTTAAAAAAGGAACTGCAGCACTTAATGATATCAATCACAGAAACACATTGTTCAACCGTGATGTTTTAGTAATAAAACGTTTTTTTAACTGTCCTCATTTTGATTATTTGTAATAAGATTTTTGCTATAGTCTTCATTTTATATAAAAAAATATAAAAATAAATTTCAAGCTACATTGTCATCATCGAAATCTCCAGGTTGATTGTGTGGTTAATGAAACTAAGTAGGCAAATTCACTTAAATGAAAGATGTAATTGGGAAAAACAACCAAATTGTCTGAAATGGAAGATGAAATTAGAAAATATATTATTCAATTGAATGAGTACAGTAATCAAAATGATGTGGCTAAAAATGTACATCATTAATAATCACTTTTTAAAACTCAAAATATGAAAGTACTGAAATGTTTGTGTTAAGTTCTTATTAGTGACTTGCTATCATCAAGAATCCACCCCAAAGAATGTTCTTTCTTTTATGATTTTGAGGAATAGATAATTAAAAACATGAGAGCTATGACGTAGTTATTATTGCAAGAACAGAGTCCTTCGTTTGTGATGATCAGTGATCTTTTTTTTTTTTTTACTAATCATACATCAAACTAAAGTCATGTATTAAAAAGAAATTGTTCATAAAGATTACACACACAAAAAAAAATAACTGAATCAGTGAGTCCTGTGTTTATAAGAATAAATGGTGTCTATTAATCCATGCATAAGGTAATGAGTAGTCTGAATTTCTCTTAATTCAAATTGTGGTATAGCCGGACTCTGATAATCAAATCTGAAGGAAAGAAAGCATCAAATATATAGAACATAAAGGAATCTATTTAAAAGGTGTTCTGAATTGTGAATAGAAAAGGATAAAATGCAGTTTGTTTAAAAATAGATAGTTTTGTAGTAAAAGATATAAAATTACAAAGAACAAATGCTGTACTCTATTGAAAAAGGCTGCTTCAATTGAGATTTTCTGGTACTGGGGGGTCTCAGGCTGTTAAGCAATTCCAAACTGAAACAGAACTAAGATATTGTTTAGTAGTAAAATAGCTTGGCCTTTTGGCTAAGATCAAAGTGTGGTATCTGTTCTGATGGGTGCTGCACTTCATGGATCGGTGTTGTCTTGGCCTTCGGGGCTTGGTTTCCGCCGGTCTGTGGGTCTGATCTGTCCTGTGCAGTTCTAGGAGGTCCACCCTCCCAGGCTTTACCTCCCCTCTTTGGGGAGGAGTAAGTTAATTGCTTGCTGCCTGAAGCGCCCCTGCCGGGGAATGTCGACAGGGTTGCCAGGCAATTTTTAATGGCTAGAGTGCTCACCTTCTCGAGCGCTGGCTTTTCAAATCCCACTTTCAGTCCTTGTGTCACATATTCCTATTGTGGGTTGGGGTTAAATAACGCCTTTTGGCTAAGATCAAAGTGTAGTATCTGTTCCGATTGATACTGCACCCCATAAACTGGTATCGTCTTGGCCTTCGGGGCTTGATTTACGCCGGTCTATGGGTCTGTCCTGTGCAGTTCTAGGAGGTCCACCTTCCCAGGCTTTGCCTCCCCTCTTTGGGGAGGAGTAAGTTTATTGCTTACTGCCTGAGGCGCCCCTACCGGGGAATGCCGACGGGGCTGCCCAGGCAATTTTTAAACCCCACTTTCCCAACCCGACTTGTGGGAGTAAGATAAAAACTGGCCTTGTGCCTAACTCCTGGAGAGGAGTAAATCAATACTCTAGTGTAAATTTGTGTTGACGTTTTCCTTTGTGTAACTTTCTAATAGGAGATGTATTTACTATTGCCTGTTGGGTGAGGTGCTTTACTATATTCACGAGGGAGTCTCAATGGGACTATACAGTCATTTCACTTCTCACCAAAGTGCCATTGTTTTCACTAAGTTTCAGTGCTAATAGTTTTCAAACATTTACTTAGAAAGTGAAAATAATTATAAAAAAAAGAATGTGCACCAAAAAAGTAAACAAAAATTTTTTCTCTGATAATAACTGTTTTCCCCTATCTGTCCGACTGTCTCCCTTGCTTCATCTGTGTGCATGGTTTGGTTTATATCATGTAGCAGTATTTATATGGTGTTGCATAGTTAATAGAATAATACACATGCTGTTTATTGAATGTAACATCGACAGACTAATAGATTAAATAGCAAGCAAATAAAAATACTTGTTTGAAACAAAATAGTTGAAGAATACATTACCAGAGCCTTGTTAGCCAGGGTTATACAGAGTGAAACGGGCTATAATAACTGGTGTAAAGTTACATCCATAACCTCCTAAGCATTTACACTGTTTTACCCTGTTACCACCTCCCAGAACGGGGACCAGAGGTTGGATTTTGGGAGGCATGTTTGGATGTTAAACAACCAAAACCATGTTCTTTTAGTCAATTCTCAACTGTCATTCATTTTTAAGTTATTCTCAACTCTGGAGAGGTGTCATTCATTTTTAAGTCATTCTCAACTCTGGTGGATGTGTCATTCATTTTCTAATTATTCTCAACTCAGGGGGGGGCATCATTCATTATTTAATTATTCTAAACTCTGGGAGAGTTGTCATTTTAGAATTGGTAATTTGTATAAACAAAATGTAGTTAAAATGAATTTAGAATTCTGAAAACTCTTGAGGAGTTTGAAATTGGTGACTTACTGGAAAAGAACATGATGACAATTAATATTGGAATTTTTATTGTGTTTTACACATTTCAGTTGTCAATTTTGTTTTGTTTATTCGTTGATTTTAGATTCTTACCGATTTAGACTTTAGGTCATTTTGGGAGTTAAAATGAATTTAGAATTCTGAAAACTCTTGAGGAGTTTGAAATTGGTGACTTACTAAAAAAGAACATGGTGGCAATGAATATTTGAATTTTTATTGTGTTCTACACATTTCAGTTGTCAATTTTGTTTTGTTTATCTGTTTGTTTTAGATTCTTACGTACCTATTACAGACTCGGTGCGCATACTATATACGTACCTATTGGCGTTGCACGGGGATCACTTCTCCAGTCGCCCTCCTTCCACAGTTGCCAGGAGTAAAAGATGTCACGTACATGGTTGCCAATTCACCCTGGCTACACTATTTTCAGGCCTCCCCAAAACTCTGCACTACCTCTCCATTCCCTGGAGTAAAAATGTAACATTTCTATTAAAAGTACCATATTTGTCTTCATTAGTATTGTTAATAAGGGTGTTTGTTTATTTACTTCTTCATGTCCGTGTATGTTAGATAAAATAACCTAGGTTGATCAGGCCCCTCTGACAGCAGTCTTTGTTAATGATAATAATGGTGTCTATTTACTTCTTTCATGTTTGTGTATGTTAGATTAAATAACCTAGGTTGATCACCGATTAAATATTTTATATGAATATAATAAATGGTATCAATGGTGAAGAATAATTTTTTCTTTTAAATTCACCGATCGAGACATTATTTTATATGAATATAAATAATAGTGCTAACAATGGGGACCCTTCCTATACCATTCTACTCAGACTCCGTAATATACCATTCGGGTTGAACTCCAGGCCTTGACTCTTTCCTGAACATCAGGCTCTGACTCCTACCCGAACAATTAGGACCTGACTACTTCCTGAAGAGCTGGCTCCGACTCCTTAAACATCAGGGTGACTCTTTCATATACTGCAAGCTCTGAATCTTTTCCCGAACCTCCAGCTTTGACTGTTTCACTGCTCCCCGAACATCAGTTTTTTTTTTTTAATCCTGTGCTATGGTGTGTATAATAAACACATCTGCTCTATCTAGGATATTGAACTCTATTTAATTAAACACTCGTTCTATGTAGGATAATGAGCACTTTTAAAATAAGGAGGCCAAGAGTGCACTATCACAATCAAGCGCCTAGAATTTGTTAAATTTCAATGTAAAAAAATGCTGACTGATTTGCTATTCTCTTTTACTGGATAACATTAAAAGCAGTGTTTAATTATTGATAACATTAAAGGGAAAATGCCAATGTTACCTTACTGTAAAGAATTTACTATTTTATGTTAACCTTCCACTAACCTTGCTCAGCAACAAATGTCTTAGCTGGGTTATTTAACATATATATATTAATTTTTTTTCATATGTTAGAACAATGATGACCGACGACACTCTTTCCCACACTTCTGATGGTCTTGTGTCTAATTTGTGTTATGAGTAAATGTGGTATTGTGGTGACTAACATTCTAGTTATAGTAGGATATACATTTTTATTACTTTAGAACACTTTTGAAAGCCTTGTTTTGAATGTAATTTTTTCATATTTTCTGCAAGTAAATAATTCAAAGTTTAGTATTTGTTCAGATGGATGCTACAACCCTTAATTGGTAACTGAAGTCGGTACCAGTCTAAGTGTTTGGTTAACGTCCATAAAAACTAAAAAGAATGAAAGTTTACAACTTGTTCAATAAAGCAAAAAGCAAATATAAGGTTATGAGTAAATGTGGTATTGTGGTGACTGATCATTCTAGTTAAAAGTAGAATAGACCGAATTTACAGAAAGCTGCTGTATTTAGGGTAAAGAACACCGACAGATTAAGCAGGTACACCTTACCAAGTGTTACACTGTTCTATCTAACATATTGAACAGTTACTGATTTAGTATATATCCATTAGTAAATTACACACATGCTATCTCTATGATATTGTGCACTGTTAGATTCACCATAAGACATACTAAGAGTCACACTATATTATAACACATACTTGCTCTATCTAGAGTATTAAATACATACGAATGCAGCATTTACTATGTTTTGAGTGTCCTACTGCATTATTGCACACATCTGTTGCATCTAGGGAACTGATCAGTGTTTTCTACAAAATATAACATTTAGAAAGTGTCCTAGTGCAGTAATAATTTATTGCTCCTGAGTTTGTTTCAGATTATAAACCTAGGCATGAACAACAAAACAATAGTCAAAAAATGTGCTTAACATATTTATGAAAAATGATTAGTTTATTGCTCAATATATTGAAACACATTTATTTTAAGTTTGTTCACCACTTTCAAGCAAGAATATATTGTAAAAAAACAAAAACAATTTTATATTTAAATGGGTGATTTTTATTTTAATGTGTCTTTTGAGAATGTGTAATTGTGTCAAAAGATAAAAACACAAATTTAAAAAAGGAACTGCAGCACTTAATGATATCAATCACAGAAACACATTGTTCAACCGTGATGTTTTAGTAATAAAACGTTTTTTTAACCGTTTGATTATTTGTAATAAGATTTTTGCTATAGTCTTCATTTTATATAAAAGAATATAAAAATAAATTTCAATCAACCTGGAGATTTCGATGATGACAATGTAGCTTGTGTGGTTAATGAAACTAAGTAGGCAAATTCACTTAAATGAAAGATGTAATTGGGAAAAACAACCAAATTGTCTGAAATGGAAGATGAAATTAGAAAATATACTATTCAATTGAATGAGTACAGTAATCAAAATGATGTGGCTAAAAATGTACATCATTAATAATCACTTTTTAAAACTCAAAATATGAAAGTACTGAAATGTTTGTGTTAAGTTCTTATTAGTGACTTGCTATCATCAAGAATCCACCCCAAAGAATGTTCTTTCTTTTATGATTTTGAGGAATAGATAATTAAAAACATGAGAGCTATGACGTAGTTATTATTGCAAGAACAGAGTCCTTCGTTTGTGATGATCACTGATCTTTTTTTAAAATTTTTTTTTTACTAATCATACATCAAACTAAAGTCATGTATTAAAAAGAAATTGTTCATAACGATTACACACACACAAAAAATAACTGAAGCAGTGAGTCCTGTGTTTATAAGAATAAATGGTGTCTATTAATCCATGCATAAGATAATGGGTAGTCTGAATTTCTCTTAATTCAAATTGTGGTAAAGCCGGACTCTGATAATCAAATCTGAAGGAAAGAAAGCATCAAATATATAGAACATAAAGGAATCTATTTAAAAGGTGTTCTGAATTGTGAATAGAAAAGGATAAAATGCAGTTTGTTTAAAAATAGATAGTTTTGTAGTAAAAGATATATAATTACAAAGAACAAATGCTGTACTCTATTGAAAAAGGCTGCTTCAATTGAGATTTTCTGGTACTGGGGGGTCTCAGGCTGTTAAGCAATTCCAAACTGAAACAGAACTAAGATATTGTTTAGTAGTAAAATAGCTTGGCCATTTTGCTAAGATCAAAGTGTGGTATCTGTTCCGATGGGTGCTGCACTTCATGGATCGGTGTTGTTTTGGCCTTCGGGGCTTGGTTTCCGCCGGTCTGTGGGTCTGATCTGTCCTGTGCAGTTCTAGGAGGTCCACCCTCCGAGGCTTTACCTCCCCTCTTTAGGGAGGAGTAAGTTAATTGCTTGCTGCCTGAGGCGCCCCTGCCGGGGAATGCCGACAGGGTTGCCCAGGCAATTTTTAATGGCCAGAGTGCTCATCTTCTCGAGCGCTGGCTTTTCAAATCCCACTTTCCGACCTTGTGTCACATATTCCTATTGTGGGTGGGGGTTAAATAACGCCTTTTGGCTAAGATCAAAGTGTAGTATCTGTTCCGATGGATACTGCACTTCATAGATCGGTATTGTCTTGGCCTTCGGGGCTTGGTTTCCGCCGGTCTGTGGGTCTGATCTGTCCTGTGCAGTTCTAGGAGGTCCACCCTCCCAGGCTTTACCTCCCCTCTTTGGGAAGGAGTAAGTTAATTGCTTACTGCCTGAGGCGCCCCTACCGGGGAATGCCGACGGGGCTGCCCAGGCAATTTTTAAACCCCACTTTCCCAACCCGACTTGTGGGATTAAGATAAAAACTGGCCTTGTGCCTAACTCCTGGAGAGGAGTAAATCTATACTCTAGTGTAAATTTGTGTTGATGTTTTCCTTTGTGTAACTTTCTAATAGGAGATGTATTTACTATTGCCTGTTGGGTGAGGTGCCTTACTATATTCACGAGGGAGTCTCAATGGGACTATACAGTCATTTCACTTCTCACCAAAGTGCCATTGTTTTCACTAAGTTTCAGTGCTAATAGTTTTCAAACATTTACTTAGAAAGTGAAAATAATTATAAAAAAAAGAATGTGCACCAAAAAAGTAAACAAAAATATTTTCTCTGATAATGACTGTTTTCCCCTATCTGTCCGACTGTCTCCCTTACTTCATCTGTGTGCATGGTTTGGTTTATATCATGTAGCAGTATTTATATGGTGTTGCATAGTTAATAGAATAATACACATGCTGTTTATTGAATGTAACATCGACAGACTAATAGATTAAATAGCAAGCAAATAAAAATACTTGTTTGAAACAAAATAGTTGAAGAATACATTACCAGAGCCTTGTTAGCCAGGGTTATACAGAGTGAAACGGGCTATAAGAACTGGTGTAAAGTTGCATCCATAACCTCCTAAGCATTTACACTGTTTTACCCTGTTACCACTTCCCAGAACAGGGACCAGTGGTTGGATTTTGGGAGGCATATTTGGATGTTAAGCAACCAAAACCATGTTCTTTTAGTCAATTCTCAACTGTCATTCATTTGTAAGTTATTCTCAACTCTGGAGGAGTTGTCATTCATTTTTAAGTCATTCTCAACTCAGGGGGGGGGCATCATTCATTATTTAATTATTCTAAACTCTGGGAGAGTTGTCATTTTAGAATAGGTAATTTGTATAAACAAAATGTAGTTAAAATGAATTTAGAATTCTGAAAACTCTTGAGGAGTTTGAAATTGGTGACTTACTGAAAAAGAACATGGTGGCAATGAATATTGGAATTTTTATTGTGTTCTACACAGTTCAGTTGTCGCTTGAAGAGCTTAGTTTTACTGTCCCAGGTATAATAAAGTGGAACTTCCGAGTAAAAAAGTGTACGTGCAAAAAAATCTGTTTGACACAATTTGAAGAAAGCTGTTAGAGTGGTTGTAGGTGGATTTGCAACTCTATCTGCTGCAGTACTTTCAGTAAAGTATATTCGCTGTCCATTTTCTAGAGTAACTGATAGGTGAATAACTGGGGGATGATGTACATGTATGTGATAGTTAAGTATTCTCCAAATGGCTTCATTGGTCGATATGTAACGTCCTGTTTCGTATCTCTTAACTTCATCATGAGCATTACTTTCAATTGTGAAGATAGCTTGATCACTACCTTTATTTACATATTTACAAATGTATTTTATTGATTTCACGCTGTTGCAGTATTCAACATTGATATGTGCATCAAAAATCTTACAAAGCAGTTTATTATGTGGTACAACCCATCGGTTGTCTACAGGAACCGTTATGTTGCCAGGTAGGGTAACTGTCGTCTCAAAACCTCCAGCTAAAGGAGCTAGTCGTCGATATTGTGGGTAGCCATTTGTATCCGATTGAGTTTCACTCAAGAAGTGTCTGGGATATCTCTTACTGCAGTGTCCATCTTTGAGACAGAGTGAACATCTGTTTATGTTTCCACATGGTCCATGAATCATATGGTGCCTAATGATATCATGTAAAAGCGGATCTGCCACTGGATCCGGAATTTCCGCACTGATAACTGAATCTATGTCAGAGGATCTCAATTTTTGTTGAAGCCAAACCAGACAATGAGCATGTGGCAATCCTCTTTTCTGCCACTCAACAGTGTAAATGTATGCTATGACCACTCCTAAAATGTTTCCTTTCGTTAGGAGTTGGATACCTAGCTTTAGATGGAAAACTCTTGCTATGAAAATCTTGAAAATGTGGCAGGTTAGTCACGTCTGATTTGCAAGAAATTAAACCAATTTTGATCTGAACCATGTATTGTGTTAAAAGTCCAAAGGATATGTTATTGTATGTAATATGTTTCTGATGTGTATCAATTGGGCAAATGAAGGGGGGCATTAATTACTATTTAAAGCACGTAAATTCTATTTCCGTATGGAGCTTGAAAGGCAAACAAATCTGATGTGTTGGTCAGTAAATACTACTGGAAGTTATTGTAGTAAGTGTGAAACAGAAATATTGTTGTAGTCGAGTGGTGAACACTATCGACAATATGTCGCTTGCCACCGCCTCACGGGTAAATCTAAGTCTAAATTAATGTCAATTAGTGTATGTTGAAAAAAGAAGAAAATGTATTTAATATAAGGGCAGCAGTTTGGGGGGGGGGGGTAATTTTAATGTGGCTCTGTAGGCCTCTTTAATTTTCAAAGGCCCCCTTATCACAGACAGAGTAAGTGTTTATTAAAAAATTTCAGCAATTGTTTTATTTTTTTTTGTGAGTTTAATGTTTTTTTTTTTAATTTATTATAATGGAAAATATCCGAATTTGTCAATTGTTTTTTATCGTGTAAAGTTCTAATGCCTTAAAAAGAAGTATATCATATTTAATTATCGACGTTTACGAATTCATATTTGATTATGTCCGATGAGTTTTTATACTTAAAAATATTGTAATATTATTTATAAAAATATTGTAATATTATTTATAATGGGTGGCACGTTATTATGTAGTCGCTGTCTTATATATTTAGGTGGGGTGGGTGGGGGAACATTTATTCCGTTTACACAGATTTTTCATTTACACGACAAAATAATTATGCCAAATTCTTATACTTTATATTATAAAAAAGGAAAAAAATAAAACTTTAAACTCTAAAAAATAAGAAAAGAAACAATACAAAAACTTTAACAAATTCTGATATTTTATTGTAATAAGTAAGGGTAGTTCTGCATTTCAAACGTCACTTGGACTTAATAATTGAAGAGTTCCATTCATTCCACCGAGTCAACCGGAAGTGCCAAACTGAATGTAAAGTCATCGATTTATCTTATTGTATGAATGAAAAGTTTCTGAAAGTAGGCAACAGTAATTTCTGAAGTGAAAATTTATCAATGAAATGAGTAGTTAGTGATTAGTCAATAGTGATCGTTTAAAACGATTTTAAGAAAGTTCAAATTCTGTATAAGTAACAGTTGTTTTAATTTCATGTAAATAAGTAAAACTCTTAATACTTGTAAAGAAAAATACATAAGAATTATAAATAAATATATTTTAATTTGTTGTGGTTTTTTTTTGGGGGGGGGGAATGAACAATTGTCAGTCAAATGTACATGTAAATGTTTTTATTTAAGTGTGAAAATACCGTTTTATTTGGAGTTGGCTTACGAAGAGAAATGTAAATATTTACTTGCCTCCCCACGAAGGGAGATTGCATAATAAAGTCATATCCTGTTTTTTTTTTACGATACGTTTAATAAACAAAAAAATTAAGTTATAGAAATATTTGTAAATAAAATTATCGATCTTAATTGTTGATTATGGATGGTGAGGCCAATGTAAGGTTATTTTTTAAAATGTATATATTTTGTTTATTTATTAAAATATATTGCGTTTCACGTTGAGAAACTAAACAAACATGTTTTTGTGTCAGTATTTACGTGCCTCCCCACGAGGACAGAATGCATAATAAACTCATATATATTTTTTTTGCGATACGTTTAATAAACAAATAATATTAGCAATAAATATATTTTAATTTGTTGTGTTTTTTTTTTGGGGGGGGGATTAACAATTGTCAGTCAAATGTGTACATGTGAATGTTTTTATTTAAGTGTGTAAATACCGTTTTATTTGGAGTTGGCTTACGAAGAGAAATGTAAATATTTACTTGCCTCCCCACGAGGACAGAATGCATAATAAACTCATATATATATATATTTTTTTTTTGCGATACGTTTAATAAACAAATAATATTAGCAATAAATATATTTTAATTTGTTGTGTTTTTTTTTTGGGGGGGGGGATTAACAATTGTCAGTCAAATGTGTACATGTGAATGTTTTTATTTAAGTGTGTAAATACCGTTTTATTTGGAGTTGGCTTACGAAGAGAAATGTAAATATTTACTTGCCTCCCCACGAGGACAGAATGCATAATAAACTCATATATATATATATTTTTTTTTTTGCGATACGTTTAATAAACAAATAATATTAGCAATAAATATATTTTAATTTGTTGTGTTTTTTTTTGGGGGGGGGGGGATTAACAATTGTCAGTCAAATGTGTACATGTGAATGTTTTTATTTAAGTGTGAAAATACCGTTTTATTTGGAGTTGGCTTACGAAGAGAAATGTAAATATTTACTTGCCTCCCCACGAGGACAGAATGCATAATAAACTCATATATATATATATTTTTTTTTTTGCGATACGTTTAATAAACAAATAATATTAGCAATAAATATATTTTAATTTGTTGTGTTTTTTTTTGGGGGGGGGGATTAACAATTGTCAGTCAAATGTGTACATGTGAATGTTTTTATTTAAGTGTGTAAATACCGTTTTATTTGGAGTTGGCTTACGAAGAGAAATGTAAATATTTACTTGCCTCCCCACGAGGACAGAATGCATAATAAACTCATATATATATATATTTTTTTTTTTGCGATACGTTTAATAAACAAATAATATTAGCAATAAATATATTTTAATTTGTTGTGTTTTTTTTTGGGGGGGGGGATTAACAATTGTCAGTAAAATGTGTACATGTGAATGTTTTTATTTAAGTGTGAAAATACCGTTTTATTTGGAGTTGGCTTACGAAGAGAAATGTAAATATTTACTTGCCTCCCCACGAGGACAGAATGCATAATAAACTCATATATATTTTTTTTTACGATACGTTTAATAAACAAATAATATTAGCGAATTTTTTTGTTTAAATAAAAATTAAGTTGTTTATAATTGTTGATTACAGAAACAAATAAAAAAAAGTCGTAAACTTACGTTTTCATACTTGCCGCGTTCAAAATGGTCTTATTGAGGAAGTGACATATATTTCACGCATGCGCAATTCGTTTTTGTACTCTGTCTTGATTTTTTAAAACATCCCCCCCCTCAACGTTTCGAGCCATTTCTATACGAAAATATGAACGTTTCCCCCCAATTTTCAGAGATAGCACGTCTGGGGGCTGGCTGGTTTTAATAATGTAACCCGCGTGACCGTGTGTTGGGTAGTATCGGAGGAGAAGACCAACATACATACATACATACATACATACATACATACATACATACATACATACATACAGACAGGTGACGTTTATATAATAGATATATATATATATAGTTATTCGCATAAGCGCGTTATCTCCTCCTTATGAACCAGTGGAATTAATAAGAAACTTTTTCTCCTCCCTCTTATCTCACATGTACTCATGCACTTGTCAGTTAGTATAGTCCCAACTATACTCCCAACTATACTCCTATTCTATTACATCCTTTATTTCCTGCTCACCCTTAACCCTTATCCTATAATAATTTTTTATAAGGTGTTTTCTCCCCCTAAAAAGTACCGTTGTCCATACTTTCCCATGTACTCTTCCTCCCCCCCCTCTTACCCTACTCATCTCCTCACGGGATGTTTTTCTTTAAAAACCCTAAGAAACCGAACCTTGACAATATTCAACCTTTGTTATCTAAACTTATTTAAGTTTCTACCTTATTTTTATTTATACTTCTAAGTTCTTATTAATTCATACTAATATTATCAATTATTTTTCTTCTATATTTATCTTATATTTTCATTTTGTATTTCTAATTTTTATTATCATCTTCTTATAGGTACTATTGTTTTTTTAATCTTTATTTTAATTTTATTGTTAATTTTACCTTTATTATTTCTAATTTAACCTTAATTCTATATTATTACTTAACTATTTTATTCTTTATTTCTTATTTTCTATTTACTTATTAATAATTTTATTAATTTTTATATATATTTTTCTATATACATATTTGTTATTCCTTTATATTTCTTTATTATTATACTTACCTTTATTTTTTATTTTACTTTATTTTATTTTATTTTATTTTACTCTATTATACTTAATTCTTCCTATTTTTATTTTTTATTTTTATTTTTATTTTTTATTTTTTACCTTTTATTTTATTTTATTTTTCCTTAATTTTTCCTTTATATATTTTATTATTTATTGTTTATTTTTTAAATATTTTTTAATATTTATTTTATATTTTTTATTTTATTTTTTATTTTATTTTTTATCTTTTATATTTTATATTTATTTTATTCTTGTTCTTATTTGTATTTATTTTTATAATTTTCTATAATGTTTTATTATGATTATTATCATTTTATTTTTCTAAGTTTAATTTATATTTGTAACTTATTCCTTTTTCTAACATTTGTCTTTGTGGCTCCTCCTGTCAATAGATCTTCCTCTACGACGAGCTTGTTATTTTTTCCTTGAATTTTCTGTAAGACGTGGTGCTAAAGGCGCTGATGAAAAGACTTTTTGGAGTAGCTTTGTTAATTTTTTTAAATTAAAAAATAAAAAAATAAAATAAAGTATTTCCAGAATATTTTGGAAACGACCGTACGCCATACTAGACTTGATGTTCTAATTCTTGGAACAATTGTAGTGTTCTAATTAATTAAATCCTCTTATATATATATATATATATATATATATATATATATATATATATATATATATATATATATATATATATATATATATATACTTCTTTGTCATATAGCAGGAAAAATCCCAGCAGAGTGATCGATTAATTGAGAATTAAAGTTAAAAATGAAAAATTAAGAGCGTAATATTTATTTATTTTGGTACAGAAAAATCAGTACAACATTTCGGACAGATGACAGCAGAAGCTGAAGAGAGCCGGATGGCTAAGTCCTCCTGTGCTTGAAACCGACGGTACGAATGTTGTACTAATTTTTCTGTACCAAAATGTATATATATATATATATATATATATATATATATATATATATATATATATAAAGCAAACATTGTTAAACATAACGGTAATCACTGCTTGATTTAACCTTTTTTATTATTTCACTTTTTCTAATAATCTATTTTGCGTCAAAATCCCCAAAATTAATGAATGTTCCGTATGTATCACTAGTACTTTCAATTCTTCGTCGAATCATCTTCCGGTGACAAAAACCAATGGACAAAATGCTTAAGAAAAGAATAGAATTAAAAAGAAAACAGCCGAGAACGCGCATGTGAAGTCAAAAGAACAAATCGATGCAATTCTAGAAGAAATGTTTACAATTTAAATTCTGCGACGCTACATATATATATATACATATATATATATATATATATATATATATATATATATATATATATATATATATATAGAGAGAGAGAGAGAGAGAGAGAGAGAGAGAGAGAGAGAGAGATAGAGATAGAGAGAGTATTAGAAGGCTAACACAATGCAAGAAATGGAAATATGTCGGCGTTGAGAAGTAAGACAAAAACAAGTAATTTCTTAAATATATACTTTTATTTTTAAAAAATTTTTAATAGCAAATCTGGCTTGATGAGGCAAAACTTTAACACTATGATGTAATGTGCGTGACCATGTTCCATAATATATTTCGAGGAAGACCTCTTTATCAAACGGTAGGTGTTTCAAATCTCTAATTAACACTCCGCACGTGTTTTCAAAAAAAGTATTTTCTCGTCTAAGGCATTTAAAATTGTTAGCGCTCAACTCCGACAATTAGAAATCATCGCAGTGTTTGTTAACTACGCAAGCAAAAGTGGTGTAGTCTTCGACGTCTTTCCTTGTGAGATTGATATATTTCCACCTGTTGTGAAAAAGAGACGTTTTAGAACTAAACAATTTAGTTAATAATTGTATCGTTTTAACAGATGTATGGTCGTTGTTTTTGTGGCAATATTTAATTGACGAATTTGGTATGTTCAACTGTACCCAATTTTCTTAGTAGCAAACGAACCTTTTTAAAATCGGTCCATAATTCGATAATTCGTACGATTTTTTCTGTTATTGTTAGGTATGAAGAACTATTTCATCAAAAACTTTTCATTTGTTCCAGCTGCCTTTCTTGAAACTTTTCTATTTCCATTTTCTTCTGATATTCCATTTGTTCCCTTTGTAATTGCAGGAGGTGACGGTTGTTAAGGGGATAACGACACGGACTGACGACCTGGATGTGCCAAATTCGAATCCATTCAATTCCATAATACCATTTTCACTTGAGGATGTTGGCAACCATTACATGGTCCTTCCTGCAAGAATGCCGACAACAGAATGAAGCCGATCAACAAAGTCGTACCATTCTGATTCATACGAATTTACTTTACTAATTGCAGTTGTTGTTCATGTTGGTGCCTGATAATTTCCAAAATAGCGCTTTTAAATTCTTCCATTTTTGTCACTTGAAATAGGCTACCGACTTTTCCGTGTATTTATATATATATATTTTTTTACGGTCGTAAATTTTCTCACTTAACCTTTTGGTGAGATAAAAAAAACTCGTTCAGTCTTATATTCGTGTTCCTAATTAAACAATTAAAAAACGAAAAATATCGACAGACATTTTTGTTAGGTTTTCTTTTCATTTTTTACCTGGTCGAACGATTAAAATTTCAAAACCTCGATTTGAAATCTTTTTCGTCCCACTCAGGAATGAAAACTTTTTTTTGTATATTTATAACTCTATTTTCTGACGTTGGAGTGCTTTTTTTCTTTCGAAAATTTGGCACATCTTGTATGTTAAAAATCCAGTATGGCTTTAACTTCTCACTGTATTGTTGTAATTAACAATTTTTCTGAGTATACCGCCTAAGTCTTTTTCGAAAATCTAACATTCCAGTTGTAGTAATGGTTATGCTGTATTTGACATTAGTCCTAGTTTTCGTTGCCAGAAGTACAGAATAGTATGTTACAGAAAGACTGTTTCGAGACTACTGGTATTTACTTCCTTCGCACTGTTTATTTGTACTTGTGTATCTATTAAATTTGTTTACATGCGTGTATTTTATATATAGATAAGATGTGTATACCTAAATAGGTTTGTAAAACTTGGAAGGTTAAATAGAGTTGAAAGGTATCCAAGCTAAGTAGGTAATAAAACAAGGAAAAGAGGATAGGCAGATCATAAAAAGAATAAAAAAGATAGGAACTAACTCAAAGAGTCAACAAGTAAAATAGGTAATCCGATACTAATTCATAAGAAATAGAAAATAACCAATTCCAAACAAAGATTTATTTAGAGGAGAAAAGTCTCCAAATCCATCCCATTTCTCTGGAATCCTTGGTCTGATGAGGTTGACTTCATGTGAAGAGTGCAACCGAAACATGTATGCACATATGTAACCAATAATGTTTGTATAAATCAAAAGTTATACTTATATATATATATATATATATATATATATATATATATATATATATATATATATATATATATATATATATATATATATAAATATGCGTGTGTGTGTGTGTATGTGTCTGTTTGTGTGTACATATACACTTTAACATTTTTATGGCCCACTTATGTTTTGGAAAATGTCCACAGCAACGATATTCAAGTTGATTACCTCTTTAAGTGCTAAGATGCTGGGATGGGCAGACACGAGTCACATGTAAACATTTCTTCGCCTCATTGGCTATACTTTTTCCCCTGCTACCAACACCCACCATACACGCACATACCTATCAATACACTGAAAGTTTTGTTCTTTTAGAAAAAAGATTTTATTCAAAGGACATTTTGTATTCCTACACGTCAACAAATAAGAAATAAATAGAGAAAAGATACAAACATTTATATATTTTTCATATTATATATATATATATATATATATATATATATATATATATATATATATATATATATATATATATATATATGATAAAATAAAGTAACACAGAATCACATAATAACCGGTGCAATAATTTATTTCGACCCTAAATTATTACCACGGTGATAATGTGATTTCGTATTACTTTATTTTATTTTATTCTTGCTCTGTTTATTACATTGAGCTCTCATACTCGGATTTCCTTCTGGAATTTATTTCACTCTAACACACACACTAATATATATATATATATATATATATATATATATATATATATATATAGTCTCGGAAGTTTCTCAACTATTAAAACTATATAAAAAAATAAAAAACAAAATAAAAACTTTTAGTCCCAAGTCATTCAGTGGAAAAATCACTCATGTAAGTCAATTTATTTTTTACAGTTATTATATTAGTTTGCTTCTAACATTATTTAAGGGATCATCAGTTGTTTACCATGAAAAACTGTTTCGGGAATTTAAAAACAAGACAGTATTTAATTTCATGGCTTCCCAGCAGAGTTGATCAGACTCCACTTCCCTTAAAAGACAAATACATAAACGTTCCGTATACTAAATCTAAGTTTTGTTCCATATAAATGTTTTGCTAACTTATATTAGTTATTAATATATATATATATATATATATATATATATATATATATATATATATATATATATATATATATATATATATAAATAAAAAAGTCTTCCTTACCTGTGTTGTTCGTCTGGCTAATAAAATTTATCCGTTACTTACAAAAATGTTGCTGCATTTTAAAGTGTTTGGACGAATCCATTACACTACTTTTTAGGTGATTAATGTATTCTTATTTTTAGTTTTATATTAAAAATATAAAAAAATATCAACATATCAAAATATAAAAAAAATTTTTTTTTAAATATATATATATATACATATATATACTTTTAGTCCCACCCCCTCCTCCCCCTCCCCCCTCTTCCTCCTCCTTTGTTGTCCAAGTCCCCGTTGTCATCAACCTCAAATAAATACTAATCTTCCTTGTCCACTCACAGCGTTTCCAATCGGCGTTCACAAGCCAACTGCCGATTTTTTCTCTCTTTCTATATATATATATATATATATATATATATATATATATATATATATATATATATATATATATATATTTCGAATCCCCTGCAACCTGCTGTTCCCTAAATTGATTAAAACAATAATTTCTTACTGAATTACAAGTCTGTTGTCTTATTTTCTCCCTTCCCTGTCCAAACAAACATTTGGTTTTTGATTTACTTTCAGATGTTATAAATTTAGCAGTAGTCAACATTGGAGTCATTACCAGCCTGTTATCCTCTCCTTGTCTTTCGTCGTCAATATAGAAATAGAGAGAAGAAGGATTTTATTACATGGGCGGGTGGGAAAGAGGGTGAGAGTGATAGACAGAAGCTTAGTAAGATATGGGTCACTTGGTGAGTTAATTGCAAATTACAGCTAATTAGAACAATTTAAATGGAAGTCTTTTCAAACATAAGTTTATCCCAAAAGTGAAGAATATTTTTTAACATGTATGTTGTGTGATTAAAATATAGAGAAAAAATCCCTAGGAAAACAAACTCAGCTTTAATATTATAATAGATATCTGAGGAGGGGTATTTAATGTAATGGACTCGGGTATGTGGAGTTCAAATTCTGTTGGATCTATTGCGATCACTTAAGTACTAATTCTGTTGGGAAAGGTATGAACCCACAATTTCTCCACACCCATGACTAAAAGGCAACCTGTGTTCAATAAATGGTACACAATGAAGAAATTACAATAGTGTTATGGTACCTAACCTATAACGGACTACTTGAACTCTTCCACTCACCATAAATACTGGGAGTGCATGCTTCTCAGTGTCAGGCCTCGCCCCATCCTGTTCAGTCTTTCATTAACTTTGGTTGATTGAGGACATTGGGATGGGGTAATACCAGTCGAGGATTCGTTCTCGATAATCAGTCCGGCAGGAACTAGGCCACTTTGGTGGCCTTTTATTTGCCAGGCTGAGGTAGTCCTAGGAGGTGCCCTTGGGTAGTTCTAGGAGGTGCCCCCTCCCAGGCCTTGTCTCCCCTCTTTGGGGTTCAATAAGTTCATTGCTTACTGCCTGAGGCGCCCTGACCATGGAATGCCGACGAGGCTGCCCAGGCAATTTCTTATAGGCCAGAGTGCCTCTTCTTTAAGGGCCCTGGTTTGACTCTCCCTACCTTCCGGCCTTGTGTCACATCTTCCTGTGGTGGGAAGGAAGTAAATACCTGGAACCACATCAGTCTATACTGGCAGTCAAGACTGACGTACAACCAATTGTATTTGTGATTCACGACGATTGTGTCTGATTGTTGGCGAGCGTATGATCGCCTAGGTGCCGAAGGATTCCATCATTTGCGTGTGAATCACAAATACAATTTTGTAGATCCACTAACAGGTGTCCCAACTAACCAGGTAGAACGAATGTGGAATGAGGTGAAGAAAAGAAACAAGGTTGAATGTGGCACCCACACGCAAATGGTGGAATCGTACCTAGCTGAATTCATGTGGAAACAAAAATTCCGAAAGGACACTGCACTGGGAACTGTTTGCCAACAAATTGCCGAATTTTACCCAGTGTAAAACTGTCATTTATTTCAAAAACTTTATTTCCCGTGTTTCATGTTTTTTTCCTTCTTCTTTGATAATTTATTTTAATAAATCATTTTATTTTTCAAAATCATCATATTTTTCAAAATCATTTTATTTTTCATTTTATTCTTTAATAATTACAATAGTAAAATTCATTTTCAGATAAATCGTGGTTGAAACTTGAAACTAGAGTTCTCTCCCCTTTATTTGACTCTCCTCAACTTAAAGATAACATTTTTTTTTCGGACCTATAGTTCACAAGCACCAATAATTGTTTGTTTGTTTTTTCTTTTTCCGCCAGATTTTTCAGGTTGTTCACACGTAATCGCCTAAACAAAGTAGAATCTCGTTTTTTTTTCAGATTTAAGTAACAGAACAGAGCACGAATATCTCCCGTCATTAAATAGTCAAAGAAGAGTTATTGCTGCTAAAAAAAAGACGTAACTAAAAAAGAGCTTGTTAAAAAATGAAGAACTTTTTTTGTGTGAGAACAAAAATACCATTTCAGACAAGAGCAAAATTAATTTTTTCCAACATTTTGATGAATACAGAGCGAAAGAGGCAATACAATTCAACAGTCTCAATAGTACAATTGAAGCTTAAAAAGTATTTAAACTTGTTCATTTATTTTTACTTGAGTGATAAAAAAATTATTAGTAAAATCTTATATCAGTTTCTTATATGCATCATTTCAATATGAAATTATATTATCCAATATATTTTTCAAAAATTATTGTTTGTTTAACAGTTTTGAATTATCTTAAAATATTATTTATAAAACAAAAATGTTTATGCAATTCTCATGACAGCATAATCAGTATTGATAATACATAATTTTCCAAGCAGTTATCAGATATGTTTTACATTTCCCCCTTTTTACATATATTTTACTGGTTTTATGTTCTTGCTAATGCAAGTTGATTTTATTTTTAAGACTTTGTTATGAAGAACTAATCATTTTCTTCATCTTTTGTAAAAACAAATTGTATATGTAACAAACATAACAAATTTTGTAAAACTTATCAAAATTATTTCTCTGAACATTATTTTGCTCATAAAGTATTTGATTTTGTAAAATGTTGAATTTCCTTTCTGATTGTATTATGTCATTATAATGTAATCAAGTCGTCAATATAAACAAATTAACTCATCATTTTTTAAATATCAAAAATGTGTCATGGTGAATAGTGATTTTTTGTGAATTTAGTTCTTTATATTTTTGTACTTTTTACATATGATTTGATGGAAATAAATCAATAATTGTAGGCTGCTTCCTAATAATATGTATAGTTGCTAATTATTGGACATTATTAAGAAATTTCTTACTAAAACTTTTCTCGGTAATTATTATTTAGTAGTAATTTTGGTCTTCACATGTCTGCCCCCAGTCATGGACCCCAGTCGCATGTTTGCTAGGCCTGTATTATGGATCGCCTTGCATGTCTCTCAATCCCATAATGTTGACGGACCGACGACATGGGCAAAAACACAGAAGCCACGCCTCCCACAATTCCATCTAAAACAAAATTAGATTTTGATTCAAAAACTGGCTCCCACAGGGTTTTCTAGCAGAAAAATATGTGGTATGCGTCCTACTACGTGCGCCACACCATGTGATTAAAATCCCATTTTCGTGCCCAAACTGAAGGTGCTTGAAACCTTTAAATAAATTGAGGTTTTCATCGAGAGAGGGGAGTTGGGAAAAATCATTACACGGAACCAGAGATCAATGTTTCCACTCCCTCATCCCTTTGGGGCTCGGGCGACCATTATTTAACTCAAAAGCCTGCCACTATTCAACTCATCCACATCTGCTTACACACTCTGCTGACAAAAAGCGGCACACACACAAATGCCTACACGCCTTATCAATTCTCAACTCACGCACACAGACACATTTATACACTTACGCACCTTGACAAAAGGCGACACACACATACACGCTCTAACGCAAAGTATCACATAAATGTCTACACCGTCGCACACATGCACACACTTATAAACTTTTCACTGAAGATTTCAAATGAACAATTAATGTCTTGTAATTGGTATGTATATAAATCTTATGTCTTTTTGATAATATTTCCGTTTTCCATTCTACTTTCATTGAACATTCAGGTTTTTCCTGTTTTTCTTTTTACTCTGTTTCTAACATTTTTATAACAATTCAAGGGACCACGTCCCTACAGTAGTATGAACGTTGAACGAAGGCCTGGTTGGATAAATAGATATGCACACACCTTAGTAGAGGGTAACCTAGGAAAAGGCAGGTAAAGACTTGGAATGACTCACTCAAAGATAACCCAAATCAATGAGACATCGAAACCAACGAACGTAAATGATAGGATTTCACGGATAAAATCACTTTGTGCCATCATGGCCAACATGCAACCCACATTTGACGTGGAAAAAAACTAATAAATAAAGAGCCAGTAGAAGTACATAAATATATAAATTGGTTGGCCCCACCCTTTTTTCTTCTCTGCACCCTCTCTCTCTCTCTCTCTCACAGACGTGATGTCTCAGTCTCTTCTATAAGTACTATTATTCTTCAGAATTCTCTGATTTATTCCCTGCTTCCTTTAACTCGTTGGACTAGTGGTCTTCAACAATTCGCTGTTCCAATACCTCGTTATCATACATCTTTCTATTCCAGTAGCTTCTTTCCAAGAACTATAGACTTGTGGAACTCTCTTCCTGCTGAACTGGTGATACCAGATCAGGCTGCCCTGTGGCTCCCTGAGACGAAATTCACCTACATTGACGTTTTTTTTTGTTTTTTTTTTTTGTAAAACTTAATTATGTTCTACAAAACCAAAAACAAAAACAACAGCCCCTCTCCCTTTCTCCCTCCCCTTTTTTATTTTATTTTTAGAACTTGAAGCATAAATCTTTTACTATGATGACCGGATTCGGCATTAAATAACCCAAAAAGGGTTGATATGCCGTAAAACAAAACTACCAAACCAAAAACGATGATTAAACATTTGAAGATATAAAGAACTTGAAGCATAAAAACTTTTACTATAATGACCAGATTCGGCATTAAATAACCCAAAAAGGGTTGATATGCCGTAAAACAAAACTACCAAACCAAAAACGATGATTAAACATTTGAAGATATAAAGAACTTGAAGCATAAAAACTTTTACTATAATGACCAGATTCGGCATTAAATAACCCAAAAAGGGTTGATATGCCGTAAAACAAAACTACCAAACCAAAAACGATGATTAAACATTTGAAGATATAAAGAACTTGAAGCATAAAAACTTTTACTATAATGACCAGATTCGGCATTAAATAACCCAAAAAGGGTTGATATGCCGTAAAACAAAACTACCAAACCAAAAACGATGATTAAACATTTGAAGATATAAAGAACTTGAAGCATAAAAACTTTTACTATAATGACCAGATTCGGCATTAAATAACCTAAAAAGGGTTGATATGCCGTAAAACAAAACTACCAAACCAAAAACGATGATTAAACATTTGAAGATATAAAGAACTTGAAGCATAAAAACTTTTACTATAATGACCAGATTCGGCATTAAATAACCCAAAAAGGGTTGATATGCCGTAAAACAAAACTACCAAACCAAAAACGATGATTAAACATTTGAAGATATAAAGAACTTGAAGCATAAAAACTTTTACTATAATGACCAGATTCGGCATTAAATAACCCAAAAAGGGTTGATATGCCGTAAAACAAAACTACCAAACCAAAAACGATGATTAAACATTTGAAGATATAAAGAACTTGAAGCATAAAAACTTTTACTATAATGACCAGATTCGGCATTAAATAACCCAAAAAGGGTTGATATGCCGTAAAACAAAACTACCAAACCATACCAAACCTTCCTGCTGAATGTTTTTCCCATACTTATAGCGTTGGTCTTTTCAAGACTAAGATCAATAGGCATCTCCAGTCTTTGTGTTAATCATCTTTCGTTCTGTTCAGCTCCTTACATCAAATGGCTTCATGCCTTGTCTGGAACGATTTGCATAAATAACATTTTTTAAATGCAATTCAAAATACTGCTTAGGGCATTTTTGTTTAGGATTCCTGTAAAGTTAACACAAAAAGGGTTGATATGCCGTATAGCAGACAAACCATACCAGTTAATGACTCGTTCAGAATAGTTATTGTGTGTTGGCATTAAATAACTCCAAAAGGTTGATATGACATAAAATAAATTAAAACCAAGTTAACACAGTCACATGTTGATCTCACAAATTGTTAGACTGTGTATCCATTTCATTCCTGGTTGTTATTTGCACAGCGGAAATGCAGGAATTTTTCATTCCTTTCAAAATATATGTCCGTCCATTACAATTTAAAAATTGTGTTCATGACCTTTCTTTACTTTGAGGAAAACATAAGAGAGAAATCTCTCCCCCATCTCAGAATATTTCGGTTAGAATCGGTGTAAGTAATATTTAAAATCGTAGCAGCAGCAGCAGCAGCAGCAGCAGGCCAATGTAAAACTGACTGTTGTCACCAGTGCCAACTGTTGGCATAAGATAAACAAAGTAAAAGCTTAGAGCAAATTGCATGCTTTAGTATTAGATTACAACTCAAACGAGAATAATAAACGTGAGAAAAGTCCCCCAAATTCTGAAAAGCGCCATACAATGCACAACACTGATAAAAACAGTTGAAATATTAATGAAAATCCTTGACTGCAGAAACCAACCCACATAACCAAATAACGTTGCCCAAGTATATTGAAATAGAAATGGATTTACACGAATCAAAAAGAACTAAAACTGCCAGAAATTCCATAATCTGACATCCCCTCTCCACTTCCTGCCAAAACATGGTGGCACCAGCCCCAGTTGCAAAATGGTAATGAAGATGGAAAGACCGAGGAAGGAGAACACCAACCATCTATCCCCAACTAGCAGGGTGTGGAGAATACTGGAATCTTGGGGAGGCTTGCTGCGATAATGCAAGGTGATTCGAAACGTTTATTGATAAAGGCGGAGAGTGCTGGAAATCTGGGAAGACTTGTCACTCAGACTCCAGGGAACACCACTAGTTATTACCAGTGAGGAATCACTGATAATGACTCATGTGAAAACGCCTAGTGGATAAATAATAATAATTATTATTAATAATAATAATTTAAATTATATAGTAGAAACCTAATAAAAGAAAGAAATAGTTGGGCAGTATCCCTCGTGAGATACTCAGGACTCTTCATAAACTGGACAAAGGAAGAACTCAAGTACATGGATTAAAAAAGCATGAAACTAGTGATCATGCACAATGCATTGCACGACGGATGATACTGACTAATTCTATGTAAAAAACGAACAAGGGGGAAGCAGACTGCATGGACGACGCAACAAAAGAACTAGAAAAGTACATAAGAAACCAAAATACAGAAAAGCTGGTTGCAGCATCAAAAGCGCCACCAAAAGTAACAATTCAAAGAGAAGTGAAACCTGAAATGAAAAGGCGGGAGAAGCAAAATGGGAAGAGAAGCAGATACATGGACTATTTATAAGAATGACCAAATATATAGCATGTGAAAATACGAAGCATGTGGAATGCATGCTCATTAAGTCGAAGGAAACTAAGTGGTTCTTGTGGTCATGCTTCGCCAATGTTGTAGTGGGAGGTGACGGTGGTTAAGTGGATAACGACACGGACTGAAGACCTGGGTTTTCCAAGTTCGAATCCAGTCGGTTCCACAGTACCACTTTCACTTAGGGATGTTGGCAACCTTCTCTTGGTCCTTCCCGTAAGTACCCGATGCCTTTCCAGAAAGATTTATAACTAGAAAACCATCGGGGAAACTAATACCAACACTAGAATCATCTGATTCACACGAAAGAAGAAAAATGTTGTAGTGGTATGGATAAAAATGCACAAATGTTTAGCAGAGTTGTCGGAAAGTTGTGTTTCTTTAGCTGGCGGTCATCGTTATTTCTACGTCGGAGTATCCAAATTTGTCTTCAAAAGACTGTTGATATGGCAGGGTCACCAATATTGAAGAGACCACACTCGGGGACACCACTGTTGAAGATGGGACATTATCAAATGAAATGCTTTAGGTGAACATAATCCCGGTGCTCAGACCTCTAATGTGCTAACTTTTCTGATAATTTTAACTCCTACAGTATTTCTTGTATTTCTGGCATATCTTTTAACAGTTATTATTTTTTTAATTATAAACTGTGCAATTTCTTTATTTTCTTTTTTAATCGTTATAAATTAAGGGTCTATTTTTTTTTAAATAACGTTAATTAAAGACACGATATTATGGAGGAATATCCTTTGCCACCCTCAATGATGTCAATAGGATTACTCTGCCTCTACGCCAGTGAAACACACTCCAAGAACCACTACGTTGCTTTAACCGAAACACAACCCCGTCAATCATCGAGGGCCAACAACCTCAGAAGTCTCCACTGCTACTGGAGTAACACTAAATCTCTTCACAAGAGAAGTGAATTTACTATTTAATCTCAAGCAATAGAATCCGTTTCAATTGCAGACCTGTCCAAATTGCTAGTCTAAACTGTTTCACCAAAGATAGCATGGTCGCTTTAAATCACCATAGTCGAGGCCTCCAAGTTAGGTTTGCGAAGAGAACCTAACTGTATCTTTGTAAACCCTTTAGGCTTCACAAGTTAGTTCCTCATCTATGATCTGACTTTGTTCCTGTTTGACGATTCCCCTGCCTCACGTTGTTTTTTTGATCGTGGAAGGCTGCAAGTCGTCAAGCAGTATTTTGGCTTGAGTCAGCAGCTGAGCACAAACTAGGTATCAAAAAGACAAACTATCAACACATTTGTAACAAATCAGTTTATATAGAGGAGTATTAGAAGGCTATCACAATGCAAGAAATGGAAATATGTCGGCGTTGAGAAGTAAGACAAAAACAAGTGATTTTTTTTTTAATATATTTTTTCAAAATATTTTATAATTTTTTTATATATAGCAAATCTTACTTGATTAAGCAAGACTTCAACACTGATGTAATGTGTGTGACTGTGTTCCATAATATAATTCGAGGAAGACCTCTTTGTCAAATGGTGGGTGTTTCAGATCTCAAAAACATGTGTGGGATGGCAATATTGCTTATAACGCAGTAAATATTAATATCCGCAGCAAATATAATAAAACTAAAACTATAACTGATTGTTTTTTTCGTTCTTTTTATTGTAACTACTTATTTATTCTATTTTATTTTTTTCTGAATATTTTATGTTTGACTCTACTAATATATATTTATAATATATATATATGGAGGGGGAGGTAGGGATAACAGCCAAATCAGTTTATGTAAGAAAAAATGATACAATTTGTATTAAACAAATATATACATACACTAGCTGTATCTACCCGGTGTTAACCAGGAGGCAGTGAAATCATTTTAGTTTTTGATTTTTTTTTACCTTGTTGAATATTTCAAAACTTATACAGAAAAGACATAAAATGTTAGTTGTATGTTCTATTATATTCTTAAATTAAAAATATGTTTTTTATTTTTAGCTGATTATTGAAAAAATGTTTTATATCACCAGTCGTCTGAGCCGGACTAAGTTATTATAAAAATCAATTATAGTAAAGTACATTATTATATTGTCAATAAAATGGTACACTAATAAAAAATGAAAATTGGCTAGCAATGTTTGATTTGTCAGCTTAAACGCTATTTGAAAATCCAATAAGATGACTTATATATATATATATATATATATATATATATATATATATATATATATATATATATATATATATATATATTTATATATATGTATGTGAATATATATATATATATATATATATATATATATATATATATATATATATATATATTTTAAATATTGAAGTGTTTTTCACCTATAGACGACGTCGTTTCGGGCATTCCTACCCTCATCAGTGTAGGAGTGGCGGTTGTAGGCGGTCGCATGAGCTCAAACGCAGTTCGTAGATTCAGGCTAGAATCCCGAGACAAACAATCAAGACCACATGGCCGCCAGAAATCGACACAGACAGTAATTGAAATTAAGATACACTTACCGAGGATGCGGGGAGAAATGTCATTGCTGTCTACAGTGTCCAACATAACATAATTCCTCTGCGTGATTATACCTATTTTCATTTTTGTTTATTCTTCTAATCATTTTTTTGATTAAAAACTAGAAAACTTAATGAATGTTCCATAAGTATCACTAGCACTTTCGATTGTTCGTTGGATCATCTTCAGGTGACAAAGAACAAATAAACAAAAAGCTGAAGAAAAGAAGAGAATTAAAAAAAAAAAGATGAGACCATAATACATGAAGTCGTTAAAAAGTTTAAAACAACAAACTGGTGCAGTTCCAGAAGAACGTTTACAATTTATATTGCGTAACGACAGAATTATATATATATATATATATATATATATATATAGAATTGTAAAGATACAATATTTATTAAAACATCAAAAAGTTCAGAGCAAGGAGCTTCATATTCTTAATCCATGGATTTTCAAAGATTAAAATCTTCTCATCAGAGGATAGGGAGAGCTGATAATGTAGTTGTAAATATTATCGGAAACATTTAACTTTGAAAATTTTATATAAAGTAAAATAAAATAGAAATAAAGAACAAAGATGAGGGCCAAGAGGTAAAGAGTCTTATGTTGAGATGAGGGTGTAAAGTCAGGGTGTATGATATTTAAAAAGGCACACGTCAGGACAAAAATAAAGATAAAAGAAGCTAGCTGTTATTTTGGAAATGAATGCTTGAAAAGGAAAGCAATACTTAAGTTGTTAGGGAATCCAAATATTTTGTAAGATGCTGGTAGTTTGACGGTAATTGGTAACTTCCATTTTATCCTGTCTGTGAAAACTTTCAGATCTGAATAGACGCCTATAACCTGCCGATTTTCTGTTCAACTAGGAAGCAAGAGGTTGTTTCAAAATGCTCAATTTTATATATACCGAACTCTAACAGACAAAAAATCAATCTGAACCCTACGAAACGAACAATTCCACCACCAAACTAATGCACAGACAGGATAAAATGGAAGTTACCAATTACCATAAAACGACCAGCATCTTACAAAAATATTTGTTATGTATTTGCTATTGTTTTTGACTGCCGTTGTATTATTTCCACTTCCTAAGCAGCAAAGAGTTTCTTCTCTTACATACAGAAGACTGCATTGTGTTGCCCTTAACCGAACGTATTTATATATATATATATATATATATATATTTCAAAATTTTACGTAGAATATATATTTATTAATTTTTTACGTACATAAAAGTAATCCATTACGTTTATATAAGTAAATAATATATATATATATATATATATATATATATATATATATATATATATATATATATATATATATATATATATATATGTATATATATATATAATATTTGTTATTGTTTATTATCTATGTACGTATACGTTTCGTCCTTTATAATCGGGACTCATCAGCATAGAGGTATGACTATTCACTACCAGTCATGTGATTCGAAACCCCGGATTACGAGTATTTTGCAACTCAAATCCCGACGTCCAGACAACTCGGCCAATGTTGAACAGCGAATAAACGGTGATAATTTTAACACTTTATGTGGCGGCTTGACGTCATAAGAGCGTTCTACTTAATGAAACGAATGATATATATATATATATATATATATATACATATACATACATAATTATCCAGGTAAAGTTCACATCCACAGGGTAAAGTATCCAGAGAACGCTTACTATGTTTATATAAGACTGCTCAATAACAAATAGATCTGTTTAATGGTCACTCTTGGCGACTCAGGTGAACAAACTCAAATCAGAGGCCTCGGGATTGTTGCGCAATCAGAGGGAAAATCTACAAACCAAAGACCTCGTCCTATCAAGGTTAAATCTTCCACTTCCCAGCATTCAAAAACGTTTCTAAATAAAACTAAGAAGTTCAACTGGGGTGGAAAAGGTTTGGATTTTCGGAATGATTTCTCTCTGAAAGAAAGCGTTCGCTCAAGAACCCTGAAGGCCAAGCCTCAAATATGCAGAGCTGCTAGAGAAACTGGTCTGCGAATACAGAAAGGGAAGATCATATATTCGTTTTTCTGGTCGCCCCCGATAACTATCTCCAGGGACTCTAAACTTCCCTGGCAGAACTAAAACCAGAATCAGTCTTGTAATTTCCTCTCAAAAATTCCTGAAGAGAGACTAAAGTCCAAATTACTGTACCCTAGTCACGCCCTCAAAATTATTTTAACAAACGCTTGCTCTATCCGCCCCTAAACTGAATGAACTTCAATCCGTTATCGCAGATGAGAAAACAGACTTGGTAATGATAACTGAAACTTTGCTATCCTCAGAAGTCAAAGAAGCAGAGATTCACCTGCAGGTTTTACTTCTGTTAATTGTGACAGATCCCAAAGAAAAGGCGGTTGAGTTATGGTGTATGCAAGACCCTCGCTCAAGCCATCCTAACTTCAACTCCCTCCAAATGTTCACCTGTCTGATAGATTTGATGCTGTTCTCTGCAATATAAACATTGGCAGAGAAAATATTCCGGTACTTTTTATATATCGCAGTTAAAGTTCTATAGATACTGATGACCAAAGTCTCACTAATGTTGTGAAGGATGTCTCCAAATACCAAAATGAGTTTCTCATACTGGGAGATTTTAATGCCACGATTATTGATTGGCAGTCAAAAATCTGTGCACTTCCAATGACGCGTTTGATAACTCGCTTTTCGATGGAGGAATGTTTTCTGTACCAGCATGTTACAAAATCTACAAGAACGAGAATTGACCAAAGATCGTCGGTACTTGACCTTGTCTTCGCCTGTTACCTAATCTCTGTTTCTTCTCTGCAAATTTTGCCTCCACTTGGCAAGAGTGATCATGCAGTTTTGAGCTTTTGCATGCACACTCCGTTTGCACCGCCCCCTGTCTCAGATAAGCCAAGAAGGAAATTTGCCGCTATAAATCATGATATAAATAAAATGGCCACTGATAAGTTAGATTGTCATAGACTCACTGAGTGTCAGATTTGAAATAATGTGGGCAGAAATAAAAAAAATAAAAAATTCTCAAAGTGCCAAAACGCAAGAAATCAAACCATGTAAACTAGTAATTCTTTGTGAACGAAAACTGAGAAATGCTGTATGGGGGCATTATAAAGAGACGATGTCTGAGGTGGCTTCGGAGGTTTACAGAAAACAACGTAATCATGTTGAACACATCTCCAGTATAAGTAGACAAAATTTTGAGAGGCAACTTGCTCTTGATGCTGGTCGTAACCAGAAGCGTTTTCATGCTCATGTACAAAGAAATAAAACATTGAACAATCAAATTGAAAAAATTGAGCACTCAAACCAACAAGCGTTTCTCTTTGCCGATATTTTCACAAATATTTTCAAAGATGATAATGGCAGAGAACCTCCAGTACTACATGTGATAGCACTACCAATGTGTCCGATCACCATCACTCAGGATGTGGTCAAGAAGCAGCTTTTGTTCTTGGATGTGACTAAGGGGCAGAGTCCGGATGGACTACCTCCAGCAATTTTACGGGCTGTTGCACCTGAACTATCCTAACTTTTAGCAGTTCTTTTCAACCTTTCACTGAGTTGTTCATGCTGATTGGCGGGTGGCCACAATCTGCCCTATCTTTAAAAAGGGTGACAAAGAAGACCGAATGAATTACAAACCAGTGAGCCTCAATCCATGGAAGTTTTACTCAAGTGAGCAATACACGCTCATCTTACATCTACTGCTCAGCATGGTTTCATTCCAAAACGTTCATGTCTAAAAAATTTACTTGTGATGGAAAAATAGGTTACGAGTATAATGAACGACAGAGATACTGCTGACATTGTCTTTTTGGACTTTGGCAAGGCTGTTTGATTCTGTCAATCACCGCTTACTTTTATATAAACTAACACCTATGGTCTTCATGAATTGGTTATAAAGTGGATAAGATCCTTTCTTGGTGATCGTACACAGCGAGTTCAGATAAATGGCAGTCTGTCATCTGAGATGGATGCTTGCAGTGGTGCTCCTTAAGGCTCCATGCTGGGTCCTATTCTCTTTCTACTTTATATAAACGACATGCCGGAAGTGATTGGTGGAAACATGCTCCTATTTGCAGATGACGTCAAATTGACAATCTCAAGTCTAGCCTTCAACGTGCATGGAAATGTTCCATTGAATGGGACTTATACCTTAATATCGATAAATGTTGCCATATTACAGTGGGATCTCCTTCTGACTCGGTTCTTACTCTCGGCAGTGACACGGCTCCGCTTAAGGAGGCGAATGAGAAAAAAGATCTTGGCCTTTTGGTCAACTTGTCCACTCCTTCTGTAGTTTGAACAACTTATAACCCCAGATATTTGAATGATCCATCTTCATGCGCGCTGACCGTAAATATTCTCTTTAGTTTTCTTATGATTTGTTCTTGAAAAAAGGCATTACCACAGAAGGCAAAATCATCCACATGACCAATCAAAATTCCTATAAATGATCCACTTTTATACCACTTGAATAAGGCATTCTCATACGAACTAATTGTACCTCCCAGCTGTAAGAATACTTCTTTAATTCTTTTGTACCAAGATCTGGATGCATCATTCAATCTGTAGATACATCTTTTAAGACGCCACACCTCAGTTTTTGGACAGACATTACGAGGTGGACACAGAAATACCTCTCTTGTCAAAGGATCCCCTTGTAGAAATGCTGCTGTTATATCAAGAGATTGCAACCGCCAGAATATCAAGGCTGCTGTAAAAAATACCAAGCGTAGACACTCTCTACTGCAGGTGGGAGACTCTTTCCTAAGATTACTAGTGGCCACTAATCTTGCTTTAGTTTTCTTTTTGTCATCTTTATATTTTTCAGATACTATCCAACGAGAGGATAGTGTAGCCTGTTTTTGAAAGGGAACTACTTCAAATGCCTCATTATTAATCAAGTTATTCAACTCTCTCTCCTTAGCATCCACAACATCCTCAGACATTTCTTGATCTGCGGTAAGCAGTACAGCATTTTCCGGATAAGGTAGTTCCTTCCAATCGTCAATATGATCCCAATTAAGACATATTGGTTCTTCATCTCCCTCCACATGTACATTCACCCATTCCTTGTATTTTTCACTTTTTTGGGTTTGTATGCTTAGTACTTTTGCTTGCTTCCACTCCTCTTCATTCCTCATTTTTTACTCAATAAAAGAATTTCGTATTGGTTTTAATCTATTCTATTTACATTACCATCAGACGTGTTTTCCTTCTGAAAATCAGTTTCATCTGGTGTAGAATATTTATGACTATTATCCTCCTCATCCACATCAAGAATATTTATAGGTGGTTCTTCGTCTCCAGTCTAAAATTCTTATCTCTTTTCGGCCTGATACATATTACTACTATCTTTTACTTTCATTAATTGGCATGGATGAACACGATAATAAGCTCCTCCATGGCGTACCAATACAGTTTGTCCTTCTTTTCCAAGCACAACTGCAGGACCTTTCCAAACTTAAAAATTCTTCCTGCGATAATAAACTTCATCACCATTTTCATACACCACATCTGAATAAGTTCGAACCTTATGACTGAGTGCTCTCCTGATTTTTTCACTTGACTCAGCTGTAGTTTTGTCTGGCATTTGTGTAAAGCTTCCATGTTCTGATGTATAATATCACTAGATGAACTCTCCATAGCTGGAAGTTCATCCTCTAAGATTGACAGAAAGGTTAGGGTAAACTCCAAATACTAATTGGTTTGCACTAAAACCGCCATTATTTTGTAAAGTGTTCTTGGCACTTACTGCCCACGCAAGTGCAATTTTTGGTTCACATTTCACCTCAAGAATAATTTTGTAAAATGCCTCTGCCAATACCTGATTATGCCGGTCCACAACCCCGTTGCTAAATGGAGATTTACCTACTCTTGTTGCAGTTTTTATATTTAGTATTTCATTCATCTCTCTCTATTTTTCATTTGAAAATTCCCCTCCATTATCACTGAAGAACTTTCTAGGTGCACCAAAATATGATATCCACATTTGGTAAATGTTTTGCACAATTTTATCTTGTTGTATAGAAAACACTAAACAGGCTGCAGAATATCTTATGGCAGAATCAATCATGTGTAAATGCAAGTTTTATTGTGAATATATTCCTTTAAGTCGATACACGCAACTTGGTTGAATTTATCAGCCATGGGCATAGATACCACTGGACGCAAAGGTACACGTTTATATTTCATTCATATTTCACATGAATTGCAACATTTTTCAATTACCTTAAGGAATTCAGCATCACAAAAACCCTTATTTCCCTTAACAAGTTTACACAACTTTTCTTTTGAGGCACGTGAAAATTATCTGTGCAACTTCATTGCTTTTTTGCTTTTTATTCCAGTGTTAAGTTTTTTTTTACAGAAGTGATATGCAACACCACAGCCACTCTCAATTAACCTCGCTTGTTAAATAACAAATTTGTAAGCGGAATACAGTAGTGGCCTGATGAGGTGCAAACCAAATCTATCGCATCACCCAGAATCCTTGCTGTATCATTCACAAAATTCAAAATAATTCCAGCTTTCTTCATGGAGGTTTTACTCAACAGCAATGGAATTTCATTATTCACTATACAGGACTCAATCATCACTTTTTTCTGCCAATAACTGCTGGAAAGTTGCAGTAACCTCAGCTCCATCTCCAAACTTGAATGTTGTATCAGTAAAATAATATTCAACTAAATATTTGTCTTGATCAGAAAGAGCATCAATAAAAACGTACAGCCAAGTTTTTCCGGTGACAATTTTCGTACATGCACTATCTAATATGTACATTCCAAAACACTCCTTAACCAACCCAGAAACATAGAGTTCTGTGTTAAATATGGTTATGTGAGTCTCTTGTATACTTTTTATATTTTTCTGATGATGTCTACAATCTTTTGAAAAGTGTTTTGTAGAGTCACAATTAAAGCATCTCATTATTTTTCCATTCTTGCCTATTGGATTTGAATCGATACTGGATTGATAAGTTCTGTTTTGATATATCCGACCACTTCTATAATTTAATCGTCCACGTCAACCTCTTGTTTGAAATGTATTCTCGATTTTAGTTACAAAAATCGGTTCAAATTTTACACCTGGTGCTCGCTTCTGGCCATTCATTGCGACAGGATTTCCAAAAATCTTTTGTATCATACATTTCATATCATCATATGTCATAGACCCACACGTAGCACACGTCAGTTGATAGTTTTCGTCAGAAACATTTGCTGCAGTTAAAAAAAAAAAGCATGCACGCCTTCCGGCAGTTCCACTTTAAAATTCCCCAGTTTGTGATAGAGGTATTCAAATTGTATCCAAAAGTCAATAATACTTACACCGGAAGGACGACTATAGTCATAAAATTCCTGAAAGGCTAAATAAGCCCGGGTGTTCTCATCTTTTAAAAACAATGTGTCCAGTTTGTTTGGTATTTTCTGGACACCGTTTTCCTGACCTATATCTTCAGGTTGTAAATCCCTCACACAATCTCTTGCTTTTCCAGTTAAACTGAGATATACTGCTGGCCCTGGTTTGCATATATTTAGGTCCGTATACATTTGCCATATTGTTAAATCATTCTTCCATTCCACGTAGCAATCTTCATTTTCCAAGGCTGGTGGCAATTTTAAAGCTTGATCCGTCATCATTTTTTTTTAACACAGTATATGTGGCAATGTGCAGAACACAAAACAATATTAAATACCCCACACTGGTTTACGCTTCTGCTACCATTTGTCAAAGCTCTCCACGTTGGTCTGGTTCATCAATGAAGTACTCCAAGACTGAAGAAGCCCCCTCTCTTCCAAGTCAGTTTCTTATACTTCCGGATATCAAGGGAGATCACTTAAAACTGTTAAAGGGGGAATAACTCACAATCAACAAGGGATGTGAATGCCTGATAAAAAAAGAGAAAGAAAGACTAAAATCAGTGTTAGTTACCCAACCTGTGGGCCACATCCCTCATCTGATATCCCCCTCGCCCAAAAAACAACAACAACATAGGGTTTGTAGAGATGCTTTACTTGATGAGTAATAGTGATGAGTAATACAAATAAATTTTGTATGAAATAATTTCAAAAATATAGAAACATTTTTGAATTAATGAAATCTCACTTCAGTCAGTTATGTAGGAGTTGGTTCTTTCGCTAATAACAAAAATCGACCTAAAATTGTAAAGTAACACAAACAATTTTTCTTATTGTTATTACTTTTATTTTTGCTTAGTTTTAGAAAAATAAAATTCAAACAAAAGACAATTGGCAGATGGAAGAGAAAGGGAGAGGCAAATATTTTTGGATGGGGAAAAAAAAAGAAGAAAACTAAAGCCATGTAAAACATATTCTGCTGCAACCTGTCTATATTCGTTTCTAAGAAAACATTGAAAATTGTTTGAAGTCACAGGCCTAGAAAAATATAAGTCACCCAATCTCATCACAAAATAACATTTTTCAGTTTCAAAGAAAGAAGACAACTTTAATCCACGTGAGTGCTAAGGGATTACAATTGGCAGTAAAATGTAGCGAGAGATAGGGAGCAGACAAAGATGGAAAATTAGTTGATTTCGGAGAAAAACGGATGCTGGTAAAAATCATCTCTTTCATGTTCACCCCCCCCCCCCCCAAAAAAAAATGTGTAAAATTCATATGGCTCATTTTTATCAAATATTGTTATACCTGATGGACTTGTGTAAATTACTCAGTATTTGAAATGATTGCACTAAAATCTAGTTATTACACCACTTAATATTAATTAAAGAAAATAATGTTCTTCTTCAAATCGATTTGACAATGAAATTTGTCGAAGTTACTGTAATTTCGTAATTTATATTTTGATATATTTTTGCTAATGTTGAATTATTATTTATTTGTTACAACTGATTTTTTTTTCAATTGTTTATTGTTAATCTTTTTTCAAAAAATAAAATTTAATAGAATTTAAAACATTTTTGATGAGATGAAGCTACAATTTTTTTTTAAATCGACAGAAGGAAGATTTCTTGTTTTTTAAATTGTTGAAAATATGAACTCGCGTTTTTTAATGAACTGCATCCCTTCTTCTCTTTCTACTCTCCTTCGTCTTTCTCTTTGATTTTGTTATCCTCCTCCTCCTCCTTTTCCTCCTCCTCCTCTTCCTTTTCTTCATACGAAGATGTGACAAAAAAGGTACGCCTGTATTAATATATGAATAATAAATATTCTTTTTCATAGACATCCATGTGGCCTTATTTTGACTCCTCACGTGTTGCCCGTGTCACCAGCTTGAATTTACTCTTCGTAGCTGGTATCTATATAGTGATGAATTGATGACTACGAATGACTAGAATATGTTCAATATTGAATTATTCACTCAATTCAGCAAACAATCATTGTCATACGTTCATAGGATTTACATTGTCCATTTCATTTTATGGGTGGTCATGTGGGAGAGGGTCCTGCCTTACCCCCTGTGTGGTAGCTTTATCTCTCGCCCAGGCAGATTGAAAAAATTAGATCTGTTCATAACTTTAATTATTTTGCTGATAGAGTAAAAAAATATTTTGTCAGATCACATAAAAAACAGCAATAGATGGAACTAGATGAATGCAAAATTAATGGAATAAAAATGAAATTCAGAGGATATTTTGGGGGACTATCGGATGAAATATTTAAGAGAATTTGATCTGTACTTTGATATTGTATTAATAATGTAAATATTCTGTGCAATGTAGTTTTTACTTTTTTCTTAACAGTTGAACTGAGAAGATATTGAAAAAAGAAATCCGCCGAAAAAGGCATTACAAAAACGTAATAATAATAATAATAATAATAATAATAATAATAATAATAATAATAATAATAATAATAATAATAATAATAATAATATTTATTGCCACCAAAATCCCAGAGGAGACCAATGGTCGTTACCAGCAAGAAATCAATGGTAAGCTGTTGTTGTGATACCGCACAGGCATTGGCAATGGTTATTATTATCGAAAAGAGGTGGAGAGTACTGGAAATCTGGAGAGGCTTGTTCTCACTCAGACTCCAGGGAACACCACCGGTTATTATCAGTGAGCAATCACTGACGATGACTCGTGTGAGAACTCCTAGTGAGTGCAAATAATAATAATAATAATAATAATAATAATAATAATAATAATAATAATACATTGGAACTATACAAAGGACGGCAATGATCAAAACAGCTACAATCTTAAGAAAAATCATTGAATGCGGAAACCAACCCGCATAAGCTATGAAGGGTCACACGGAATCTACTACAGGAAGAAAACAAAACCACAGAAAGAACGCATCAAAGAAAAGAAACAGAAAATGCCAGGAACATCACTTTATAAGCCCCCCCCCCCTTCCCATAAATTACACCGGTCTCAACTGGTCTCAACTGACACAAAAATGAACCAATGAATAGAAATAGCAAGAAACACCATCAGCCCCCCCCCCCCCCCCAAAAAAAAAATAAATAAAATACATAAAAAAAAAAAATTAAAAAATGGTACCAGCCTAGGCTGACACCATACAAAATATCTGCATAGGGTCAAGGAGGATGAGAAGACCGAGGAGGGACAGCACAAACCAGACCTCCACTGGAAGTGCAGAGAGTGCTGAGACCTTGGGGAGGCTTATTGCCACCCAAATCCCAGAGAAGACCAATGGTCCTTACCAGCGAGAAATCAATGGTAAACGGCTGTTGTGATACTGCAAGTTTATTTGCGGTGGCTATCGAAAAGAAGTGGAGAATACTGGAGAGACTTGTTGTCACTCAGACTCCAGGGAATACCACCGGTTGTCGGTGAGCAATCACTGATGACCTGTGTGAGAACTCCTAGTGAGTAAAAAACAATAACAGCTGAAATATTAAGAAAAATCCTCCAGTACCCACACAACCAGATGGTATTGACAACTCACAGATAAGTTAAAATAGAATAATGTAGCATAATCACCACTAGAAATATAGAAAGAAAAAACATTACATTAATCCAAGGGGACTGAGATTCCCAGGGTATATATGTAAGAAAACTCTCATAATCTGACACCACATTTTTGGGGGGGAAGGGGGGACACCTCCACAAAATAAATGTGGTGGCACCAGGGAAAGACCAACGAGAGACAGCACCATCCTGGATGGGCATGAAGAGTACTGGAATACTGAGGTGGCTTATTTCACTCAAATTTCAGAAAGAAACAACTGCCGTTAAAAATGATAACTCGATGGTAAACGGCTGTTCTGAAAACACAAAGTAATTTGCACAATGATAAAAAGAAGTACTGGAAATCTGAGGGGACTCCAACTCCAGGGAAAGACCAACGAGAGACAGCACCATCCTGGATGGGCATGAAGAGTACTGGAATACTGAGGTGGCTTATTTCACTCAAATTTCAGAAAAAAACAACTGCCGTTAAAAATGATAACTCGATGGTAAACGGCTGTTGTGAAAACACAAAGTAATTTGCACAATGATAAAAAGAAGTACTGGAAATCTGAGGGGACTCCAACTCCAGGGAAAGACCAACGAGAGACAGCACCATCCTGGATGGGCATGAAGAGTACTGGAATACTGAGGTGGCTTATTTCACTCAAATTTCAGAAAGAAACAACTGCCGTTAAAAATGATAACTCGATGGTAAACGGCAGTTGTGAAAACACAAAGTAATTTGCACAATGATAAAAAGAAGTACTCGAAATCTGAGGGGACTCAAACTCTAGGGAATACAGCCTGTTTTTGCCAAAGAGCAATCACTGGTAATGACTTGTGTGAGAACTCCTAGCGAGTTCGAAATAATAATAACTGTTTTAGCTTAAACTTACTATTTAAAAAATACCCTTTCATTAATTTAGTTCAGCCAATTATGACTTAGCATTTCTCGGTCCCCCTTTAATCTCTAACGATATGCACCAAAAAGAAATGGGCAGTTGTAACACTCGCTAATAATCGAAGCTCACCTCTGCTGAATCCAAAACTGAGATTGTGAAAAACCTTGTTACGTCTAAAGCAGATCAAAATAGAATACATGAGGAAGGAATGATAGAATCTTAGGAAAACAGACATTGCATAAGTAAGATAGTAAGATAAAAGTATATATTTAACCATATATCTTTTAGCTATTAAAGCATGTACAGTTTAGTTAATATAGAAATATTTATACATATACATTGCAGATTTTTATCGATATATTGTTTGGCTTGTAACCATAAATTCTTTGGTTATTTTTACTTAACCATATATATATATATATATATATATATATATATATATATATATATATATATATATTTGACTGGCTATTTAACCATATCTATTTTTTTGTCTTGCTAAAAAATAGATATGGTTAACCATATCTATTTTTTGGTTTGGTTATTTAACTATATTTATTTTTTGTTTGATTATTTAACCATATCTATTGTTTGGTTTGATTATTTAACCATATCTATTTTTTGTTTGGTTATTTAACCATATCTATTGTTTGGTTTGATTATTTAACCATATCTATTTTTTGTTTGGTTATTTAACCATATCTATTGTTTGGTTTGATTATTTAACCATATCTATTTTTTGTTTGGTTATTTAACCATATCTATTGTTTGGTTTGATTATTTAACCATATCTATTTTTTGGTTTGATTATTTTACCATATCTATTTTTTGTTTGGTTATTTAACCATATCTATTTTTTGTTTGGTTATTTAACCATATCTATTGTTTTGTTTGACTATTTGACCATATCTATTTTTTCGTTTAGTTATTTACCTATGTCTATTTTTTGTTTGGCTATTTACCCATGTATATTTTTTGGTTTGGCTATTTAACCATATCTATTTTTTTGGTGTGGTTATTTAACCATATCTATTTTTGGTTTGGCTATTTAACCATATCTATTTTCTTATTTGGCTATTTAACCATATTTATTTTTTGATTTGGCTATTTAACCATAGCTATTTTTTGGTTTAGCTATTTAAATAACCTATATATATTTTTGGTGTGGTTATTTAACCATATCTATTTTTGGTTTAGCTATTTAACCATATCTATTTTCTTATTTGGCTATTTAACCATATTTATTTTTTGATTTGGCTATTTAACCATAGCTATTTTTTGGTTTAGATATTTAAATAACCTATATACATTTTTGGTTTGGTTATTTAACAATATCAATTTTTGGTTTAGCTATTCTATTTAACAATATCTATTTTTTGTTTGACTATTTACCTATATATATATATATATATATATATATATATATATATATATATATATATATATATATATATATATATATATATATACATACATTTAAAAATGATACGCGGAAATCTCTCTAAGGCCCTTTCGACTATCATCTCGTCAGGAGAAAATCGATAGTTTTAATTAATAATATTGTCGAAAGAAAGAGCAAATGGGGATTTGAAAGTGCCTTTGGACTCTGCTATCGGCCAGCATTTGGTTGAAAACCCTAGCTGTGCCAGTAGCTATAAAGTAGACCGTTTTGAGGTCTTGCATAGAGCAGATTCCAAGAACCATTTGAAAATATTGGAGTCTGTCTCTATCGCTATGCGAAAACCTTCCTTGTGCCGGCAGAAGGAATTTGTTAGATCGCTTAATCTCTTTGGGGAACTTTGAACTCCCTCCCTCCCTCCCTCCCTCTTTTTTTTTTTTTTCTCCCCTAATGCAGTGCTTTTTAATCGTTTTTTAAGTAAATCCTTAAATTGACTTTTAATTGCTCTATTGTTAATTTAGGCACTTTCAAATCCCCATTTACTCTTTCTTTCGACAATATTATTAATTAAAACTATCGATTTTCTCCTGGCGAGATGATAGTCGAAAGGGCCTTAGAGAGATTTCCGCGTATCATTTTTAAATGTATTTATAAGTTTTGTACCTCAAAACATTTATATATATATATATACATATATATATATATATATATATATATATATATATATATATATATATATATATATATGTGTGTGTTTTCTAATTTAACATTCAAAGTTCTTCAAATGTAGAATTATTTTATAACATAAAGTCAGCTATAGCTCTATAGTGCGTGACTAGAGCTATTTTATAAAGTTTTAATTATTTTAACCTGAAAAATGATGATAAAGGATAGATGTTCACAGGAAAAAAAAACGTTTTTAATCAAGGCAAACAATTGTTTCGGTCAAAAACCAAGGATATCGTTTTCAAGAATTTTAAGGTATTTCAAAATATTTACAGATGTACGTTTTAAAGTACGTTTTTAAATACATAGAAATATGTTTCAAAAATACGTTTAAAAACATATTTAACAACTCCTCGGTTTGGCCATCGTCAGTGCCAAGTTCAAAAAGTACAATAAGTAAAAACTATGATAATACACATTAGACATTTCATAAGAAAATATCAATTATTCAAACCGCCTTTTTTATTTTTTTCATTTTTTTTATGAATTGCATATAACTGTCCAATTTATGACGTAGCATGGAAGACTTCCGGTCCAACTTCAGTAGTATATATATATATATATATATATATATATATATATATATATATATATATATATATATATATATATATATATAATTATTAATGACAATATATGTATTAGCATATACTATCAGTTCCTTTTACTTTGTAGTCTCCTTAAAAGATTCAGCTCAATGATTGTCAATTATTGATAACAGAGCAAATAATCCAAGAACTTTTTACTCTTTGTGAATTTTTTTGATGATTTTGTAGTGTTGCAGAGACGATATTGACATAAAAATGTTGTTTGGCACAAGACAAATGAAACAGACCGTAAAAAATATATCTCACAGAAATATGTTTTTTGGAAATGTGAAAAAATAAAAATAATAAAATAAAACCATGGTTATTAGAATATAATATGAACTGACTTATATATATATATATATATATATATATATATATATATATATATACACACACATACATATATATATATACATATATATATATATATATATATATATATATATATATATATATATATATATATATATGTGTGTGTGTGTGTGTGTGTGTGTGAAAAATCAATGCGAAAAATATATTTTTATGTATTTTCACAATTTATTTTCTATATTTTGACGTTAGGAATATAAATTTTCCCTTATATAGAAAAAAGTTTTTCTCCAAGAAAGGAGAACAAAATTTTCGTCCGTAATCCTTCGGCCCTCGTCAGTGTATTTTTTTTTTTACACATATATTATTTTGTAAGTAAACTATATATTTTAACCATATACAGTATTTTTAATGTAGCATAACCACAAATAAAAATACCGACAAACACATTACACTAATCTAAGGAGACTGACACCGCCAAAATGGCTATATAAGAAAAATCCTATTGAATTAAATTATTTTGCTGATAGAGTAATATACTTTTGCTGCCAGATCAAATTAAGAACAGCAAATGTTGTTTTGCTGTTTGTTAATTTGACTATATCTTTTCAGCATATATTGTTACGCTCGTTTTGTTATGTGATAATTACATTCATAAAATAGTAAACCAATAATGCGATAGTATACACGGTTTACAGTCAGTTTTCTAGTTTTATCTTTCATAGATTGTGATCACATTGCCTTATGACAGTTCGTTACTTAATTTAACAAAAATATATTTTGTAGAGTGCATTCTGGTTTCGGGTGGACTGATTATAACCCTAACCCATAAATCGCAAACTACATTGATAAAGTGATGAGACAACTTCACATATGCATTTGTGTTTACATATCTTTGTGTATTACACACTGAATTTTTATTTTTTAAAATTTACTATTTAATCGAATTTTTATTGAAATAAAAAATGCAATAGCATAAAATAAAACGAAATTGCAAAAATCTACTTAAAAAAACAATTTAATTCCCTACAAATTCACCAGAATGCATTTCGGTTTCTTATATCTTCAAATTTAATTTCGTAAATTTTCACCAGAATGCACCCCGGTTTCTTATTGGCCTATCTCCTAAATTTAGTTTCGTAAAAACCCACTGAACGCATTATGGTTTCTTATCTAACTATGTTCTAACTATGTTTTAGAACTGTGTTCTAAATTTATTTCGTAAAAATACACTGGAATGCATTTCGGTTTCTTATCTATCTATGTTCTAAATTTAATTTCATAAAAATCCGTTAGAGATCGTGTTGAGACGATTTCGTTGAGTGGGGAATACATTTAGATAACAACAATACACTAACATGGGGGTCACTGCTGGTTGCAGACGGACACACAGTTCCTCATTCATTCCTGGGCAACGCCAGGTATTCTTGCTAGTACTATAATAATATTATACGTTTTTTTTTTTTTTGTATCTCCATGACTGTTTTATATCATATAAATGGATACAAAAGAGCTGTCTTCATTATAGCTTATGTAGTTTCTGGGCGAAACGGAAATATATAATTCGTCTCCTTCTTTCAGTTCGTAGACCAATTGTAACGACATGATAAACCGATACGGCAGAGAAACGGGTTTCGGAACTGTGTACTTATGATAGACAGAATTTTGGCTGTTCTTCATGTTGAGCACTAAGTTGCAGAGTGTGCCTTTGTCGAATGTCTTTACTTCCATTTGCAAAGAAACTGAAATCGTATAATAGCCAGATTTTTTGATGTAGACTCTGGATCCGTTGAAACTTATGTTGCCATGTTTGAATCCCTGGTTTCCGAGCTTCCATATCACGTCATATGCCGGCACTGCAGGAAGAAAAAAGGCAGTAAACATTAATAAAAGAAATATTTAAATCTAGTAGACTAGGCCATAAATAAAGAAATCAGAATAACAAAATTGGTACTTGTCCAGATTAGGACCCAAGCTAAAATCGACGGATGTTTATGTAGACGGCCGGAAAAAGCCGAATAAAAAGTCGGTTGCTTGCGTTAAAAAAAATCCAAAACTAGGCTGCATGTACAACTTCGAAAAATTTTTTTATTGTTCTTTACTGAACAAAGTGTTAAACCCGTGTTAGGGTTAGGGTTATAAAATGTTTTTTTTCTGCATGAAAATGTTTTTTTTTCACTGAACAAGTGTTCAAACGGTGTTAGGGTTAGGGTTATAAAATGTTTTTTTTCTGCAAGGAAAAGTTTTTTTTTCACTGAACAAGTGTTAAACCCGTGTTAGGGTTAGGGTGATAAAATGTTTTTTTTCTGCATGATAAAGTTTGTTTTTTCACTGAACAAGTGTTAAAACGGTGTTAGGGTTAGGGTTATAAAATGTTTTTTTTCTGCATGATAAAGTTTGTTTTTTCACTGAACAAGTGTTAAAACGGTGTTAGGGTAAGGGTGATAAAATGTTTTTTTTTCTGCATGAAAAAGTTGTTTTTTTCACTGAACAAGTGTTAAACCCGTGTTAGGGTAAGGGTGATAAAATGTTTTTTTTCTGCATGATAAAGTTTGTTTTTTCACTGAACAAGTGTTAAAACGGTGTTAGGGTAAGGGTGATAAAATGTTTTTTTTTCTGCATGAAAAAGTTGTTTTTTTCACTGAACAAGTGTTAAACCCGTGTTAGGGTAAGGGTGATAAAATGTTTTTTTTCTGCATGATAAAGTTTGTTTTTTCACTGAACAAGTGTTAAAACGGTGTTAGGGTAAGGGTGATAAAATGTTTTTTTTTCTGCATGAAAAAGTTGTTTTTTTCACTGAACAAGTGTTAAACCCGTGTTAGGGTAAGGGTGATAAAATGTTTTTTTTCTGCATGATAAAGTTTGTTTTTTCACTGAACAAGTGTTAAAACGGTGTTAGGGTAAGGGTGATAAAATGTTTTTTTTTCTGCATGAAAAAGTTGTTTTTTTCACTGAACAAGTGTTAAACCCGTGTTAGGGTAAGGGTGATAAAATGTTTTTTTTCTGCATGATAAAGTTTGTTTTTTCACTGAACAAGTGTTAAAACGGTGTTAGGGTAAGGGTGATAAAATGTTTTTTTTTCTGCATGAAAAAGTTGTTTTTTTCACTGAACAAGTGTTAAACCCGTGTTAGGGTAAGGGTGATAAAATGTTTTTTTTCTGCATGATAAAGTTTGTTTTTTCACTGAACAAGTGTTAAAACGGTGTTAGGGTAAGGGTGATAAAATGTTTTTTTTTCTGCATGAAAAAGTTGTTTTTTTCACTGAACAAGTGTTAAACCCGTGTTAGGGTAAGGGTGATAAAATGTTTTTTTTCTGCATGATAAAGTTTGTTTTTTCACTGAACAAGTGTTAAAACGGTGTTAGGGTAAGGGTGATAAAATGTTTTTTTTCTGCATGAAAAAGTTGTTTTTTTCACTTAACAAGTGTTAAACCCGTGTTAGGGTAAGGGTGATAAAATGTTTTTTTTCTGCATGATAAAGTTTGTTTTTTCACTGAACAAGTGTTAAAACGGTGTTAGGGTAAGGGTGATAAAATGTTTTTTTTCTGCATGAAAAAGTTTGTTTTTTCACTGAACAAGTGTTAAACCCGTGTTAGGGTAAGGGTGATAAAATGTTTTTTTTTCTGCATGAAAAAGTTGTTTTTTTCACTGAACAAGTGTAAAAACGGTGTTAGGGTTAGGGTTATAAAATGTTTTTTTTCTGTATGAAAAAGTTGTTTTTTCACTGAACAAGTGTTAAAACGGTGTTAGGGTTAGGCTTCGAGTTAAGGGTAAGGGTTAGGGTTCGTTAAAATTCATTATCGCTTTGATCAATTTTTCTTTCCAATTAGTGAATTTCGTGATTCAATCGATTAAAATGTTAACTTGTCGTCTACTTATGTTCTCGTATTCTGATTGGATAAGCGCTTCATCATTTTTCGCAAACTTCCGGAAACTATCGACACCAAGTCGATTTTAGCTTGGGTCCTAATCTTGAAAGTACCACAAAATTATTAAATTAAGCCGACTATAGCCTGATAATTGTGTCAATGGTCGCGCTACAGTAAACACAAAACAAGACAAGTTGTAGAAATAACTTAGTTTTGCTTGTGTGATACTGTCATGGCTAGGGAGCCAAACGCTGTCTGTTGATCATTGTCGGGTCATGTCGGCCCCAGTGTCAGCCTTCTTTGTCCCACACTGAGATCCTTTTCTCGTTCTTCTTCTTGTCGATCGCCTGAACAGTCAATGTCTCCCAAATATATTTACTTTCAACCAGAACTGGCTTGTTCCTAAGTTTACTTTCTCCATCGCTATCCGGCCACCCAGAAAGTTAACAAACAACCGGCGTAGTATCACTGGTCTACAGTATGTAGCACAATGGGTCAATTACTTCCATAGTGTTATTCACTTCCGACCTATCCCCCCCCCCCCCCGGCGGAGGTCCTGGTTCCGGTTGTGGGGGTGGGGCAGTCTTTACTATCACATGACACTAAAGCTAAAACACTAATAAAAATGCACTCAATCTGACTTTAATAACATATTAGACTAAAATGACCTGCTGCATCAGCATTTGTTATATACATTATCTCTATCTATATAAAGCTCTATTTTATTGTACAAACCAATATTGATCTTTCTCTTTTCTTTGTAAGTTGAAAAAAAAATCGTTTAGATAGTTCTATGTAAGAATTTCCTAAGTTAATTTTAAATAAATTATTTAAATAATTTACATATATATATATATATATATATATATATATATATATATATATATATATATATATATATATGAAATTAAAAATGGAAAAGCGGAAGACCTTTTCGCTCAACGTTTCGCCCAAATTTCATGTGGGCTTTGTCAAGAGCGGACGAAGAATACAAAAATGACAAAAGACGAGAAAGTCTGTAAATTATGGGGAATATATATAGTGGTTGGGTTCATGTTGAGATAAAGGGTATGCAAATAAAAAAATAAAAAAAAATTAAAATAATTTCATACCGTCGGATTATTTTTATCCTTTCATATACTCATATATATATATATAACTTCTTTGTGATATAACAGGAAAAATCCCAGAAGAGTGCTCGATTAAGTGAGAATTAAAGTTAAAAATTAAAAATTAAGAGCGTAATATTTATTTATTTTGGTACAGAAAAATTAGTACAACATTCGTACCGTCGGTTTCAAGCACAGAAGGACTTAGCCATCCGGCTCTCTTCAGCTTCTGTTGTCATCTGTTTCAGAAATGTGAAGTTACGTGTCACTCTCGTTTGGACGCGTTATTTGCTTAGAGTGTTATTTATGTTTGTTTAAATTTAGTGTAAGGAAGGTTTAATAAGGTTTGAAAAAAAGGGGAGGGGTGAAAAGTAACAGTTGAGATTTAAACCGGAGAAGATTTAAAGAGATATAAAAAAAAAAAAAATAAATAAAAATATTTCAATATAAATCCCGTGAGCCAATATGGGCATAAACTCTCATTTGAAAATTCAAATATATCAAATTTCCTTTGAATTTGATCCATAGTCATTAAACATGAATTAAGCAAGATTCCCTGAATTTTAATTTCTTCTTAGGAGACTTTAGGCTTAAGCCTTAAATTTTAGACATTAAAAAAAAATCTAAATCATGTAATGGATTTTGATCAAAATTAGAATAAGGATATATATATGTATATATATATATATATATATATATATAATTAACTTGTTACAAATATCCAGGGGGTATGAATCCGAAGGAAGTTGAAACCGGGTTTATGAGAATGCTCAATGAAAATTCAGAGCAAAATATATATTTTTTGATTTTATTCCATTAGTTGCGACAAAACAGGTTTTGTTTCATTGGTGCGAATAGCTACCAACTCATCGGGCCGGCGAAAGGAATTCAAATGGCATAAAATTTTAACTTCACTTTAACGGGAGATTGAAAATTGAAAATACATTGGAGGGGGAGGGGGATAGAGTTGGGGCTTTGTCTATAACGGCGACATGGGACATGAGAGGGGAGGGGGGGAGGACCCCAACAAGTCGTGTTTCAAATTTTAACTCACTCTGGCCGTCGCCCCATCTCCCTCCTCTCACCCCGGCCGAGATTGAGATCGTCACAGCACTGACACGTGAAAAACCTCCCACGTAATAATTTGAAACACGACTTGTTGGGGTCCTCCCCCCCTCCCCTATCATGTCCCATGTCGCCGTTATAGACAAAGCCCCAACTCTATCCCCCTCCCCCTCCAATGTATTTTCAATTTTCAATCTCCCGTTAAAGTGAAGTTAAAATTTTATGCCATTTGAATTCCTTTCGCCGGCCCGATGAGTTGGTAGCTATTCGCACCAATGAAACAAAACTTGTTTTGTCGCAACTAATGGAATAAAATCAAAATATATATATATATATATATATATATATATGTATATATATAATGTTTAGTATAATTATATCTTGATTTTAATCTTCGTAAAGGGACATAAAATTGATGCAAAACTGTTCTATTCGGGGAATTAATTCTATCTGTTCTAGGACGGGTATTCTTCTAGTTAAAGAAATCATTTTTGTAACTTTTACATTGGTTGGTAATGATTTTTTATAAGGATTACAAAGTTAAAGGATTTCACAAAGTCAGAATACATTGTGATGGCATAGTAGACCCTCCTCTTTCCCCTGTCTCTTCGTATGCTTCTCTCTCTCCCCCTCTCTATCTTTCTCTTAATTATTTAAATGATTCCATTTCTATCACCACTTCAGATGAAGTGTACACGGTGACAAGCAAGAAAGCAAACTAGCAAGATAACATTATGAAACAAAATGAAAGTGCTAAATTAATAAAGTAATAAATAAATAATAAAAAAATATAATGAAATAAATAATAAATAAATAAAATAATAAAATAGTGAAAGTATTAAGATAAGCCCGATCCTTAGTAATAAGACCATTACAATAATAAGGATGTGTCCAAATAGAAAGTTGAATGAGAAAACTTATTTAAAAATATGATGAAAATATTAAAATAAGGCGGATATGTAGTAATAAGGCCATGACAGCAATAGAGATGTCTCCAGGACTAATACCTCAGCCCGACAGATAAAAAGCCACTGAAATTGCCCAGTTCCTGCTGGACTGATTGTCGAGAATGAATCCTCGACTGGTATTGACCAGTCAGAAGTCTCTCAGCAACTGATGTTACAGAAAGACCGCACAGGCTGATGTGGACCCAAGGATTTAATTCCTTCCCACTGCAGGAATATGTGGCACAAGGCCGGAAGGTGGGGAAAAGTCAAGCCAGCACCCCTTGTTCTTTGTTGTATTATACTTTTTTCAATATACTGGTTTTCTCTAAACTTTGAGTTCGTGTTTTCATTCCGGGGTGAGGAGCTTTACAGGCCCACAACAACTGGTGACAACCTTAAAAAAGGACCCGACAACAACAAAATATGACCAAGAAAATATAATAAAAAGACAAAATTAGATAGAAATATAATAGGTTTATTTACTTCTGTTATCTATCATGAAAATTTAGAAGTAAAGAAACGTATCATTTTTAAGTATGCAACAAGAATGTCTTAACAGATATATCAAAGGTTATGCATTTTCGAATGAAATTAAGTTGTTTGGTTTAGTTGTTTTGTTCTACGGCATATCAACCCTTTTCGGGTTATTTAATGCCAAATCCGGTCATTTTGGCAAAAGTTCTCATGCTTCAAGTTCATACTATGTTCAAGTATTCATTCATGGTGTTTGGTTTGTTTGTTTTGTTTTACGGTATATCAACCCTTTTCGGGTTATTCAATGCTGGATACTGTCATTTTGGTAAAAGTTTTTATGCTTCAAGTTCTTCATATGTTTAAGTATTTATTCACGGTGTTTGGTTGAATGAAAGGGGGGAATAGAGGGAGAGTGGAGGAGGGGGAGGGAAAGGGAAAGGGGGAGGGAGGGAAATTGTTGTTTTTTGTTTTTGATTTTGCAGAAAATGATTGAGTTTTGCAAAGAAAAACAAAACACTAAAACATCAATGTTTGGTGCATTTTAAGTCAGGAAGTCAATAACCTCAGACAGCCTGATCTGGTAGCGCCAGTAGGTTCTTTTTGGCTCATAGATGGGGCCCTTACAGGTACTACCACTTCGGGCCAGAGTGGACCTGAGAGCAATGGCAACTAAGGGGCAACTCCACATTCCCCGCAGCTCCCCAGTGAGGGCCTCACCACTAGATGTCTTTTAAGGTCATACACAGGACCGAATGAAATTATAGTGGAACAAGTAGTGGTAGTGCTTGTGACCCAACGGGTCATGGCCAATCTCATATAAAAGATAAGATAACAATCTGTATGCTGATTTTGTCTTCCTTTGAGGCTTTCATTGATGTTTTATTTTTGTTTTTAAATTAAAAACAGATGCCTAAGAAAATGCTGTTTTTTTTAAGTGTTAATTTATAGTAAAGCATCCAATTTCTTATTTACTGACCATATGGATCTTATTTACTGATCATATGGCTCAACTGGAGGAAGGCAAGCACATGATCTATTCTTGTACTCCTGATCAAATGAAGGTGAAACACTTTGCTACGGTCAGCTATTTCAGATAAACATTTATCTCGGCTGTACTTCTTCAACAAATGTGTTTTTTAAAAATTATTTTGCGACCTAGTCCCAAAAAGTCTGTCCAAAAACTTTGTTCAATTCCATAGTAGCTTTTCTAAAGAATGTTTTCTTTGTAAAAAGAAAAAAAAAAAGAAGAAAAAATAGAGCTCTCTAGGCAGTCGGTAAATAAATATCATTTCTTTTACTTTATAGCAAGCGTAATAGCACTACTGTAAGATGTCACGATTGCTGGCTAGACTGTTTGGTTTCAGATGTCAGCTTGAAACACTCGCCAGATCTAGACACACTTGAAAAGCCATGATACAGAGAAACAGCTGTCTGCTCTTCGTAAAAAACAACAACAATTGAGCCCTCTAGACAGCTCTTAGTGCAAATGTAAACACACATAAACATCATAATTTCCCTTACTTTGTAGTGAGCATAATAGCGTAAGGGTAAGATATCTGACTGCTGACCAAACAGTCGGTCTTCGAAATAAGTTTGAAACACATGTCATGTCTAGTCACACCAAAAAGCCGTGATATGGCAAACGGCTGTCTGTGGAAATAAACATCAAAATGTAACAACAACCTTTGGACGTTTCTTTTCAGATAACAGAAAAGAACATTTATTTCTTGAGAAGGGGGTGTTTCACCTGAAATATCAAAATATAAAATATAAAAAAAATATATTCTCTACCATTCCGGACTCTATTAACAGTAAACGAAAGATTCACTGAAAAATAAATAAGTTTTTGAAGAAAAAATATCACATATATTGTCTCTCATTATTTGCTTTTGTTCATCTTCTCTGTTATCATTCATTAAATACCAATATACCTATTTAATAGTAATGCTTCAAGCAAACTACCATACTCTTATATATATATATATATATATATATATATATACACTGACGATTCCGGAAAGGATGAAACGTATACGTATGTAGATAAAAACAAGCCGCGCGTGCGTGGTCCCCCTCTGTATGTGACTCGATGTGGCGAGTGTAAAATTCAATAAATTTGGGCAAATTGGGGCATTTTTGACCCCCCACCCCCACCCTTTGACCCCCTGGGGACGCGAACCAGAATTTTTCTGAGGTCAAGGATGCTCATTTTATATCCAGAACAATTGTCTCTACATTTTAGCAAAGTTTCAGAAAAATTGAATGGATGGATCAAACGTTATGGAAGAGAAGGTTAATTTTTCTTCCACTTTAGAGGGCTTTTGACCCCTGGGGGCGCGAACCAGATTTTTTCCAAGGTCAGCGATACTTATTTTCTATTAGGAACAATTGCCTCCACATTTTGGCCAAGTTTCAGAGAAATTGAATGGATGGATGAAAAGTTATGGGGCAAAAAATGTCATTTTTTGCCATTTCGGGGCCTTTTGACCCTCTGGGGGGCTAACCAGATTTTTTTTTCAAAAATCGGAGAATGTCACTTTCTAACCTGACCAAAGTTACAACTTCATGCAAAATTTCAGAGAAATTCAATGGATGGTTGCGGAGAAAAATCCGGACGGACGGACATGCCTCAAAACATAAGTCCCCCGATTTTATAAATCGGAAGACCAACAAATATTTATAATTATTATTATATTATCTAGGCTGGGCTCTGTAGCAAGTAGTATTAATGCAGCTGTTATCGTGGCTTAATGCCTGTTTCTTTCAGTAGGCGAACACTTTGACGGCGACGTCCTTTAAATAGGTTTAACCTCTCATTGATTTACTGGTTCTTGATAACGGCCGTATGGGCTAAGACGTTGGAATTTTAGTTTGAAATATGACTAGGGTTCTGGCGTTCGAGTCCAGTGTCTACACTGACGATTCTTGAAAGGATAAAACGCATACGTATGTAGATAAAAACAAATATTTATAATTATATATCTATCTATATATATACTTTCCTTATACAGCTCTTCTAAAAAATTGTAATATTTTTGCCTAAATATGTTTATATAGCTCTTTTGAAAGAATTGTCCATCACTAAACATTCTATGTAGTTCTGCTAAGATTTTGATGAAGTTCTTCTAAAAATGCTTACGTAGTTCTTTTATGAATATGTTTATATAGCTCTTCTAAAAGTGTTTATATTGCTCTTCTAAGTATTTTATATAGGTCTGCTAAACATTTTATTAAGCTTTTCTAAAAATGTTTATATAGCTCTTCTAAAAGTGTTTATATTGCTCTTCTAAGTATTTTATATAGGTCTGCTAAACATTTTATTAAGCTTTTCTAAAAATGTTTACATAGCTCTGCTAAAAGTGTTTACATGCCACTTCTAAAAATAGTATATAGGTCTGGTAAAACTTTGTATATGACTCTGCTAAAAATATTATATAGTTCTACTAAAATTAGTTATATAGCTCTGATAAAAATGTTTACACGTCATCATCAACACCATCCTCCTCCTCCTCCTCATCATCATCATCATCATCATCATCATCATCATCATCATCATCATCATCATCATCATCATCATCATCACCACCATCATCCTCTTCCTCCTCCTCCTCCCCCTCCTCCTCCCCCTCCTCCTCCTCCTCCTCCTCATCATCATCATCATCATCATCATCATCATCATCATCATCATCATCATCATCATCATCATCATCATCATCATCATCATCATCGGTTTAACGTCCGGACATGTGTTGGACGGATTTTAGAAATTGACTTCCAAACTTATTTCTGGTCAGGATTCGTTGGATGTCATTTCTTTAATTGAGGCAAGATGCTCTTCCTGACGCCAAAATATGGGGACTAGTGCTTTTATCGAGACACCATCTCTAGGTGATTGCCCCACCTTTGCTAAATATATTATATAGGTCTGCTGAAATTTTTATATAGCTCTTTTAAAAATATTATATAACATTGCTTAAACTTAATTATAACTCCGCTAAAAATGTAAATAGCTCTACTAAAATTTGTTATATAGCACTGGGTTTACATATCTATTCTAAAAATATTGTATAACCTACTAATTTCTTTTTATATAACTCTGCTAAAAATATTATTTATATAGCTCTGCTAAAATTTGTTATATAATTTTTCTAAATATTGTATAACACTGCTAAAAGTTTTTATATTCCTAAAATCGTTTTTATAGCTCTGCTAAAAAAATATTTATACCTCTTCTAACAATATTTTATATACTCTGCTTAAAATGTGTTATATATCTCTGCTAAAACTTGATATATAGCTCTTCTAAAATGTTTACATAACACTACTACAAATATTGTGTAGGCCTGCTAAAAAAATGTATATAGCTTTGCTAAAAATATTATATATCTGCTAAAGTTTGTTATATAACTCCTCTAAAATATTATATAGCTCCGCTAAAATTTGTTATACAGCTCTGCTAAAATTGTTTATATATTTCTGCTAAAAACCTTTACATACTTCTTCTAAAAATATTGTATAGGCCTGCTAAAAAATTTATATAGCTCTGCTAAATATATATAACTCTACTTGAATTTCTTATAAAACTCTTCTATAAACAAGTTTTTATACAGCATTGCTAAATACATTATATAGCTCTGTCAAAATATTTATATACCTCCTTTAAAAATATTATATAACTTTTAAATTTAAAAAAAATAGCTCTTCTAAAGATGTTATATAGCTCTGATAAAAATGTTTATATGCCTCCCTTGAAAATATTATATAGGTCTGCTAAAGATTTTGATATAGCTCTGCTAAAAATATTTATACAGTCGTTCTGAAATTTTAATAAGTGCAAGGAGATCAGGCATCAAAATGCTTCAATGCAATAAAAAAACAAATCATTGTGGTGAAAACTGTGGAATTAGAAAATGCTTAATGATTGTAATTCACCAAAATGTTGAGTCTGAACAATTTTATGAGCTTTAAAACATGAAGTTGAAACAACAACTTTCTCACTTGAGTCTTTTGTACACACCCAGGACTAATTTATAAGAAAATAAATTATATATTTAAAATATCCAATAGAGCTACTAATAAATAAATAAATAAATAGAGTATGAAATTCCAAATAATACCATTCTATGATTTAATGACAATTTCGGAACAAAATAACTTTTACACATGTTTCTGGAGGAATCAGAGGCAATTACAGGTCATACAGGCTGGTATAAACAACTTCCCCTTCACTAGGAAGACGAAGAGACGACAATCCCGAGAAAACACTATTAGAAAAGTCGTTAGAAACAAAAGTCAAACACAAAGGAAAACCCAGCAACAAACAGTTAAATCTGGTTATAAAAACGAACAATATTGTTCAAAGTTTAATGTATAAAATCGTTATCTTTCTGATGAAAAAATCTGCAATTAACGATGCTTTTATGGAGAAATAGAAAAAGTACTTATTTAGTACTCAGCTATTTGCAATCAGTGCCGCTTGCAACACTACAGAAAAACAACAACTAAAATAGTTAAGGTAGCTAGCCTGGATCTAAATTCAATTTTTGTTCAGATAAAATAAGTTTGCTGATTAAAGGAGATAAATTATAGAAAGCATTACGTTGTTTGATTGTGTTAGAGTTACTAATGAGTACTGATTCAAGAAGTCTCTGCTGATATTTATTTTAAATGAATTTAATAATTTTAGCCGGTTCAAAATTAAAAGAATGATTGTATTGTAATGCGTGGGTGGGTGGGTGAAGGGAAATGGGTTCAGAGAGTTGCTATTTTTTATATCTCTTTTGTGTTCACCACAATATATATATATATGTATATTGTGGTTCAGAGATAAACACATTTCACGTTTACCACATATTCATTAATATCCGTTCCAAGAATTAAACATCAACAAAATTTCTGTGTACGATCGTTTCCGAGACGAAATGGACTTTTATTGATACTAAGTTTCTTAATCATCGCAGTGTATAGACACCAAAAGTTCGGAGTCAGGCAACGCAACAAAATTACAGTATTGTTCACCCTCAATTATACAGCAATTCGAGAAGAAGCTGGAGGGTGGGGATACGACAATTTAAATCTCCCCTAAAAAACATACATAATAATAAAACCATACATAGAAAGGAACACAATATGGTAAAAAAATACCAAAAGTACAAAAAATTGAAAATGCAGATACTATTAAGAGATTATAATTAAAAAAATTACAAAATTATAAGAAATTGAAAAAATTGAAATATTTATAAAAATTGATAATGCAGATACTATTAAAAGATTATAATTAAAAAAATACAAAATTATAAGAAAGTGAAAAAATTGAAATATTTATAAAAATTGAAAATGCAGATACTATTAAAAGATTATAATTAAAAAAATACGAAATTATAAGAAAGTGAAAAAATTGAAATATTTATAAAAATTGAAAATGAATTAAATCGAAAACATTTCTTTAAAAAACAATTTTAAAAACAATCATCTATAAACATATCTTTATAAAAAGATTTTGAAAACAGCAACATAAAAATACACTCTAACATTTACACTAAATAATTGTAATTATAGTAATAATGATACAATAAGAATAGAAATAATAATCATCGTAGGATATTATAACAACAATACAAAATAAAAAATAGACTAACGATACAGGTTATAACTAAATATAGGTAAAATAAATATAATATATAGAAAAGTTTTTAGATAGATTAGTAAACTCTAAGTACTGTTCACGAAATACTAGCTGTATCTATTTGGCGTTGTCTGAGGGTTTATTTAAAATTTTGTTTCACTGTTACATTATGCAGGGCCCTATGTTGAATAAGAGTAAGTTAGCTAGTATGATTTTTTACATGGGTCAATTACGTACGTGTTAGACTGACACGAACTTGTGGAAGTGAATCTGTTCCTACGAGTAAATAATAAGATAAATAAACTGTGGGTCGAGAAAGCTAAGCATGGGGTCAAAGAAGTTAGAGACAAAGGGAGAATCAAGTAAACAAGTGATGTGATGTTTTTAGGGGACAGGGAGAAAGCCAGGGGTTTAGACAGTCGGTCCATGGAGAGTAAGCGATGTGATAATTTGCAGGAAATCTTTAAAAAACACGAAAAGGCGAAAGTGCTCCCCCCTCGAAATGTCTGCTCGTTATGTCCCTCAATTTGCCACAGAAATCTAGTCAACCAATTAAGTACTAATTAGTTTAGAGAAATTTGGCCTCTCTCTCAGGTGAAAAAAAATTTTTTTAGTTACAAACAATTATTTCTGCCCATTTTGTAAATTTACCAAATATTCATAAAAAGGCTTCATCAGTGCAAGTCACACAACCGTCAGGCTGAAAACAAAACAAGATACGTCCAACATTCATTTAATTAATACATATTTTATTTCTAGTCCTGTTTTTTCCTTTTTCTTATCCAATCAAAGGAAAACATTCCTTAAACTCTGTTTTTGTATTTAAGAGTTCATAATAAATTATGTCAACCATATTTTTTTTATCTGGAAAATAAAAACAACTCCCTCAAGTTCTCAAGAAGTCTTCAGTCTTCCTTTCTGGCGAAGAAAAGTGTTTATTTCAGCTAGTTAAACTGATGAGGAAACGCTGGGCGATCACGGCCACGGCAACATGTCTTATAAGTATTAGTAATTGTTTCCACTGTATAGAATGCATTTAAATTTTGTAATTTGAAACGGTTTTTAAAACCAGTAAAATGCATAGACTTTTTTTTTAAATAAACATATTTTTTATTAAAATTCAAACTCTTCATCAGGATAATAGACAATATTTTTTTCCTTCCTTTTTTTCTTTTTTTTAACGTGCGACCAGAGCACACACACCACTTGTGGACATTATTACACAACGAGCTTCGTTAACAACTGAAGCACAAGATCAAGCAACACCATGTCGTTTAAAAAAAAAGAAAAAAAAGGAAGGAAAAAATATATTGTCTATTATCCTGATGAAGATTCCTGTGTGAATCGAAAATTTGAATTTAAATAAATATGTTTATTTAAAAAAAAAGTCTATGCATTTTACTGGTTTCAAAAGCCGTTTCAAATTACAAAATTTCAATGCATTCTTTACAGTGGAAACAATTACTAATATTTAAATTATTTTTTACTGTGATTAATCTTTAAAGAATAATAAACAGTTAAGCGCTTCTTTGCTTGTAATGTATGTAGCATAAAGGAAATAGCATTAATGCATTAAAAGACACCAGGACAAATTGAAGCTGCCTGTAAAAATAAATCCGAAATATCTTTTCCCAAAAAATTTCTTGCCAAACTATTTTGATATGCAGATAAGTTTTAGAAAGAATATCTACTGTAAACATGTGGAAGGAATTTGGAATCAAGTGAATTGACCAGAGGCCAATTGTGTTCGGCAAATCTTATTCTGTTAATCTGTTATTCTGGTTAGCGAGAATGTAGAAGAACTTATTTAGAGTAGCCAATCAAAACGCTCCTAAGATAAATAAAATGTAGGTAGAGGAAGCTTGTTTAGGTTGAAAATGTAGAGTATCTAACATACAATAACAAGATTGAAATATGAAATAATAACAGTGCTACCAATGTATCTGTCCTATAAAAAGTCTTCCTGGTGTATGTGGGTGGCAGTTATAGCAGATGTGTGTGAAAGTGAAAATTCTCTCTGACTTCTTGGATTGATGACTATCTTAAAGGAAATTATCGAACAGAATACAGGCACAGCTTCCAAGTCGGCAGCGTTTCGACTGGAGTAGGCAGCCATTATCACCAGGGACAGTGAGCAATTCATTGTTCGTATCAGCTCCATTCCAGTGAATTGAATTGTATCGTATTATTCTGTTGATTGTAATCATGTCTGCTTCTTAAACTTTAACACCAAAAATTAGAAAAAAATAAAACTTACCACTGTTTTTCTTCAGTTGTATTTCATCCAAGAAAAGTAAAATAACTGGATCTGTAGAATAAAAAAAAATATAAAGGATGAAACACTCAAAAAGCACAGACACCCCTTCCCAAATATTCTACTAGATCAGCTAACTAAAGGGTGCTTTTTTACATTAGGACCCGTGCTAAAAGTGCCTTGGTGTCGATACTTTCCGGATGCTTACGTAAATGAAAAACCCGTTGACTTACCTGCGTCCAACAAACTAGGCAAGATTTACAAGCGAGAAAAAAAATGAAAAAAATTACAGCAAAAAATTTGTATGAAACGAATATTTATTTTTTTTAACAAATAAATAACAGGGATTCAAATAAGTGTTTACTGTTAAAATTTAAAAGTTTTAACAAATAAATAACAGAGATTCAAATAAGTGTTTACTGTTAAAATTTAAAAGTTTTAACAAATAAATAACAGGGATTCAAATAAGTGTTTACTGTTAAAATTTAAAAGTTTTAATGAATAAATAACACTGATTCAAATAAGTGTTTACTGTTAAAATTTAAAAGTTTTAATGAATAAATAACATTGATTCAAATAAGTGTTTACTGTTAAAATTTAAAAGTTTTAATGAATAAATAACACTGATTCAAATAAGTGTTTACTGTTAAAATTTAAAAGTTTTAATGAATAAATAACACTGATTCAAATAAGTGTTTACTGTTAAAATTTAAAAGTTTTAATGAATAAATAACACTGATTCAAATAAGTGTTTACTGTTAAAATTTAAAAGTTTTAATGAATAAATAACACTGATTCAAATAAGTGTTTACTGTTAAAATTTAAAAGTTTTAATGAATAAATAACATTGATTCAAATAAGTGTTTACTGTTAAAATTTAAAAGTTTTAATGAATAAATAACACCGATTCAAATAAGTGTTTACTGTTAAAATTTAAAAGTTTTAATGAATAAATAACACTGATTCAAATAAGTGTTTACTGTTAAAATTTAAAAGTTTTAATGAATAAATAACATTGATTCAAATAAGTGTTTACTGTTAAAATTTAAAAGTTTTAATGAATAAATAACACTGATTCAAATAAGTGTTTACTGTTAAAATTTAAAAGTTTTAATGAATAAATAACACTGATTCAAATAAGTGTTTACTGTTAAAATTTAAAAGTTTTAATGAATAAATAACACTGATTCAAATAAGTGTTTACTGTTAAAATTTAAAAGTTTTAATGAATAAATAACACCGATTCAAATAAGTGTTTACTGTTAAAATTTAAAAGTTTTAATGAATAAATAACACTGATTCAAATAAGTGTTTACTGTTAAAATTTAAAAGTTTTAATGAATAAATAACACTGATTCAAATAAGTGTTTACTGTTAAAATTTAAAAGTTTTAATGAATAAATAACACTGATTCAAATAAGTGTTTACTGTTAAAATTTAAAAGTTTTAATGAATAAATAACACCGATTCAAATAAGTGTTTACTGTTAAAATTTAAAAGTTTTAATGAATAAATAACACTGATTCAAATAAGTGTTTACTGTTAAAATTTAAAAGTTTTAATGAATAAATAACACTGATTCAAATAAGTGTTTAAATTAAAAAGTTAATCAAGCAAGCATTGTTTTTTAAAAATTTTTACGAAAATTATTTGTTTTGTTGTTTTTTTACTGATTATTATTGTTGCTTTCGTTAGGGTTTAGGGTTAGGGAAGAGTTAGGGTTATGGTTAGGGCAGGGTTAGGGTTTGGGCAGGTTCGTTTGCAGACGTCAACAATTCAGTAATCAAATTTAGATGTTGTCTGCTTATTCATTTCAATCAATTATTCATTTTCTCACAGTTTCATTTGCTAATCGCTTCGGGGCTTTCCAGCGTTTTACGTAAAACACTGGAAAGCACTGACGCCGAGGGACTTTTAGCACAGGTCCCAATCTAAAAAAGTACCGACTAAAGTCTTTTCTCCAAATAGTAAGGCATTCAGAAAGTATTTTCGTTTTCCACTGTTATGAATTATGAGTCAACCAACCAAGACAAAACCAAAATTAAAACTGCCCGGAATTAATTTACCATTGCTTCTATACGACAACATTGCATTTCACATGTAGTTTATATTGCATTTCACCAAAATACATAACAATTCAAAAAAGCAAACCGAAACCTTTCAAAGAAACAGATCTTTAAAAAGTATTTCATAAATCTTATTTTATTTGTTCCCATTCGATCGTTTTATATTTCGTCAGTGAAAGTTTTGAGTCTTAAAAACATCAGAGTTTCTCCCCCAGGAACCCTACTGGAGACAATCACCTCCCAGCTTTGCGTTGATATGCAGGGTTTTAAAACGATTAAATTTGCATGCAAAGGAAGACCTTGTACGGTTTATTGTATGCATTTTCACTTCTTGGAGAATAGATAAATAAATTAAATAAAATCGAATAAATATTTCATTTATTCGATTTAATTTAATGTAAACTTCAATGTTTCTGTAATGATAACGCCAACTTGGTATCTGCGTGTATGACATAAGGCTGAGTATGCAACTTGTGTTAATTGGTGCCGAATGACAGAATTTTCCAGCATGGAAATATAATTAAAAAGGGTTGTCGTACACAATGTAATATACGTTTAAATTGAATAAATAAAAAAAATAAGAATGGGTCTAGTTATAGAGAAAAAAGTAAAAACAATTTGAGTCGCACAGGGCAACAAAAAGAAAGATGCGGAGACCAGCGGTGGCAAGGGAGACAACATAACAGGTGAAGGAGAGAAAGAAGAAAATAAGGAAAGGGGTTTTAATACATAGTTTCTATTTTACTTAAATATTTTCCGAAACATAAGTATAATCGAAAATTAGTATTCAAGTCGTTTGTACTGAATATCCATAAACAACAACGACAATTTTATACGTTATTTTATTTTAAACTTGAAAATTATAAAAATCTATCTGGCGTTACCTGGGAGTCTTTTTACTTGCATTTTTGTTTCAGCATTTTTTTTTATTATGCAGTTTGTTTTGTTTTTTTGCCAAATTATATTTGTTTAAATAGGATTTTGAAAATTACATCTTATTATTACAGTATCGTTTGGCCATCAAATTATCAATTGAACCAAATTGTTATAAAACTATAACTAATTGTATTAAGATAATGTTGATTTCATCTCTTTATAAAGTCATTGAATGTAAAAACTTTCCAAAAGTTTCAATCTTTTTATACATGAGGATTTTAAAAACCCAGTTTAAATGACTTTCTATTTGTCAGTTTAAATGTTTCCAAATTTCTTTCAAATTTCGAAAATTATAAATTAATTTTTTTTTAATTAAATTTTTCTTTTTAAATTAAAATCTTTTTCTAATTAAATTAGTTTCGTTCTCTTAAAAATAAAAATACCAATAATTATTTTATTATTTTTTATCCCCAAAAGAAGCAATATTTTATATTTTTTTAACAATATTTGATTTCTTTTTTAATAAGAAAATTTAGCTTAATACTTATTATTGTACAGCTATTAAGTGTTACTACTACGACTAATACAACTTTGTACACACACCATCCTTGTTGTGTACGTTTTCAGCGTCGCAAATTCTCATTCAAAAGGCATCATTTTATACGATTATTGGATTTTTAGGTTTAAAATTATCTTGTGTTTAAAGATGTAGTAACAAAGTAAAAATATTCATAAAAATTTAATATTGATTTCATTTTTTTTTAAAAAGAACTTAGTATTTGTTTTTCATAACTTTAATATTAGAAGATAATGGTGTCACATAGAAAAGAATGTCTGCTTTGTTAAAGAATAATGGTGGTAGTGATCTTTGCATTGGGCGCTAATACATCCTATATCCTCTTTATGTCAGTAAGAAAATATAGAGTGAATTGAAAGAAAATGACAGACTAAATATTTTTATCATTATTTGATATTATTAATAAAATAAGAACAATCTCAACAGTATGGTAAGGTTTGATAACAAAACAGCAATTTAAATAAATAAACGTGTGTATAATAAATTAACGTGTGTATAATAAATTTATGAACACTCATTTTGAACGACTTTACTTTATATAATAACTAAAAATAAAAATGGAAATATGGAGATTCCGTCAGGTTGAATAAGGAGTGTAGCCCGATGATCGCCTTGGTGGTCGCACTACAATAAAAACAAGACAAATTGTCCGTTGATAGCTGTCTCATCGTTTTATTGGTCCAATCTGCTCGCCTCCTCTCCAAGCCGCAAACTGTCACAAAACTAATTAAAAATCTGTCAACTGCAGTAAACTGTCAACTCCGTAAACAAACGTCGTCATAAAATTCAGACTGTCGCAAAAGCTGTTGCAAACAACTCTCATTCCTAAATATTTTTAGTCATTCTTGGAAATCCTATGTCCGGTCTTTTGTCTCCTCAGCCACTCCCCAGCTGACTACCCATCCTATTTTTTGATCGCCTTTGTGCAACTTGGTGAATCATTTCCTCGGCTCTGGAGAAGGGGGGGGGCAGCCCATAGTATCACAGGAGTACCTAAGAGTCCTTATTCGCCTGGGGTTCCAGATACTAAGACAATAGTACTTCAGTTTTCTTTATCTTTGAAAATAATTTTGAGAAATGTATCGTAATTTTGCTTACAGGCAGACACTCAATCTCTATTATAACAAGATTGCTATAAATACATACGTTTTTATCAAGAAAACATGAAACTAAGTAAAACAAATAAAATATAAAATATATATATACACATGTTTTAACAGTTTTTCTTTCAACTTACTTTTAACTTGAACCGTAGAATTATGACTGGATAAGTTCTGCTCTTTCATAGGATCTTCTGATAACTAGAAAGAAAGAAAACCGAAATAATAAAAGAACGGCAATAGTTATAACAAGATTAAAAGCAACTTTTCTGGGGTAAGATTTTTCCAAGAAATTCGATAATGGTAATTATTATTTGATTTTCATGAACTTGCGATAAAATAAACTTAGAAATTAAAATTTATAAAAATTAATAAAATAAGAATAACAACGGTGATATGGAGTCAGGGCTGAAAACAGGAGAACGTAGGGGAGAGCTGGACATAAATCTATTTCTGAATCAAAAAGGAAAGTTTGATTTTTTTAAATATGCCAATATCTGATCAATGGTTTCATTGTCCAAACTGCAAAGGCCAAATATCTCTTTTATTTTGGCTATCATATATGGCATAAGTGTGTCCTATTCGAAGTCTAGTCATTATCTGGACGATATGTCATGTAAACAGAAGCTTTGTAACATGCTGTGTTGTTGTGTACACGTCTCAATTATGGTTCAATTAGTTGTGACTTCTGGGGGGGTTGTACCAGTAAATTCTGTTGTTATAAGCAGCAGTAATGGTAGTGGTTTGACATCCACTGTGTGTAGAGTTTGTCTGCCTCTCTTTCTCTCTATTTGGTCCCCCGATTTTATAAATCGGGGGACTTATGTTTTGAGGCATGTCCGTCCGTCCGTCTGTCCGGATTTTTCTCCACAACCATCCATTGAATTTCTCTGAAATTTTGCATGAAGTTGTAACTTTTGTCAGGTTAGAAAGTGACATTCTCCGATTTTTGAAAAAAAATCTGGTTAGCCCCCCAGGGGGTCAAAAGGCCCCGAAATGGCAAAAAATGACATTTTTTGCCCCAAGATACCTACCGTAAGGCAGTTTTGCCCTCTAGTAAACAAAGAACTCATTAAAAGGTGTAACAATACAGGAATTTATAAAACTTCAAATTTTATTTTGCAAGATTAGAAATTGAGGAGGGGGGCTAACCTTATCGTTCTGGAGAGGATGGGGAGAAAGAAGAACTGGGACATGATCAAGATGAAGACTAGAGTTGAATCCCTAACCGTCTGGCTTGCCACACAGCCTTGTCATAATCGGCCGTCAGGGAATCTAGTCGATGACGATTGCCTAAGATTCGCGATCGCCCTGCAGACAGGTTCCAGAGTGTGCAGCATCCACAGACACAGACACAGACACAGACACAGACACAGCGCTCTCAACGATATCGGGCCCTTTATTGTAAGACTTCCTCGGGATGATAAATTTAAGAAAAATGTCAAGCAAGTAAATCGAGATATTGGGTTGACATGATGGGTTGATAAGGAAAAGTAGTAGCCGTGGCTACTAAGAGTGCTGGACGAGGGTGCATACTGCGAGAAGTCAGTAGTGGCTACTACTTTTCCTAATCAACTCATCATGTCAACCCAATATTTCGATGTATTTGCATGACATTTTTCTTAAAATTATCATCCTGAGGAAGTCTTACAATAAAGACGAAACGTTGATGAATATATGAAAAAATATCTCTTTGTTTTTCCTTTCCCACACATATATATATATATGTGTGTGTGTGTTATTATAATTATTTGCACTACTACAGTTATTATAAATAAAAGTATTTTTCTTCCATAAAACTTTTCTTCCAAATCTAGACTCATATGTTTTACTTTGACTTTGTGTTTTTTTTTTACTTACCATTTTTATTGTCTGCGCTTTCATCGTAGCACTAGTCTTGCTGGTTGGTTCTGTTAATCGATTTACTGATACCCGTGTATAAGTATCGATTCTAAGCCATACTTTCTCGCAGGAAAGTAAAGTTTTCGGAATAAAAAGGGTTTTGCATTTGCATGGTGATGTCCTTTATCGCAGCTGAGTGCATCAAATTGGGACATTGATTCACATAAATCACGTACGTATTTGTTATTTACATCGGTTTCTCTTTCTATGCCCGGTCCGTGTACCAACTGCTTACGGATCAATATTGGTGCCCTTTTAACAGAAGTAAAAGGTGAAAAGTCTGATTCATTAGGGGAACTGGATATACCAAGAAGAACTATAGATATCGCTTTCATCGATGATTTTTTTTTTCGAGTCATCATCGCCGCTTTTAGTGCGCACCATGTGCTCTTTCTATTAAGCCATTGTTATGAAGATAACAATGTGCAGTCGTTCTCATCCGGTAAAAACCTGTCACCTTTGCTAATTCCTGCTACAATTCGCTTTCAGTCTGTTACAGCATGCAGCAGAATTCCAAATCTAGATATGCAATCATTAATAAATGCTTCTGCCATAGGTTGTACTTCGATCCAGCGAATTAAAAAAACATTTTTTTTCAAATCATAGTTCACCCTAAACAAGGCAGGCCGCCACTGTAGACGTAAAGGGCTACTGAAAATTAAGGTGTAGGTTTTGGGTGTCATCCTAAGTTGGGAGCTGTGTAGTGAGATGTCTGTTTACATTAGTTTTAAACCTCTGCATGTCGGTACAGTCGGGGAAACAGGGAGCAGGGAGGGAGTTCCGAGGGCCGGCAGCGTGAGGAAAGAAGCTATTGGAGTAGAAGGCTTTTCGGCATCTGGGGACCTCTACAGTGAATGGATGGGATTTAGCTGATTGTCGAGTTGGTCTAGTGTATTTACGTTGAGGGAGCACCAGACAGCCAGTTCATCGGAGCAGAATTCATTGAAGTATTTGTAAAACAAGCACAAGGATGCAACATTGCGGCGATGGGACAGGGGCTGGAGCTTGGTGGATAGTGAGGGACCTATTAAGTTGGCGACTCTTTTTTGGACCTTGTCTAAGAGGAATAGACTAGTGGATGATGCACCAGCCCGGATGTGGCAACAATACTTCATGCATGGATGGATGGTGGCTTTGTAGAGATACAGGATAATGTCAGGTGTGAGGAGTTTACTAGCACGATCGATACGGTCGATACAAGGAAGGAGAGATCTATATTGACTAAGATACGGGTCTTGATCATTGCGGGTTAGAGGTAATGAGCCATCAACAAGGCTTGCTATTCGTTGAGAGTTGAGCATGAGCAACTCCATTTGGGGCTAAAAGGGCAGTGTTTTCCTAATTGCAAATTTATTTGGGTTTTTTAAAACATTAAACCATAAAACAGAAAAGGAAAGGAAGTTTGCAGCTAAACTCTTTTAGTTTTTTATAACTGTTGTAAAAATGTATATGAGTGAGGGGTCGAGAGAGAGGGGTTGAGAGTGAGAGAGGAGTTGAGAGAAAGGGGTCGAGAGAGAGAGAGAGAGAGAGGAGTTGAGAGAGAGGGGTTGAGAGAGAGAGAGGGGTCGAGAGAGAGAGAGAGAGAGAGAGAGGGGGGGGTCAAGAGTGAGAATTAGAGAGAGAGAGAGAGAGAGAGAGAGAGAGAGAGAGAGAGAGAGAGAGAGAGAGAGAGCGAGAATTCGAGAGAGAGAATTCGAGAGAGAGAGGGAGAATTCGAGAGAGAGAGAGAGAGAGGGGTCGAGAGAGGTCGAGAGAGAGGTCGAGAGAGAGAATTTGAGAGAGAGAGGGAGAATTCGAGAGAGAGTGAGAGAGGGGTCGAGAGTGAGAAAGTGGTCGAGAGAGAGAGAGAGAGAGAGGTCGAAAGAGAAAGAAAGAGAAAGAGAGAGAGAGAGAGAGAGAGTGTATAGGGAGTTACACATGAAACTTAGACATGAAAACCGAAAAATTTAAACTTGTCAAATTTTTCTATAAAAGCAAGCATTTGTCACCTAGTTGCAACATTTCTAATAGCTCATCTTCCTTAAAGGACTTGGAACAGTCCGAAAAAAAATCCATTCAAAGGCATCAAGTCACTCTGTAAAAAGCCTTTGAAGTTATTTTTTTAAAAATATTTTACAGTTTTTTGTATTTATGACAAGTATTTTATTGCTGAATGAATAATAAATATACCAAACATTTATTGTTATTTTACTATTGACAATTTATTTTTATATACAATTTTATTATAATTATTGTTGTTGCTTTTGTTGTTGTTGTTCTCTTTCCTTATTTTTATAACAATTAAATAAATTTCATTTATCGTACCGACAATCATTTAATTTTATACTATTTTTAAGATACATTTTAAAGATTAAGTTCTAAACAAAATATAAAAAACTATTCATTGTATTTTTTTACACTAATACTTATTTGTGTATATTTATGCGGTTAGCTTCCAAAGAGGCTGCCATATTTTATCGACTTATTTTTTTTTGTTTTTCGCAGCAGTGACAGCACAAATTATTCCACTGTGTAAATTTGTGAAAATGTTAATTTGTTATTTATTGCGGATTTCTGCTTTTCTTTTAAAAAATATGTTATTTCTTGAGATTAATAAAAACGTTGGATTTTGCTTTAATTGTTGTTGGCATTATTTATTGCAATTTTCCCATAAAATTTGACACAAAATGAAAAAAAAAAAAACGGAATTTCCCGAAAGTAAAAACCGGAATTTCCCAAAAGTTGAAATGAAATTAAGGAAACAGAAAATTTGACACTCTACTTGTATGAGTGACTCAATTTGAAGGGTTTAGATATTATATTAGATTATTAGTCCCGTGATTGGGTCAATTTGGTTGAACATGTGTCTAAATGTGTTATGTAATCGATATTGAAAAATCGACAGCGTAACATTGAGATTATGTTCTTTACGTGTAAATTACATGGTTTTTGGTTTGTGCTGATCATATTTACTTACCTGTATTTGGTCCGTTGTATTCTTTTCCCTGAAATAAAAAGGGCCAACATTCGCAGGATTCTGACAGGGTCCCCTGCTCTTCGTGATGCTTAGACCTTTCTTCTCACCTCCACGGCTTTTATATTCGTTTGGTGTCATTTTTCTTATGATTTTTTTTTTATGTATGTGGCAACACCAGCACCAGGCTTATATTACCTGTGATTCTGTTGTCATATTTGGGCTGGTGAATCTCTGTCTCATTTGAGGGTTCTTGATAAGGTGCAGAAACGTATTGCAATTTAATTGGCTCTACCCTTTCATCTTCTCTGCACCCTCTCTCTCACAGACGTGATGTTGCTAGTCTCAGTCTTTTAAATAGATACTATTATGACATGTGTTCTTCAGAGTTATGTGATCTATTCCCAGCTTCCTTTGTTCCAGCTCGTTTGACTTGTTGGTCTAGTGGTCTCCAGCAATTCATTGTTTTGATACCTCATTGTAATACAGCTTCCTATTCAAGTGGCTTCTTTCTTGTGGAACTCTTTTCCTGCTGACTGTTTTCCTCCTACCTATATCCTCGGTCTTTCCAAGACTAAGGACAATAGGCATCTCCTGTCTTTGCGATAATCATATTTCGTTGTTGTTTAGCTCCTTACATCAAGTCGCTTCATGCCTTGTCTGGAGGGATTTCCATTTAAAAAAATATTGTCATAAGAATAGTGTTTATCTACAACATATGTAAAAATAACAGTTCACTATTGCACACACTGTGCGTGTTAGATGTTTATAATAAAGAATGTTGAGCAATAGGCTAAAATTTGGAAACCAAGCGTTTCCGAATCTATGTTTATGGGAACAATTTTTCTTATTTACACATATAATATAATCCTTTTCAAAACACACCATACATGACACGTTCAGACACATGTTCAACCAAATTGATCTAATCACGGGACTAATAATCTAATGTATAAAATTAAATCAGTCAAATTTCCTATTTTTGTCATCGATAGCTTTCGTCCTACAAAATTAATATTTCGTTCTGACTAGCCATTTTCTTTTGTCAAACTTTGGTTCATGTTGTTGAGAAAAATAAAATTTAATTCGATTTAATTTCTTGAAAACTACACGGATTATTTTTCTGAAGGAAGCCATATTTGTTACCAGCAGTCAATGGTAATTGCAATGGCCGTCATTTTTTATTATCAGCAGCAAATGTTACATTATTGCATTATTATTAATGCATATAATGTACATATTAAAAAAAATACGACAAAAAGCATTACGATTTTTACTCCACAAAGAAAGATATATAAAAAGACAGAGACAGTGAGTGTGTGTGTGTGTGTGTGAGAGAGAGAGAGAGAGAGAGAGAGAGAGAGAGAGAGAGAGAACAGAAAGTAAGCACACATCTTTCATTACAAATATCTTAAGAAAACGTTAAAAAAAAACAATAAAAAAATAAACCACTCAAGATATCTTTTAATACAGAAAGAAAACATTTTCTTCCGGTACACTCGTTGTCAATCACATTTCTGCAGTTTTCATTGGCTGGATTGCTACGTTGATGGTCAGAAGTACGAAGCTCATAGTATCAATGCTGGCATACCTCAAGCACCCATTTTGGGCCCAACCCTCTTCCTGATCCTCATCAACGATCTCCCAAATCACATTCTAAGATAATTTGTCGACATTTATGTAGATGATACCACCATCTATGGAAACACTTTGAAGAGCAGGAATGACCATCTCTCTTTCTCTTTCTCTCTCTCTCTCTTTCTCTCTCTCTCTCTCTCCATTGAGCATGTTGCGCAATGGGGAAAAAGTTAGCTGGTTACCTTTAATGCGTCCCAAACCAAGCTTCTCTCTTTTCACCACCAACGCTCTGATCCCCACCTGGCCCCAATTAAAGTGAATGGTTCTCTCCTCGAGGAAGCTCCCTTCTCTGACAAGCTTCTGCGACTGATCTCCACTCCTGGCTTGAAATGGAAGACTTACATCAAATCCGTTGCCAAGGTCGCTGGAAATATGGTTGGATCATTCTACCGCTCTAGAAGGTATATCACTCCTGACTGAATCCTCTACCTGTATAAGAGCCAAATACGTCCTAAGATGGAATACTGTTGCCACAACTGCGGAAGTGCTGCTCAGGGCACCCTTTCCTGCCTTGACAGAGTACAAAACCGACTTCGAAATCTAGTGGGCAATGTCCTATTCTACTCCCTACTACCTCTTTCTCACAGAAGCGACGTTGCTAGTCTTTCTCTACTCTATCGTTATTTTCATGGCAGGTGCTCGACTGAGCTTTAATCTATGCCCCCCCCCCCCACGCTGTAAAACATTTACAAAAAACTCGTCTAGCTACAACCACTGTCAGTAATTTCTCCTTCTCCCTCTCTGTACCTAGGACTAAACTAAACTTCCATGAACAAAGTTTATTTCCTAGAACTACCCGTCTGTAGAACTCGGTACTGCGAGGCTGCCTCCCAGCTGACTACAACACTGTCGTTTTCAAGTCCAATGTAAACAAATTCTTGTTAAGCCGTCCTCCTAAATAATCAAATTCTGCCAAACTTCCACCATCTTTACCAATCCCCGTGGTGTTGTCTCACCGTCCACCTGACACTCATTAACCCTTATCCTCGAGTGGCATTTAGGCCTTGATAAGCGATGACTCTTTAGTAAAAAACAACAACAACAAAAATAATAGAGAATGGTAGTTTGCTTGAAGCATTGCTGGGAATAGTAAAAGTATGTTTTAAAAAAGGCTGAGGGCAATGCAAAGTGCCGGGTAAGATGTAAGCTGGAAGGAACAAAAATAATAAATCGAAATCGAAATGGTACTTACTATTTATTTTTTCTTAAAATATTACATAACAGCAAGTGTGGTGTTAGCTGTTTGTGTGTTGTCCTGATGATTATTAAAAATCATCTACTTAATATTTTGGGAAAAAAGAAACTTCCCTTTGTCAAAACTAATAAACACCAAAGGAAAACTCTGTCTGTGCAGAGATTTGGCCCGATAGCAACAAAGAAACTGTCGATTGGCCGAGGAATGTTCAGTGTATGATAGATTGACTTTAAAATTCGATAATAAATTTAAAGTTGAAATAACGAGTGTACGGTATAACCCTAGCCCTAGCTAAGAAACGATATCTTAGAGTTATCTGGCAGCAGTTGCTATTAGAGTTCAAGCACCAAGTTTCCTCATATAAATCTACTTCTCTTATTCCTCTAAATACTCAGCAACCCAGAACGACCACCTAGAATCTATTTTTAATGTCCACTCAAGAACAGTCTCTTAACCCAAATGCCAGCAACAGTTACTTGGGAATGGGTTACGGTGCGGCGCTAGGGACCTCCAAAGCTCAGCATAGAATTTACCCCCCCCCCCCTCAACACGATGTAACTTTAATATAGGTTTATATTATCATCATAACTTTTTTACGATTCGAAAGAAGAAACATAAAATAAACTGCTGATGATTTAAAAAAATTTTTTTCAGTGTACGAAAATAAGGAAAATGAGAAAATAAAAACGTGTGTACTTTATTTACGCCTTAAAACAACGTTTCTATGTAGTGACCAATTTTTATGCGCTAACACCCGTGTGGTTAATAAATCTAGCAAAAATCAAGTAATGGTCAGATTTTCACAAAATTTTCAATACTTATTCATTATTGGACTAATTTATCTATAAAATGCTTTTTTTTTTTCGTAAAATATAATAGGGAAAATATTTTTTCTACGTGATCCCCCCCCCCCTTATTTCATTTTATGAAATCTGAACAAAATATATTCTGATCGATCGAAATTTTAATGTTATATAAAGCGAAAGAGTCTTAAAAAAAACACATAAGATTTACTTTTTATTTAATTATTGGTAAACACTTTTGGGTAAAGTATCTGTGAATTCATAAATAAAAAGTGTAAACAATAGCCCCCCCCCCCCTACACCGCTGTAGAAAACAATCGAATTTCGTACTAAAATCTCAAGATAAAGAATGGGTTCCCAGTTCGATAATTTAATCTTTAAATAAACTATTCTACTTTAAAATAACTTCCTATATATATAACTTTATTTTGGAGAGATTTAAAAACAAAGAATTAAAAACGCATTTAAGCATCTTATGTAAAGTACGCAAATAATGATGACGTCATCGATTTTGTGGTACGCTTTAGAGGTCCCTAGGGTGCGGAAAGAAAAAGAACTTTGAAAAAATCTACTTATGTCAGTTTTTTAATTCAATATCAATGTGAAAAATGATCCAACAAGAAAAAAAAGAGCACTTCTGTCGTATATGTGAAGCAGCAGATTTTCTGTCCTTTTACTGAAAATAAAGGGAGGTAATTCAACCGGAAGTGATTTTTTTACAACATAAAAAAAATGCAAGACTGATTTGTTTTTGGGTAACAAGAAACAATAAACAATTTCTTTTTTTTTATTATATGAAGTAAAAATTTATGAAAAGTCAACAATGATTTTTTCTTTAATTTAATTGAAAAGTTTTGATTCGTGGATTTTTTTATATATAAATGAAAAGTTTTGATTGGGGGGGGACTGAATTTTTTGGTCAACATTGTGGCAGATCAATAGATCGATGAGACGAGCGGGCATTGAGGAAAAGTGCTAGCCTGTTTAGCTACCCCTTTTCTTTCTAGGTTCGTTCGGCTTACTCTCTCCCTTTCTTTCTTTCTTGTCTTTGTTTGACCCTTCTTTGCCTCTGGTGGCGAAATCTCGCCTAATCACGGTGGCCGGAGGTTTCTGACCAATGGGCGGCCGACAGGTCAGCTCGGCCGTACGTGATCTTAAATTTATAAAAGAGGAGACAAGTCTCTTTCTCCCTCTCTTTTTGCCTTCAGCGTTCTGGGCGGACGCACACAAAGACTCTCGTCGACAACCCCCCCCCCCCCACCACCATCTTGAACGAGCTGTGTGGAGGAGGGGGGGGAGAAAAAGGTAATCTTATTCACATCTTTCAATTCGATGAACATTTCTTCACGATCCTTCAATTTGACGAACATTTCTTCACACATGATCCATTACAAATTAGCCACACAAAAGACATTCACATGCTCGCATATATACACTCACAAGTACGAATCTAAGAACTCTTTAAAATGTTTCAAATAGTAAATAAATTGTTTTGTTACTAAAATGTTATTCCTTTCCTTTTGTTATTAACCATTATAAAAGGCCTATTCGTATATGTATATAGCTTCATCATTCCTTCGCTTTCTTTAAGGTAAGTTTAAATAATGTTTTCTTCCTTCATCTTGGTTGTCTTAAACTGTTTTATTTAATCCCCACGTGGTCCGATGGTGGAAGCCTAACGGTGTAATAACATGCCGTTATAAAGGCATCTATCACACTACTTATGGTTGGGGGATTCATTATCGCAAAACCATTTGTCCGAAATCCTTCGCGACTGTGGTTAAAATCCAAAAACCCTTTGTTCCCCTTTTGAATCTCCCGCCATAAACACACTTCCACCCCGGCCATAACATTGATTTTTTTTTTTTTTAATATAAATAATTTTAACATTTGGGAGACCTTTTTCTTAATAAATCCATCACTTCCACTGTGGCTTGCCATCTGCATCTGTCTTTGACATGACGGGCATGTCCGACTGCAAGAAATCTATTGTTTTTTGCGGCTGGTTCATTAAATTACCAATGTCTCGAAGATTAATCTCATTTAACTCCATTTTCTAAATACTAAATTCAACTTCCGGTGAATTTTGAATGAATGGTACTTGGAGAAAAAAATGGAACTCTTCAATTTCGATTTCTTAATCGGCAGCTGCTTCACATATACGACAGAAGTGCCAAAAAAGTGTCTGTTCGAATAAGCTCTATATTAATAAAATGGTGTGACCACGTCTACTGTGTCTCTGTGACTTATACAATATTATTTTTTATTTATTATTAATCAATTATTTATTGAAATAAAAAATGCAATAGTGTAAAGTACTAAAACAAATTAAAAAAAATCTTATTTAAAAAATAAATAATTTACGAAATTAAATCCACCACAATGCATTTCTGTTTCTTCGTAAACAAGTCAGCAGCCATTGTAATCATTTTTTTAATAGTTGAAACGAATGACTTACTACACCATGATCCTTCAAAATTTGAAAGGAATTTGAAAGCATTTAAACTGTCGAATAGAAAGTCATTTAAACCGGCTTTAAAATTTGTAGCAAATCTTTTCGTATTAAAAAAATTGAAAGTTTTGGAAGCTGTTTTCATTCAATCATTTTATAAATAGGATTAACACAGCATCAACAATTTGGTTGACTGAATAATTTAATGACCAAACGAGACCGTAATAATTAAATTAAACTTTCGAAATTCTTTTTAAAAAGAACGGCATAGTTGAAAAAAAAACAAAAAACGAAAAAAAAAAAAACGAAACAAAAATGAAAGTAAAAAGACTCCCGGGTAACGCCGATTAAGTACAGCTAGTCTAAATGTGAAAGCTTTTCCCATATGCTAACTATAACTATACTAACATCAAAACAGATTGCGTATTATTTACTCCTCTCCAGGAGTTAGGCACAAGGCCAATAAGGTCGGGTTGGGAAAGTGGGGGTTGAAAAGCCAGCGCCCGAGAGGTGAGCACTCTGACCATTAAGAATTGCCTGGGCAGCCCCGTCGGCATTCTCCGGTAGGAGCGCCTCAAGCAGTAAGCAATTAACTTACTCCTCCCCAACGAGGGGAGGCAAAGCCTGGGAGGGTGGACCTCCTAGAACTGCACAGGACAATCCCATAGAACGACGTAAATCAAGTCCCGAAGGACAAGGCAATCTAGGGTGCAGTATCCATGGTAAAACTGAAAATAACCTCAACACATTTAGATCTTTTTAATTTGCATATTTATTACATAAACGGCTTCTAATAAATTAATATTCTTTAATATACAGTTGTCATATTTTCATATATATATATTATACGCTATATTTTCGTCGATAGTAAAACATCTGTAGTCGCTTGGATGCTGAGAACAGATACTACACTTTGATCTTAGCCAAAAGGCCAAGTAACCATAAAAATAATATTTTGATGTCTATCGGTTCTGTTGTGATAAGACCGCCCTCACAGGAATTACCTCCTCCTTTTTAAGGGGTGGAGTAATCCTTCTTTGAGGAAAGCGTAATGTAATATGTGTTCTGATGTCATGAGACCATCTTCCGGGGAGCTACCTTCTTCTGTTTTAGCGGGAGGGGATAATGTAGTATATGTTCCGTTTCCATGATACCATACTCACAGGCATTACCTTCTCTTTTTATGGGGGTGATCCTCCCAGGTATTACTTCCTTTTATTTGGAGGCAGTATAGTATATGTTCGTTCCTCACGATACCATCCTTCATGAGTATCTTCTCCGTTTGAGGGGAGGTAGTGTACTACAGGACCGGCGGCACAGTTATTAAAGTGGGGGGGGGGCTTTCCTAAAAAGTGGGGGGGCCCGTTTAAACACATGCATATATAACTTCATTATTGATGACCGTAAAGTGGGGGGGGGAAGTAAAAAAGTGGGGGGGGGCTTACGCCCCCTCTACCCCCCCCCCGCCGGTGCCGCCGTCCATGTACTATTTGTTCTGTTGTCATGATACCATCCTTTTAGGGGGGGGGGGAAGGGGCGTTCATCATGATACTATGTCCTCAGTCATTACCTCCTTCTTGGGGGGGGGGGGGGGGGTCAGTGTAGAATATGTTCATTCAGCATGATATCCTCCTCCAAAGCTAGCAAAAATATGAGACGGGAGGGAGCATATATTTGCTAGTATATAATAAATGTATTTTATGATAACACTTATTTATGATACATTATTGGTATAAACTCTATCTGAAATGATATTGAGCTTTTGTGTGTGCAAGATCTGCTATCTTGCTTGATTACATCAAATAAATATTGTTCACCAAAAATTACGGAAATTCATCCAGTAGTTTAGTTTTCATAAAAAAATTAACTTTTCACCTTACGCGGAATATCGCTGTCATTATCATGATATTCAAGGGGGATAATTCCCTTTTTCGCGTTTAAACAAATAAAGGTTGATTTCTCTCTCAAAGGTCTGAATTATCTCAATTGACTTTCATAATGATGCCGATAATGGCGGTGATATTCGCATACGGCTAAAAGTTGAATTTATTTTATAAAAACAAAGCTACTGGAGTAATTTCCGTATTGTTTGGTGAACGGTACTTATTTTCAATCACAAGTAAGTACACTATAAAGATTTTTTGCTATTTGTATGACATTCATATTCAATCTAGGTGTAACTATGGAGATGCACAATTTTTAAAAATATAATCGTTTAATCGGGTCGGTCATTGATTCGAGCGAAAACACAGAATTCAGGGGGAGGTAACACAGTCTGTCATATTAACACGTAATAAATCAATGGCATTCATCAAAATACGATGAAACTGATTTTTATTTTTAATTAAAATTCTACTCGATCATTTTTACTACTTTTTGGTTAGGATACTTATTTAAATCTGCTGCGTAAGTATATAATACTGTTTTTTTTTGTGGTATTGATAATTTAATACGGACGCTTCTCTGTACAAGCACCAAACAATCCCTACTTCTAAAACTTTTAACAGGTACGTTTTACAAACAAATACTTTTTATACGATCTGAAAATCTGGTGTTTGATCGATAATCGATAATATTCTGAATAATAATAATTTAAAAAAACATGGGGAGTATATGTGTGGGTGGGGGTGTACGTCCGCAGAAGGCTTCCTTTAGCTTGTAAACATAAATAAACAGAGACAAATAAACAATTTAGCTTGTAAACACAATAAATAGAATCAACACGATGAATAAAAGACTCTGAACGTTGAACAACTAGTAACAACTTACCTGGACTTGATAGCTGTTGGGCATGGAGCAATTCGTTGTGGAATCCCCGGGTTTATGTAATAATGGAATATACGTTATCAGCAGGGCAACGAATACAATTGAAACAACGGATAAGATCAATGAAACAAGTAGGCAACAGGCTTTATAGCTACAAGATATCCGGTCGGTCTGATCGTTGGTTCGGATAGGTTCAGATTCGGGAATGGGGGTCGATATGACGTTTTGTACGTCATTTGAGTTTCTTGCATTTGTCTTGTTATCTTTAATTTCATCATCAAGATCAACGGTCTTGGTCATTGGTAAGTGTTCCTCTTCAAAGCTGATGGCCATTCTAAATTCAAATCACTGGAAAGGATGTAAAATCTGTCTTCTCTTTGTGAAGTTAAAACAGAAAATAATATAATGTATTACTCTACAAGTTATGATGTCACCATCATGTAACTATATTTAGAATTTTTGGTATTACCCGAGTACCGTTTTTTTTTTTTTTTTTTTTTTTTTTGTTAATTCATCTTTTTCTATGAATTGCTCGTGCTTGTCCGAGAACGAGCATTGGGTGAGGTTGTTTAAAACCTAAGGTCCGGTTGGCGAGCCAGCAAATAGAAGCGAGAACTGAAACTGAAAAGAAATAGAAAGTGAGAAATCCCCGCTCGTTTATCAAAAGGATTTTTTTTTTCATTAAAAAAAAGAAGGAATACTAAAAGAACACCACCAACAACAACAAAAACAACCTACACATGCAAACCTAATCTCTCCGTTGTCTGAAGATGCGATGCTCTTTCTGAGAATAAAAAAGCGCGTGAGAAAATTAGGTTTTTTTCTCTTCGGGTTTAGAAGCACGAACAAACTATAATACTTTACTTTTATCTTGAAACTCGCATTCAGACCAGAATCTAATCGGCAATTATTGAAGTTAGAAAAAGTTAATTTCGTATGATACGAAAGGGACGCGTTCACGTTCGAGCAAACGTGATGATAATACGTTAAGACAAAATAAGGTGCTTGTACAATGTACAGAGTATTGATTTACTCCTCTCCAGGAGTTAGGCACAAGGCCAGTTTTTATCTTACTCCCACAAGTAAGATGTGACCCAAGGTCGGGTCGGGAAAGTGGGGTTTAAAAATTGCCTGGGCAGCCCCGTCGGCATTCCCCGGTAGGGGCGCCTCAGGCAGTAAGCAATAAACTTACTCCTCCCCAAAGAGGGGAGGCGAAGCCTGGGAGGGTGAACCTCCTAGAACTGCACAGGACAGACCCATAGACCGGCGTAAATCAAGCCCCGAAGGACAAGACAATACAAATCTATGGGGTGCAGTATCCATCGGAACAGATACTACACTTTGATCTTAGCCAAAAGGCCGTTATTTAACACCTACCCACAATAGGAGTATGTGACACAAGGTCGGAAAGTGGGATTTGAAAAGCCAGCGCCCGAGAAGGTGAGCGCTCTGGCCATTAAAAATTGCCTGAGCAGCCCTGTCGGCATTCCCCGGTAGGGGCGCCTCAGGCAGTAAGCTATAAACTTACTCCTCGCCAAAGAGGGGAGGAAAAGCCTGGGAGGGTGGACCTCCTAGAACTGCACAGGACAGGCGTGCAGTATCCATCGGAACAGATACTACACTTTGATCTTAGCCAAAAGGCCAAGGATTAGATTATCAATACCACACACACACAAAAAAAGTATATACTTACGCAGGAGATTTAAATAAGTATCCTCACCAAAAAGTAGGAAAAATGATCGAGTAGAATTTTAATTAAAAATAAGAATCAGTTTCATCGTATTTTGTTAACTTCCATTGATTTATTACTTGTTAATATGACAGACTGTGTTACCTCCCCCTGAATTTCGTGTTTATTGCTCGAATCAATGGCCGACCCGATTAAACGATATAACGGATTTCTTTTATTATTACAATTCTACTCGATAGTTTTTGCTAATTTTTGGTGTACAACCCGGCAGCCCTCGTGACATAATCGCCGTCATTTATAAACAGAATAGTCTTCGTTATTAACAATTAGCATATATCCCCCCCAATACATTTTTTTTTGTTTATTATTTTGTTACCTTACGAAATAGAATGAAGGTTGATGGATTTTTCGCAAATCGCCGCCAAACCCACGCACTCTCGCTGCCGCCAGCATTTTGGCTCACGTGACACAATCGCCGTCATTTATAAACAGAATAGTCCTCGTTATTAACAATTAGCATATAATGGTCATTTTATCCTCATCCCCAATACATTTTTTTTGTTTATTATTTTGTTACCTTACGAAATAGAATGAACATTGATGGATCTTCCGCAAATCGCCGCCAAACTCACGCACTTTCGCTGCCACCAGCATTTTATCAACAGAAAATAGTCGTCGTTATTAACAATTAGCATATAATGTTCATTTTATCCCCCCCTCAATTATTTCTTATTTTGTTACCTTACGAAATAGAAATATCGTTGATCGATTTTCCGCAACCCCCGCCACAAACACGCACTCTCGCTGCCGGCAGCATTTTAGCTCACGTGACTCAATTGCAGTCAGTTATCAACAGAGAATAGTCCTCGTTATTAACAATTAGCATACAATGTCATTTTATCCCCCCAATCAATTATTTCTTATTTTGTTACCTTAAGAAATAGAATTTTTGGTGTACAACCCTATTTTTGCTTGATACATAAGTATATCAAAGAGTTTTCCGGTTAATTTAATTGGAACTGCGATTTTCAGCGTTTTTCATATACACGCTTCTTTGTACAAGCACCTAAAATAATTTCTATTAATTAAATGTCCATGAAGAGTTAGGAAGGATAAAATGACCTAGGAAGAGCACCACCCATATGAAGGGCATGGGGAGTACTGAAACCCTGGGGAGGCTTATTGCCACAAGAATTCCAGAAAAAAAACTCTTCGTGTTTCTTCAATGCTGCTGCTGCTGCTGATGATGATGATAATGAGTATGATGATGATGATATCGCCTGGTGTCTATTTCTCCGGACGAGTTGAATTGTTTCTTGATGCTGTGAACTGACAGAAATGATGACTTCTGTCTGGTTGAACGAGACTCATCCAGTTGTTGTTAATTACAATTAATTAACACATACGATTATGATAACGACACTTTGTTCTTTATTTATCATTAATCATCTCGGACAGAGAGAGAGAGAGAGAGAGAGAGAGAGAGAGAGAGAGAGAAAGAGAGAGAGAGAGAGAGAGAGAGGGGGGAAGAAGAATGGAGACAGCTTATTATCTATGACTAAATGTTTTGGCAGAAATCTTCCCTACTCGCTTCCAAAATGGAAACTCTCTAAAACATCTCTCGACTTCCTCGATAACGTCACGTGACTTACATGTTTCCTACTTGTGTTTTTCTCTGTTCACACGCATGTCAGACTTGACTTATTGAACTCTTGCTAGTTATTTCCTATGGCTGAATTCAAAGTCGCCCAAAATACAAAACGCCTCCCTATAATATTTATCAAAATATATTCAAGGTATATTTTATAATTTAATCCTATTATTTGGAGAAAGCCACATTTGCAAGGTACTAAGTGATAAACGATCCTCCCTTTATTAAACTGTTAACATTGTCCCTTAATCCAATTCATCAGTCATCCAGAAGCATAAACCCATATAAACTACTCGGCACTGTCTCTTTCTCGGGGTAGACATTTTTGTCAGCCAGCCTCGTAACTCCTTCTTTCCCTATTGGGCTCTTGAAAGGCTTAACTTTTGGTTAGCCTGTTTGGAGTCCAGGGGATTGAACGCTGGAGGTGGGCTCTCTTTTAGGTTTGATTTGTCTGATAACTGCCAGATAATTATGGTAGTTAAGTATCTTTGGTAGGTTCGATTATTTTGCCTCTGAATTTATCACCGTCAGTTAAAAGACTATCTTGTTTTTAAGTGATTCTACCTTCCTCTCTTTTTTTGTTATTATGAACTTAATAATCTTTCGTTCTTACAGCTAGTGACTTCCATAAAAAATAATAACTATTTTACAGACATTGAACCACATTGTTAATCGGTTCATTTGTCTGTTTTGTAGCATATCAACCATTTTCGGGTAATTTTATGCCTAAACACTACCTATTGTAAACCTTTCATTGAACATAAGTTGCCATTTTAGAGGGAGGTACTTGTGGGCTCATACCGTTGACAGGGGTTTTAATGTGTAATTGAACACAATGGGGCCATCTCCTTATCTGGAACGACTTCCATAAGATAAAAATTAAAAAATCAGATAAAAGTTGTCCTACAGCTTCTAAAATCCGCTTGTTTTTATACGATAGATTTTTTATTAAAAAAATACTGGCTCTATCTACCCGGCTTTTCCAAGGAAGCAGTCATTTTAGTTTTTAAGTTTTATTTGTTAGCGTATTTTTAAAACTTATACGGAAAAAGAAATAAAATTTTAGTTGTAATGTTACACGATAGGGGGCGAATTTTAATTGTCTTGAATTATAATTCTCATTTTTCGTGTAAGGGAGATAACTCGATTCACACTTTCGTTTTTGTTAGTGGCATAGTTATTCCCCTTGAAGTAATAACTCAAAGACGAGTTTGTATAAAAAATAGTGGCTTTATATTTTTGGCTTATTCCACAGTACTCAGACTTTTACATAATGTTTGACGCTGTGTGTCGTCACTGTGTCTTTGTCAGACTCCACCTCTCCCGGACTTACTGCGTGCTCTCTTGTTGTTTATCTCCATCCCCGGTTATATAATATTTATCTAAATCATATCACTTCAAATCTTCTCTGACCCATTTTGCCCCAGATACCAAAGTGTCCCATTGTCATCCAGTTTTTGTCAAAATTTTAAATCACATTCTTTTAAAACATTTTTATGAAATCAATATATCTAAAAAAAGAATTCTATTTCGTCCACTATCTGTGTCATATTATGACAGTAAGGGAGACAAATTCTTTATATTTTTCAATTAAAAAATATTAGTTCTTGTTGAATTTTATTTTTCGGTGGTAATTTAAAAATGTACATTATAATGATGCCAATAACATGATATAACAATAACAAATGAGAATTGGCAGAATGAAAGTTTGATATGTCAGCTTAAATGCTATTTAGATCCAACTTTTAAAATCTCACAAGATAACTTTATATGTTAGATTAACCACTATACCCGTCTCTCAAGAAAGACGGGTAATCTAACATTAACATTAACCCTGTTAAACCCAACATACAAAAATTCCCTTGCGATGTCAGCAGAAAAACGAGACTGATTGAAATGATCTTCTCACTTTACGACGGCCACAACCAGACCCGGGAAAAGTAGGGCATCTCAAGTTGGAGACCAGTCAAGGTTTGCCTTTGAGACATGTATATTAATCTTTATATGTTGACACCCAATAGGAAAAGCATGTGACGTAGTTCAAACTGAAATGCTACAAAATTCTTGACGTTTTCAAGGCCTGAAAACAATCGCCGAAAATTTGTGTTTATTATGTGTTCATTTGTTCACCCCTACTTTATTTTTAAACACCATTTACATCCCGGGCAACATCGGATATCTCTGCTGCTATTATGACATAAAACTGTTTCGATATTGTTTTATGATAAAATAGCTGACTCGCCAGGTGTCGCCTGAACGTCACATATGTCGAAAATACATGTTTTAAATATATATATATTCTTCTACACTATAAAATTAAGTTAGTCGAATTTTCAAAGTCAGACCCAAATAGCTACCATCCTAAAATATCAATATTTCATTCTGAATAGACATTTCCTTTACTTTAGCGATGATACATGTTGTTAGAGAGAAAAACTTGTGATTCGCTTTTATAGTTCAAGCAGAATAAAGTATCCAGCTCAGGTTAATTTTATTAAACAGATTTATATTTTCATGACCTGAAGTTTTGATGTCGACAGCAAATTACATCTATGTAATAAAAGTGAAAGTATGTGTGTCCGACTCGTTTCAATAATCACATATGTAAATTACATTTTTATGAGCGAAGAAGAGGTTTGATCTTAATAATAAATGGTTATAATTAAAAAGAAAGGAAATAATAAGCAGGTATGTAAATTTAAATTTTATTAGTAACTAGCTGGACATCCGATAGAACGCAAATAGGTCACATCGGACAATTGTAATGTTCGGTTTGGAATTGTGGAGAGGGGGGTAGGAGGAAGAAAGGATTGACGAAAGGAATGAAGGAATGTGTGCATAATGTGCTGTATTATGTAGTAAATTAATAGCAGACAAATAGGAAATAATAACGGACACTTTTTTGAAAAAGTAGACGTTGTATATTACTCCCCAGTGTCGATGGGGAGTGTCAGTACTGAAGTGTTAGGGGGAAAAGTTTTGCTACCACCCATATAAAGTATGTTTTGAAGAGAGTCGAAGATGGTGGGCCAAAAGTAATATTTAGTGTTAGCTGGAGAAAAATAATAATAACAAATTTACTAAAACACACTTGAGTGAATAAGCATAATATAGTGGTGAGTTTAGTAGCCTGTGATGCATGTGGTTATTTTCCTATTCTTCAAGAAGGTATAGGGGAAAATCGTTTTAACTTTATATATTAGAAGGAGAGGCGTAATCTCAATAATATCAGCTAATAATAAAAAGAATTTCTTTCACGTTTAATAGAGACACAAACATATTCCCTTATTATTGTTTGTACTGACTACGAGTTCTCATACAAGTCATCGTCAATCATTGCTCACTGATAATAACCGGTGGTGTTCCCTGAAGTCTGAGTGACAAAAAGCCTCTCCAGATTTTCAGTACTTTCCAGCTTTTTTCGATAACCATTGCAAATGATTTTGTGGTATCCCAACGGCCGCTTACCATTGATTTCTCGCTGGTAACGACCATTGGTCTCCCCTTGGATTTGGATGGCAATAAGCCTCCCTAAGTCACAGTACTCTCCACACTCTTTCAGTGGAAGTCTGGTTAGTGCTCTACCTCTGCTCTTCCCATCCTCCTTGACACTTCTCGACTATTTTGTGTGGTATCAGCCGAGGCTGGTGCCATCACTTATTTTGTTGAGTGGGTTAGGGTTAGGGTTAGGGTTTATGAAAGTTCTTGCAGTTTCTGTTTCTTAGGTTCATGTGGTGCTGTTCTTTCTGTGGTTTTGTTTTCTTCCTATTCTAATTTCAATGTGACTGGTAACCGTTTATAGCTTATGCGGGTTGGTTTCCGCATTCAAGGATTTTCCTCAGGATTGCAGCTGTTTTTACCATTGCCGTCCTTTGTATGGTCTCAGTGATCCCTTTGATTCCAATTTCTCCCAGTCTTTTTTCCAGTTTTTTGGGGACTATTCCTAGTGCTCTTACGATTATTGGTATTATATTGACTTTTTTCATGCTCCATATCCCTTTCAATTCTCTGGCAAGTTCCGTGTATTTGTTTCGTTTTTCCGTCTCCTTGTCCGCGTGTCTGAAATGCACACACACACACACATAAATATATATATATATATATATATATATATATATATATATATATATATATATATATATATATATATATATATTAATTCAGTAGAATACAAAATTAGACATAATTAATATTTTTGCCTGTAAATATCAAATCTGTTATGAAAATGATGAACTCATAGAAATGTTTACAAATGTAAGTTTTTTATGCTTTTCTGTAAAATTCAGGATATGTTTGCATACCCTGTTTGCCTGGATAGATGATGAAACGGTTGTAAAGAATGAATCTATTCACTGATAAATAAAGATATAGACGCTGGAATCTGCATTCCATTGTTATATATATATATATATACTTTTCTTTCGTTGTGCCCGGCTCCCCACACGAGGTAAGTTGTACGTTGGTCGTCGTCTCATTCAAATATATTTGGGGTGATGGGATAGTTTTTTTAACTTATCGAATTTAGTTTCTTTTTTCTGCTTTAACAATAATGTAAAACATGTTAATAAATAGAGTATTTTTAGGTGATGGAGCATAATGAGTCACAATTGTGTATCTTCAATAAAAAGTCCATTATGTCTAAAACAAAAGATTAGAAGCAGTTCCAAACACGCAACATAACAACGATAATACTTCCTAGCATTCCAGATCCTATGAATACTGACTATTCTTGCTAACACGGAGCCGAATCAGTGCCACCACCAATAAAAATCTGAGATGCCCCAGTAGGCCCCACCTTCAAAAGTAATCAATTTTTGGTAACTATGTCAGTAATTTTTGTTCATTTTTCTAAGCCAAAGTCATTTTCTTTACAAGTAGGAGATGAGACAACTTTATCATAAGAAATTCAGCAAGTCAACCAGTAGCATTTCCCAAAGCTGGTAACTCCAGGAAGGAGAGCGTAGGAATAACTTTGAGTTGGGAGAAAATAAAAGAAATCGGTGAGTTTACTCATTATGCCCAACTGCTTAACAACCATGCTATTGTGAAAATACTAATAATCATAATAGGTAACATCGACCTAAAATGACATAATTATGGCGATCTGCTTTTAATATTGTGGGGTTTGTGTTTGCGCCGGATCGTTCAAAGTTGGGCATGGAATTTCTGCAGTTAATCTACTTTCCCGGGAAACGCTGGGACACCGGTCAGCTAGTATATAATAAAGTGAAGCCGGTCTGTTTATCAATAGTTAGTTTTCGTCCTACAAAATCAATATTTAATTCCGACTAACAAATCAATTACAACAATTATCGGTCTCTGTCATTTACAATTGAAATTGAAATTCCAATCGATTTTATCGATTAAATAATATATCCGGCCCGATATTTCATTTACTAAAGGAAACTTCCCGATATACATCGCAATTGTCATTGACTAATGATCTATATTAATTGGCTAATAAGATCGCTACCGTTCTTACCAATAGAAATTGCAAATGACGTCCAAAATCGATGGGTAGGTCTTAACTCACAACTTTCATTACATTTACGTTAATATTTCGTTTTAAGAGTTAAATTCAAACACTTGTTATATATAAGCTTAATTATTCAACATTAGAATCTTATATTTTTATATAAAATCCAACCCTCAAGTATTCACATATTTATTTTCTGTTTTCGAAGTTTCTGCTGCATTGAAATAGTTATTCCCTTTAGACAGAAAGGCATGTAATAGATTAAATAATAATAAAAATACAATGTGTATTTGTCAGTCATGTAGTCGAGATGAAATTTTCTTACCATAATCATTTTTCATTTCATACTAAAAAGTTATCTCTCAGTGTGAATGGGGATTAAAAGAATGCATCAATAATTGCTCAACTATTACATTATTTAATGAATTCTTTCAGTGTCAAGACTTAAATAGGAAAAACTATTTCTAATCGTTTTATTGACGATAGAGTAAGGCATCGACGAACATATAACAATCTGTTCCGTTGCTGTTACGTCTGGATGTCTATACGTGTTATCGGTTTAATTACATCTCAAAAATGAAAGAAGGACGAAGTAGAACCTTTAACAAATGTATTTAACAAAAACACCGATTAAATAAAATGTAGAAACCCACTGAACGCGAGATGCTTGTCTGATCGTGAGAGCCGTTCTGTTTACTTTTCAACTGTCATGGCAGACGACTTCTTTTATTAAAGGGCGATAACTCTTTCTTTTGATTCAAAGGAAATAACTCGATTCTGTTTTGTTAAGTTGCCCTAACAATTACAAAACAAAATAAATAGATATAAGGAAATCATATATGCTTCTTATTACAAATCAAAACTCAAAGATCGAGAGTGAATTTTAACTGTCGATTAGAAAGCAATTTCTGATTTTACTTATGAATTTAGTTTTAAAAAAGCAAATAAAAATATGGATTTGAGGGGGTTGCAGACAATTGGGTAGCGTCTCTCCTCTATACATGTTCTAATACAAGATTTTACAAATGAAACAAATAAACAACATGGAAACGATAATGTATGCCAAAACATTTATTCCTGTGCGTGGAAATTGATGGAAATGTCTTACATACCGTGAAATGTGTGTGCGTAGCGCACATGTGCTGGTAAGTGTGCTTACTAGAAGCGAGACTGGAAGAAAGAATGTGAATTTTCTTGTGCGACCCTTTTATATCACGGATTGTAGCGCTACCTACTATCACAAAAGGAGAGATAATTCGGGTCTGAAACGCCCCTTGGTGAGAAAAAGGTTGTTGTTTTTTAAATCTGTTTTTATGTTTTTAATAATGTATGTATGTTTTAAAGTTGTGTGAAAATGTCGCTTTTCTACCAAATCTGGTCTATGTATTTTTTCTGGTGGGGTGTATGCATTTGGAGCATTGGATTCCTCCGTGGTGTCAGCTACTATTTTTTCGTCACCTTTTATATATTGTATTTCAGTTGAGATCTGTGATATAAAGTCCAAGTGACGAGATTCTTTGGGTATGTATTTGTCCGGGTATAAATATAATGCGTATGTTAGTGCTCTGTGTAGATGGTGAATTTTCTACATTCGAGCCCGTGTTTGAAATGTTTGATTGCAAGGTAGATTGTTAAAAGCTCCATTGAGAATGTGCTGTACGTTGATTGTGTTTGGCTGAACTTTGAAGAGAAGAAAGATGATGGTACCTTGATGTTATCAATCTCTTGATGTAGTACCACGCCTACAGACGATACGATGTGTTTGCATCAGTGGTTTGTGTTAGGTAAGCCTGAACGTTGTCACTGAGGTACTTGAGTTTAGTGTAATTTATTAGTATCGATTTGTTTCCGTGTTAAGTGTACGTGTTTGTTTCTGTCTTTTCCCTTTGTTCTGTAGAATATTTGTCAAAGGAGATAGTATCTCGGAACGGTCTGGAATGAAACGACGATAATTATTTACGAGTCATGCGAATCGTCGCAACTGACAAAGTGAAGTTAGTAGTTGGAATTTCAGTACTGCTTCTACCTTTTCAAGTAGGTGTCTGATTCCGTCTCGATCAATTTAGTATCCCAGAAACTGAAATTGCTTAGTACCGATTATACACGTGTCTACATTTATTTTTAGTCCATGTTGTGATAGTCTTTGTATAACTTAGTGCAGATGTTGCTTGTGTGTCATTTCGTCCGGGCTTGCTATGAGGATGTCGTCTATGTATATATAAACGTATACATAAGGTAGTCCTCTTATGACGTTGTCAATGAGGCGTTGAAAAGTCTGAGCAGCCTTTCTCAACCTGAAAGGCATCCGTCTAAACTAGAAAAGTCCGAAAGCCGTTTTCAGTAGGTCCTCTTTTGCTACTGGGATCTGATAGAAAGCTTTAGTCAGATCCAGTTTGGAAAATACTGGTAAAATCGTGTATGTGCGGTACGGGAAAGCGGTATAGTTAGTGCATTGAGTCGCCGATAATCGACACATACACGATGAGAATTCAACTAGTTTAGGAACTAGGTGGAGAGGTGAAGCGTATGGACTTTCGGAAGATTCGATTATTCCGTCCTCAATCATTTACTGAAATTTTCGATTGGCGTACTCGTATTTTCCAGGCAATAACCGTCAGAGATTTGAATAAACTGGAGATCCTGTTGTTCTTATGTGGCATTATGTTGTGTTTTGTTGTGTCGTTTCTTTCAAATGGTTTGGTGATGTTTAGATATTGGTCCAGGATGTTGACATATTATTTTGTGTGGTGAGTTGCTGAATAGATTCCAGTTGAACCAAACTGCGTTAGTATACTCTTCACCTTGATGCATGTCGTGTTGTCCGAGAATATTTGGTTATACATGTTGACAGACAGACCATAATGTGAAAGGAAATCAGTTCCTATGATGGGCATTCTAACGTTTGCTTGCATACATTTCAAGACAAAGTTCTGGCGCGGTCTTAAATTTAGAGAAAATTCCTTGGTGCCGCACGTCTGGATTTTTTAGCCGTTTGCTGCGTGCAGTTTGAACGTGGAGGGATAGGTTTGTGCCCAGGTGGTAGTGGGATAACACTTATCTCTGCACCGGTATCCACTAGAAATGTGTAACGGTCTTTCATATAAAACAAGCGAACTTTTTCTTGTTCCTTCTGTCGCAGTCGTCACAATTACTGGCTGGAATGGAAGTTTCCCTGGTGCTTGTAGTTGCAGGGGTTGTTACACGTCCTAGCATTGTCGGCAACTTTAAAATGGTACCAAAACAAATACCACCTAGGATGGCTGTACGGTGACCTTTCTCTCTGCTACGGCCCTTATAGTGCGTGCCTAAGGACCGTGAACGACTTCTCACCCTTTTATTTTGGGTTTGGACGACTTTCAGCATGAACTTCAGTTCGTTCATTTTAGCCTTCAACTCTTGCCACTCGTTGCGTTGACTGGTAGGAGTGGCGAGTAAATTGCTAGTCGTCTGTGAACTGCTGCTAATATCGAGAATTCTATCAGCCTAGTCTGTCAGCATGTCAATAAGACAATACTAACTCAAGACTACTTCCGGGGAGGAGGGGGTAGCAGGCTTCTACCACGCTGGCAAATTTTCTTTTCTCAAAGGTAATTTTTTTCTCACGGAGAATAATGCCTGTAATTGAGTAAACGAGTTTTTCACGTTCGCAGCGTTGAAAAGTGGCAGACGGTAATACGTCGAGACTTCAAAGACATTGTCATTAACAGTAGTAGACATAGTGAACGTAGAGAGAGAGAGAGAGAGAGAGAGAGAGAGAGAGAGAGAGAGAGAGAGAGAGAGAGAGAGAGGGAGAGCGCGCTGCGTGCCCTCGCGAGGTTCTCCACTTCAGAGACGAAGAAGGACTGAGCAAAGAAAGAAAGAAAGAAAGAAAGAGGGTACCTAATGGTGGCGTTCGCCACAAGAGAAGTTGTTCCTTTTGATAATGTACTTTTGTAAATTATCGCGTGTGTCTTTGTTGTTTGTTTTGCTCTGTTGTTTTGTTTTTAAAAAATAATTTTGAGTCACGTGTTCACAGAAGAAAGATGGCGTTGTTAGTATTCTTTACACACGTGTTTTCTAGTAAAAGGGTAGAGTTGACAGAGTTTTTCGGTTTTGTTTTTCACACGTGATTCCGTCACTGGCGTAATATTCAACTTTTTTCTTTCTTTTCTGAGACGGTATCCGAATGTATTGTTTTAATCTGTAAACAGTGAGTTTTTCTCGTCTGTGTTAGAAACGTTGTTTGTTAAAAGTGAAATAGAAATTTTGTCGAATTGGCACGTGGGTGAAAGGGAATTTCACTGTATTGAGGAAGAGAATTCAATTCAATTAATTTGGTAAAAAAATCAAACAAACATGCTTCAGTTGCCATGTAAAGAAAGGGTTGTAGAAATTTACACAGGATAGGATACAGTAGCCCAGCACCTGTCCTGGTAGACTCTGTAGTCTATTCCAAGGTCCAGGGATCCTGGTTGAGAAAGCGGCCCTCCTCCAGTTCAATCGAAATTGGCGGCGAAACAGTTTCGTGTAGTATCCGCATAGACCTCTTTGGTGCAGGAGTGAATAATAGGTCCTGAGGTACATCGTAATGGCAATTGAGGAGATTGTAGGCCAAAATGAAATCACCGCGTAATCGTCGGCGCTCAAGGGAGAAGAGGTTAAGCTTCTTAAGTTGCTTTTTGTAGGGCAGATCCCATAGACCCTGCATCATTCGAGTATTGATTTACTCCTCTCCAGGAGTTAGGCACAAGGCCAGTTTTTATCTTACTCCCACAAGTAAGATGTGACCCAAGGTCGGGTCGGGAAAGTGGGGTTTGAAAAGCCAGCGCCCGAGAGGTGAGCTCTCTGGCCATTAAAAATTACTTGAGCAGCTCCGTCGGCATTCCCCGGTAGGGGCGCCTCAGGCAGTAACCAATAAACTTACTCCTCCCCAAAGAGGGGAGGCGAAGCCTGGGAGGGTGGAACGCCTAGATCAAGCCCCGAAGGCCAAGACAATAGGGGTGCAGTATCCATCAGAACAGATACTACACTTTGATCTTAGCAAAAAAGCCAAGAACATTGATGCCCAAGATAGTGGATATCACGTATTAGATACGGAGCAGAGGACTGGGCACCATACTCATACAGTAGTCTGACGAGAGAGATATAGTGGGAGAAATATTTCAGGAGTGAGTTTCCAGAAAGAACGTCGAATGATTGTAGTAGGAGCTACAAAAGGCTGAACGGATATCAAAAAAGCAAAAAGTGTTTATTTTAATTCATTTTTTGTCTCATCTTTGATTGATACACTTTCTTTATCTCTAACTAAGAAAGAGGGGGAGATCTCGTTAGAGACACTGGCCGAAAACTTCGGCCAATCAAAACACGATACGCCAGCTTGACAACGCAAGATTTGTCTCTTATAAAAGCAGCAGCAGACTGTCTCTCGTTCTCTCTTTTCTCTTCTGCGTTCCAGACAACATACACAGAAGATCGTCGATCGAGGAAGGGGGGGGGCGCAAGTAAAAAAGTAGGTACAATCCTTTAATTCCAACCATGAACAAAGAACTCTCATCTAAAATACACACACACACATTACAATTGCCACCAAGAGACAAACGAAACTTTTCCACGCTCGCACATACACACGCATTCATACAAACACGCACTTTTCAACAAACATTTCACTCATGTAACGAACTCAAGTTTTATTATCCAAAAATAAATTGTTTTTGTTACTCTGAATGTTTTTTTTTACGCTAAATTTTATTTTGAGTAAATGCTACTATTGTCTTTTGTCTCTTCCTTTCCTTCGTTCGTTTCAATATAATAACAATAATGTTTTCTTTCTTCCCTTTGTTTGTTTACTCTGTTAATTTTGGTTTCACACGTGGATGAATAATCTCATATTTTACATGCTGTGCGTAACGCAAATAGGTCACAAATAACTAGTAAATATAAAATATAAGTTCTTAATAGTATTTCCCTTAAAATGATTTTTAACCCGAATAGCAATATTTATCCCAATAAGATAAGAATAAAAAACCTTTGATTAATCAAGGCACTTTTATTATAAACGTACCAGGCCACTTGTGGGACCCCCAAATAAATATGGCACCCCGAGCGTTGGAACGACATGCCGCCATAAAGGCATCTCATATCCTTTGTTCGGGCACCTCTGCCATATGATAATGTGTGAATGTAACGTTTGTTTGTGTTCGTCGTTCTTATTTCCATTTAAAAAGTTTTTTTTGTATAACTTTGTTTAAATCAGCATAGCTTGTTTAGTCGAGTCATCACTGATGGGGGGGGGGGTAACCGACTCTTGGGCGGCGTTAGCTCTTTCATACATCTTCATATACAAGCATTTAGAAATAAAACAAAGAAACAATACGGAAACGATAATGTATGCAAAAGAACATTTATTCCTCGTAAACCCGACAAGGTTCGCTTTGAATTTGTGTCTATAAAAATGTGTACAATAAAGTCTGAAAAGTATGTGTACGGGTGTGTGCGTGTGCGTGCGGAAGTTGAGGCAAATGTCTTACATACCGTGAAACATGTGTGCTGGTGAGTAGGTTCATCAGAAGCAAGTGCGGATGAAAGAGCGTAAGTTTTCTTGTGAGACCCTTTTTTTTATCACGAATTGTATCGTGAAAGGGGAGATAATTCGAGTCTGACATGCCTCTAGGTGAATGTATGCGTAAGTGTGTAGAAAAGGTTACACTGCTACACATTTTTACGCGCCCATATACTATCAACGAACAATCTAAAGTTACATACATGTTAACACATTTTATGGACCATAGAGTAACGCAACGACAGACAATTAAAACATTTATTTGATTAAAAATTAAACAATATTAAAAAATGGAATACGAAACCAATCAAATATATACGTCTCTATACGTATACACCTATATCATAACTGCATATATATATATATATATATATATATATATATATATATATATATATATATATATATATAGTAAGCTATGGAAAAATATTTATGGCAATTAAGCTACACAAAGGCTCCTGCGTTTCATCCCCGGGGGAATCTTCAGGCTAGAATGCATGGAGTTCCGGGTGTTTTTATATACACGGCTAGCTAGTTAACCAATCAGATTCTTTGTTGTTTTCTCAGCCAATCGTTGGGCTTCCCATGATCAAAGGTCTTGTTAGTGTTACTTCCTATATCCTGTTCTGAAGATTCCCCACGGGGATGAAACTTGATACATAAAAAATTATATCTCTTTATAAAATGTTATGTGGATACATGAAATACTAATATATATATATATATATATATATATGATAGTTTTATTTACACAGACATGTACAAAATCTGCGACACTGGCATGTCGATGTTATCGATCAACAGTTACTATAAACTGAGATCTCATCAGGCAGAGTTAGAATCCGATCTTAACCTCAGATCATATTTGGAGAGAATGAAGTGGAGGGGTAGAGACAGAGAAGAAGAAGGAAAGAAATTTAACATTTCAAAAATTAAAGCCGTTAAAAAATTAAAATTAAAATTAAAATTAAAATTAAAATTAAAAATAAAAAAATAAAAAAATAAAAAATAAAAAATAAAAAATTAAAAATTAAAAATTAAAAAATCTAAAAATCTAAGGTCTAGAATCTGAAACAGACAGGGCAAATAAATAAATAAATAAATAAATAAATAAAAAATAAATAAAAAATAAGAATATATGGTGGAAAGAGGAACAAATAATGATGAGGGGAGAGACACATAGAGGAAAAAAGAAAAAGAAGAAGAAGGAGAGAGAGAGGGGGCGTCTGTTGATTTAGGTTGGGAGGGAAGGAGGGGGGTAGTAGACATGCACGAATTAGGTGTCAAAAAACCGTCGAGTTTATAAATGTCTTTTTCCAAGTGAACTGTGGTATGCGTGCGTGCAAACTGGGTTGATTGTTATATTGGTTAGGGCGGTGATTGTGTCGCGGTTCCGGGTCTTTATATTGTCTTTATAATTTGTCTGGAGTTAATTTGAATAAATAAGTATATTCGTTAAATGTAACAGGAATAATAGTAGTAGTAGTAATAATAATAATAATAATAATAATAATAATAATAGTAGATACCATTAATAATTGAAGTGAAATAATGAAAATAATAATAAATGAAGTATAATAAAAAATACTAAAAAATACCAAAAAATATTAAAAAATATTAAAAAATATAACTAAAAGAATGACTGGAAAATGCTGGCGTTATTAATTATTAATAATAATAGTAATAATAATAATAATAATAATAATAATAATAAAAATAATAATAATAATGGTAATAATAATAATAATAAAAATAATAATAGTGGTCAATAATATTTTAGAGTTTATAAAAATAATAGTTTAGGAAAGAAATAGAATAATTAAGGAATATTAGGAATCCTAGGGGGTAGTGATTATCATAATAATATTAAATAATGATAATGATAAGATAATGTTTGCCGATATTATGATATGGGTTAATGGTTGCAATAATGCTGATCATATAAAAATAGTGGTTTAACAGACAGCAGTAATCGGAGTGGTAATCCCAGAAATCTTAACAATAGTAGTGATGATAGTGAAAAATTATAGAAGTAGTCATAATGGTGGCAATAACAGTAGTAGTAGTAATAATAATAATAATAATAATAATAATAATAATAGATACCCCTAATAATTGAGGTGAAATAATGAAAATAATAATAAATGAAGTATAATAAAAATACTAAAAAATATTAAAAAATATTTAAAAATATTAAAAATATATAACTAAAAGAATAACTGGAAAATGCTGGCGTTATTAATTATTAATAATAATAGTAATAATAATAATAATAATAATAATGATAATAATAATGGTAATGATAATAATAATAAAAATAATAGTTTAGGAAAGAAATAGAATAATTAAGGAATATTAGGAATCCTAGGGGGTAGTGATTATCATAATAATATTAGATAATGATAAGATAATGTTTGCCGATATTATGGTATGGGTTATTGGTTGCAATAATGCTGATCATATGAAAATAGTGGTTTAACGGACAACAGTAATCAGAGTGGTAATCCCAGTAATCTTAACAATAGTAATGATGATAGTGAAAAATTATAGAAGTAGTCATAATGGTGGCAATAACAACAATAATAATAATAATAATAATAATAATAATAATAATAATGATAATAAAGATAATAAAAATGGCAGTGGAGGCAAAAGTAAGGTAACGGTAAAACATGGCAATATTATTAATAATAGTGCTACTGTTAATTTCATTGCTGCAAATAACAATAACTATGATAGTAACGTCGGACATGGTGTCACCACCGATAACAATAATTATCTTGATAAAAAGTACAGAAATGAAAAAATGAAAAAATGAAAGAATGAAAAAATGAAAAAGTGAAAAAAGTGAAAAAAGTGAAGAAATGAAAAGAATGGAGAAAATGATTCAATGACAAATAGTTAAGTTTAAGATATTAATAATAGTAGTAATAAATAATTGATAATGATAATCTAAAAAATATATAATCTAAAAAATAATCTAAGAAATATTAATCAAAGAATGGATAAGCATAAAAGGGGGGTATTTAAGAGTAAAGAAAAATACAGAAGATGACCATTAGTGTTAATCGTTGTAGGTATGATAATAATAATAATAATAATAATGATAATAATAATAATAATAATAATAACAACAATAATAATACCAACCAATACTACCGCTTACAGTACTACTACAAATAATACTACAAACAAAAAAGCTACTACTAATAGAGATAAAAGGTATAAGATGATAGTTGTGTTGACACTCATAACCCCTTAGGCTGCTATTATATAAAAAAAAAAAAAAAAAAAAAAAAAAAAAAAAAAAAAAAAAAAAAAAAAAAAAAAAAAAACACCTCCCCACCAACTGAAAATTTTGTCAACACAACTATCATCTTATACCTTTTATTAATTATTATTTTTATCTCTATTAGTAGTAGCTTTTTTGTTTGTAGTATTATTTGTAGTAGTACTGTAAGCGGTAGTATTGGTTGGTATTATTATTGTTGTTATTATTATTATTATTATTATTATCATTATTATTATTATTATTATTATTATCATACCTACAACGATTAACACTAATGGTCATCTTCTGTATTTTTCTTTACTCTTAAATACCCCCCTTTTATGCTTATCCATTCTTTGATTAATATTTCTTAGATTATTTTTTAGATTATATATTTTTTAGATTATCATTATCAATTATTTATTACTACTATTATTAATATCTTAAACTTAACTATTTGTCATTGAATCATTTTCTCCATTCTTTTCATTTCTTCACTTTTTTCACTTTTTTCACTTTTTCATTTTTTCATTCTTTCATTTTTTCATTTTTTCATTTCTGTACTTTTTATCAAGATAATTATTGTTATCGGTGGTGACACCATGTCCGACGTTACTATCATAGTTATTGTTATTTGCAGCAATGAAATTAACAGTAGCACTATTATTAATAATATTGCCATGTTTTACCGTTACCTTACTTTTGCCTCCACTGCCATTTTTATTATCTTTATTATCATTATTATTATTATTATTATTATTATTATTATTATTATTGTTGTTATTGCCACCATTATGACTACTTCTATAATTTTTCACTATCATCATTACTATTGTTAAGATTACTGGGATTACCACTCTGATTACTGTTGTCCGTTAAACCACTATTTTCATATGATCAGCATTATTGCAACCAATAACCCATACCATAATATCGGCAAACATTATCTTATCATTATCTAATATTATTATGATAATCACTACCCCCTAGGATTCCTAATATTCCTTAATTATTCTATTTCTTTCCTAAACTATTATTTTTATTATTATTATCATTACCATTATTATTATCATTATTATTATTATTATTATTATTACTATTATTATTAATAATTAATAACGCCAGCATTTTCCAGTTATTCTTTTAGTTATATATTTTTAATATTTTTAAATATTTTTTAATATTTTTTAGTATTTTTATTATACTTCATTTATTATTATTTTCATTATTTCACCTCAATTATTAGGGGTATCTATTATTATTATTATTATTATTATTATTATTATTACTACTACTACTGTTATTGCCACCATTATGACTACTTCTATAATTTTTCACTATCATCACTACTATTGTTAAGATTTCTGGGATTACCACTCCGATTACTGCTGTCTGTTAAACCACTATTTTTATATGATCAGCATTATTGCAACCATTAACCCATATCATAATATCGGCAAACATTATCTTATCATTATCATTATTTAATATTATTATGATAATCACTACCCCCTAGGATTCCTAATATTCCTTAATTATTCTATTTCTTTCCTAAACTATTATTTTTATAAACTCTAAAATATTATTGACCACTATTATTATTTTTATTATTATTATTATTACCATTATTATTATTATTTTTATTATTATTATTATTATTATTATTATTATTACTATTATTATTAATAATTAATAACGCCAGCATTTTCCAGTCATTCTTTTAGTTATATTTTTTAATATTTTTTAATATTTTTTGGTATTTTTTAGTATTTTTTATTATACTTCATTTATTATTATTTTCATTATTTCACTTCAATTATTAATGGTATCTACTATTATTATTATTATTATTATTATTATTATTATTACTACTACTACTATTATTCCTGTTACATTTAACGAATATACTTATTTATTCAAATTAACTCCAGACAAATTATAAAGACAATATAAAGACCCGGAACCGCGACACAATCACCGCCCTAACCAATATAACAATCAACCCAGTTTGCACGCACGCATACCACAGTTCACTTGGAAAAAGACATTTATAAACTCGACGGTTTTTTGACACCTAATTCGTGCATGTCTACTACCCCCCTCCTTCCCTCCCAACCTAAATCAACAGACGCCCCCTCTCTCTCTCCTTCTTCTTCTTTTTCTTTTTTCCTCTATGTGTCTCTCCCCTCATCATTATTTGTTCCTCTTTCCACCATATATTCTTATTTTTTATTTATTTTTTATTTATTTATTTATTTATTTATTTATTTGCCCTGTCTGTTTCAGATTCTAGACCTTAGATTTTTAGATTTTTTAATTTTTAATTTTTAATTTTTTATTTTTTATTTTTTATTTTTTTATTTTTAATTTTAATTTTAATTTTAATTTTAATTTTAATTTTTTAACGGCTTTAATTTTTGAAATGTTAAATTTCTTTCCTTCTTCTTCTCTGTCTCTACCCCTCCACTTCATTCTCTCCAAATATGATCTGAGGTTAAGATCGGATTCTAACTCTGCCTGATGAGATCTCAGTTTATAGTAACTGTTGATCGATAACATCGACATGCCAGTGTCGCAGATTTTGTACATGTCTGTGTAAATAAAACTATCATATATAAAGCTCTATTTTGATATTGAGCACTTTTTATAAACCCGGTTAAAATTCTCTGGATTACCACCCTGTGGATATTTTTCACCTGGATTATTACCATTATTATATATATATATATATATATATATATATATATATATATATATATATATATATATATATATATATATATATATATATATATAACGGAGGATTTTTGCTTTAAAGTAATTAGAACTATGAGCAAGTCATTTGTTTGACTGGCGTCCCGTCTTTGAAAACAATCACACACGCACATATATATATAGCGCAAGCATGAAGGGAAGACGATTTTTATCGTTCATGATTAAAAGTTAACCAAAAAAAAAAAGGCCAAGAGAACAAGGTAGATAACATTTAACCATGTAGCAAGTATCATATTCAGAAAAGTCCATTGTAAATGGAAGATGTGACCATTCAAATATAGACAGCCTTGCATAATTCTTTTGGCCAATGGGCATGTCTACCAGAACGTGTAGTGGTGATATGTGTTGAAACACATGATTTGTCTTTCTATGGGGGTTCCATCTCAGTTGACTCAGGAGAATTGAGAGTGGATGGAACAAAAATGCTTATTTCCATCTATCTGTCTCTTCTGTACCCCCAATGTCCAGAGTACAATTTTTGTTCGGTTCGTGCAAGCACACAATAAGAAGCGGAATAAGGTGGTGTGAGTGAGACTTTCACCGAATCATTTCATATAAAAACATGGGTCGATGATGCAATGTCTTTAGGAACTACTGATTTGATGCTTTGATGCCGAGGGTCCATCGGCGATAGACTGTTAGAGTATTGATTTACTCCTCTCCAGGAGTTAGGTACAAGGCCAGTTTTTATCTTACTCCCACAAGTAAGATGTGACCCAAGGTCGGGTCGGGAAAGTGGGGTTTAAAAATTGCCTGGGCAGCCCTGTCGGCATTCCCCGGTAGGGGCGCCTCAGACAGTAAGCAATAAACTTACCCCTCCCCAAAGAGGGGAGGCGAAGCCTGGGAGGGTGGACCTCCTAGAACTGCACAGGACAAACCCATTGACCGGCGTAAATCAAGACCCGGAGGCCAAGACAACACCAGTATGGGGTGCAGTATCCATCGGAACAGATACTACACTTTGATCTTAGCCAAAAGGCCAAGACTGTTAGAGTAGCACCTGAGTCTGTCAATGTAAATATGATCGGGAACAGAAGATGTGTTCAACTGACGGAAAACTCTGGTAGGACGCCAATCCCCGGAATACTTCGTAACCATATACAAAGGAGATACCCAAGGGCTAGATGAGGAGCGAATCATACCTAGCTGGAGCATGCGGTTAAATTCATGCTTCGCCACTTTCAAGAGGCTACAAAAGCGTGAAAAAATAGGGGCAGCAGTAGTCTCAGTGAAATGCACTGTAGAATGAGCAGACTTGTTTATTTCGAAATTCAAATTGGTTAAATCCGGAAGAGTATTTAGTAACGAATGATAAGAGTCTTCAGTAGAGGCTATGAAGAATACAGGAGTCCAACGATCGAGCAACTTTACCAACCGTTAGTATCGGAGAACGGTTGACAACCTGGGGTACAACCGTCGAGGTAGGAGGTTTCTCTTTAAATAACTTAAGCAGCCAGGTGCAACATGCAGCGCCCGTATCAACTAGTAAGTGATATTGATAAACAAAATCCTTTATATTGAACGCATGATTGACGTGTAGACTCAGAGGAGAAAGTGTCGTGCTCACTTTTTTCGATTCCCGTTTCCCTGATTCTGTGGGACGAACACACAGTGTTTATTGCAACGGTGGGCCCAATCACCAAAGCACCTGCGATACATAAACATTTTGTGGGAACCAGTATTATAATGAGCCAGTGAAGGTGAACGGCAACGATGCTGTCACATAGGTGATTTAGCTCTGGATAACTTCAAAGCCTCCATCTCCCAAGTAAGCTGCTCGATAGCCCTTTGCATAGTTGCATATGCAGAGTCAGGGGTCGATTAAGCGGCAACCGACGAAATATCTGCCACAGCGCTAGAAATCGTCAGTGGAGGAGTTCTCCCTGTATATCCAATAACCTAGTCTACCAAGGACGCTAACCGTTTAGCTGTTTCTGTCTCAATTATAAAGGCAAGTATGGTCTGAACATTGGACGGTAACTAAGATACAAATAATTGCCTCAATAGGCCACTGTCGGCTGGTACGTCGTCTGTGAGCTCTCTCGTACGATAGACATTTGTGTCATGCTTTGCATTAGAACGTGTAAGTGTATGAATGTGCGTGTCGCCTTTTGTCAGTGTGCGGAATTGTACGACTGTGTGTGTGCGCGTGAGTTAAGAATTGATTAGGCGTCCCTTGTCCACTTTTGGGACAGTGTAGGCATTTGTGTGTGCCGCTTTTTGTCAGGGTGCGCAAGCATGTGTGTGAGTGAGTTGAAAATGGATAGTAGTCTCCCAAGCCCAAGGAGGCGAGGGAGATGGAACGTTGTCTTCTTGTGAACCGTGTGCTGCTTTTTTTTTGCAACATTTTTTATTGGCGAAAATCTGAGGTAAATTACATTTTATCGGCTCCAGGCGAATGGTTTTATTTTAGCGCGAAAAAAGGATTTTAATTGCTGATGTGTGGCGGACATAGCTGAGAGCACATCACGTAACAACCATTTTTGTTTATTTTACTTAATATGCCTCTGGAAGCTGATTTTCAAAGAAAAATCTAATTTCATTTTTGGATGGAAGTTTTGGGAATGGCCTATGTTTTTTTTGTTTTTTTTTGCCCACGCCGTTGGTCAGTTAATATTATAAGATTGGGATACATGTCAATCCTATACCGTCACCCATTTTAGATTGGCCAAGATTAACGTCGCTTTACTTTGGTGATCTTACGGGAACGGTGTGTCAACATGATTATAGTCGTATTTCAAGAGAGAGAGAGAGAGAGAGAGAGAGAGAGGGGGGGGGCAGTCGAAGGTAGAAACAGGGAGAGAGAAAGAAAAGAGGAGTCGGAAGGAAAGGTAGCACGATGAGTTTAAAAAAAAACATATTACACATATAATTTGTTATATATATATATATATATATATATATATATATATATATATATATATATAACTTCTTTGTAAAATGGTAGGAAAAATCCCAGCAGAGTGCTCGATTAATTAAGAATTAAAGTTAAAAATTAAGAGCATAATATTTATTTATTCTGGTACAGAAAAATTAGTACAACATTGGTACTGTCGGTTTCAAGCACGGAAGGTCTTACCCATCCGGCTCTCTTCAGCTTCTGTTGTCATCTGTTTTGGAAATGTCCAAAACAGATGACAACAGAAGCTGAAGAGAGCCGGATGGGTAAGACCTCCCGTGCTTGAAACCGACGGTACGAATGTTGTACTAATTTTTCTGTACCAGAATAAATATATATATATATATATATATATATATATATATAATATTAAATTATTTTTAAATATTTTACCTACATACGACGTCGTTTCGATCTTACGGCTCTCATCAACACAGGGAAATAACAATCTCAGACGGTCATAGCGCGCGAACCCTGTTCACAGAGACACCTTGAATCTGTAAGCGTTCACCTAGCCCCATTAGGCCACGAGAGATTGTCACGTGATAACATAGAAATTAAGTGATATTTACACTGAAAGCAGCGAGCATAAACATCTAAACATTCTATAGTACTCAACGACAGAGTCGTAGCATTGCACTGAGGCTTTTAGGCGAATGTTTATTTTTAATCTTTCCGACGGTGCTCGACTTTCAATTTTACTTGAAAGGGGCTTCTAATAATATTAAATTATTTTTTAATATTTTACCTACATACGACGTCGTTTCGAGCTCACGGCTCTCATCAGCGCAGGGAAATAACAATCTCAGATGGTCATAGGACGCGAACCTGGTTCACAGAGAAAATTTGAATATATATATATATATATATATATATATATATATATATATATATATATATATATATATATATATATATATATTATGATAATAATACTCCAGGTAAAACATCCACAGGGTAGTAATGCAAAGAATTTCAACCGGGTTCACTAAAAGTGCTCAATATCAAATAGAGCTTTTATATATGATTATTTTTATTTACACAGACATGTACAAAATCTGCGACACTGGCATGTCGATGTTATCGATCAACAGATCGGATTCTAACTCTACTTGAAGAGATCTCAGTTTATAATAGCTGTTGATCGATAACATCGACATGCCAGTGTCGCAGATTTTTTATAAATAAAAATAATCATATATATATATATATATATATATATATATATATATATATATATATACATATATATATACATATATATATACATATATATATATACATATATACATATATATATATACATATATACATATACATATATACATATACATATATATATATACATATATATATATATATATATATATATATATATATATATATATATATATATATATATATATATATACCCTTGCCCTGGCCAACAACAGATTGTCCTGCTATTTTTCATATATAGAAAAAGATGTATTGATATTACTACTGTGTCGAGTTTGGCTGAATTACTCCCCTTTGATTTAGTGCATTCGTATTTACATCGTAAAAGTCGCGCTAACCATAAGGGGGCGGAACAAACACAGTTATTATATCGATAGCTTTTTTTTTTTATCGTATCCGGATGACTTTTATTGATGTTACTTTGAACTTTGCATTGTTGTAAATGTTGCTTTGTTGTTTTGTTTTGAGATAGAATTACATAACATTAACTACTTGTAATCGGCGATGCAAATCAGTGCCATTAAAAAAAAAACAACAGCAGACGAACGGAAGGAATACTTGACTTACAAGGTTCAACAGTTCACTGTAAGTATTTTGAATCACATTTATCCATTCATTTTCTGTGTTCTAAAAAGCGGTACGTCGGACTTATAAAACTCATCTCTGCGCTCTAAAAATATTTACTAATTTTATTTTTTAAATCTTTTCTATTTTTTTTTTTTTTTAGGTTTCAGAGTGCGTCTTTACTATATTAATTTAACACAAAATGATCACCCACTTTCTGACCATATAGCGTTATTGATCCCCCAGTGCTTGACAACGTAGCGTAGGATAGAACGAGTAATAATTATTTTGGGTGTTTTTTTTTTTGCGTTGGGACCCGCGCTATCTTTGACCCCGTCGTTAGGGTTAGGGTCAAGGTTAAAGTGGGGGTTAGAATTAGGGTTTAGGGTTAGAATCATGGTCAAAGTTAGCGCGTGTCCCAATGTAAAAAAAGTACCTTATTTTGTATTCCCAAAATGGCAGCCACTTTTAAAATACAAAAAATGGTTACTCGTTCTGTCCTATGATGAGTGATCAAGAACTGGGGGATCAATAACGCTATCTGGTCAGAAAGTGGGTGATCATTTTATGTTAAATGTATATAGTAAAGTAAACCCCACACTCTCAAGTCAAAATTATTTTATCTTTTATATTTTTTCCAGATGTTGACGTATAATCGCACAAGATGATTTTTATTTCTCTATACACAGCATGTGTGGAAAAAAAGGGAGGAGGTTTTCTGAGCAGGAGACGATTAGGTTATCGAACAGTGGTCTCTGGCAAGCTAATTTGCATCCGTGTAACGAGCCGTTATAAAAACGGTCACCTCTTTCCCCTTAGTGTGTTCTTTCAGTCAAATTGCTAAGTAAAAGACGCACGCACGAGTAGTTGTAATCCATCCAAGTTACTTAAAAGAACGAACGTTCGTTACGGCTTTTATTTGAGAGAATAGACACCCCCAATCCTTGTTACCAGTGACGGTGTTTAGTTTTCTCAAACAGTTAAATTTGGTTGTTTTGTTTTACGACATATCAACCCTAATCGGGTTATTTAATGCAGAATCTCGTCATTTTGGTGAACGTTTTTATGCTTCAAGTTCTTTGTATGTTTAAGTATTTATTCATGGTATTTGGCTGAGTGAAAGGGGGGGGGGAGAGAAAGAAGGGAGTGAAATTGCCGTTTTTTTTTTATTTTGCAGAACATGATTGAGTTTTGCAAAGGATAAAAAACAATAAAACATCAATGTTTGGTGCATTTTGAGGCAGGAAGTCAATAATTTCAGACAGCCTGATTTGGTAGCGTCAGTAGGTTCTATTTGATCCATAGATGGGGCCCTTACAGGTACTATCACTTCGGGCCAGAGTGGACCTGGGAGCAATGGCAACTAAGGGGCAATTCCGCATTTCCCACAGCTCCCAAATGGAGGCCTCACCACTGGATGTCTTTTAAAGTCATACCCAGGACCTCAAACAGTTAAGGAGCGTGCTTTGTTATCTGATCCTTGACAGGTGTCGAGGTCGCAAAAGGCAGTATTTTCGCATAACACTGCCGGAGCCCGATCCGACTGTTCTCCTGACTAGGACCCCCTTTATCCCGTTGAGAAAAATAAGGGAAAAATCTCGAGACATGGGTGGAAAAGGTAAAATTTGACTGAAACTTTTTTGGGGATTAAAAACTTCTTTCTTTTTTTTTCAAAGTGTTTCAAGGTGTTTCGTTCAATTTTTTAGAAGAGGACTTCTGTTTTCTATGTACATTTAAAGTACCCCCCCCCCCTATTTGGCTGTTTGAAAATCTTGGACGTTTTGCCCTATAGACGATTTTGGCTATGTTCAAGTTTCGTCACCGAAAATCAGTTCCGGTTGCTGCTTCGCAGACGAGAAGAAGGCGACAATGCAGAAAGGGTTTCACATTATAATTCACATAAGAAACTCAAACGTTTTTAATTAAACTTTTACGATATCTTTTGTCTATTAAATTGTTATTTGAAAGTACAGAATAGTTAACAAAGCCTCCTCCCCATGTCAAGAATGGCTTTCTAAATAATAATTATATTATTTCAGCATGGTCCGTAAACGGCAGAAGTGCCGTTTTTTTTTGTTTTTTTTTACAAATACCCAAATGAATCGAGAATGTAGTTTTTTCGGTGCTTCTGCTGTTTCACAGTGACATGTTAAAAAATAGCTAAAGAAATGTATAAACTTTGTTATGTACTTACGTGGTAGCTTAATAGAAGATTGTACACCAAAAATTACGCAAATTCATCCAGTATTTATTAGATTAAAAATAAAAAAAACGATTTTTATCGGTCTTCTCCATCTTGTACCTTTGGCTAAATTGGTAAAAAACGAGTTATCTCCCTTGCCTAAATTGGTTACAAAATGTCTAAATCGTTTTTTTTTCATTTTCTTATAATTTAATAAATACTGGATGAATTTCTTTGAATATTTAATGTCACTGTGAAACAGCAGAAGCACCGTTTTTTTTTTCTTTTTACAAATACTCTTTTTTGTTTTACAAAAACAGTTTATAATGAATTATATTAAAAATAGTTCATGAGTTTCATCATGACTTCACGTTATCTGAGAGGAAGATAATCAGAAAGGATATTTTCTACATTGTCACCGTCTTCTCGTCTGCGAAACAGCAACCAGAACGGAGTTTTAGAATGAAACTTGCACATTACCATAATTTGAGCTGCACGTTTTGGCTAAGGGCCGTTTTCGGGATGAATACATGAAATAAGTAACAAATAAAATTACAGTTAAATAATAAAAAGAAACGAGATTAAGACGATATTGAACTTCATAACACTTTAAGATTGGCTAGTGGTTGTCTCCCTTGTCCATCTAAGAGTCGCATGGATTGGGCAACAGGTAACCTTATCCCTGCTCCCTTAGGGTTCACGTGAACCAGCCTATATAAATTCAAACACCCTGGGCTCCAACCCCTTTTACCAATCTAGACATAAGTGTGCTAGATCGAGACACAGCCTACAGAACGCAGTCAGTGGCAGCCAACCCACTCGTTTTCAACTGTTCCCGTTACTCTACCATCTTTGGTCGAGATCAAAGTGTAGTATCTGTTCCGATGGATACTGCACCCTATAGACTGGTATTGTCTTGGCCTTCGGGGCTTGATTTACGCCGGTCTATGGGATTGTCCTGTGCAGTTCTAGGAGGTCCACCCTCCCAGGCTTTGCCTCCCCTCTTTGGGGAGGAGTAAGTTAATTGCTTACTGCTTGAGGCGCCCCTACCGGGGAATGCCGACGGGGCTGCCCAGGCAATTTTTGATGGTCAGAGTGCTCACCTCTCGGGCGCTGGCTTTTCAACCCCCACTTTCCGACCCGAGCTTGGGTCACATCTTGTGGGAGTAGGATAAAAACTGGCCTTGTGCCTAACTCCTGGAGAGGAGTAAATTACTCTTAGACAAGGTTTTGCGGCATCACGAAAAATCCCACAGAAAGATCGCAAAGAAAGCCTTTCCTCTTTTTCCAGTTTTCCTAAATTGGTTGATATCGACCTGACTGTATTTGTGACAGAAGCCCACGGAAAACAGTTCGCAGGCAAAAGAGGCAGAATCGACAAACCCAAGTGTGCAAGCAATTACCAGAATAATCTGCCTCAGATAAGTTCTGGCAAAAGCACCTTTTTCTTTACATTTATGATTTTTTGTTGGATATCATTATTTATTAGTTTCCCAAGTAAGATTGTTAACTTACTATACATTGTTGTTTTTACAAATAACGACTAGCACTCCCCCATCAATCACCGGGTCATCTTCTTCATTGAAGACACTATCCAGCTTCGCCTGTAATTGTTTCATTTTTTGTTTACGTGATTTCACCATTCGTCCATTTTTCTTTCATGAGTAAATACGGATCGCTCCCTTAAGTTTAAGATATTATTTTTCCAACGCTTTGATTGGCTGGTTACAAACCTAATTAGGATTAAGATAACATAATTGCCGAACGATTACAATAAAATCTTAAGCAAATACAACATAGCATTTTCCTTCCCTCCATTCAGTACCCCCCCCCCTTCCTGGAAATACTGCTCATACATTCTATTACATATTACCACTACATATTTATATGTAAATATAAAAAATTTCGACAAATACTGACACATCTGATTGAATGACATCGCTTTATGTGTCTTCATTCACATTATACTCGCTACCTCAAATTCAATTACATTCTACTTAGCATTCTTACGGTATTCGAGGAATGACAGAATATCAGATTGTTTTTATTTAAGCAGTTCCATCAGACAATCCAGAATAAAGATCATCATTTTCCAGAATGAAAGTGTGATTCAAGATACTGCAATAATTTGCATATGTGGTGGGTTAAAGAATATAAAAACTGTACTTTTTTGACTGAAGAGCTGAGTTGAGTTTGGAAGAGAAGAGAGTGAAGATTGGAGAGAGAACTGTGAATATTGGAGAGAGAACTTTGAATATTGGAGATTGTTGGTGAAGGTGAAGAAAAGCCAATTTTATTTTTTCAAGTTTGGATTACAAGCTATTTCGACGTGAAGAGGAGACTACGGAGTTCGGAAAAATAAGTTTGAGCAAGGATGTGATATCGCCTTTTAGTGGAGAAGGTGATGTAGTTGGGTGGATGAAAAAAGTAAAACTGGTGACGAAACTGCAGAGATTACAAAACCTGGCTAGTTTCATTCCACTTTTTCTGCATGAAGATGCGCTTGCTCTCTATCTCGAGATGAGTGATACAGACCAATTAGATGCGGAAATGATAGAGATGAGATTGGTGACAGCATTCACTGAAGGTCCTTTCGAAGCCTATGAAAAACTGAAACGATTCAGGTGGACTGGAGACTCGGTGGATGTTTATGCCAAAAATATCAACAGATTGGCTGAATTAGCTGGATACCTAGGGATAGGTCTGGATCAGACAGCCAAACTCGCGTTCATCACAGGATTTCCAGATGATGTATCTGTGGCACTGCAAGAATTGCATCACTTGGAGAGACTGGATGTTAGTTGACTGATACCGACTGCACGGCTATTGGTTAGCAAGAGGATGCGAGATACTGGGACGGTGGCAGCGAGTGCACAAAGCACTACACTGAAAAATGAGATTCAAAGAGAATCATCAAGCATTCGGTGCTTTAGGTGTCGAGGACCACATCTTATTAAAGATTGCATAGAGCCAGCTAGAGTCAGAGTAAGGTGTTATGAGTGTGGAAGAATTGGGCACATTGCGACATATTGTGCTCTGGCTCAGGAAAACGAGCAAAGGGGAGTTTCTGCGCCAGTAGCTACCCCAGAAACAGTAAATGATGCTGTAATGACGGCACTTGTTGACACTGGATGCACCACCACTTTACTTAACTCCAAACTTGGTAGTGGGTGATGTAGAAGTGGCACGATAAAAACAGTTGACGGTCGGGATGTAAAATGTAAGGGAGCCCGGCAAGTGGAAATGAAAGCATGTGGGGTATGAGTGAAGGTGGAAGTGATTCTGATGGATCACATGATTGACGGAATCGATGTCATAATTGGAATGGTCGTGATCAATGAGATGGGAGGTGTGAGTATCAACAAAACTGAGGTCAAGTTTGGAGATGTATACTGTGCCGTAGCTGCCCATCAGCCGAACGTTTGCAAAATTGAGGATAAAGATTTCGAGGCGGATTTTGATGGAGAGAGATGGACAGTGAAATGGAGATGGATGGGAGAGCATCCAGTGTTGCAGAACAAAGTAAAATATTATAAGAATTCCCTGGACAGTGAGAAAAATTCAGAGTTCGAGAAGGAAGTGGAAAGATGGATAGCAGATGGTATTCTCTTATCATGGAAGGGTGAAGAAAAACGTGGGTTACCATTGATGGCAGTGGTCCAGGCCACAAAAGGTAAAGTGAGGCCAGTGTTAGATTTTCGGGAATTGAACCGTTTTGTAGCATGACATACAGGGAGCGAGCTAATAGATGTGTGTGATGAAAAGATGAGAAAATGGAGGCGGTTGGCAGGAGGAACTGCGTTTGTGGACCTTAAGTCTGCCTACTTGCAACTACACGTGGCAAAAGAGCTATGGCAGTACCAGCTAGTCTGCTGTAAAGAAAGAACCTACTGTATGACACGGTTAGGATTTGGGCTTAATGTTGCACCCAAAATTATGGCAGCCGTTCTAAAAACTGTGTTAATGAAAGGAAATAAGACAAAGGAGGCCACTGATTCGTACATTGATGACATAATCGTAGATGTGACAAAAGTATCGACAGAGGAAGTGATGGAACAACTTAAGGGATTTGGGCTGATATCAAAGCCACCTGAATTCTTGTTCGGTGGAGTGGCACTGGGACTTAAGTTGATCAAAGGAAAGACGGGTGAGCTGATGTTCAAAAGGGGCAACAAAGTCCCGGAGATGATGGAAGAAATGAATAGGTGGCAGTTATTCTCTCTCTCCGGCAAATTGTTGGGGCACTATCCAGTTGCTGCATGGCTGCGACTGGCATGCAGTTATGTTAAAAGAAGAGCAAGTGGAGTAGACTGGGAGGAAAGAGTTGATGGCAAAACTGTCAAAGTAATACAGGAGATTCTAACTGATGTAGAGAAAGAGGACCCAGTTAGTGGAGCTTGGCACATACCTGAAACAAAAATAGGAGTGGTGTGGTGTGATGCAAGCAGTATTGCAACAGGCGTGGTTGTGGAGATTGGTGGTTTGGTGGCGGAAGATGCAGCATGGCTGAGAAAAAAAGATGACTGTAATCACATTAATGTGGCCGAATTAGATGTTGTTTTGAAAGGCGTCAATTTAGCTATAAAATCGGGATTGAGAGAGATTGAAATAAGGACCGATTCAGCAACGGTACTAAGTTGGGTGAACTCTACAGTGGAGGAGGGTGGAAGAATACGAACCAAGGGTGCTGGAGAAATGATCGTAAAGCAGAGATTGGGAATACTTGGAGAGTTAATATCCGAATTTGGACTGCGAATAAAGGCAATGTTTGTGCCTTCACAGAGAAACAAAGCAGATGCGCTAACCCGAATAAAGAAACGGTGGTTAGTTGAGAAAGAAGAGGTCCCAGTACGCTGTTTAGGAACCGAAGAACTAGAAGAGTTGCATTGTATGCACCACATGGGAGTGGATAGATCCACTTATAAGACGGGAGGAAGTTCAGAGAGTGGTCAGGAACTGTGTTCGATGTCAATCAATCAATCCTGCCCCGAATATACATGATCCTGGTGAAATTGGAACTTGAAATAATTGGACAAGATTAGCTATTGACATAACACACTATCGTGGGGGCTCATACTTGTCAATGATTGACTGTGGGCCTGGGAGACTAGCAATATGGAGGGAGTTACATGCGGAGACAGCAACTGCGGTTACAGAGGAATTGGAGAAGGGGATACTTGAACGGGTCCGGTAATGGAGGTGATAATGGACAATGGCACCGTTTTTCGCTCAGAACGTCTCCAGACAATGCTAGAAAAATGGAAGATAAAAAGATATTACAGGGCAGCCTATAGGCCCGGAGGAAATGGAATAGTAGAGCGACATCATCGGATAGTGAAAGCGATAGCTGAGAGAGGAGGGATATCACCCGAAGAGGCCACATTCTGGTACAACATGGCACCCAAGGTCAGACAGAGGGACGAGACAGTGCCACATAGATCCATTTTTAAATATGAAGGGCGACATCCAAGAGATACATCCTCAGAAGTCGAAGAGTGAGGACCAGCTAGAATCCAAACAGGAGAAGAGGTTTGGGTGAAGCCACCAAATGCTCGGTGTACAACGCAATGGGGAAGAGGAGTGATTACTGGAGTGCAATCCCCTAACAACTTGAGCGTCGATGGGATGCCGCGGTATATTTTAGATTTGAGGCGTATGGTCCAAGTAAACGATGGAGATGTAAGCACCGGACATGAAGGTGAGACGGTCGCGATGCAAAGACCGCGGAGAGAACGTAATGCGCCAATTTGGGCACAGGATTATGTGATGGGAAATGATCTTTGATGATCATGGGGGCGTGTGATTCAAGATACTGCAATAATTTCTATATGTGGTGGGTTAAAGAATATAAAAACTGTACTTTTTTGACTGAAGAGCTGAGTTGAGTTTGGAAGAGAAGAAAGTGAAGATTGGAGAGAGAACTGTGAATATTGGAGAGAGAACTTTGAATATTGGAGATTGCGATTGTCGGTGAAGGTGAAGAAAAGCCAATTTTATTTTTTCAAGTTTGGATTACAGAAAGAATAAGAAAAACAAACAAATCTAACAGTTAGCCTTTCTTTGCCTTTCTCTTCAGGTTATCGTTAGTTAATTTCCTTTGCATTTACCGCATCAAAAAAGTTAAATTTATAACTGTCTTTTTTCACTAATTTTAGTAACCGGCATTATTTGATTAAAATTATAAATACGTTTATAACATATTAAGAAAAAAATGTTAACGTTTTTTTTTCTCACATAAAACACGTGAGTCGCCATTTTCTTTACAATTTGTTTTTAAACATTAAAGACCTTCACATTTCTTTCAATATATAATAAACATAGATACATTATAAAAAAAGTCGCGATTATCTTTAATAACCATTAAAATTACTCGTCAGGAGTGGGGGGGCTTTTGTAGTGTTTTGGGATGGAAGATCCCCCCTCCCCCGCCCCTCCCCCCCCCAAAAAAACGGAATTCTCTAGCGACCTAGTAATTGTACACCGACAAAAAAAGTTGGTCCATAAGAACAACACATGCAACATGGTCAAAACTGACCCCCCTCCTAAAATCTCAAATATTTGAAAAATATTCCCCAAAACCCGGAATTTTCTCGCGACATGATTGGTAATTGTAAGCAGAAGAAGAATTTTATAAATTTGAGATGGTCAAAAGTCTACGTTGAATTTACATTGAAAACTAATTCCCCGTTTTAAAATCTAAATTTTTTGAATTTTATTTCCAAAAACCCCGGAATTCTCTATCGACATGATAGGTAATTGTACACAGAAAAAGATTTGTTAAAAATTGAGATGGTCAAAAAGAGAGGGATTAGTCTACGTTGAATTTACATTGGAAACTGATCCCCTCTCCTAAATTGTAAAATATTTGAAACAAAATTTCCCAAAACCTCGGCATTCTCTAGCAGCCTGATAGGTAAGAGTACACCGAAAAATGAAAAAAAAAATGGTCAGTAAAAAGTTGTGAAAAACGGACTATGGTAAAAGACGAACAAGTACCTTTTTTTTTATTACTGTTATAAACTTTGTTAAATTTTAAAAAAAGCGTCGTAGTTTCTTTAACAACAATTCCAATTACTCTAAGTTGCGTTTGTTTTAGCGTCCCAAATTCTCTACTGAAAAAAATTGATAACTCTCTTAGTCAATAATGTACATTCGTGATATACGCTACAAGAACGCCACGACTGTTAGTTTTTTTTTAACATACAGCACGTTCGTCGATCCTTTCTTTTCATTTTGTTTTTAAATGTTAAAGAACGTGTAGGAGCGCGGACCTTAGCTAAGTAAGATATAGGGAGATCGAATTTTTGTTTATAGAATTTGCTGTCAATTTGGAAGTATGACATATTAGTAATGAGTTTGATTATTTCTATTAAAGTTTTTTGGGGAATGGTAAGTTGATGTTGTTGTTTTTTTTCTAAGTGCATCTGGAGTAAGTTTAAACATTTTCTCACTGGGACATTAGTGTATAGTGATGTTACATCTAAGCTATTTATATTTTTGTTTTCTATGTCAATGTTTTTTTAATCTTGTTTAGTAAGTCACCTGAGTTTTTGATGTGGGAGGGGCTGATAGTGTCCATTAATGGGGTAATAATGTTGGCTGTTTGGTTTATGAGTTTTTAGGTAGGTCATATAATGGGGGAATGATGGGGTGGTATTCGATATATGGTGTCAATTTTTTTATCGTTTTTTTTTATGGGCAACCCTCTAAGTGGTGTACTTGCCTGCCTTTTCCTGGAATTCCTTGAATCTGGCCCTTTTAAATTTAGATTACCTCCTAACACTAAGTATTTCAGATATATTGATGACATTTTAATTCTTCTCCCCAATGACAAAAAAATTGAAGACATCAAAAACAAATTAAACACAGTTGAACCCTCCATAAAATTTACATATACATCCGAAATGAATAACTCAATACTTTGTTTAGACACACTGTTAATAAAATCAACTAACAGACTATCTTTCAAAGTATACCGTTCACACCACAACAAAAAGATCAAAACAGGCATGATAATTGGTTTTTCTGCAGTCCTCAATACATTGAAGAGGAAATCAAATACATCACAAATTCTTTAAAACCGCTACAATACCCCACATATTTCATACTAAACGCTAAGAAAAAAGCCCTACAAATATTCTCGAAAAACAATAAACAAATACCTAAAACAAGAAATACTTCTCTCATAAATAGACATCTACTTTTACCCACTCATTCCAATAACAATAATTTGCGACACTCTTAATAAACTAGGAATTCCCAACATGCAAACCACATCACAAACCATAAAACAAATAATAAACGTTGCAAAACACATCCGTAAACAATCCACATCCAACGCCGGTATATATTCCATCCCATGTAATAATTGTCATCAAATATATATAGGGGAAACTCAACGGGAACTGAAAAGAAAGCTTGCTGAACACAAAAAGACATTAGAAATAGAAACTCCCTGAACGCGCTTTTCTCCCACGTTGCACAACACGACCACTCATTCAAATTCTAACAGGCTAAAATCATTAAATACATATCAAATAAATCTCGACGCAGACTACTTGAAGCAACACTAATCACAAACTCCAACACCATCAAGCAACGAAATGGTTTCTATAATTTATCCCCACTAATTAGCAAACTCATTATGGTGGAACAAAAATTAACATCAAAACCGGGATAACCAGCCCATACTACATTTTCTATTAATAAATATACACAAGTAACTAAAAAATCGGAATAAATTAAAAAACAATCACACAAAACTAAATAAACCAATTAGATCTCATTTCCATCTCTTCTCCCACGCTTTATACATATTGCACATGCATACATTTTCTATGCTCATAATTATACTAATTGTATTTAGTTGATTAATAATAAACTAATAATTAAATAAATGGGAATAAACACTTTCACACATAATTTAAAACACTATGAATGTTATAACCTCACCTTTCTACTTACATTCACATATTACATATACATACATGTGTATAATCATAAACACTGTTAATAATTACCGATTAATTAATAATATAACAAATAAAAAACTAACTAAATAAAATAAACACATTTATACATAAATAAGTTAACGAGTTATATTATTTCCAACCCACTTTTGTACATAATTCTCCAAATATTGCAAGAAATTTATAAATTAAGTAATGAGACACATGTAAAATAATCAAATAAATAGAAATAAATTAATACACTCATTAATAGATATGATAACACCCCTTTTCTCCTTATGCCAAAACTTCTTATCTTTAATCAAAATGCTCATAATTATATTAATGGTACTTGGTTGATTAATAATACACTAACAATAAAGCAAACGGGAATAAATAAACACATTCACACATAATTCAAAAAATAACCTGAAAAAGGTTGATATGATGTAAAACAAACAAACATTATTCAAAACACTATGAATATTATATCCTCACTATTTTACTTATATTAACATGTTACACATACACACACTTGTATAATCATTAATACTTCTAAATAATTAGGGTTCAATTAATAACACACAAATAGTGAACTAAATAAATATAAATAAACACATTTATACATAAATAAACTAAAAAACTATGTTATTTCCGACCCACTTTTATACACATTACATTACATTAATTTACATTAATTTATTAATTATTCAATGAAACACAAATAAAGTAATCAAATAAATAGAAATTAATTAATACACTCAGTTTGAATATTTAATCTAATAGGTATGATACCCCCTCTCTCTTTATGCCAAAATGCTCTTTTACATATTCTCACATATTACAGGAAACTTATCAATTAATTAATAAGACAAAAATAAAAGAATCTAATAAATAGGATTAACTTAATGCACCCATTTTGAACATTTAAACAAATAAATATGAAACCCCCTTCTCTCTTTATGCCAACACTTTATTTTCAATCATGTTTTGCATTTCAAAATCAGTTTAAAAAATCTCCACGTTTCTACTTATTATATTTGTTCTTTTTTCTTTTCTTTCTCCGATTTCCCCTCCCAGTTTAGAATAAACACCAGATTCTTACACCCCCCCCTCGTCCTCTATATCTACTGCCAGCCAAGCTTGGCTGTGACGTATTTTGACCCCGACAAACTTCCTAGCTAAAATAGCCATAAACTAACAAGTCGAATTCACCAATCCCATTTATCTTTCGTCCTTTGAAGGAGACAGGCCACTGTTGATGAACACTACAACCAAAATCATGTTTTTCATTCTCTGTTTGTTCACATCAACAACCATGCCGAAGTGTGGCAATTCAAAACTAATATTCTGTATGATTTTTCTACATTGCTTTCTTCATCCTGATGAAGTTTTTCAATAAAGACGAAACTTTGATGAATACATAAATCACATAGTTTTTGGCTTTCCTCTATTCATTTTACATATATATATATATATATATATATATATATATATATATATATATATATATATATGTAATCAGGTAAGCGATGCAAGATTTTTTTAATAAATGAAAATTTTTTTTTTTTAGCAAATATTTAGGTATTCCTCAGTGGTTACAGTGATGTTTTTTCTTCTTCTTTTTCATTGTCGAGATCCCCGATCGGCCAAGCCGACCTGCGATCACGAAAAGTCCTGATGATAATCGGGTGTGTTTTTTTTTTTGTAAGTCAGAGTAGTAGCATACACACTGGGCTACTTATGAAGCATCAGTAAGTTAAAAGGTAATTAGATTAAAAACCAGATAAGCGATGCGAGATTTTTTTAATAAATCAAACATTAATGTTTTTTAACAAATTTTTCGAAATACACATGCCTTCCTCAGTGGTTACAGTGATGTTTTTTTTTCTTTTTCATTGTCGAGATCCCGTATCAACCAAGCCGACCTGCTGATCACGAAAAGTCCCGATGATAATGGTGTTTTTTTTTTGTAAGTCAGGATGATCTCAGGTCGGCTTGGCCGACTGGGAATCTTGACAATCGAAAAAGAAGAAAAAAAAATCACTATATTTCAACCATTATCAATGAATCAGTTAATATCCTCAGCATCTGATAAACCCAAATTTTTGCAAAAAAATATGCATCAAATTCCACTCTTTACGGGCAGGGCCGCTAACCTCCCTATGACTTTAAACACTATGAGCAACATCCATATGTCTGTCCATCATGTTGTAAAACTTATAAGGAACTTTGATGTCAGCAAAGCAACTGGTCCTGACAACATTCCAATCATAGTGCTGAAGAATCTGCAATTGGAACTAGCTCTTATTCCCACAAAGCTGTGCAATAGTTGTTTAATGGAGTAATGCTTCCAGTCTCCTTTAAAAACTTCGCCAGTCTGCTCAGTACTTTAAAATACTGCAGATACGTCTTCTGCATCTCAGTACAGACCAATGAGTAAGTTGTTTGAATCTGTGATAAATCATAAAGTTGTCAACCACTTCAGCAAAATCTGTCTACTAAGTAACAAGCAATATGGATTTCCTCCTGCAAGATCAACAGCTGATATGCTTACTTTAATATCATACAGGATCAGTATGGACTTACTTTCACTCCAGACCTGAAGTACATCAGATCTGTTGTTAAGGTCGCTGAAAAAATGGTTGGATCATTGTAGCAGCCATCATGCAGGTCCAGAAGGAAAAAGAGTGAGGGTTGCACCGTGCATTGTCCATCTGGGATTGAACCCAGAGTGTTCTAGTCACCAAATAGAAATGTGTGCTTTTTGTCACGCGACAAGACTTCACATATGCAAATGAGCCTTGTTTTGCATGGGCTAATTCTCGTCGTGATAAAAAGCACAGAATACGAACGTTTTACTACCCGGAAACTATTGGCAGACGAAACAGTTGATGTCTTCTTTGCTGCATTGAAAAAGCTGGCCGTTCTTTTTGGAGGGTTACCTGAACAGACTTTCGTGTATGCATTTGTGGCCGAACTCCCTGTTCGAGTAAAGCAACTTTTGAGGGCATCCGTAAGCATAGAAGTGACACCGATAGAACAGCTACTTGAGCGCGCTCGTGCTATCATCAGGGATGAAACGGAACTTGATGAGCATGTCGTAATGGCCACGCAGTCAGCCCAGAAAGTGCTTAAAAATTCACAGGGGACGGACTCGCATGCCAATGTAAATTGTTTCCGTTGTGGGCAAAGTGGTCACATTGCAAGGAATTGCATGGATAGAAGACTGGGGCGCATACGGTGCTTCCAGTGTGGCAGGATCGGACACATGACCTCAAGCTGTTCGGGAAATGAGTCACGGGACAAGATGTCAGCGCCGCTCTGCTCCCCAGACAAGATGTAAACGAGGTGCAACCAATCATCAGAGCACATGTCAACCAAACGCCTTGCTCAGCGCTTCTTGATTCAGGCTGCTCCTGTACTATAGTGAGTGCAAGGTTATGCTGCAACTGGAGCAAGAGGAGCATTAAAATAACCACGATAAATGACGAGACACAGGCATGCTGTGGAGTAGCATTGGTAAAGATTTGCACAGACTCTGATAAATGTCCTCGTTACACAGAAAGATATACTGGGCTTCGACCTACTGCTTGGATATGACGCTATCAAGGCACTGAGTGGTGTTCTCATTACACCAGCTGGGAGAAGCTCACGAATCAAAAGACCACCACCACCCTGCATTATGTGTGATCAAGAGATCAGGGAGGAGTGTAGCAGCCATCATGCAGGTCCAGAAGGAAAAAGGAGTGAGGGTTGAACCGTACATTGCTCTGGGGAGAGAGCGAGAAAGGTTGACATTGTGACTACGTTGAGTGCAAAGAGAAAAAGAAGAAAAAGAAAAGAAAAAAGGAATCAAATTCTGGACGAAAAGTTTGATTGTAAACATCGTGACGTTCTCGTGCGTGTTTGGACTGTTGGTAGTGAAAAGACCAAAAAAAGACAATTCGGCGTCCCGTTTGAACTCAGTCTTTATTTTATTAACCGCTCTAGAAAGTATCTCACTCCTAATGCAATCCTCTACCTGTATAAGAGTCAAATATGTCCTAAAATCGAGTACTGTTGCCACATCTGCGGCGATGCCACTCAGACCACTCTTTCCTGCCTTGACAGAGTAAAAAACCGACTTCGAAATCTAGTGGGGAATGTCCTCTTCTCTTCCCTGCAGCCTCTTCTTCACAAAAAAAACGTTGCTAGTCTTTCCCTACTCTATCATTATTTCCATGGCAGGTGCTTGACTAAGCTCCAATTCCTGGTTTCCCTGTAAAATATTTGCAGCAAAAATTGTAAATAATTTTCCTTTCTTCCTATGTGTACCTGGAGCTAAACGGAACTTCCATAAGCAGTTTCTTTCCTCAAACTACCCGTCTGTGGAACACAATACCACAGGGCTGCTTCCCAGCTGACTAAAACATGGTCGTTTTTAAGTCCAATGTTAACAAATGCTGTGTCAGCTGTCCTCTCGGATAATCAAATTCTGTCCAGTTTCAGCCACTATCTCCAATCCGCAAGGTTTATCTCACCGTCAACCTGATTAGCCTATTAACCCTTATTCTGGAGTGACTTGTTAGTACAAAAACATGTGTTCTTTTTTATAGTATTTGGGACCGTAATGTATTCCTTCTTTAGTACTTGAGTCTGTTGTTCTTATCTTGTATATTGTGTACAACAATACATGTTTTGTATCGCCATCGACAAACTGTTTATCTATGAATAGATGTATGTATATATACATCCAACTGTTTCTTCTCTATTGTCTTTTTCTGATTCTTCTGATGCACGTGCGTGTTATCCCTGATAAAATAGTAAAATGGTGACCTCATGTGCAGAAGAAATATCCCCAAACACATGTCTGCTAAAACATAAAAGTTAGAATATAAAATATTTGTAGTTTTTAAGGGCAATGCCGGGTGTGCATTAATAAAACTATCAAATAGTTGCCTCTACATACATTTGCTAGTAAATCATAATTCTGGGTTTGGCAGAATTAAATAAGAGAGGACCCTCTTTCGAGCATTTTTGTTTTTAATTTAACAAAAAACCAAAACAACTCTTTGATTCACGACCAACTTTTCAGATTATAAAATGCATTTTTTTTTAAGATACACTTTTCCGTGTCGAAGGGAGAGGCCGGTTTTGATGTAAGTCTCACGTAAAATAGTAAAAAAAGGAGTTAATATTTACTACAGATGTAAACATGTACAATGCGCATGTTTAGTGGGTGCATAGATGCATTCTGCAGACGGCATGGCTGCAATGGGAAAAGACTACCCAACACATTGGCTAGTGTCTTTTAAATAATAATGTCTTCTTTGATATGATAGTTCATGCTGAGAAATCAGACCACTTGGGATCCTATAGAATTTGGTCAATAAGTTTTTATGTCCAGTGATAAAACAGAATTTGGTCAGTAAGATTTATGTCCAGTGATAAAACAGAATTTGATCAATAAGTTTTTATGTCCAGTGATAAAACAGCCCATTATTCTCAAATGGTCTTGTTGCGTGGCCTACCCAAAATGACAGTAATATATATATATATATATATATATATATATATATATATATATATATATATTTATATATATATATATATTCCAGCAAAACGGGCAGAGGTTTGGGCCTCTGTTAGCTTGAAAGACAGAGTGGCCATTGGGTCCTTATGCAGAACCACTGTTTGTGTTTGGTTGGAAGAGATGTTTGTTCTGATTGCAAGTCTGCCATTAGGTAGAGAAACCAAGTAACCCTTCTAAATAAAACATTGTTAGTTGTTTTAAACTTGAGTTATGATTTTGATTGGAAAGAAAATCTTTTGGTTAAACAGTTACTGAGATCACATGGTTGACACTACGGCCAGTGTTGACATCAAGCCCCGAATTCGGACAAAGGCAACGAGCAGACGATCACGGCATGTGCAGTGAACACATACAAACATAAGTTCACATGGACTTGTTCTTCTTCCTCTAAAATTCTTGTCAGTAATTTTTTTTAAATCTTCAGATTACTATATCGGTCAAATTTCAAATTCTCAGATTATAAAAAAAGAATTTTGAACAATCAAAAAGGATGAGTTGTAATTGTAATTAAACTTACACATAAAAATGAACCCCATGCTACAAATTGAATAAGTAAGGTTTACAAAAAAATATTTTTTACTGAGCTTCAGAATAATTGTTGTATTAAATTTTAGTGACTTACATTTTCATCCCCTAAAACTGTAGATTCTTATCGTTTTTTTTTAACATGATTATCGAACATAATTATCGAAAACAAATATTTCTGATTAGATTTTACTCTTTGCCCCCACGCTGGCAATGGAAAAATAAAAATGAGATTCTATTTTTTTTTCTTGCTATAAACTACACGACAACATTCTTGAAATACTTGGAAAAAATAAAATAAATAAATAATTAAAATATTTTAGACTTTAGAGTATGGGATCACTTTACTATATAAATTTAACTTAAAATGATCACACGGTTCTTAAACACATAACATAGGACAGAACGAGTAACCATTTTTTCTATTTTTAAAATGTTCGCTATTTTGAAAAAAAAATCGTTATTTGTTCTGTCTTATTCTATGTAGCCAAGAAATGAGAGATTAATAACACTTTCTGGTCAGGAAGTGAGTGGTTATTTTATGTTATATTTATATAGTAAAGTGAACTCCACTCTAAAGTTTAAAATATTATTTATTTATTTTCCAGGTATTGGCAAGCAGTTGACGTGTAATCGCACACACAAATAAATAGAATCTCATTTTTATTTTTCCATTGTGGGGGAAAGGGGAAAGTTTTACCATATTTATTTCCATGCATGGGGGACCACTTCACTGTTAGAGCTTCATTGTTAAATAGACACTTACTTTATAGCCAGTGCAACTGAAGTCCCTTCTTTAGAATGTAGAACATCGTTGCTGATGAAATTAGGGAATTCTTTTGTAGCGGTCATAAACATAGACCTATTTTCTCCCTCCGAAAAATGTCCCCATTGAGTGAGCTGGTCACACACTGACAAATCAGCCTGTAAGGTGCATGGATTCCTTCCGTCGGCTGAAGAACCACTTCAGCCCTTTTAGGAATTACGAGTGGTCAGCAGAGAGACTGCTGCAAGCAACGAGGAAACACTTCTTTTCTCTCTCTCTCCTGCCCCTGTCCACTTAATGTTCCACCAACTACTATCTTCGCCTGAAGATAACTGCTCAGGCTTTCGGCAGCCCCAAGGGTCCAGGTTTGAATACGTTTTCCCGCCTTAGCATGGTGCAGACGGTACTGGGTCCTACGGAACCCAGCCCAGTATAAAACAAAATGTTTTTTATTAGCCTAGTCGAATCATAAGCTAGTAGGAATAAATGATGTCCTGTCCCGATTTTGTTTTTGCCGGCACTAGAGAGCTTCCAAAGATGCCCACTCCACATATTTATTTTGTCCCCGGCTGATGAAACCCTTGGCAATATTATCTTGGAAGACGCCATCCATTCCCGTACCCAGATCCCGATTAATTTATTTTCAGAACGCCTCACTTTATTCCCACTCCCAATTAGGGGTCGACCTGCTTGTTTTCGGCCTCGAGTCGAAAAACAGTGGGCGGTCCAAACTTAGCAAGAGGGTAGGGAGGGTCCTACTAACCACCCCTTATCATTTTATTTGGTTCTTTATTTTTCTTTCTTTTTGGGTGTTTTTAATGTGTATCCCATTCCGACGTTATTTCATGTTTTCATGTTTCATTTTGGGGATATTTTAAGTAGGGTTAAGCCATAGAATGACTGCAAATTTTTTAGTGCAAATGTCTAGCTTAGGGTAGATTAGGTTTTTTATCATTGTGCATTGTTTTTGCTTTTTGTCAAATAAAAAATGTCTTTGTTTTGTCTTTGATTTGAAATAAAAAATGTCAAACTGTTGTTTTAAATGTCACAATGACCCCCCGATCCCCACCTCCCCCTTCCACAGTGGGCTTTTATGCCTAAGGTGGTATGCATTCTGGGAATGTAATTTTAACTCTAGGAGTTAATGTTTCCCAGGATGCATCCATCTAAATAAATTTTGGCCAAGATCAAAGTGTAGTATCTGTTCCGATGGATACTGCACCCCATAGACTGGTATTGTCTTGGCCTTCGGGGCTTGATTTACACCAGTGTATGGGACAGTTCTAGGAGGTCCACCCTCCCAGGCTTTGCATCCCCTCTTTGGGGAGGAGTAAGTTTATTGCTTACTGCCTGAGGCGCCCCTACCAGGGAATGCCGACGGGGCTGCCCAGACAATTTTTAATGGCCAGAGTGCTCACTTTCTCGGGCGCTGGCTTTTCAAACCCCACTTTCCCGACCCGATCTTGGGTCACATCTTACTTGTGGGAGTAAGATAAAACTGGCCTTGTGCCTAACTCCTGGGGAGGAGTAAATAAAACCCCTTCCTGAGGTTGGAGAATGAGATGCTCCAAGGGTATAAAAGAGAGGCAACTCTCGTCACGAGCGAGAACGAGATGTTATCCAAGTCACCGTTTGAACTGTGTACGACTCTTGATATATTCTATTATATGTTACCCGACCTTTTCCCAAAAGAGGTCTAGTCAACATCATAATAATTACAATAAACATAAAATAGGGACAACATTCCCTTTTTTACACTTTACACTGATTATAAAGTAAAGGAGAGTAGAAAGTGGACTTTGGGTTTACTTTCTCACTTCCCTTATTTTGTCCTTTAATCCTCACATTCCATGAGCGATGTTTCTGACAAAGGAGGAAGAATTGCTGTTTTCTGGGTCTGAAGCTATCCATCTAACACTTACCATTGGCTAGATTTTACCTTGAAGTAGCATTTTTGTAGCTCTTTACATCAAGTGGCTTCATGCTTTGTCTAGAGCGATTTCCATATACAAAAAAAGTGTCTGTTTTAAAATATAATAATGAACTACTTCGATGTGTGGAAATAAATTTTTAAAAAAGATGTTTTTGGTAATACTTACTCCAAACGTGATAATAGACAATAATCTGCGTTTTTGATGGAATTCTTTTTTTAAATCTCTAAAATACGATGCGGCCTCTATTCTGAATCTTAAACGAATTGATTTTTTCGTAATATCAAATTTGCTTTTTTAATCAATAATAATCAGAAGATTATCCTTAAAAAAAATTGAATTACAAAACAAGATGTAATTTAATTTCACCCGCCGTTTCATAAAATCACGATCTCGCAAATGTAATGTATACCTTGTGTATGCCTCATTTAATATCTGCCAAAAGTCTGTGAAGAAGATATAAGATTATCGGTTGCCTCTTATCGAACCCCCAAAAAGCCTTCAGTAATTAGCACTGAACTGAAAAGATTAAAGGTGTATTTATGGCAGCAGGTTTAGTTGCTATCCAGTGTTAGGTCAAAAGGTCCTTGTCTGATTCTCAACCAAGACCGCCATATCTTTCATTTTTCCCTTTTTTTTTAATACATAGTCATTGAGGATTCAGTTTGAAAACTGTGACTTGTTTATAGGCTATGGGTTTAGGGTAGATTGAGAACCTCCCAAAATAGCCCAAGCATATCAGAAATCGGTCAATTGATGGATGTAGTTCGTTTTGAAGGTCAATTGATGTGATTCTGTTGTGGTTTAGAGGTAAGAGGACAAGTTCTCAGTAAATATCACCTCGAAGCATATCATTCAGCCAGGAATATAAATGTGAGTCCTCCCGGCTTGAGGCACTAACTGGTCTAGCCGCGCTGAAGAGCTGTGATACAGCGAAACAGTCTGTATGTGGATGACTATATAAAAAAGCTCCCTTCCTGGGTAGAGCTTATTTGTAAGGATATCGCCAACTGCTATTAGCTTTAAAGCATAGCTCATTAGGTAAAACTAATTTGAGCCCCGGCACTTGACAATGTTTACATTGAGATATCACTTACATTCAGTTAGTGTCATATGATAGCGCAGGGGTAGGAGCGCCGACTGTCAGCTCGACGGTTGAGTTTCAATCCCAGCTTGAGGCACCAACTGGTCTAGCCGCACTGAAGAGCTGTGATACAGCGAAACAGTCTGTATGTGGATGACTATATATATATATATATATATATATATGATGAAACTACAAAGATAAATATTATATCTTTATGTTAGAACTTATTGTGATATCGATTATAACTCAATGCTCACCTTATCTCTGCTTTTCTCTGTTTGATACCTTGGATTTTTACATGGACACATTGATTTTCTACTCTAATTTCATATAAGATGGATTTGGGGGGGGGGGGGGGTTGCTCAGAAATTTTTTTATATATTTTTTAATTTATGCTAACCAGTAATAGATTTATTTTATTGATTGTTATTCTCTGATTGAAAAGAGCCTATCTTTGAAAATCTATGGATTAAGGAAAATATTTTTATATTCCTTGTTTGAATATTTGATGAATTAATAAATATTGTAATTTATCCAATTTTTATTTTCATCATTCATTTTCTTGTTATATATATATATATATATATATATATATATATATATATATATATATATATATATATATTAAAAATAACCGACAATTTTTGTCTGCTTATTTTAGTGTTGATCCCTCCAATTTTCCGGATTAAAATCTTAATCTCAGAAGGAAATTGGCTGATGAAACTGCCGTAGTGTACATGTTGGTCCAGAGTACTTTCTGACCCGTCTGGGTCCATCGTCAGTGGAATAATGACAAACAGGTAAAGACCTGGAGTGAGATTTATAATTAATTATGGCGGGAAAATTTAACTATGTTTATTAGGTATTATAAGCATTTAAGTATATTAGTACTAGTGTTAAAATTAATCTTGTTAATAGCAGGTTTTTTAGCTTTAATGAGTTTTAATGAGTAAAGCTTCTAGTACTCATTAAAACTAAAAAACCTGCTATTAACAAGATTAATTTTAACACTAGTACTAATATACTTAAATGCTTATAATACCTAATAAACATAGTTAAATTTTCCCGCCATAATTAATTATAAATCTCACTCCAGGTCTTTACATGTTTGTTATTATTCCACTGACGATGGACCCAGACGGGTCAGAAAGTACTCTGGACCAACATGTACACTACGGCAGTTTCATCAGCCAATTTCCTTCCGAGATTAAGATTTTAATCCGGAAAATTGAAGGGATCAACACTAAAATAACCAGACAAAAATTGTCGGTTATTTTTAATAATACGTGTCTTAAAGAAAAAATGCTGCCTCGATACACACATATATATATATATATATATATATATATATATATATATATATATATATATATATGAGAGAGAGAGAGAGAGATCTAATAAAAAAGAAGAAAAAAGGGCAAACATCACTGTAACCACTAAAGAAAACATGTCTGTATCGAAATATTTGGTAAAATTTATAAATGTTTTATTTATTGAAAAAAATCTCACATCACTTATCTGGTTTTTATCTGATTACATATTTTAGTTTGTCGATGCTTCTGAAGTAGCCCTAATGAATTTCTTAAACTCCCGCATGCCAGCGCGCGTGTATGCTACTACCATACTCACAAAAAAAAAACACAAACCAATTATCATCGTGACTTTTCGTGATCTCTGGTCGGCTTGGCTGATCGGGATCTCGACAATTAAAAAGAACAGAAAAAAGGCAAACATCACTGTAACCACTGAAGAAGACATGTCTGTATCGAAATATTTGATAAAAAATAATAATCTTTTATTTATTGAAAAAAAAATCTCACATCACTTATCTGATTTTTAATCTGATTAAATATTTTAGTTTGTCGATGCTTCTGAAGTAGCCCTAATGAATTTCTTAATCTCCTGCATGCTAGTGTGCGTGTATGCTTGTCTCTTTGCCACCTTACTCTTTAAACCTTTTTTCTACTCATTCCATCGTTTCCTCTTTTCTTTGCTCATTCCTCCACGATATCACCCTGTATCTTGGGGGCTCTTCCGTTCACCCGCAAGTCTGGTCTGTTACCTCCGACAGTGTATCTTTCAACTTCTTACACGCTTCCTGAAGTGGATCTGGTAACCGAACGCGCCATCACTTAGTCTCTAAACTCACGTGTTCTTCATTCAACCTCTACACTTTTCTCATTTACTTCATCATTTAATTTGCTGAAACAAGAAATATCAGCGACTGGAGCTTTCTTTATTGGATAACTAGTTATTTGATTTTTTGGCGCTCTAAAATATAGGATGATCAATTTTAAAATGGCAAACACATGTTAGCTATTGTGACACATCGAAATTCAAAAGTAATTTTGAAACCTGTAAACTGTCGATTAGAAAATAATTTTTTGGCTCGAATTATAGGTCAAAGTCGATTATGGCTACTTTGAGCTTCTAAATGAAACCAAAGGATAAAAAACGATCAAAGAATTCAAGAGCAAATAACCTGTTGATCCATTTATTATAGAATGAAATGCGAGCTGTAAAATAAATGAAGTAAAAATGTAATTTATTTTTGGAACTAACGAAAAAAAAGAAGTCTCTCATAGAGGTATCATCACAGACACTCCAAAGACACCCAGTGCTTGACCTTGTTTCCTGACTAGGACAATGAACGCCTTCTCGCCATCTTTTTTCTCTTTAACTAGGAAACTTGGGAACACTTGCTTGTCACTTAGTTTCACATGACTAGTGGTTGTGACCGCTCTTGTTCTGAAAGGTTGAGGGAACAGGTTTGACAGCTTGTCTGGCTGCTGTTTCAGGAGCCCTAACTTTTGAAGTTTGTTTTCTGATATCCAACAAACACCCACTCTGTCCAACCCATATTAATGACAATAAGAACAAACAGTAAAACGTGCAAACGAGACCCCCTCTCCCCTTCAAAAAAAACCCTAACCAAACCGCCTCCTCCAGCTGACGTACTTGAGACTAATTAAACATGGAGAAATATAAATCGAACTTTTTTTTTAATTTCTAGATAACTGTATGCTAAAATCTAACATGTCAAAACTGCATTGATATTACACTTCATTTCTTTCATAAAAAGTATTTTTCTTGGTGGTTACTGTGGACACATTTAAATTGTAACATTTTCACATTACGCGCAACTAGCGATATGTACTGCTAACTAATGGTGAGTAATAGGAGATTCAAAAACGGTTTGCTTAGATTTTGCAAAATATTACAGGGTGTCTCGGATACATTTGATTATCTTTTGATATGCTTGCAATTAAGAACATTTGAAATATTTAATAGTGGCAAAGTGCAATGGATATCTGTTTCTGTGTACGATTGGTAGGTTTGAGAGCTGGAGACCCTACCCCTACCCCATAACCTTACCCCTACCCATAACCTTACCCCTATCCCATACCCCTAACCCTAACCATGGACGACTGGAAATATGAGAATAGAGTGATCTGTATTATGATGATTCACGCTGGATTAAAAAATTCGGAAATCAGCTGCAACTCCATAATTTAGCAGTGCTATGTATGGGTCACTTGCTTTCTTCAATAAGTTTTTTATTGTCTGGTGCATGTTCAGCTTCTCCGTTTCCTTGCGGATGATGGGGGCTACTTGTGAGGTGCAGGAAGTCAAAAACATTTGAAAAGTTCCTGAATTCACTAGAACTGAATTGGGGACCGTTGTCAGATATGATTGTCTCTGGGATCCCATGCCTAGCAAATATTGATTTGCAATGCTCTATTACGCTGGCTGAGGTGGTTGTCCGCAAATGGGCTATTTCAATCCATCTGGAAAAATAATCGACAATCAGAAGATATCGGTGTCCCATGAATTCGAACAGATCCATTCCTATTTTCTGCCATGGATATGCAGGTAATTTGGTGGGTTGTAGTGGTTCTGGTGGATATTTTCGTTCTTTTTCACAGATACCGCATTTTCCAACTTTGTCTGCAATTTGTTTAGAGAGGCCAGGCTACCACACACTTTCGCGAGCTAGTGCTCGGCATTTGACAATACCTTGATGTCCTTCATGTAGACGCTCTAGTATGTCTTTTTGAAGTACAGTAGGAATGACAAGTCGGCTCTGGTACATTAGAAGTCCCTAGTAAACTGTTAGGTCCTGGTTGACAAACCAATACTGTTTTAGTTCAGGGTCCCGCCTTGCTCTTTCGGGCCAGTGGTCCATCTCATAATATTTGATTACCTGACTGCAGACCTGGTCAGTATTTTGTTTTAGTCGGATATCCTCCAATCGTTTATCGCTCGCGGAGATATTTCCTATGATTGAGCTGATAAATGAGTCGGTCTCTGTCTCCTGCTGGATATCCTGTATAACGGGACTACTCCCAGGTGCTCGGGACAAAGCGTCTGCTGTTGTGAGGTCTTTTCCCGCTGTGTATATGATCTCATAGGAGAATCTCATTAACCTCATGCAGAAACGTTGAATTCTTGAAGTCAATTCGTCGAGTCGTTCTGACTTCAACAGTGCCAACAGTGGTTTGTGGTCTGTTTCGACTGTGAATTTTGGCATTCCGACCAAGTAGTCCACAAATTTTTCACAACACCGAGTGACTGCTAGTGCCTCCTTCTCAACCTGTGCATATCTCTGCTCTGTTTCTGTCAGAGATCGTGAAGCATAAAATACCGGTCTCCAGTCATTTTCTTGTTTCTGCAGTAGTACACCGTCTAGGCCATAGCTAGATGAATCTGCTGATACCCTTGTCGGCTTGTTGGAATTGTAATGAGTCAGTACTAGTGCAGAACTCAGTTGCTTCTTCAGGGTCTGGAATGCTGCTTTCTGAGGCTCATCCCAGATCCATTCTGACTCTTTCCTAAGAAGCTCTCGGAGTGGTTTGGTGGTTTCGGCTAGATTCCTAGCAAATTTTCCGACCTGGTTTGCCATGCCCAGTAAGCGTCGTAATTCGGACACATTCTCAGGTCTGGGCAAGTACATAATTGCTGCTACTTTTTCGGGATCTATTTGTATTCCCTCTTTTGATATAATGTGACCCAGAAACTTTATGTTTCTGACAGAAAATACACATTTATCGTTGAGTGTAGCTCCTGCAGCCTTCATTTTCTGCAGTACTGCTTTTAGTCGCTGGTCGTGCTCCTGCTGGTTTCTTCCACTTATTAGGACGTCATCTATATCACAGATGACTCCTGGTATTCCGGACAAAATGTGTGTCATCTCCCTATGAAAGATTTCTGGCCCAGAACTTATCCCGAATGGAAGTCGTTTGAAACAGTACCTCCCATAAGGTGTTATAAATGTGGTAAGGACCTGCGATTTTTCTGTTGTTGCAGTCGAACTTGCTAAACACTGTGGCTCCATCGAGCTCAGCCAGTAATTGGTTTGTGGTGGGTAAAGGAAATTTTTCCCGTTTCACACTCTCGTTTAGCTTGGTAAAGTCGACGCATAACCTAACTTTACCGTTAGCTTTTTGGACGGCGACTATTGGGGCACACCAATCAGTTGGTGATTTGACTGGACGGATTATGTCCTCGTTCTCCAGACGTTTCAGTTCTTCCTGAACTTTCTGTTTCATAGGCAACGGCAATCTTCTAGGGGTAGCAATGGAAAAGGGCTGAGCTCCTGCCTCCAAACGTATCTGGTACACATGTTCCAGTTTCCCTAGGCCTGTGAACAGTTCTGGGAACTCTTTCTTATCCTGGTGTCTTTCGCTTGTCACTCTATTAACTGCTTTCAGCAGGTTGAGGGCCTTGACTGCTGGTCCTCCCAGTAGAGGTTCTTGCAGACTCTCTATAACATAAAGGTCTTGTTGCGAGCTTACTTTTTCCGTGGCCAGTTTGGCCTTCACACATCCTATGAGGTTTATCTCATGATGACCCGGTCCGTACAGTCTTTTGTTTGTGGGTTGGATGAGTGGGGAATTTTTCCTGACATCATGTAAGGTTATCGGCTGGGTTAAGTAAGTAGTAAGACGGAGAGACGTATAGGATAAGTAACAAGGTTTATTGGCGGTCAAAATACATTCTGAGTCATCGCCAGGGGCCGTAACTCGTCCCCTCACTGGTGAATCGTCAGTGTAGTAACACTACATAATGCAATGGAACAAAGACAAGACAAAGAATGGGTATGACAAACAGAATAGTCGCCACCATCCACCATTGCATGCAGGTCGGCAAGTCCATGTCTAAGAGTAGAAAACCAACTTGTGAGAACCCGGAACAGTCACACAAACCACTGCAGAGCCATAGTCATACCTTGTAGAATCCGCAGATGGCAGTATTCATCGAAGGAACAGGCAGTTCCTAAGGCCCGCAAGAGCAGAGTTGATCAAAAGTCTATATTATGATGAACACCACAATTAAGGTACTCTCTCTTACTCTCTTTCTTTCTTTCTTTGTTTAACCCTTCTTCGCCTCTGAAGTGGAGAAACTTGCGAAATCTCGCCTAATCACGTTGGCCGGAGGTTTCTGACCAATGGGCGGCCGACAGGTCAGCTCGGCCGCACGTGATCTTAAATCTATAAAGAAGGGGACGCGTCCCTTCCTCATCCTCTTTTTCCTTCAGCGTTCTGAGACGAAGAACACACAAAGAACTCTCGGCGATCCCCCCCTCCCCACCAGCTCGAACGAGCTGTGTGGAGGAGGGAGGAAGAGAAAGGTAACCCTTTTCGATTCAAGAAATCTATCTATCTTTCAATTTGATGAACATTCTACAATCTGGTAATCTTTCAATCCCAACGAACTCTTATTTCTTCAACATGTATTGCATTCTACACACAAAAAGACATTTCAACACGCATCGCATTATACGCCCCAATTATGAACTTACACTCTCTTTTAAATATTAAATAAATAAATTGTTTTGTTAATATAAATGTTATTCCTTTCCTTTTTATTAACCATTATAAAAGGCCTATTCGTATATGTGTATAGCTTACTCATTCCTTCGTTTTCTTTAAGGTACGTTTAAATAATATTTTCTTCCTTTCTCTTTGTTGTCTTAAACTGTTTTATTTAATCTCCACGTGGTCCGATGGTGGAAGCCTAACGGTGTGATAACATGTAGTTATAAAGGCATCTCTCACACTACTTATGGTTGGGGGATTCATTATCGCAAAACCAATTTCGGCATCCTTCGCGACTGTGATTAAAATCCATTGTTCTCTTTTGAATCTCCCGCCATTAAACAAAGACTTCCACCCCGGCCATAATATAACAACAGACACAACCACCTACTAACAGTTGATACCAATGCACCACCGATTAGTGATGAGATGCGTGTATACCCGAGCAGCTGTGGTGTATCTCTCCAGCCAGCCAACACTCTACGAGCAGCCCATCAGCACCTACATACCCTACACCAGTGCACAATGCACAAGCTCCGCTCATAACTGCAAGACCATATTCAAATAAAATTGTCGAGACATATTTGGAGCCACATCACTCTGGATGTCCCCAAAAAATACCACAAAGACTGGACTTGTAATGCTTAAAGAAAAATCATACCCTTCTTGTTTAACTTAAAGAAGAGAAATGGGGTATCTTTCAGAATGATCAGTACAGTCGCGGACGGGGTCCAAAAAACTAACGAGAACGGGGTTATAAAAATAAATATGCAACAAGTGAGTTTAACCTACGTCGAGAAGAGATATTTGTCTACTTACCTATGATATTTGTTTGTATTTTTACGTACTATAAATGGGGTTTTATTAGATGTAAAAAAAATTTCTTGTTCATTTTTTACTCGTTTTTTTTTTAGACAATATGGCGTCTTACGAGCAAGCGCCATTTTTTTTTTTTTGCAAGTTCGCGTGATAAAACTATTGATTTCTACTAAATAGCAGTTGGAACGGTTTAAAAATACAAACAAATATCACAGGTCAGTTTTAAATTAACTTTTATCGACGACAGTTACTTTTATTTGTTGTATATTTGTTTTTTTGAGCGTTTTCAGCGTACTGATCATTCTGAAAGATACCCGAGAAATGTATCAGTATGTGATCGCATGCGATGTTTGTTTATGTTTACCATTGGAACTTTCGGTAATTATCTGCCCTTAGACTGTCCCCACTTCCTGCCCCTACTTGTAATGGCGTCCCATGTAAATAAAGAATGTATAGGTTTACTTCCCGCCTCTGCTTGTTTTTAATCCAAGCCATCCTCGACTGGCGACAACACAACAACTTTGGTAAGAAATATAGAGGATTGGTTCATGGTCGGTCGCTTTGAAAGGAACTTATTTAAACCGGGACATATTTTTTCGATTCACCGGTCGGTGTATTGTTTATTTTTTGTTATCTTCATGTCTTCTTGAAGATTTACACTCATTCCATAATTATGGTGAATTATTTACCAGTCGCTGTAGATGATACAGAGGAAGATAATCAAAGAAGTAGTAAGATCACTTTTTTAACAAATCTATTTTAATAATCTTCTAAGAAACCCGGCTGTACACACGCGGCGTTGTCCGGGAGTCTTTACTTTCATTTTTGTTTGACTTTTATTGTGTTTTTGGTACTCTTATAGATGACGCACCATGTTTCTGTGACTTCGCGTCGTCAATGTTCGGACAGGTATCGGAAGCGCCCGAGAGTTGACGAATCTATTAACCAATCAGGTTGCAGCAGGCATTAGGCAATCGGGCTACTGCAAGCAGCCGATAATTTTGGGAAGAAATTAATCGCGTTCAATAACAAAAAAATGAATTTCTATAATCTCTGTCAGTTCGTTCGGTACTGATATCGATCCCGAACCAGCTTTCGTGACGTTCGACTCGGAAGCGTTCGGCTGTCCTACGCAAACGCCCGAGTGTTGACGAGCCGAAGCAGCGAGCAGCCGATAACTTTGTTACAAATTGAAAATAAGTGCTTTCGAAGACGGATTTTTTGTCAGGAAGTTTTTTTGAAGAAAATAAACCCAACATGAATTACGAACACTGACGAACAGCTTTGCACTGAAGTATCATCGCGAACAAGTAAGAATAAATAATAAAATTAAAAAAATATATCGTGATAAAAGTAATTTCGGTACTTTTTTGTTTTTTTCTTAAAAAAAAATTCCTTGTAAATAAAAATACAGTATTCATTTTATAACAATAACCTCGCTATGTTTTTTTTCCTGTTGTTTCTTTCCAAAAAATTCATGTAAATATGTTTAATTTTCTTTGTTTGTTTCTTTAAAAAATTCCTTACCCTAACCCTAAACCCTAACCCTAAAAAAAACCAAGCAAAACATTATTATCATAGGACGCAGCACCGTATCAAAAATGTCGGCTGCTTCGGCTCGGCAACTCTCGGCCGTTTGCGTAGAACAACCGAACGCTTCCGAGTCGAACGTCACGACAGCTGGTTCAGGATCGATAAAAGCACATTAAAAACAGTTGTTTCGGTGTTTATGTCAACAAGAAAACCATTTTGAAAAACATGTAAAAAAAAAAAAACATTGGGAAAAATTAAAAAAAACAAAAACATTTGCTTAACAAATCAAACAAAATAATCTTGTGAAACTTTCCGGTGCACAAACAAAAAAATATTTTATTTAAAAACATTTGATTAACAATGGTTCCTAAAAAAAACATCTCATTAATAACAGATGTTTAGCTATGGTTTGTTCGTACTTTATTTTCATATATGTATTTTAGTTTCATTTTCTTCGTCGTAATTTATCCGCTGCCAGTCTTCAATTCATCGCTAGGCAGTTTTCGCCTCCTCAACTCTCGGGCGCTTCCGAGACCTGCCCGAACGTTTACGACGCGAAGTCACGGAAACATGGTGCGTCATCTATAAGAGTACCGTTTTTTTTTTCCAAAATAATTATTACCATTTTTTTTTTTTAAATAGGATTTTTTAAAGTTAAATTTAATTGTTACGTTTTCGTGTGGGGAAAATCCATGAACGTTAATTCTATTTTGAAAAGTAACAGAATAAAAATAAACCGAAAATAAAAATATTGTATTTATGGGGGTGGGGGGTGGGGCAAAAAATAACAACTAGGTGCTTATTTTTAATAATAAAGACGATTCTCTATTTTTAAATGATTGCGATTGATTGGTTCATTTGAGTCATGTGAGACAAATCGTGGCGGATATAAAAAGTGCTGCCCTTCCAGAGTCTAATGACAGACGATACGAATAGGCGCGGTTACATGTTTGCCCGAGTTAGACAGACGATAAGAAATTTGAAAGACGCGAAAAAATGTAAAAATGCAGACGAAACTAAAGCATACGAATACAAAATCAGGTTTGGTTAGGATTAAAAGATGTTTTAGTTAATTTAGAATTTAGAGTGGGTGATCAGTTTCGGATATAAATTTAACCTAAAATGACCCCAGATTTCCCGGCCATCCTAGCGTTTTAGGGTAGTTAACCTAGTTAATAACTCGGACTTAGAGTTAATGGTAGGGTTAAAGGAGGGTTTTTTTTTTTTAGAGGGGGGGGGGTTGCCACTCAGATTTAGGGTTGGGATTAAAGGAGTTAATTTTTAGGGGAGTGCTCTTTGCCACTCGGATTTATGGTCAGTAGGAGAATTAAGGAAGGTCTTTAGACGACGGGATCACTTATCGTATTCTGAAAAAAAAAGGGTTTAATGATAGCAGGACTTAGCAACGTAGAACACCAAAGAAAGATACTGGCGGAGGTAGCGTCACTTGACACGTTGGACCAGAAGTTCACACGGTTTGTCTGTCTAGAGACAACAGACAAGTCAACCCCTCACTTCTACAATGCCACACCCTCTCTTATGTTATCCAACGTACAAAGGTCGAACCAAGAACAGCACTACCAGGGAACCAAGGGCCTCCCAACTCCACGATACACCAAACCTTGCAAAGGATATGGAGAGACTTCACACCCCAGAGGATCAATGAACCGGAAGGATTGCCCTCAAATGCCACTTTTGTGGAGTGATGGGGCACATGAAAAAAGTATGGCGTAAACTTGTGGGGTCCAAAACGGAAGCCACGAGTAAAATGTCACGGAGTGGGGAGTCATCATGTTCACCAACAGTGCTCCGGATGATTGTTCTGCTCGCAAGGACAGCAGGTACAACAAAACACAATCGACAAACGTGTCTCACCTCGAGTGGAATGGGGAACAATTTCAGATGAGTGCCCCAGAGCTACCCCCTTCTGTGACAGTGGAAGTCACCATGATGCCCGGAACTCATGAAAAATTTGGACGAATACCAAAGAAATCGGTGAGCCAGCATGGTCATCGCATCTCAGCTTTTGCAGACACAGAGGCGCAGACTTGTTCGAGTTGACCTGAGATTCAGAACCCCCTTGGATACCCAGATGGGTACCTCGTGTCAACTACACATCGGATACGGGGCTATACAGACAACCGATTACAGATGAGAGGTGTTTTGTTTCTATGCATAAAAGTGGGAACAAAAAGGACACGACAGGCAGTATATGTATCATACAATACATCAGGATTTTATTTGTCACAAACTGCCTTGAAGGATCTGTGTTTGTTGCCTAACAATTTCCTAACTTCATTGTCGCAGAATAGCTCATTAAAGAACATAAAGGAAATTGCCCCATGTGGATGCCCGCGCAGAACGTCTGTGCCGATGAAACCAGAAACCATCTCATTCAAACCAACAGAAGCCAACAGACACGAATTCGAACAATGGTTAGTGGAACATTTTAAGTCAAGCGCATTTAACACATGCCCACATCAACCACTGCAAACAATGGAAGGTAAACGCTTAGAGATAAAATTTGTCCTGGGAGTAACCCCAACAGCAATTCACACACCAATTCCTCATCACTGGAAGAAGGTGAAGGAGGACCTGGATAGAGACGTCGCACTGGGGATAATAGAACCAGTACCAATAGGCACACCTACTATCTGGTGTTCAAGGATGGTTGTCATGCCAAAAAAAGATGGGTCTCCAAGGCGCACGGTTGACCTACAAAAGTTGAATGATGCTACTATGAGAGAAACACATCACACCTCATCACCATTCAATCAGGTTTCGATGATACCGGGATACACCAGGAAAACCGTCCTTGACGCATGGAATGGATACCACAGTCTACCGCTATCCCCAGCCGCATGGGATGCCACTACATTCATCACCGAGTGGGGCCGATATATGTACTGTCGGACCCCTCAAGGATTCCATGGATCAGGGGACGGATACACCCGTCGGTTTGATGACATCACAGTGGATATGGCTCATAAGACTCGATGCATAGACGACAGCCTCCTATGGGACGATTCAATAGAGTCATCGTTCTAGCACACGGTTGACTATCTCAGTCACTGCGCAGACAAGGGGATTGTATTTAACCCGGATAAGTTTAATTTTGCTGAAATGGAGATAGAATTCGCAGGATTTCTGGTCACTGCAAATGGTGTTCAACACACAAAAAAGATGACAGAAACCATCCTTAAATTCCCTACCCCCACAAATATCACTGGGGTTAGATCCTGGTTTGGACTTGTGAATCAGGTGTCATTTGTCTTTTCACAAGCAGAAGTTATGGCCCCCTTTCAAGAATCTAAGAGAGTGATAGTCAAGAGGATTGAGAAGGGTGTCCAAACATTCGAAATGAACAGAGTGACAGGGCTGACGACAGATTACAGCAACACAGGAATATCGTACTTTCTATTTCAAAAACACTGTAGATGTGAGGGCGAAGTAAACATGAGTTGTGGGGATGACCACTGGAAACTCATTCTGGCTGGGTCCCGTTTTACCAATGATGCAGAATCGCGATATACACCAGTGGAAGGAGAGGCGTTAGCTCTTGTCTACGGATTAGAATCATGCCTAATGTTCATACTTGGATTTGCTGGTAACAGTGGATCACCTGACATTAATAAAAATATTTTGTAACCAGGCCCTAGAAAATATTAAAACCTCCCCGCCTGTTGAACATCAAGGAAAGGACACTGATGTACCGCTTCTAAGTAAAACATCGTCCTGGAAAACTTAATTTAGCCTCGGATTGCGCATCTCGATACCCAGCAGGTACTCCATCAAGAAATCCTGACCAAATGATCGACACTGCAGTAAAAACCGCCTTCACGTCGATGTATGAAAGTGACCCTAAGTTGAAAGCTATTACATGGGAAAGGATTGTCGCCACGGCAGCCACAGATGAAGAATGCAGGACCTTAAGAGATCTGATCCAAAATGGTTTCCCCCAATCACGCAATGATCTCCCACCCATAGCTCAGGTTTTCTGGCCTATTCAGGAAGAAATATATTGCCTAGAGGGAGTTATTATAAAGGGCAACAAAATCCTAATACCTCGACAACTTCGTGCAGAGGTACTGGAATCCCTTCATTCTGGACATCAGGGCGTAAACGGTATGCTGGCGAACGCGAGACAACGATTGTTCTAGCCGGGTCTGGATGCTAGCATCCGACAAACCAGATCCCAGTGCCGCACATCCAACACAATGGTGCCCTTGGTGTCAACACCAGACCCGGATTTTCCATTCCAACAAATTGTTGTAGACTTTGTTGATATACAGGGCAGGAACTATCTAGTATACGCTGATCGATATACGGGATGGGTGGAAGTGGCCCTAATGACATCCGGGGGGGGGGGGGGGGCAAAACTATATGCGACACCTTGAGAACTTGGTTCTGTACTTATGGGTCACCGGAGGAAATCTCTTCGGACAGAGGACCACCGTTTGAGTCACAGGAGTATGACTCCTTTTTAAGGAACTGGGGTATATGTAAACGTACCTCATCAGCATACTACGCTCAGAGCAACGGCTGCACAGAGTTAACCGGTAAGACAGCAAAACGAATACTAGCTGACAATATGGACAGCTATAGACGTCGATGCCATGAGCGGGCTGCGCGGGTGCAATACTCCTGTCCAGAACCTTAACATGTCTCCAGCCGTGATGCTATATGGTTGAATCATTAAAAACCACCTTCCGGTCCTACGGGATAAATATCAAAAAGTTAAAATCAAAATATAAAATATAATAAAATTTATATTTTATATTTTGATTTTAACTTTTTGATTCTTAACGGTTCCAAACCATGTGACTTCCTAAATTTTGAAATTTCTTCTTCTTCTTCTTCTTCTTCTTCTTCTTCTTCTTCTTCTTCTTCTTCTTCTTCTTCTTCTTCTTCTTCTTCTTCTTCTTCTTCTCCATTTCATTCTTTCCAAATATGATCTAAGGTTAAGATCGGATTCTAACTCTGTCTGATGAGATCTCAGTTTATAATAACTGTTGATTGATAACATCGACATGCCAGTGTCGCAGATTTTGTACATGTCTGTGTAAATAAAAATAATCATATATAAAAGCTCTATTTGATATTGAGCACTTTTTATAAAACCCGGTTGAAATTCTTTGGATTACTACCCTGTGGATGTTTTACCTGGATTATTATTATTATATATATATATATATATAATATTTTTTTATATTAATTTCATTTTTAATGTCTAATTAATAAGTCATTAAAAAAAACAAAAAAAAATCGCTAATTTAATAATTTTTTCACTGGATTTTTTTATACACTCGAGCATAACACCAGGGTGAAATGGCAGGATTTGATTATTTAGGAGGGCAGCCCAACAAGAATTTATTCAAAATGATCATGTTGTAGTCAGCTGGGAAGCAGACCCGTGATATTGTGTTTGACAGACGGGACGTTTTTGGAACTTCCATTTAGTTTTAGGTACACAGAGGAAAAAAAGGAAAGTTATTTACAGTGGTTGTAGCTAGATGAGTTTTTTTTACATTCTAGTTAGCAAAGTGATGGTTTGTATTCTCTAAAACTTTCTTTTTATAAAAATATCTTTTTCTTGCTATAAAAGGTGACCAAGTTTAATTTTTATTTTGACATTTGTGTTCATTTTTGTGTCAAAGTGTCTTCAGACAGGATCCATTTTATTCCACAATCTTTTTCTTTTCACATCAACAATTTTAAACTCTTTGTACTTTATTCAAATGTACAATAGTCGATTGTGCGAAAGTAATTTGACATAAAAAATGCCATATTAATTACTTAGGAAATTGATCTGATCTCGCTTACTTTTGTGGACATAAATGATATAGATTGGCAGTTGTATGACATAATCTCTTCTACAATTGTTTCTAAATGGAAGAATTAATTGAAACTTAGACAACATTATTTGGCTCAGTTACACAGGGAATATACAGAGAGGAATACTTAAAAACTGGGACATTTTGCCATACTGGAAGAAGGCAAACTGTATGTACATTGTTCTACTGTTCATTGTTAATTGAAATTTAAAAAATTAATAATAAATTAATATTTTGATATTTTTGTTTTCAATTCTATTGTAGTGAAAAATTAGTGATTCAGCAAAATTAAAAAAAATGTTGCTAATTTACTAGTTTAAAAGTGTCAATTATTTAAAGTTAAGTTGATTTCGACATTACTCCGAAACAACTTATCTTTGCCTAAAATCATAATATCTAACCAAAGGAGATACCTTCTCTCCTTTATTTTATTACTTTTTTAATTAAGTGAGTATCCCCGCTTGGTTAGTGTTGTGGCCTTGCAGGCCAGTAATAATCAAGACAAACAGTGGTATAGTTAACAAAAGTGTATTTACAGAAGTACACGTCATGATTCTGGGGCCATAACTGCAACCAGTTGCGGTATTTCCTTTCTTCCCACCGAAGGAAGATATGGCACAAGGCCGAAAGGTGGGGAGAGTCAAGCCAGCGCATCTAAAGAAGGAACACTCTTGCCTTTCTGGGCATCTCAATCAGCATTCCTTGATCGAAGTGCCTCAGGCAGTAAGAAATAAACTTACTTTACCTTAAAGCCTGGGAGGGTGGACCTCTTCGGACTACCCTGGATGAATATCTCAGTCCGACAGATAAAAGACCACCGAAATGGTTCGGTTTCTACCAGACTGACTGTTGAGATCGAAGCCTCGACTGGTATGTGACCGCAATTGCAACTGGACGCCAAATGAATGATGCCAATCGCTACCATGACGTTTGGATGTAACTATTTATTGTGTCTGGGTAAGTCCATTTATTCCTGAAATAGGTAGATCAGCTTGCATCATAACGGTTAGATATTAGGATTTTAAGCATAATCCCTTTGGTGTCCTCTTGAAAATTCTTGGGATCCATGTTGTATTTTTTAAACATGCCGGTTTTCATGTACCAGTCAACTTGCTATAACTAACTTAGTTAATGTTATTTTCTTTTATAAAACAAGATTTTAAGTAAAAATAAGTTGTTTGGGATTAATGTTGAAAGTGATTTCACGTTGAATACTCGGCACCCCATAAACAGTAAATCACCAAAATGTTAATGAATAAACCTATGACGATAATGTTGTTTTTACAAATAGTTAGCTTTACTTTTCCTTTTAAAACAAGGAAAAGATGAAGAAGAAAGGTTTTTATATTAAAACAAATATGGAAGAAGAACAAGAAAATAAAGATCTTTGAATTTCTGTGAAAATATTGGCTTGTTTGTCATCAATCATCATGTAATGTTATTACAGACGAAATTCTGTTAAATATTTCATCTGATAGTTCACAAAAAATGTCCATTTATTTCTGAATTCATCCAGTTCCATCTTAAAATGCTATATGCTAGTTCTGTTTTTAATCTGGTCTGGCAATTTATTTCCAAAATATATTACTCTATTAGCAAAAAAATAAATAATTGCTTAATAGATCTAGTTTTTGAAATCTGTCTTGACAATAACTATTCGGATAGAGGAGAAATATTTAAAAGATCTCCACCATATTTAGAAATGGCAAGACTTTTTTTTGAACGTTTCAATAAAATCACTTTTCATCTTAATTTTTCCAGTCTCTCTTCCCTGTAATTGTAATTTTTTACTCTATTTATTAGTTTTCTCACTCTACTTTGTATGCTTTTCAATCTCAATATTACATTCCAATTTCCATGTTTAGATACTGGAGACCCGGCCTGAGTGCCTTACTCAATATGAGTTCCCACTATAATTTTATATACATTTGAAAACAACCTCTGGAAATTTAACAGCGTTAGCAAATAGTTCTGTGTCTGAATTTATATCATGAACTATTAATAATCATGACTAGCAGGGCTACCTGGCGTTGCCCGTGTATTGTAGGAAAAAAGATGGTTAATGTAATAAATACACTATTCACTTTTTGATATGAAAATATACTGCCCTGTGCAAGGATTGAACTCTTAGCATTCAGATTATAAGACTTGTGTGTGTGTATTTTTTTTAATTCACCCCAAACAAGTGATATTGTTACTGAGACACAAGAGGCTACTGTGCTTAGGGGCCAGATTTATAATGGCCATCCTAATTGGAGAGTTGTGCAGCAAGATGTTTGTTCACATTACATTTAAATTTCTGCATGTTGTGCAGCAAGATGTTTGTTTACATTACATTTAAATTTCTGCATGTTGTGCAGCAAGATGTTTGTTCACATTACATTTAAATTTCTGCATGTTGTGCAGCAAGATGTTTGTTCACATTACATTTAAATTTCTGCATGTTGTGCAGCAAGATGTTTGTTCACATTACATTTAAATTTCTGCATGTTGTGTAGCAAGATGTTTGTTCACATTACATTTAAATTTCTGCATGTTGTGCAGCAAGATGTTTGTTCACATTACATTTAAATTTCTGCATGTTGTGCAGCAAGATGTTTGTTCACATTACATTTAAATTTCTGCATGTTGTGCAGCAAGATGTTTGTTCACATTACATTTAAATTTCTGCATGTTGTGCAGCAAGATGTTTGTTCACATTACATTTAAATTTCTGCATGTTGTGTAGCAAGATGTTTGTTCACATTACATTTAAATTTCTGCATGTTGTGTAGCAAGATGTTTGTTCACATTACATTTAAATTTCTGCATGTTGTGTAGCAAGATGTTTGTTCACATTACATTTAAATTTCTGCATGTTGTGCAGCAAGATGTTTGTTCACATTACATTTATATTTCTGCATGTTGTGTAGCAAGATGTTTGTTCACATTAGATTTAAATTTCTGCATGTTGTGCAGCAAGATGTTTGTTCACATTACATTTACATTTCTGCATGTTGTGCAGCAAGATGTTTGTTCACATTACATTTAAATTTCTGCATCTTGTGTAGCAAGATGTTTGTTCACATTACATTTAAATTTCAGCATGTTGTGCAGTAAGATGTTTGTTCACATTACATTTACATTTCTGCATGTTGTGCAGCAAGATGTTTGTTCACATTACATTTAAATTTCTGCATCTTGTGTAGCAAGATGTTTGTTCACATTACATTTAAATTTCAGCATGTTGTGTAGCAAGATGTTTGTTCACATTACATTTAAATTTCTGCATGTTGTGCAGCAAGATGTTTGTTCACATTACATTTAAATTTCTGCATTTTGTGCAGCAAGATGTTTGTTCACATTACATTTAAATTTCTGCATGTTGTGTAGCAAGATGTTTGTTCACATTACATTTAAATTTCTGCATGTTGTGTAGCAAGATGTTTGTTCACATTACATTTAAATTTCTGCATTTTGTGCAGCAAGATGTTTGTTCACATTACATTTAAATTTCTGCATTTTGTGCAGCAAGATGTTTGTTCACATTACATTTAAATTTCTGCATGTTGTGTAGCAAGATGTTTGTTCACATTACATTTAAATTTCTGCATGTTGTGTAGCAAGATGTTTGTTCACATTACATTTAAATTTCTGCATTTTGTGCAGCAAGATGTTTGTTCACATTACATTTAAATTTCTGCATTTTGTGCAGCAAGATGTTTGTTCACATTACATTTAAATTTCTGCATGTTGTGTAGCAAGATGTTTGTTCACATTACATTTAAATTTCTGCATTTTGTGCAGCAAGATGTTTGTTCACATTACATTTAAATTTCTGCATGTTGTGCAGCAAGATGTTTGTTTACATTACATTTAAATTTCTGCATGTTGTGCAGCAAGATGTTTGTTCACATTACATTTAAATTTCTGCATGTTGTGTAGCAAGATGTTTGTTCACATTACATTTAAATTTCTGCATTTTGTGCAGCAAGATGTTTGTTCACATTACATTTAAATTTCTGCATGTTGTGTAGCAAGATGTTTGTTCACATTACATTTAAATTTCTGCATTTTGTGCAGCAAGATGTTTGTTCACATTACATTTAAATTTCTGCATCTTGTGTAGCAAGATGTTTGTTCACATTACATTTAAATTTCTGCATGTTGTGCAGCAAGATGTTTGTTCACATTACATTTAAATTTCTGCATGTTGTGCAGCAAGATGTTTGTTCACATTACATTTAAATTTCAGCATGTTGTGTAGCAAGATGTTTGTTCACATTACATTTAAATTTCTGCATGTTGTGTAGCAAAATGTTTGTTCACATTACATTTAAATTTCTGCATGTTGTGTAGCAAGATGTTTGTTCACATTACATTTAAATTTCTGCATGTTGTGCAGCAAGATGTTTGTTCACATTACATTTAAATTTCTGCATGTTGTGTAGCAAAATGTTTGTTCACATTACATTTAAATTTCTGCATGTTGTGCAGCAAGATGTTTGTTCACATTACATTTAAATTTCTGCATGTTGTGCAGCAAGATGTTTGTTCACATTACATTTAAATTTCTGCATGTTTTGCAGCAAGATGTTTGTTCACATTACATTTAAATTTCTGCATGTTGTGCAGCAAGATGTTTGTTCACATTACATTTAAATTTCTGCATGTTGTGCAGCAAGATGTTTGTTCACATTACATTTAAATTTCTGCATGTTGTGTAGCAAGATGTTTGTTCACATTACATTTAAATTTCTGCATGTTGTGCAGCAAGATGTTTGTTCACATTACATTTAAATTTCTGCATGTTGTGTAGCAAGATGTTTGTTCACATTACATTTAAATTTCTGCATGTTGTGCAGCAAGATGTTTGTTCACATTACATTTAAATTTCTGCATGTTGTGCAGCAAGATGTTTGTTCACATTACATTTAAATTTCTGCATGTTGTGCAGCAAGATGTTTGTTCACATTACATTTAAATTTCTGCATGTTGTGTAGCAAAATGTTTGTTCACATTACATTTAAATTTCTGCATGTTGTGCAGCAAGATGTTTGTTCACATTACATTTAAATTTCTGCATGTTGTGCAGCAAGATGTTTGTTCACATTACATTTAAATTTCTGCATGTTTTGCAGCAAGATGTTTGTTCACATTACATTTAAATTTCTGCATGTTGTGCAGCAAGATGTTTGTTCACATTACATTTAAATTTCTGCATGTTGTGCAGCAAGATGTTTGTTCACATTACATTTAAATTTCTGCATGTTGTGTAGCAAGATGTTTGTTCACATTACATTTAAATTTCTGCATGTTGTGCAGCAAGATGTTTGTTCACATTACATTTAAATTTCTGCATGTTGTGTAGCAAGATGTTTGTTCACATTACATTTAAATTTCTGCATGTTGTGCAGCAAGATGTTTGTTCACATTACATTTAAATTTCTGCATGTTGTGCAGCAAGATGTTTGTTCACATTACATTTAAATTTCTGCATGTTGTGCAGCAAGATGTTTGTTCACATTACATTTATATTTCTGCATGTTGTGCAGCAAGATGTTTGTTCACATTACATTTAAATTTCTGCATGTTGGGCAACAAGATGTTTGTTCACATTACATTTAAATTTCTGCATGTTGTGCAGCAAGATGTTTGTTCACATTACATTTAAATTTCTGCATGTTGTGCAGCAAGATGTTTGTTTACATTACATTTAAATTTCTGCATGTTGTGCAGCAAGATGTTTGTTCACATTACATTTAAATTTCTGCATCTTGTGTAGCAAGATGTTTGTTCACATTACATTTAAATTTCTGCATCTTGTGCAGCAAGATGTTTGTTCACATTACATTTAAATTTCTGCATGTTGTGTAGCAAGATGTTTGTTCACATTACATTTTAATTTCTGCATTTTGTGCAGCAAGATGTTTGTTCACATTACATTTAAATTTCTGCATGTTGTGCAGCAAGATGTTTGTTCACATTACATTTAAATTTCTGCATGTTGGGCAACAAGATGTTTGTTCACATTACATTTAAATTTCTGCATGTTGGGCAGTAAGATGTTTGTTCACATTACATTTAAATTTCTGCATGTTGTGTAGCAAGATGTTTGTTCGCATTACATTTAAATTTCTGCATGTTGTGCAGCAAGATGTTTGTTCACATTACATTTAAATTTCTGCATGTTGTGCAGCAAGATGTTTGTTCACATTACATTTACATTTCGGCATGTTGGTACAGTCGGGGAAATAGAGAGCAGGGAGGGAATGCCAAAGACAAGCAGTCCGAGTGAAAGAAGATATTAGAGTAGAAAGTTTTCCGGCATCTGGGGACCTTTACAATGAAGGGGTGGGATTTTGCTGCTAGTTGGGTTGGTCGGTGCTATTTATGTTGAGGGGATACCAGTGTATATATATATATATATATATATATATATATATATATATATATATATATTATATGACCTTATAATATATGTGTGTATACATGTGTTGGGACGATTAATCGGAATCGGGAATCAGAAAAAGCAGAACTTTTTGGTGTATTGGTATCGGAATCAGAAACGTTTGAGCCTAATTCCTTATTCCAAATACGATTCTTTTAACTTTTTTTATTGAATCTACTAATGATAAAATGATAAATATTTATTGATTTTAAACTACCAGTAAAACTAAAATTAATAGATCATAATAATGAGTGTAGGTAAAAATGGCATGAGTGGAAAATCTAGATGAAAATCTCACAATGAGTTTATCAAAATCTTGGATACAATACATATAGTGAAAACATTAAGAAGGTTGTCAAATTAAAAAGAAAATTATATCTACATTTAAAAGTAGATTAGGCGTCTCTGCAAATCCCCCCCCCCCCCCCAACTACAAAATGAGATTCTACCTTTTTTGTCAATTCGGCAAATTTAGAATTGAAATCGGAATCAGTAATTTAAAGCAGAATCGGTAATTGCATTGGAATCAGGGAAAATATTGGAAGCGCCCCATCACTAGCACTAGCATATATATGAAACAGTAATTATATATATATATATATTTAAGAGGTTAATGTATTTTGCTTGAAGCATTGTTTAGTGTGTATAAAAATGTAAAAATTTCCCTTCTTCAGATGTGTGTTTAACCTCAATTCAAATGTGCATGGGAAGACTGTACAAATCCATCTCATTTTCTGCCAAATAGTGCTCACCGGCAACGGTCTTCTTGTGCACGTTTGAAAGGAATTTGAGGAAGGGAAATTTTCTTCCCGAAATATCATATTATACGGAACTTCCATAAAACTACACTGACGCAAGTAAGATTGTAATATAATATAATATAAAAAATATATATGTATTGTATTAATAAAAAGGTAAAAACTGCAAAACTCATTCCACCATTATATATCTTAATTTGCTTCAGTTCGTTTGTATCCATCATACCTCTGCATTGTATTGCCTTCTATATATTACATTTATATATATATATATATATATATATATATATATATATATATATATATATATATATATATTATATATAAATAAATACACATTTCTCTTTATTATAGTGGAGAATATTATTATATTAATGTAAAACTGCAGGTTTACACTTTTCAGAAAATGTAGGCAGCGTTTCAAATTCAGTCGCCGTCACTGACATTAATGCTTTCATTGTCTCGTTGTTTCTGCCCTGTTACAAACAATTGGCTGTTTTGATGGCAGTTGGTGTAGCCACTAAGCACATTATCCCTCTTATGACTTTTGAGGCCTCTGTGCATAGTCTTGGGCAGGGGTTCCTAACCTTTTTCCTGTTAAGTACCCCCTGAGTTATAAAACCATCTTCCCGTACTCCCAATAATGTGACAATGAACATAATGGTAATTTATTGACTAATTCATTCTAACTACAATAATTCTGCAAAAGGATATAATAAAATTATTCAAATTTTGATGACCTTATTCAGAAGAAACATTACAAATATTTTACAATGATGCTACACAAGCAGGAGTAAAACAATATTTTCTTAAGTATCAATCAATCATAAACTTCAGTGTGAAGGGTGTGTTCCTGTTTGTTACAAGCAAGTTTCTCAATTCGACGAGTCGTGATCGATATTTAGTTTTCATATTCAACAGGGTTGAAAATCTTTGCTCGCACAGGTAAGTACTAGGGAACATCAGTAAAGAGTTTAAAACTCTTTCAGATACAACGGTAAATTTCACTCATTTTAGACCAGAACTTGGTGAGGGAAAGAGTTTCAAATGCATCTTTTACAACAGAGTCGTTTACCAACTCTAAGAATTCTTCTTGCATACCATCTGGAAGAAGGTGCACATTCACAATGAATAAGTTTCTCATCAATTTTGATTTCATTTCATTCAATTTGAGAAAGTAAGACTGCAACTCCATCTGCAAAAAAGCAAGATGTGATTTCACAAGCTGCACCGCATCTAGATCTCCAGTGTTTTTACTTTTACCAAGTGCCTCATACGTTCAAACATGCTTAGATTTCCATCTTTGACCTTGCCTTCTCAAAGTTCCAACTTCATGGTGAATCACCTTCATTTGTTGTCGGTGAAATCAATCACTGTGACAAAACGGCCTTGGAGGGATACGTTGAATGAGTTGAGGCATAAGAATATGTCATTCAGGTAGGCCAGCTTATGAAGCCACTGGCTGTCTGACAGTTTCATAGTAAACTCATGTGACTTTGCCTTGTTATCACATTTGAAGAATTCAGCAAGCTCTTCCTTCAATGATTCTACTCTTTCTACCACATTCCCCCGCGACAACCAGAGAACCTCAGTGTGAAGGAGTAACATTTCTTCATCACTTCCAAACTCTTGGCACAGTAGGGAAAACAATCTTGTGTTTAGGGCACTTGATTTGATAGCATTTACCATCTGCACTACATCATCAAGTACTGATTTCAACTCAGGTGGGAGAGTTTTAGATGCTAGAGCATATCTATGAAGCATGCAATGAAAATGCCTTGTTTCAGAATTCAGTTGATTCACTTTTCCTAGCAACCCTGATCGATGTCCAAACATTAATTGTGATCCGTCAGTTGTGCATGAATATACATTATTCCAAGACAGTCCTTCTCTCTCAAAAAGACAATGAGACTTCATTTAAAATGTCTTCACCTTTTGTAGTTGAATTCAAGGTATGACAGAACAATAACTCCTCCTTGAAATCTTGACTACTGACGTATCGTGTCAACACCAGCCGTTGGGCACAAGCAGCCACGTCAGTCAACTCATCAAGCTGGATTGCAAATTTTCCCAAGGATGCTTCAATGATTACTTGTTGCTTGACGTCGTCAGACATATCTACTATTTGTCGATGAACAGTATCATTTGAGAAAAGTCCTGATAACACATCATATTATTAGAGGGAGAAGGGACTATTAACTTTTTTACAATGTTGTGAGGTTTCTTTTCTGTTGCAATCCTAAGTGATACCATGTAGGGATGCACGCAAACCAGCTTCATTTTGTTGCATAAATTGTCCCGAACGATCAAAGTATGCTTGCTTCAGTCCCTCTACCTTTTGTTTGAAGAGAACAGTATTTTTACTTTTAAAATTTGGATGGAAACTGTTTAGATAGCGTTTTAGAAAGGTAGACTTAATGCACTCCACTCATAAGATTTTATGGCATAATACACACGGTGGACAATCAATCCCATTTTTGTTGATAGCAGTGAATCCATACTGAATGTAGCTTCATCATACTGCCGTTTCTTTGCTGATGACGCTATAATGGTGTCTGGAATAGTAAAAGAGGAACTTTTCTATAGCCATATATATATACATACATATATATATATATAGTCTCGGAAGTTTCTCAACCATATTAAAATATATTAAAAAAAAAAAAAAAAAAAAAAATTATAGTCCCAAGTCTTCCAGTGGAAAATCACTCATGTAAGTCAATTTATTTTTTACAGTTATTATATTAGTTTATTTCTAACACTATTTTAAGGGATCATCAGTTGTTTACCATGAAAAACTGTTTCATTTTTTTGTAAATGGAATCCAAAGGAAAGTGTAATAAAAAATAAAAAGGTTATAGTCAATTTTGTTAATCGTTTCAATTTTATTAATTGTTTCAATTTTGATCAGCCTACCCGGAAACAGCGTAGCATAATTGTAAAAATAATCTCGAATCATATAGCTCGTCTCAAAACAGCGTAGCATAATTATAAAAATAATCTCGAATCAGATAGCTCGTCTCAAAACAGCATAGTATAATTATAAAAATTATCTCGAATCATTTAGCTTGTCTCAAAACAGCATAGCATAATTATAAAAATAATCTCGAATCATTTAGCTCGTCTCAAAACAGCATAGTATAATTATAAAAATTATCTCGAATCATTTAGCTTGTCTCAAAACAGCGTAGCATAATTATAAAAATAATCTCGAATCAGATAGCTCATCTCAAAACAGCGTAGCGTAATTATAAAAATAATCTCGAATCAGATAGCTCGTCTCAAAACAGCGTAGCATAGTTATAAAAATAATCTCGAATCATATAGCTCGTCTCAAAACAGCGTAGCATAATTATAAAAATAATCTCGAATCATATAGCTCGTCTCAAAACAGCATAGCATAATTATAAAAATAAATTCGAATCATATAGCTCATCTCAAATCAGCGTAGCATAATTATAAAAATAATCTCGAATCATATAGCTCGTCTAAAAACAGCGTAGCATAATTATAAAAATAATCTCGAATCATATAGCTCGTCTCAAAACAGCGTAGCATAATTATAAAAATTATCTCGAATCATTTAGCTTGTCTCAAAACAGCGTAGCATAATTATAAAAATAATCTCGAATCATATAGCTCGTCTCAAAACAGCGTAGCATAATTATAAAAATAATCTCGAATCATATAGCTCGTCTCAAAACAGCGTAGCATAATTATAAAAATAATCTCGAAAATCATATAGCTCGTCTCAAAACAGCGTAGCATAATTATAAAAATAATCTCGAATCATATAGCTCGTCTAAAAACAGCGTAGCATAATTATAAAAATAATCTCGAATGATATAGCTCGTCTAAAAACAGCATAGTATAATTATAAAAATTATCTCGAATCATTTAGCTTGTCTCAAAACAGCGTAGCATAATTATAAAAATAATCTCGAAAATCATTTAGCTTGTCTCAAAACAGCGTAGCATAATTATAAAAATAATCTCGAAAATCATATAGCTTGTCTCAAAACAGCGTAGCATAATTATAAAAATAATCTCGAAAATCATTTAGCTTGTCTCAAAACAGCGTAGCATAATTATAAAAATAATCTCGAAAATCATATAGCTTGTCTCAAAACAGCATAGCATAATTATAAAAATAATCTCGAATCATTTAGCTCGTCTCAAAACAGCATAGTATAATTATAAAAATAATCTCGAATCATTTAGCTTGTCTCAAAACAGCGTAGCATAATTATAAAAATTATCTCGAATCATTTAGCTTGTCTCAAAACAGCGTAGCGTAATTATAAAAATAATCTCGAATCAGATAGCTCGTCTCAAAACAGCGTAGCATAGTTATAAAAATAATCTCGAATCATATAGCTCGTCTCAAAACAGCGTAGCATAATTATAAAAATAATCTCGAATCATATAGCTCGTCTCAAAACAGCATAGCATAATTATAAAAATAAATTCGAATCATATAGCTCATCTCAAATCAGCGTAGCATAATTATAAAAATAATCTCGAATCATATAGCTCGTCTAAAAACAGCGTAGCATAATTATAAAAATAATCTCGAATCATATAGCTCGTCTCAAAACAGCGTAGCATAATTATAAAAATTATCTCGAATCATTTAGCTAGTCTCAAAACAGCGTAGCATAATTATAAAAATAATCTCGAATCATATAGCTCGTCTCAAAACAGCGTAGCATAATTATAAAAATAATCTCGAATCATATAGCTCGTCTCAAAACAGCGTAGCATAATTATAAAAATAATCTCGAAAATCATATAGCTCGTCTCAAAACAGCGTAGCATAATTATAAAAATAATCTCGAATCATATAGCTCGTCTAAAAACAGCGTAGCATAATTATAAAAATAATCTCGAATGATATAGCTCGTCTAAAAACAGCATAGTATAATTATAAAAATTATCTCGAATCATTTAGCTTGTCTCAAAACAGCGTAGCATAATTATAAAAATAATCTCGAAAATCATTTAGCTTGTCTCAAAACAGCGTAGCATAATTATAAAAATAATCTCGAAAATCATATAGCTTGTCTCAAAACAGCGTAGCATAATTATAAAAATAATCTCGAAAATCATTTAGCTTGTCTCAAAACAGCGTAGCATAATTATAAAAATAATCTCGAAAATCATATAGCTCGTCTCAAAACAGCGTAGCATAATTATAAAAATAATCTCGAAAATCATATAGCTCGTCTCAAAACAGCGTAGCATAATTATAAAAATAATCTCGAATCATATAGCTCGTCTAAAAACAGCGTAGCATAATTATAAAAATAATCTCGAATGATATAGCTCGTCTAAAAACAGCATAGTATAATTATAAAAATTATCTCGAATCATTTAGCTTGTCTCAAAACAGCGTAGCATAATTATAAAAATAATCTCGAAAATCATTTAGCTTGTCTCAAAACAGCGTAGCATAATTATAAAAATAATCTCGAAAATCATATAGCTTGTCTCAAAACAGCGTAGCATAATTATAAAAATAATCTCGAATCATATAGCTCGTCTCAAAACAGCGTAGCATAATTATAAAAATAATCTCGAATCATATAGCTCGTCTCAAAACAGCATAGCATAATTATAAAAATAAATTCGAATCATATAGCTCATCTCAAATCAGCGTAGCATAATTATAAAAATAATCTCGAATCATATAGCTCGTCTAAAAACAGCGTAGCATAATTATAAAAATAATCTTGAATCATATAGCTCGTCTCAAAACAGCGTAGCATAATTGTAAAAATTATCTCGAATCATTTAGCTTGTCTCAAAACAGCGTAGCATAATTATAAAAATAATCTCGAATCATATAGCTCGTCTCAAAACAGCGTAGCATAATTATAAAAATAATCTCGAATCATATAGCTCGTCTCAAAACAGCGTAGCATAATTATAAAAATAATCTCGAAAATCATATAGCTCGTCTCAAAACAGCGTAGCATAATTATAAAAATAATCTCGAATCATATAGCTCGTCTAAAAACAGCGTAGCATAATTATAAAAATAATCTCGAATGATATAGCTCGTCTAAAAACAGCGTAGCATAATTATAAAAATTATCTCGAATCATTTAGCTTGTCTCAAAACAGCGTAGCATAATTATAAAAATAATCTCGAAAATCATTTAGCTTGTCTCAAAACAGCGTAGCATAATTATAAAAATAATCTCGAAAATCATATAGCTCGTCTCAAAACAGCGTAGCATAATTATAAAAATTATCGCGAATCATAAAGCTTGCCCTAAAACAATGTATCATAGTTATAAAAATAATTCAGTATCATACACTTTGCTCTGAAATAGCATAGCATAACTATAAAAAAATCTTGCGAATAAATGTAAAACGTACATAAGGAAATCTTTATTCTGATAAAATAAACGTATTGAAACTTCTGTATTTATAAAATCTTCATAACAATCGTCAAATAAGTACGCGACTGTTCAAAAATAAAGATCGAAGGAATCGCGTATTAAATATGCAACCTCACGTACGTCACGACAACAGGTATATTATCCGATCCATTATCGAATTGCTCCGCGACATAATATTTGACCTAACCCCTCTAAGTTTTTTTGCCATCAATTTATTGTAAACGAAAATAAATTTGTACAATAAATAAAAAAAAAAACATGGATTTAATAATTAATACAACTTCTCAATTATTTTTGCAATGTTTAGCCCTTATTACATATAGCATATATTTATTGAATATGTATCTTCGAAGATATTTCAGTGCTCCGTTACATATAGGTTTCAGTGCTCGGTAACACACTCTGAAGAGTGCTTGTTCGAGTCACTAACGTTTCTTTGGTCATTTAATTTTTTATTAGTAATCTATTTACTTTTTTTCTTTTGAATTATTACTTATATATTGATATATGTTTTTTCTAAATCAATAATGAAAGCAACTTTATGAAGGCACAGTCACTGAATTTCATAATCCGCAACTATTACTATTTGAAAAACCTCTTTAATCAGCCATCTAAGTACCCCTACTAATCTTGTTGCGACCCCACGTTGAGAACCCCTGGTCTGGGGGATCATATGCTGCTTACTACAATTCAAATTAACATCAGCAATATATAAATTCAAAATTACGACCTTCAAAATATTTTTTTGTCTATCTTAAATTTTTGTCTCCCCTAACTTTTGTGATGCTGAAATAATGTTGTGGCATTCTTTTGCTTATTTCCAATTATTACATATTTTTTTAATTTGCAAAGAGCTCTGCTCGTTTAAAGTTTGCAGATATAATTTCTTTGAAGATGTGGAATTAATATATATGTGTTTTTCTTTTGTCTAAATAATCTTATTTTGGGAGTTTTAGCCGGTCGAACATATGGACAGGCGAATGCCCTTGATCTATTATTATAAAATTGAGTTCATCAACGTTTGTTTCTGTTATATCATAAGAATAGCAATAAGTAAATAAGAAACCCACGACAAGAATTGAAAGGAATAGGAATTGTATTAAGAATAATTAATTACAATAAGTTGGTCGCCATTATCAGCTCTAGGCAGACGTGCTAAGCGGTTCTCCGTGGTAGGGAAAAAGTGTCAACTTCATAGTGACCTGACGAATCCATCCTGTCACTATGGGTGAATCCGGATCAGTTCACATCCCCCCCCCCCTCCCTTAAGATTTATTTCTTCCTGGAAATATATCTTTTCCTCTTTGGGTCAATTACTAGACGTTCTGTTGAATTTCTCTTTCTTTTTGTTGAACGTCTTACTTCAGTAGCAGGAGTAGTAGTAAGGTTTTCAGGAATCAGTACATCAAATATATCGTAAAGTACCTCCATGGGTTTCTCATGTGAGGTTTGTTTTTCCACGTATCTGCGTCTCAACTGATTTACATGACGCTTGTTTTCCCACTTCGGACCCTGAACCATTTATATCATGCGTCCGATTCTCCTGGTGACAATACCATCTTGCCAGAACATTTTACCCTTTCTGTAATTCTTAAAACACACTTTTTCACCAACATTAAAATGTCTGGTCTTACCATCCGTGTTTTTAAAATGTTTTTTCTATACACTGGCAACAATTTGTCTAAAATGGTTTTCATTTTTCTTGCAAACATCATATCCGCCGGTGACATGTTTGCCGCAATGTTTCTGTTCGGTGTGACCCTCTGTAAACCCTTAAGAATCGTTGGATCTTTCACTCATCGTTTACTTCACCACCAGCTTTTCTTAAAGCCCTTTTGAAAGGTATCTACAAACCTTTCTGCCTGCTCGTAACTTCTCGGGTGGTAAACAGGTGTAGTAATGTTTTACCCCAAAGTTTTTGCAAAACATGTTAAACTCTCCTGAGGTGAATTGGGTCCCATTATCTGTGACAATTTCATCGGGTAATCCAAACCGGGCAAACGGTTCATGCAAAAATGTATTGTGGCAGATGTTGGCTTTTTACATTTCAGAATCTCTGGCCATTTTGTTAAACTGTCCACCACAATCAAATAATATGCACCATTTAATGGTCCAGCAAAATCTAGATGTAGTGTAGACCATGGCGTGTCCACTTTCGGCCATGATGCTGTCATTATTGGTGGTGCTTTAGCTGCTAGAGCACAACCTCTACAACTCTTAATTGTTCTCTCAATGTCCTGGTGCATACCTGGCCCAAAAACGTATGAATGCATAAGCGATTTCATTTTGCACATTCCTGGGTGACTACAATGAAAATCCTTTAACAGTCTCTTTGGTAGTGCCACTGGGATCATGACGCGCTCAGCGTACATTAAAATTTTGTCACAAATTGAATAGTTATTGCTCACCGGCGAATGTATATTTCCCCTTTGTTTGCACTTCACTTTATCCATCATGTTTTTAATAAAATTATCACTTCAAGATTTTATTTGTATTTTTTGCGCAGTCACTGGGAGTTCGCGTACGGTGTTAACCAGTACTTGTTTTTTATTTAACTTTCAGCTTTGAGTGATGCGATTACCGTATCTTTCATTGGTTCACAATAGTTCGGAATTAATTGGGACAAGTTGTCCGCATGGCCCAACTTCTTTGAAGGAATACATTCCATTTTGAAATCATAATTTAGCAGAATAGTGCCCCATCGCTGTAATCTATTTGCTGTATGAACTTGGATTCCTTTCTTTAATCCAAAAATCGAAAGTAATGGACGATGATCCATCTGTAAAATAAATTCACAGCCATGGATGAATTTGGGAAATTTTTTAATCCCGAAAATGGTGGATGAACTTTCCTTTTCGATCTGGCTATAGTTTTATTATCGGAGTCTTTTCTCAGCTTAGGTGTGGATATTCTCGAGGAGTAATGCTTTCTAAGAACAATGTATTCTAGGGATATAAAGATAAATAATTATCTTTATATTCCTGTTTTCATAACTCTTCCCAGACCATATTTTGTGTTGACAAAACTGTTGAATAAAATTGGTTTAAATTGTAGAGAAGAAGTTTGTCCTTTTAACTAAAAACTTGGTGACCCTTTTTCTTCATTTCTAACAAGGCCAGTAAGATGGATACAGACGCAGCGATCCCACAACAAAATGGCAACTTCCAATAAGCTTCTCCCTCAACTCTACAAAAACATTGCCAAAAACAAAATCAACAAAAGATTGTGACTTTGAAACGTTATTCAATATAAATATATATTTCAGTAGAAGGACACATATCCCGGCTTTGCTCAGGAAAAATGAGGAACACAAGGAATTCCTGTTCTCACCCCTTAACCCCAATATTACGCTGCATTTTCGTTGGTAAACAACATGAAACTGTGGAGGCATTGTGAACACTGGCGAGAAAATACACACCACACAATATGATTTTTTTTATGGAAATCGCTTCAGACAAGGCATGAAGCCACTTGATGTAAGGAGCTAAGAAAATACTACTTCAAGGTCAAAAACTAGCCAACGATACATGTTGGGTGGATAGATTCCGACTCAAAAAACTGCAATTCTCCCCCCTTTGTCAGAAACATCGCTCATGGAATGTGAGCATTGAAGGACAAAATAAGCGAAGCGAGAGCTACGAGGCTGCCGAAAGTAAACCCACGGTTCACTTTCTACTCTCCTAAATAAATTAATATTGAGATGACTGTGTTCATTATTTTACAAAGAAAATTTTTATTTTTATTTAATATTTGTTTGTTATTGTTATGGTGCCTATGACGAACATTTGGACTCTTCTATTCTAAATAAATACTGGAAGCATTACGCTACTTAGTGTTGTACAAACCCCAACCCGATCAGTCTCTCATTAACTTCGGTTGATTGGGTAATACCAGTCGAGGATCCGTTCTCGACAATCAGTCCAGCATAACTGGGCCATTTCGGTGGCCTTTTATCTGCCGGACTGAGGTATACTGGCCTGGGTTTTCCTAGGAGGTGCACTCTCCAAGGCCTTGCCTCCCCTCTTTGGGGAGGAGTAAGTTTATTGCTGGCTGCCTGAGGCGCCCTGACCGGGGAATGCCGACGGGGCTGCCCAGGCTATTTTCGCTAGGCCAGAGTGCTCCTTCTTTAGGGGTGCTGGCTTGACTCTTCCCCTACTTTTCGGACCTTGTGTCACATATTGCTGCGGTGGGAAACAATTAAATCCCTGTACAAACCCCAGTCTACGATGGCAGTCAAGACAGACGGTCCACTTCTCTTGTTTCTCTGTTGTATATACTTTTCTCCAATATACTTCTTAGACCTAAACCCTGTGTCCATGTTTTTTTTCCGGCCCCTAAACAGGGTCAAAACAGTTATTTGTTTAGAAGAGCCCAGATGAACCTTAATTAACAGAATTGACTTTCGAATCGACAGTTTAAAGGCTGAAAAATCAGATACACATTTCGCCCATTCATTGATAAGCTTAGAATATATATAGTAGCAAAAAAGTTATTTCATGCTGTTTTATTTGTGATTTCAATAAATAATCAAGTAAAAGTAATTAAAAAAAGATGCAAGTCACATAGAGGCGAGAAACATTCACACACACACATACAGACATGCAGAAAATGGTAAGCAAATTTATCAATATAGAGATGATCGTGTTATTGTTTTTACTACGGAAATGTTTTATTTTTATTTATTTGTTTGTTTTATAAGAAAAAAAACACATTTTGTTTTTATTTATTTTATTTTCTTCAGCAATTATTTTTTGTTTAGCTGTAAAACAAATTTAACGATTAAATCACATTTAAAGTTAAGAAATTTGTACACAGAATGGAAAGAAAACAAATTTTGAATCTTTTGGCAACTTAAAATTTTGCACCCCTAAGAAATTTTGCACCCAGGGCAACCTTATACTACATCACTGGGTTTTGCCGCCTATGGCAATCATGCTTATTTATCATATAAATTTAAAAAATTATTTACCTTTGATTTAATAATAAAAATTTATTTTTCAGATTTAAGGGAAGAAATGGCTCTTTCTGACCTTTCGAAATATACATGTAAAAGTAAGTAATAACTTTTTATCTGACCATTTGTACGACATTTTAGATGGGTGGGGTGGGGAACAGTGACCTGATGGCTAGCTACATAGACAAGATCAAAGTGTAGTATCTGTTCCGATGGATACTGCACCCATAGACTAGTATTGTCTTGGCCTTCGGGGCTTACGCCTGTCTATGGGTCTGTCCTGTGCAGTTCTAGGAGGTCCACCCTCCCAGGCCTCGCCTCCCCTCTTTGGGGAGGAGTAAATTTATTGCTTACTGCCTGAGGCGCCCCTACCGGGGAATGCCGACAGCAAATAAACCCAACAATGCCTGGGAGTAATCACTTCAAACTTGAAACTTTTTATCACATATTTTTCACTTAATGTGTTTTCTTTTCTTTTACATTTTTTTTTTTTCAGGGTCCAATCTTGAGTTGTTATTTCCCACGAGTGAAATAAAAGGTTAAGCTTAATTTGAGGTTGGACCCGTATTTACTTGCCTCCCCTACGAGGGCAGAGAAAGGCACAAGGTCGATTTTTAATGTGGGGAAAATGCAGCTCTCTAAAAATGAGCACTCTTGATTCGGGATAAAAATAAAAAGTGTAGTATCAGAACAGATACCATACTTTGCTCCTACCCAAAAAGCCAAAGTGCGTGGCCATTACTTCAGTAATGGCAACACACTTTGGCAACAATCTATGCAATACTTAAAGTCTGTGAATTTAGTTTAACACCAGCTTAGTAGCGGTGTGTTTCAACCTTTCTTAATCAACGGCACACAAAAATATCATAGGAAATTTTATGAGATAAAACCACACACTAAGACAAACTTACTTTATTTCAATGTATCCATCCAGTGAATTGTGCAACTTACTTAGCATGAAACTTGCGGCAGTTTGTTTTTTTAGGGGGGGGGGGGCGATTTCTTCAATATTTGGTTGAATGTATAAATATAAGTAAAAAATTACAAAAAATAAAAAAATAAAAATATCTTTGCAAAAAATGAATATTAAGACAAACTATTTTTAAATAACATTAACAAAGTATAGTAAAAGGAGTTATTAAAAAAAAAAAATTTATGGAGTAGAATTAAGTAAGGGTTGGAGTGACATCAGGTACAGTGTCATGCTAAACTCGTTCCGTTTAGCTGCTAGCATAATTGAAGTGCTGAAATTCACTCAATCGATATAGAAACGATATAAATCATAATTCTTCATCTTGTAAAATTCTGATTAAAAATTCTGTATTTTTGTTCCGGAACAATCATTCATTTACGTTGATTTTGGTAATTCTTTCTTAATCAGCGTTAATCTATTCTTTCATTTCAGGTGGGATTCCCGCTCGATATGTTCTGGCAGTTATCGCCTTTTTCGGGTTCATTAACGTCTACGCTTTGCGAGTGAATCTGAGTGTTGCCATAGTAACAATGACCAATCTTACAGAGAATCAACAGTCAAATGATAGTGAATGCCCTGTCAGCAACACAACATCAGGGAAAACACATGTAAGCTATGTTGTTTATTGTTTTTGTTTTTTGTTTTTTTGTTTTTGTTTCTATTAGTGGTACTTTGTTACTTGCGCTAAAAGTCCTTCAGCGTCGGTGCTTTCCGGCAGTTTACGGTAAACGATGGAAAGCTTCGAAGCGAGATGCATAAGCAGACATCTAAGAAGTAAAACTGAATTAAACGCTGAACTTGCCAACTGGTTTAAACGTGATTGCAACATAATTTTTTAGATGGTGTCACTGGCTGTTGATACTCCTGAAGGAACAATAAATTTCTGTGAGAACCATGAATTGATTGCTAAAGAAAAAAAAAATGCAAAAAAATGTGGAGATAAATGCAAGATTGCTAAGCGAACAAAACTCACGGATAAATACCCTTGGAGATGCCTTAACGTCAAAATCCTAATTCCTAACCCTAATTCCTAACCCGACTGCCCTAACCCTAATTCCTAATCCGACTGCCCTAACCCTAATTCCTAACCCGACTGCCCTAACCCATATTCCTAACCCTGTATTAACCCTAATTCCTGACCCGACTGCCCTAACCCTAATTCCTAACCCGACCACCCTAACCCTAATTCCTAACCCGACTGCCCTGACCCTAATTCCTAACCAGACTGCCCTAACCCTAATTCCTAACTCGACTGCCCTAACCCATATTCCTAACCCTGTATTAACCCTAATTCCTAACCCGACTGCCCTAACCCTAATTCCTAACCCGACTGCCCTAACCCTAATTCCTAACCCGACTGCCCTAACCCATATTCCTAACCCTGTATTAACCCTAATTCCTAACCCGACTGCCCTAACCCTAATTCCTAACCCGACTGCCCTAACCCTAATTCCTAACCCGACTGCCCTAACCCTAATTCCTAACCCGACTACCCTAACCCTAATTCCTAACCCGACTGCTCTAACCCTAATTCCTAACCCGACTGCCCTAACCCTAATTCCTAACCCGACTGCCCTAACCCATATTCCTAACCCTGTATTAACCCTAATTCCTAACCCGACTGCCCTAACCCTAATTCCTAACCTGACTGCCCTAACCCTAATTCCTAACCCGACTGCCCTAACCCTAATTCCTAACCCGACTGCCCTAACCCTAATTCCTAACCCGACTACCCTAACCCTAATTTCTAACCCGACTGCTCTAACCCTAATTCCTAACCCGACTGCCCTAACCCTAATTCCTAACCCGACTGCCCTAACCCGACTGCCCTAACCCTAATTCCTAACCCGACTGCCCTGACCCTAATTCCTAACCCGACTGCCCTTACCCTAATTCATAACCCGACTGCCCTAACCCTAATTCCTAACCCGACTGCCCTAACCCTAATTCCTAACCCGACTGCCCTAACCCTAATTCCTAACCCGACTGCCCTAACCCTAATTCCTAACCTGACCGCTCTAACCCTAATTCCTTACCCGACCTCTCTAACCCTAATTCCTAACCCGACTGCCCTAACCCTAATTTCTAACCCTAATTCATAACCTTGTATTAACCCTAATTCATAACCCTAACCCGACTGCCCTAACCCTAACGAAATAAACAAATATAGTCATAAAAAAAAAGTGGACAAAAAAAAATATTTTGCAAAAAAATCTAAAAAAAACACTGGATTAACTTTTCACTGTTATTATCACTGTTTTTTCTTCGTTTAGAAAAAAACTTCCTTTCGTACAAATGTTTAATAAGAAAAAAAAAAGTAAAATAAAAAATAACTTTTTAATTTAAACAGTTTAAATTTCGTTAAAAAAAATAAATTATTATGCTGAAAATTTTTGCTTGTTTTGTGACACTTTTAAATCTAGCCTCGTTCATGCTTTTTTTTAATGCAGATAAGTCAACGGATTTTTCATTCGGCACTCTCCAGCGTTTAACGTAAACACCCAGAAAGCACCGACGCCAAGGGACTTTTAGCGCGGGTCTCAAATTAACAAAGTACCCTATAAGTTAAAAATAAAAATTCTAACTCTTTAAGGTAAACATCAGCAACTGGGACCAACTGAGAGTGATTAATTCCTAGCTAGAATTCTGGCAGTTTTAGTTGGTTATGCTACATCCTTTCTAGTAGAAAGTCTGGGCTTTGGGGATTGCATCAAGGCTTTGATCTTCTTACATCTCACCAGGCATTGGGCCTGTGTCCTGCAACTATCTCCGACTAGACATCACTATCCATGAAAAATGAAATGATTATTTATTTTAGGATCATCACTTCTTCCTAGCATAAGTATTGTGGACTGATCCGGATTCACCCATAGTGACATGATGGATTCGTCAGGTCACTATGAAGTCGACACCTTTTCCCTTACCTGCAGAACCACTTAGCGAACCGCTTAGCACGTCTGTCTAGAGTCGGTAATGGCGACCAACTTATTGTAATTAAGTATACTTAATACAATTCCTATCACTTTCAATTCCTGTCTTGGGTTTCTTATTTACTTATTGTTATTCTTACGATATGATAATAAGCATATCTGTGTATTCTGCTTAGGAACAAGTCCTGTCAACAATTTTGTTCTCGTTTAAAAAAATTAGCAAACATTTTTTATTTTTATCAGGCAGATAACGTGTAAATATTTTGGTACTCTTCTAGATGACGCACCATGTTTCTGTGACTTCGTGTCGTCAATGTTCGGGCAGGTCTCGGAAGTGCTTGAGAGTTGACGAAATTATTAACCAATCACGCTACAGCTAGCAGCCGATAACTTTTAAAAGAAATTAATTGTGTTCTAATAACAAAAAATGAATTTCTATAATCTCTGTCAGCTCGTTGAATCTCCTGAATGACTAATTGTAAATTTTGAAAAACATGTAATAAACAACATTGAAAAACAATGAAAAAACAAAAAAAAATTGTTTCATGAATAAAAAAAAAAAAAAGAAGCATCTTTTTAAATTTTCCGGTGCACGAAAAAAAACATTTAAAAAAAAATATTTGATTAACAATGGTTCCTTTGACAAAAACAAAAACAAAAAAACAAACATCTTATTAATAACAGTTGTTTAGCTATGGTTTGTTTGTTCTTTATTTTCATATGTGTATTTTTGTTTGATTTTCTTCATCATAATTTATCAGCTGAGTGCAAGTCTTCAATTCATCGTTTGGCAGTTTTTACTATGTCGACTCTCAGGCGCTTCTGAGACTTGCCCGAACGTTGATACGTGAAGTCACAGAAACATGGTGTGTCATCCATAAGAGTACCAATATTTCTTTTGAGAAAAACATGTCTATTCAAAATACAATAATCTTCAGTATTAAGTAGTAAACTCTAATAAAGTAACTAGAGTAATTAACCCAATTTGTCAGAATTTAAGAGCAACTAATATGTATAGGATGATAGTTATTGAATTAATGATTATAAATATATGATGATAGTTATTGAATTAATGATTATAAATATATGATGATAGTTATTGAATTAATGATTATAAATATATGATGATAGTTACTGAATTAATTATAATAAATATATGATGATAGTTATGGAATTAATGATTATAAATATATGATGATAGTTATTGAATAATTAATAATAAATATATGATGATAGTTATTGAATTAATAATAATAAATATATGATGATAGTTATTGAATTAATGATTATAAATATATGATGATAGTTATTGAATTAATGATTATAAATATATGATGATAGTTATTGAATTAATGATTATAAATATATGATGATAGTTATTGAATAATTAATAATAAATATATGATGATAGTTATTGAATTAATAATAATAAATATATGATGATAGTTATTGAATTAATAATAATAACTATATGATGATAGTTATTGAATAATTAATAATAAATATATGATGATAGTTATTGAATTAATAATAATAAATATATGATGATAGTTATTGAATTAATAATAATAACTATATGATGATAGTTATTGAATTAATGATTATAAATATATGATGATAGTTATTGAATTAATTATAATAAATATATGATTATAGTTATTGAATTAATAATAATAACTATATGATGATAGTAACTGAATTAATTATAATAAATATATGATGATAGTTATTGAAGTAATGGTAATAAATATATTATGATAGTTATTGAATTAATAATAAAAAATATATGATGATAGTTACTGAATTAATTATAATAACTGTATGATGATAGTTACTGAATTAATGATAGTAACTGTATGATGATAGTTATGTAATTAATAATAATACATGTATGATGATAGTTATGTAATTAATAATAATACATGTATGATGATAGTTATGGAATTAATAATAATAAATATATGACGATAGTTATGGAATTAATAATCCAACGTAATCAAAAAGGAAAACCGAAAATTGTTTATTTTCGTTGACTTTCATTAGTTAAGATTTGAAATATGTAGTGTGTCTATGACATGGAAAAAAGTTTTTATTCTATTTTTCAAAAAGAGCATAGATGCTAAAATTCAAAATATGCAATGCATTTATGAAGTAGAATGAATGTTTTTTATTCTTTTTTTAAATATCGATGTCATGGACAAAGTTTTGTCATGAATGTGGTGTAAAAATAGCCAGCCTGGATCTAAATTGAAGTTTTGTACATTTAGTATCATTTTTCTGATTAAAGGAGACAAATTGTAGAAGCCATTACGTTGTTTAATTGTGTCAGTTTATAATGAGTGCTGATTCTAAGAAGGCTCTGTCGAGATTTATTTCAATTAAATTTAATGAGTCTAGCTTGATTAAAGTTAAAGGAATGATCATGTAATGTTTGAGAGAATTGTGCATGTATTACAACATGATCATTCCTGTAACTTTAAACAAGCTAGACTTGTTAAATTAATTTTAAATAAATATGGATGAAGACTTCTTGAATCAGCACTTATTTTTACTGATTTTTTTTTACAGCTGTGATAACAGTATTCATTGATATATAAAGTCGACCACTTAGTTTTTTTGCTACCGGACACTGTGTGTGGATTACACAGTGCATCGTAAGCACACACGGTACAGTGTTTTTTTTTAAAGAAACTGATGCCACCACAATGGTGATCTATCTGTTGTAAAGGGATGCATGTTATAAAGTGGGATGTTTTTATGTTTTGAAAACATTCTCAACAACATTAAAGACTCTCCTTTAGTGTCTCATTGAAGGTATCTTTCAAATAACAGCTCTTCAACCGACTTTTCATCTTTGATAAAACGAACATAAGTAAAAAGCAAAGATTCATTTCCTGGTAGAGTGGACTCGTTTAACCGAAAGCTAAATTCCGCCGTAACAAGAATGTTGCCCGATGTTTCTTCAATGCTCTCAGCCATTTCATCTACTCTTCTTTGAACCGAGTTATCGCTGAGAAGGAATAGCTTTGAGAATTTGGGCAGGTGTCTTATAGAAAACTGTGTGAAGGACTCCTCTTATGGCAGGATGAATAAGCCCCTCCCTTCCCCCCCCCCCCCCCCGTGGATGATGCTAACCAAATCCAGCAGTCAGCCAAAATACGTTGTATGAAGCGTCAATAGATTGTTATGAAGTACTAGTTAACATATTTCCAGTAGTTTATCGTTTCGAGAATTTTTCTTCGAAGTGACTGAAAATATGCTTTTCATATCTTTGTCTGTCTAATCATTTTGTGTATTTTGGTCAACTGTTCCAAAAGTCTGAACAGTTTTATGGGCTCAGAATTATCAGAGAGTTATCTCCCTTGGACAAGATCAAAATTATCTCCCTTGAAACATTGCTCGCCAATTTCGTTGTTCTATCATTTCCCATTTTTTGGTGAAAGGGATCAACGTTTTTTTTTTTTTAATTCCCAGACTTGGGCTGCAAAAGTCGTGTCTGAGAGTCTGACCTCGTTTCTGAAAGTGTATCTGTGTGCTAGGTATCTTTGATTAAAACCGCCCTGTGTCATACCTATCTATGACTCAGTCTTGTTTTGAGCCTGCCCTCATGTAATGGTTGCCTCATGCACAACTGATTTATCTTGCAGCCTCCGTGTGTATATATATGTAGATGTAGACTGATAGCTTCAAGAATCGGCTTTTTTCACCGGTTCAGAGTTTTGATTAGCACTTGTAAACCTTGCTCGATGTCTTCTCAGACATCGCTTAATATTACTTAAAAAGATAAGCTGTTTTTTTTAAATACTGTTACGGTATAAAAACAACTAATTTTTTAATTTAATATATATATATATATATATATATATATATATACAGGACCGGCGGGACAGTTATAAAAGTGGGGGGGCTCTCCTAAAAAGTGGGGGGCCCGGTTAAACACATGCCTATATAACTTCATTATTGATGACCGTAAAGTGGGGGGGGGGAAGTCAAAAAGTGGGGAGACTTGCAAATAACGTATCTAAACGAGAGGTGATACGAGACAATCTGTTTACTTTACCGTGTGACAACAAAAGCTGAAGATAGTTGGAAGGTAAACGCCTTATGAGCTTGAAACCAATGGTACTGATGTTGTACTTACTTTCTGTACCATAAATATATATATATATATATATATATATATATATATATAAGTTATGAAAATATATTTATAACTTACTACCTAGCTCTACTTGCGTATCGAGCACTGTTGAAGTAAATACTGAAAATTGATACATAAAAAATTATATCTCCTTATAAAATTTTTTTATGTGGATACATGAAATACTAGGTTATATATATATATATATATATATATATATATATATATATATATATATATATATATATATATATAGAGAGAGAGAGAGAGAGGAGTATTAGAAGGCTATCACAATGCAAGAAATGGAAATATGTCAGCGTTGAAAAGTAAGACCAAAACAAGTGATTTTAATTTATATATTTTTTCAAAACTTAAAAAAAATATTTTTTTCTTCTTATATAGCAAATCTTACTTGATTAGGTAATACTTCAACACTGTGATGTAATGTGTATGACCGTGTTCCATAATATATTTCGAGGAAGACCTCTTTGTCAAATGGTGGGTGTTTCAAATCTCTAAAAACGTTTTTCGAGATTTGAAATACCTAAATTAAAATCACTAGTTTTTGTCTTACTTCTCAACGCCGACATATTTCCATTTCTTGCATTGTGATAGCCTTCTAATACTCCTCTATATACGTTTTACACACAATGCTTCAAGCAAACTACCTCTCCTTATTATATATATATATATATATAATATATATTTAAATTCCCGAAACAGTTTTTCATGGTAAACAACTGATGATCCCTTAAAATAGTGTTAGAAACTAACTAATATAATAACTGTAAAAAATAAATTGACTTACATGAGTGATTTTCCACTGGAAGACTTGAGACTATAAGTTTTTTTGTTTTTTTTATATATTTAAAAAATTTTTTTTTATATAGTTTTAATGGTTGAGAAACTTCCGAGACTATATATATATATATATATATATATATAAATGAAATAAACAGATGAATTTCATACTCTTTCCGGAAAGCTTTGACACATGATTGAGAACAGAACTTCTGTTGTTCTGTCGTGTCAAACCCTGTGTAGATTAGCAGGTTATACTGAAGTACTTGCTAAAGGTATCTTAAGGGTTAAATCGTTTTTTTTTTGTAGGGAGGTTTCGGAGATCTAACGTAAACGTGGGTCGATATGATTATGTGTATATATAAATATATATATATATTACATAATATGTAGTTCCTGTCTGTCTGTTCATGAACTACTAGGGTTTTTGAAATAGACCCTTCATCACTTCATATATTTTGAAAATACATTACTGAGAGTACTTGAATAAGTATATATCATTTTGATTGGAGTCTGCATTCATATCAGATAACTTTATTATATTTATAATTTTAAAATGGGGATAGACCCCGATAACCATATAAATTTTGATCCTATATTACCAAGAGTACTTGGATACGTATATTTCATTTTGATTAAAGGGAGTACAACATTATTGTAAGGTCTGCATTTGTGTTTGACATCCATAAAAAGGAAATACAATGTTTTACTTTATTTATTTAAAAATGACAGAAATTAAAAAAAAAAAATAATAATAAAAGAAATGTTATCAAGGGTTTCAAGGCTTTCAGCTGGAGTGATTGATTCTCGTGAAATTCTCGCTGTTCTTTAAAGATGATCAAGTCATCAAAATTTCTTTCGGTTAATACTCTCTCTCACCCAATCAATAAAAAAGTACAAAAAAAATAGAATATTATAAAATGATAGAAATCTATTAGTAATGGAGATTATGTATCTGTCTGTCTGTCTGTCCGTCCGTCTGTCTGAAGCCGAAACTCCATCAGAGTAATATTACTATTTATATAGTCTGCCAGCTTCTTTATGTACTACTACAAAAACCGCCGTAAACACTATGCACATTTGTCAATTTACATAATTAATTGCTTTTAAACTTCTAATAAATTAGTATTCGCAAATATACACTCATGATTGTTTTCTTCAGATTTCCACATGTATTTACGCTATTTTGCTCGCTAACAATCTTACTTATAAATTATAATTATTTCTTTTATTATTTATATATATATATATATATATATATATATATGAAATGAGCTACCTAGTCAATCTATCTACTGCGAAACTGATTGAACAGCCAGCGTTACTCCATTGAATCGGTTACCTCCCTCTGATTATTCAGTATGGATGCAAAACGGGCGCGTTATTTAAAATGTAAACAAAATGCTGGCATTTACCGTGTTACTTCTACTCTGATTTTTTTAATTAAAACGTTGTGAGTTTGTTTATTTTATTAATCTTATTAGCCATTATGTTTTAAAACACAAATCTATTGAATCAAACTGTTTAATTAAAATAATAATTGATTTACAAATTACTATTTAAAAAACACACACACACATTATAATGAATTTAGTTTAGGTAAACTTTTTTTTTCGAAAGCATTTAAAAAACTATTCATGTTTATCGTATTTGATTTTTTAATAGTTTTATTTCAGGTACACCTTTTCTTCCGATTTGAAAACTTTCCAATATTATCATTTTTTTACGACCTTAAATGTGTTTATGATTTTGGTTTCACCTTTTACGCTGTAAAGCTTTTATTTACAAACTGTTTTTATTATTCCGTGTTTTATTTATTAAAATAAAAGTTGTGATTTTTTTTCTTTTCTGTCAACAAAAAAATTAACACATTGTACTGGAAAACAATATAACTGATTTTAGAATCAAATTGTTTAATTAAAAAAGGTCATTTAACAAAAACACACACACATTCTAACGAATTTAATTTACGTAAACTTTCCTTCCGATAGCATTTAAATAACTAATCGTGTTCACTGTATATGATTTTTTGGTGCTGTTTTACTGTAGGACCCGCACTAAATTTGACCCCGTCGTTACGGTTAGGGTCAGGGTCAAAGTGGGGATTAGGGTTTAGAGTTAGGGTCATGGTCAAAGTTAGCGCGGGTCCTACAGTACAATGGTACCTATTTTTTTATTTTAGGTACACCTTCTTTTCATATTTGAATAATAGTGTTCGCTGTATTTAGTTTTTTAAATTGTTGATTATAACAAATTCATTGAATCAAATTGTTTAATTAAAATAATAATTGATTTACAAATTACTATTTAAAAAAACCACACACATTCTAATGAATTTAATTTAGGTAAATTTTTTCTCGGGAGCATTTAAATAACTAATCGTGTTCGCTGTATTTGATTTTTTTTAGTGTTTTATTTTGGGTACACCTTTTCTCCGATTTGAAAACCTTCCAATATCTTCATTTTTTTACGACCTTAAGTGTGTTTAGGATTTTGGCTTTACCTTCTACGCCGTAAAGCTTTTATTTACAAACTGTTTTTATTATTCCGTGTTTAATTTATTAAAATAAAAGATGTGATTTTCTATATATATATATATATATATATATATATATATATATATTGTGTGTATTTAGGCAGCATATTTTCATTTAGGCAAACATTATTAAATAACACGGAGTGGTTTTGTTTGATGCAACTTTTTTTTATTTTTTCAATTTTCCGAATTGTCCATCTAATGTTTCGGTCAAATTGATATAAATATGATCCATGGCTTTCTTGTTCCATTCTTTTTTCTTTTTTGCAAGTACTTTCGATTTGAATCGTCAAATCATCTTCAGGCGGTATGAGTTTTAGTGTCTTTACTGTTGTGCTCATTTTTGAATTATAACGGCAAGTAGTTTATATTTGAAAACGCGTCTGTAAAGTTGAAATGTACATGAGAGCGTGATGGCGTTCTACACATACGAGAGATTTAAAGTTTGACTGCTTAAACCGTTAAGAAATTGATGACGTTAAATAAAGTGCATACAATTCAAACGCATAACTACCTAATGGCTAAGAATTTGGTAATGTTAATTATTGTGCTAGACACTTTAAAATGTTGCGACTAGTCTCATAATTGACATTATTAATTGTGGGATGTTTAGTTTTTATGTAGAGGGCTTCGAGAATTTTTAATTTTTTGATATTGGTATCATGGTGTATTATTTTGGTATTGTTAACAAGGATGTTTCTATATTGGGAGGGGGTGCAATTATGTTTTTTTAGGTGTTGGAATATAGAGCTAGTGTCGGAGAGATGTAGGGTGAGATATATATATATATATATATATATATATATATATATATAAAAACTTTTATTCTTTCTTTGTTTTTGCATTGCAGACTGGTACATTCAACTGGAACACCACTGAAGTTGGCCTTATCTTAGGTGCTTTTTTCTATGGTTATATCTGCACTCAATTAATTGGTGGTTGGCTTGCTGCTCGCATTGGCGGGAAACGTCTTTTAGGCTATGGGATTCTATGGACGTCCCTTTTGACCCTTTTGAGTCCACTTTCTACCAAAGGAGGATTTCTTGCTTTGTTTGCTGTACGACTTTTGGAAGGATTAGGTGAAGTGAGTGACAAAACTTTACATTTTTAATCACAAAATACTTTTCTCCTTTTCAAACTCTTAGCTACTAATTTTATAACTATTTTTAAAATTGCTAATTTTATAAGTATTAATTTTAATACTTCTAATTTTAATGTGCTCATTTTATAACTGTTGTGACCTAAATTTTAAAATTACTACTAATTTTAAAATTACTAATTTATTACTACTAATTTTTAAATTACTAATTTATTACTACTAATTTTTGAATTACTAATTTATTACTACTAATTTTAAAATTACTAATTTTATAAATACTTATTTTAAAATTACTAATTTTATAACTACTTATTTTAAAATTACTAATTTCAAAATTACTAATTTTATAACTACTTGTTATAAAATTAGTAATTTAAAAATTACTAATTTTATAACTACTTATTTTAAAATTACTAATTTATTACTAATTTATAACTACTAATTTTATGATGACTACTTTTCGAATTACTAATTTATAACTACTAATTTTATTAGTACTAATTTTCAAATTACTAATTTTATAACAACTAATTTGATGACGACTAATTTTCAAATTACTAATTTTATAACTACTAATTTTCAAATTACTAATTTTATAACTACATATTTTCTAATTACTAATTTATTACTACTAATTTTTAAATTACTAATTTATAACTACTAATTTTATGACGACTACTTTTCGAATTACTAATTTATAACTACTAATTTTATTACTACTAATTTTTAAATTACTAATTTTATAACTAATTTGATGACGACTAATTTTCAAATTACTAATTTTATGACTAATTTGATGACGACTAATTTTCAAATTACTAATTTTATAACTACTAATTTTAAAATTACTAATTTATAACTACTTATTTTCAAATTACTAATTTATTACTACTAATTTTTAAATTACTAATTCATAACTACTTATTTTCAAATTACTAATTTATAACTACTAATTTTCAAATTACTAATTTTATAACTAGTAATTTTATGACTACTAATTTTCAAATTACTAATTTTATAACTACTAATTTTATGACGACTAATTTTCAAATTACTAATTTTATAACTACTAATTTTATGACGACTAATTTTCAAATTAGTAATTTTATAACTACTTATTTTATGACTACTAACTTTCAAATTACTAATTTTATGACTACTAATTTTCAAATTACTAATTTTATGACCACTAATTTATGACTACTAATTTTATGACTACTAATTTTATTACTACTAATTTTCAAATTACTAATTTTATGATTACTAATTCATGACTACTAATTTTATGACTACTAATTTTAAAATAAACTAATTTTATAACTAATTTTCAAATTACTAATTTGATAACTACTAATTTTATGACTACTAATTTTATAACTAAGAATTTTATGACTACTAATTTTATGACTACTAATTTTTAAATTACTTATTTTATAACTACTAATTTTATAACTATTAATTTTTAAATTACTAATTTTATGACTACTAATTTTCAAATTACTAATTTTATGACTACTAATTTTCAAATTACTAATTTAAGACTACTAATTTTCAAATTACTAATTTTATGACTACTAATTTTTAAATTACTTATTTTATAAGTACTAATTTTATGACTACTTATTTTCAAATTACTAATTTTATGACTACTAATTTATTAACTACTTATTTTCAAATTAACTATTAATGTGAATTATTATTTACATTTTGTGAACTAGTTTCCTTATCTTGATTATGATTATCACAACGTTTCGTCCGAGATGGCTAAATATAGGGCAAAGTGTTCAAGTTGTTCTGAATTCTATGATCGTTCCTGAGATCGATACAAGTCACCTGAAGGAGACTGGAGAATAAAACGGCTGAAACGTTGGTATAACAATAACTACTACAAGGAAACCAGTGTGAAAATCTTGTTTTTATTCTAATGGGTCTGTAGTAGCCATTATGCAGGTCCACAAAGAAAAAGAGTGAAGGTCGTACTGTGTATCGTCCATCAGGGATTGAACCCAGAGTGTTGTGCTTACAAGATAGAATCTTGTTATTTTTTTGAGATGACAAGAGTTCACTTATGCAAATGAACATTGTTTTGCATGGGCAAATTCTCGTTGAGATAAAGAGTAGAAACTTTCCTTCCAGGGCGAGAATATAAAGTTGACGTGATGAGTTTGGACCACGTCGAGTGTTGAGAAAGAGAAAAAGAAAGATTGAGTTAGGATCGTTTGTGTTAGGTTATTCCGTTGTCTATTCATGTGTCTTGGAGAATTGTTAACACAAAGTGAGAGTCAGACTCTTAATTTTTTTTGTGCGTTTTTAACTTGCACTGCTACAGGGTCACCACTTATCAAGGCCTAGAGGCCACTCGAGGATAAGGGTGAATGAGATTGTCAGTGTTCGATGTACAACATCATGAGAGAAATGGAAACGATGTACAGAATTTGATTATTTAAGAGGACGGCTCAACAAGTATTTGCTAACATTGGACTTGAAAACAATCATGTTGTAGTTAGCTGGAAAGAGAAGAGGTCATCACCCACTAGATGGTGAAGTTGATTTTGTACTCTGTCAAGGCAAGAAAAGGGTGCTCTGAGTAGAACCTCCCCTGATGTGGCTGCAGTACCTCCCCATCTTAGGACGTATCTGACTCTTTTGTCAGACAAGTTATTATCTGTCTGTGATAATTCATTTTCAAACATAAGTTTTTAAATTAACTGTTTAAAATTCTGTAATGATTTTAAACAATTTCATTCAACGAATCTAATGAGCTAACAATACCGTAAATAATGCAATTAAACTTTACAAAAAAATAAAAAAATTAAAAAAAAAGGTGAAAAAAAGTGGCATCCAACATTTGTTTCAAAAAATAAATATTTCGTATCATGTCTATTGCGTCATTAAAAGGAGAAAATATTATCAAAAAAATATTTTAAATTTAAATTTCAACATTTCGTAAGAGTCCGCTCAATTTTATTGCAAAACCGATTTTTTTAATGACATTGATTCATTGAATTATATTTTCAAAAATGTAAATATGTTCTTTCAAAAAATTAAGAGACCCCCCCGTCCCCTCCCCAAAAAACTGTGTGTGGAGGGGGGTCAATTTATTTATCTACCTCCCACAAGGTAAGATGTGACACAAGGTCGGGAAAGTGGGATTAGATAAGCCAGCGCTCGAGAGGTGAGCACTCTGGCCATTTAAAAATTGCCTGGGCAGCCCCGTCGGCATTCCCCGGTAAATAAATAAATTGACCCCCTCTGGGGAGGAGTAAGTTTATTGCTTACTGCCTCAGACAGTAAGCAATAAACTTACTCCTCCCCAAAGAGGGAAGGCAAAGCCTGGGAGGGTGCACCTCCTAGAACTGCACAGGACCGGCAACCCCCAATAGACCGGCGTAAATCCAGACCCAAAGGGCCGGACAATACCAGTTTATTAGGCGGGATAAAAAACCCTGGTTACGAAAATAAAAGTAAAAAGACTCCCTGGTCGCTGGGTAGATACACCTAGTTTTAAATAATAATGCAAATTCCTCATCCCTAAAAAGACACATGATTTGAAAACTAATTTGCTAACTACCTTATTTTTCACTAATAAATACTAATTAAAAGATTTTCTTTTTTTTTTCTACTGATTTATGTTTGATGTATATTCATTACCTTTCATTTACAATTAGAATTGAAGCCATTTGTAATTTGCGCTTAACTGATTTCGAAGCAAGGCAATATCAACTAAGAAGTCGTGTAGCCGCTCAGTCGTGATATAAACGCACGACGAGCTTTTCTGTAGACAAGGGGAGTTAACTCAACGGCTTAATTGACAAGATTCTCTTACTTCCCTTTAACTCGTTAGGCAGAGTACAATGGATGATTAAAAGTCTGTCCATGAAATAAACTAGTCTTTTGAATAGTAGTTTTCGTATGCCATACAGAGGTGGGTGGGGTGGGGGGGCTCTCTTTGGTCTAGTCGGGTGCCAGAATGCACTATTTTCGAATTATTGAGCAGAAAAGTCAGATTATTAGTGATCAATACTGATGCACGAAGTCAGTGGAGTTAGAGATGTGTATTATTTACTCCTCTCCAGGAGTTAGGCACAAGGCCAGTTTTATCCTACTCCCACAAGTAAGATGTGACCCAAGGTCTGGTCGGAAAGTGGGGGTTGAAAAGCCAGCGCCCGAGAGGTGAGCACTCTGACCATTAAAAATTGCCTGTGCAGCCCCGTCGGCATTCCCCGGTAGGGGCGCCTCAGGCAGTAAGTAATAAACTTACTCCTCCCCAAAGAGGAGAGGCGAAGCCTGGGAGGGGGGACCTCCTAGAACTGCACAGGACAGACCCATAGACATGCGTAAATCAAGCCCCGAAGGCCAAGACAATACCAGTCCATGGGGTGTAGTATCCATCGGAACAGATACTACACTTTGATCTCGACCAAAAGGCCGAGGTCCAACCTTAGTTTTGGCTAGGAGCAAAGTTTAGTATCTGTTCTGATACTACACTTCATCTTTTCTGTCCTCAATCAGTGAAGGAGAAATCTTTCTTGACCGAGGCAATTTAAATTTTTGTCCCAATCAAGAGTATCCCGTTTGGGGAGCTGGATTTTCCCCACATTAGAAATCGACCTTGTATCTTACACTGTCCTCGTGGGGAGACAAGTAAATATCGACTATGAAGGCTCAACCACCAATGTCAAAGGGTTAAGCGATGTGAGTAATGAGACACGCTTTTCAATGGATTCACATTTAAATAAAACTTAATAGATAATAATTACATAAAACGAATACAACTACAATCTGTTTTCTTTAACTGTGGAATTTCCACGGGTCTATCTAATAATAAACAGAGTAGTAGCTGTTATAATTTGTGAATGGAGTAGCCGACGACTACATTGTATCTATACATACTTATATACCATAATTAGTTAAAATTTTATTCTTTATGCACAATTTTCATTCTTGTTTACTAAATTTCTTTTCAATTTACTGATTTTATTTTTTAGATACTAATTTCGAATTTTCTTACTAACCAAATTTCAAAACTAGTAATTTTTCAATCTTAGATGTTAATTTAAAATCTATTTTTCAAACTTCCATACAAATTTCAAACTACTATTTTTTCAAACTTCCGTACTAATTTCAAAATACTATTTTTACAAACTTCTATACTAATTTTAAAATACTATTTTTTCAAACTTCTATACTAATTTCAAACTACTATTTTTTCAAACTTCCATACTAATAATAAAACTACTAATTATTCAATCTTAGATATTAATTTAAAATCTATTTTTCAAACTTCCATACAAATTTCAAACTACTATTTTTACAAACTTCTATACTAATTTCAAACTACTATTTTTTCAAACTTCTATACTAATTTCAAACTACTATTTTTTCAAACTTCCATACTAATAATAAAACTACTAATTATTCAATCTTAGATATTAATTTAAAATCTATTTTTCAAACTTCCATACAAATTTCAAACTACTATTTTTTCAAACTTCTATACTAATTTCAAACTACTATTTTTACAAACTTCTATACTAATTTCAAACTACTATTTTTACAAACTTCTATACTAATTTCAAACTACTATTTTTTCAAACTTCTATACTAATTTCAAACTACTATTTTTTCAAACTTCTATACTAATTTCAAAATACTATTTTTACAAACTTCTATACTAATTTCAAACTACTATTTTTTCAAACTTCCATACTAATTTCAAACTACTATTTTTACAAACTTCTATACTAATTTCAAACTACTATTTTTTCAAACTTCTAGACTAATTTCAAACTACTATTTTTTCAAACTTCTATACTAATTTCAAAATACTATTTTTACAAACTTCTATACTAATTTCAAACTACTATTTTTTCAAACTTCCATACTAATAATAAAACTACTAATTATTCAATCTTAGATATTAATTTAAAATCTATTTTTCAAACTTCCATACAAATTTCAAACTACTATTTTTACAAACTTCTATACTAATTTCAAACTACTATTTTTTCAAACTTCTAGACTAATTTCAAACTACTATTTTTTCAAACTTCTATACTAATTTCAAACTACTATTTTTACAAACTTCTATACTAATTTCAAACTACTATTTTTTCAAACTTCTATACTAATTTCAAACTACTATTTTTTCAAACTTCTATACTAATTTCAAAATACTATTTTTACAAACTTCTATACTAATTTCAAACTACTATTTTTTCAAACTTCCATACTAATTTCAAACTACTATTTTTACAAACTTCTATACTAATTTCAAACTACTATTTTTTCAAACTTCTAGACTAATTTCAAACTACTATTTTTTCAAACTTCTATACTAATTTCAAAATACTATTTTTACAAACTTCTATACTAATTTCAAACTACTATTTTTACAAACTTCTATACTAATTTCAAACTACTATTTTTTCAAACTTCTAGACTAATTTCAAACTACTATTTTTTCAAACTTCTATACTAATTTCAAACTACTATTTTTTCAAACTTCCATACTAATAATAAAACTACTAATTATTCAATCTTAGATATTAATTTAAAATCTATTTTTCAAACTTCCATACAAATTTCAAACTACTATTTTTACAAACTTCTATACTAATTTCAAACTACTATTTTTTCAAACTTCTATACTAATTTCAAAATACTATTTTTTCAAACTTCTATACTAATTTTAAGATGCTATTTTTTCAAACTTCCATACAAATTTCAAACTACTATTTTTTCAAACTTCTAGACTAATTTCAAACTACTATCTTTTCAAACTTCCATACTAATTTCAAACTACTATTTTTTCAAACTTCCGTACTAATTTCAAAATACTATTTTTTCAAACTTCCGTACTAAATTCAAAATACTTTTTTTTCAAACTTCTATACTAATTTCAAAATACTATTTTTTCAAACTTCCGTACTAATTTCAAAATACTATTTTTTCAAACTTTAATACTAATAATAAAACTACTAATTATTCAATCTTCGACATTAATTAAAAATCTATTTTTCAAACTTCCATCCTCATTTTTAACTAATAATAAAAAAAAACTAAGTTTATAGTATTTGTCAAATTAGTAACGCTAACTGCATCTTCTCTATAGATCTAATAGGCATGATTGAGATAGTCTAATTCTTGGTCTCTGTGTCTTTTTGTCTCTCCACCCTCCTTCCATCTCCACATTTTAATTAAATTTAGGAGGTTCCATAACCTCATTAAATCTATAAAACTAAAAATAAATTCTATTTAATATATTAATCATGACTCTTAAATTGACAGTAACAGACATCTTTAGGGCTTTAAATCATATAATAAGTAATAGATGATGCAACAGCAATTGGTCATTGCATCATGCAAAAGCATACAATATAATATCCTCTCAATTACTTTATCTAACTCAGTGACGAACTAGAACAACTCCTGACGGGCAAATTTTCAAACATCAGTGTGTCACCGCCGAAAAATCCGAAACCTTTTGGAAAAAAAAATCATATATTTCTACATAATTGAACTAAGTTATGTGGTATGTCATAGGATAAGGACTTGTCCTTTATAATAAACTGGGAGATTTCAGATTTACCTAGGGGTCTGGGTGTTTTTTGAAGGCTTATCAAATGTATGTCATGAACAGAATTAGAAAACTTACATTTCAAATGAAAAATTCTTTGACTCTACAATCAAGATTTAATCTGGTTTGGCTTAAACTTACACATAGGACAACCAATATCATAATTTGACTCTTCACTTGAAATTATCCCTAACTCTGTTTGCAGGATTCAGGCTGGAGTAAACCAGTACTTATGTTATGGATGGAAAATATTGACATTATGAAGTCTAGTGTATCGAAGTCAAATTGTAGCTTATGAAACCTGTTCTAAAGTGTTTCTCACTTGATAAAATGTGATTCAAAAATTCTGTAACTCTCTTCAAAATTAAGTCTGCTTGACTGGCTGTAACCAGGGTTCAATTTCACAGTTTTTTAAAAGTTAGGTCCTGCACCATAAAGGGGCCCCCCACACACATGTGCTTGTGTAGGAGACACTATGATGGCATAATGGGTGCTGAGTGTGTATACTTTGGTAATGCTATCTATAGAACATGATATTACAAACAAACAAACATTTGAAACGATTTTCAAAGATTTCTCTGATAAAAAACTTCAGAAACATAATTTTTTTTGAAGGCCTAAAACGCATAAATTGTAAATAAGTAATTTAATTTGTAATAAAACATTCACATTTCCATATGGGCTTTAAATTTTTAGTATATGATTGTTGCGAATGGTGGATCCTTAAGCCCTCAGCATTTTTTGTAGAGTTAACAGTTCTATAATTGCGCCCTTTTTCCTGCACTTCTTAGTCTGATCCTGATCTGATAAACCAAACACTTGAAGAAATCCAGAGAATACATTGGCCGAAACGCATTAAAATATCAGCCGTTATGTGCACAATAGTCCGAAGAAAAACAACGTAAATAACTTCTCAGCCCCAAAATTCTGACAAAAAGTTATTTACCTCAAAAGTAATGAGACTTTCTATGATAAAAATTCGTCAACATTTTAATTCTTTAATTTTGATTGTAAACCGTGTTTTTTCGGTTCTGATCAAGAATTCATATTATTGTCATTTCTGGCCCATGTTGTTTCTTAGATCATGGGAAGACAGCTGGTTGTCAAATGACGTTTTAGTAAGGATTGGTTGTTGAACACAAGCAAGCTATCAAAGAAAAGTACATTTAACACGGTTATAATATAACAGTTGATTGGTTTATATAGATTTAACTTTGTGTCAACCTGTAAGAAACAAGTCCAATTATTTATAAACAATAATGTGAGAGAAAGAGAAGCAAAGAGACAGATACAGACATAGGTAGATAGATAGGGGGAGAGAAAGAAAGAAAGAGTCAACAGATGACGATTAGAACGGAAGTGACGCCACCGTTACTGACATAGCATTGCCATGAACGATAGCCAGGGAGATGCGTTGGAACAACCAGGCTGACTCATGGGGCTCGTGCCTAGACGTTGAAATCCTCCATCCAATGTCCTGAAAAAATTTAACAGTCTCGGGGCCAAGCACACCCGACGTTTCCACTGAAATTGGTTGGAAGACGAAACGGTCAGTGAGTGAGCTATATTTTCAGCACTTCCTTGTTTCGGCGAGCAGAGCCACCGTGCTGGGCTTCACCGTGGATTCCGCAATCCTTGCTGGTGAAAAGGAGTCAGAACAAGTGGCGTCCCAGATCAGCGGCTTTCCGGCTCGGAAAGCAAACACAGCGTTAAGAAATTTTACCCGATTTTTATCAGAGTCCCTATTTACTCGTCTCCCTATGAGGGCAGACTTAGACACAGGTCAGTTTTTAAGGTGGGCAAAATCCAGCTCCCCAAAAAGGGGCACTCTGGATTGGGACAAAAATAAAAATTGCTTCAGTCTAGAAAGATTTCTCCTTCACTAACCTAGGACAGAACAGATGAAGTTTAGTATCAGAACAGATACTACACATTGATCTTAGCCAAAAGGCCAAGTGCCTGTGTTTTATGACTAAGCTCAAAGGGGATGTCTGCATGAAGCATATATGATTAGTGTTCAGTATTTGTAGGATAGAGGGGGGGGGGCTACAACAATTTTCTAATTGGGTCCCACATTTCCTAGCGTTGGCTCTGGCCGTAAAAGTGTGTTTGATTAAATGAGTATTTCATTCAGCAAAGGGTTGCAATGTTTGGATTTTATTTCAAGCGCAGCAGAAGTGACCATTCTGACTTCATTCTAGTTCCAGTCCGCTTCAGAGATTAGATATGGGTTGACCCAATTGTAGTCTTTCATTAGCACCAGAGAGTGGTTTGATTCAGAGATCGAATGGTACTTCTGACGAGTGCTGGGTCCAGAGTATATATGGTGGATGATGCATATTCTTCTGGAGATCTTTGTGGGTGTTTTTTTTTTGTTTAGGTCTAGCGTTATTGCGTTATTGAGTCTTTAAAATAGAAAGAACTTTTGTTACAACCTGATACAAAGAAGTTAAATTTGTAAACAAAATATGAAAAAGTTTATCTCAATCAAATCTCACATCATTTAATTATTGTTTGCGGCCAAAAACATTAAGTCAAATGTATATAATAAAAGTGAACGTACGTGTGTCCAGCTCGCTCCAATGATCACATATGCAAATTTAAGTTTTATGAGTAAAGAAGGAGATGCTTAATCTTAATAATAACTGGTAATAATAAAAAAGAAAGGAAATAAATTTTTTCACCTATAATATAGACAGAAATAATATTCACTTATTACATTTTTCACAAGTCAGTATCAATGGTGTTCCCTGGAGTTTGAGTGACAACAAGTCTCCATTATTATTATTAGTATTAGTATTATTATTATTATTATTAGTAGTAGTAGTATTATTAGTATTATTAGTATTTGTATCAGAATTATCAAAGTCTTAATGTTTATCTATCAATATAAATAAATTTCTAGAGATTAAAGATGAGAATAAAAAGTTGCAAAGATACAATATTTATTAAAACATCAGAAGTTCAAAGCAAGGAGTCTCATATCCTTAATCCATATGAATAAATGCGAAAGGTTTTGTTTTATGTTTACAACAGTTATGAATGAAATGTTTATTATTTAACATTTTCGTTTCACGAATTTCAAGTAGCGAACTTTGTGAAGAGATTGCGAAAAGCCAGACGGAGAATAATAGACAAAACAGTGAGTTGCAGTTTTCTGTATTTAATTGTTTTTGTTTTATCAAAGGCCGATATAACACACACACACACACACACACACACACACACACACACACACACACACACACACATATTATTAGCACTAGTTAATTAAAAAAGCATGGTCTGATTAAAAAATCTGATGGTTCTTCTAAAGAGTGCAGGGTCTATAGAATGTGTGTGTGTGTGTGTGTGATATCAGCCTTTGAGAAAACAAAAACAGTTTAATACAAAATAATATGTAGAAAAAGGGGGGAAGTATCCCGCAGTATGGTATGCAAACGACTAGAAAATATTTTTACCTGGAAAAGTCTTTATTCAGTCCCTTTCACGTTTCCGTATACTATGTACCTTCTTCGGTTATGCAAAAGCTAGTAAGAAATAGTTGCAGATGAATAAGGAAATATAGTAAACAGAGGAAAGGGAGAAAATACAAGAAATCAGAAAGGTTTCTATGTAGCTTGCTTGTCATAAGTATACTTTTATCCTACTATATATACAGGTTAAGTCAGAAATAACCGGGCAGTCGAATAACATCTATGCCTTCTTATTGTTAACAAGCAGCTATTTAAAGTCTCCTTCGATCAATTGCTTGATACCTGATTTTTGACTAGCAGGTTACTTTTGACTCTATATATATATATATATATATATATACTTCCCTGCACTGATGAGAGCAATAAGCTTGAAACGCTAGCGTCTGTAGGTATAAATAATTTAATATTTATTTATAAATATTATATATATATATATATATATATATAGTCTCGGAAGTTTCTCAACCATTAAAACTATATTAAAAAAAAACAAAAAAAACAAACTTATAGTTCCAAGTCTTCCAGTGGAAAATCACTCATGTAAGTCAATTTATTTTTTATATTAGTTTATTTCTAACACTATTTTAAGGGATCATCAGTTGTTTACCATGAAAAACTGTTTCGGGAATTTATATATATATATTATCAATAACATGAAAATAAACTTCTTGGAACAGATCCGATCCCAGACAGCAGATCTTGCATACACAAAGAGCTCGATATACTTTCAGATAGAGCTTAATAACAATAATAAATAATTAAAAAGATAAACGATAAGCTCCTTTTAATTATTTATTATTTTTATATCGTCTTCTTATATATAAAGTAAAGCAAGATTTTCCCTTATTTGATTTCATTAACAAATCCTACATAAAAACTCTGTATTCTGAACAAAAATATTTTTATTCCCAATTGACTTTTTTCTTTTTATATTTAATCCAACCAACATTTTCTGTTGTTATTACTAATATCATAGATGTAGTTGGAGAAATAACCTTCTCTCACTTCAAAGTCCTCTTCCTACCAGATAAAATCCAATCTTAATTAACCCTAAAACAACATTAACTAAAATTACTTACGGTGTTCAAGGCTGGGAGTAGGAGTTTCTTGGGTTCTCTCAACATATATATATATATATATATATATATATATATATATTTGAGACAGATATATATATATATATTTGAGACAGAGAGATATGTTGAGAGCAGGTGGTGGATGTGAACTCAGTATGGCTACAAGGGTGAAGGCAGCCATGGCGAAATTTTGTGAATTCTTGTCTCTGATAACTAGAGATGGGCGGTTTTACCGAAAAATCGCGTTTTTTCGGTTTCGTCTCCATACCGAATACCGAATCGTTTTTTTTTTTTTAAAAACGTAACCGTTCGGTATTGTGTTTTTACTACAGTAAGCCACCATATACAAGGAAACACGGTTGAAAAGATTTTCCGATTTGAATAAAATTGAATATTACCAAAAAATGTTATATTAGTAAGAGGACAGATTGAACAAATATATGATAAAAACATTTAATTGACTTGTAGGAAGAAATCTTTGTTTACAGTTTGTTTATCATTAACATTTTGAATTTTCAAATGAAAAAAAAGAGAAATACGACAGACAACATGACATCATATTTTTAGCATAAACTATTTTCAAATGAAAAAGAAAAAATCAAACGCGTTCCGTATGATGTCGAAAATCTATTTGATTCAACTCAAAATTGTAAAATAATTATTTATGTTTGTTTCAGAGTTATCTAAAAAAAATAAGTTATTAAAATGAAATGAAAAAAAAAAAATTTGTTGTAAAAGTAAATAAACGAAAAGTAGCGAGCGAGTATAAACATTTAAAAAGAAAAAAAGTAGTTGCCAATGCTAGTATCACTTTATTCGGATTTTAAAAATTATTTTAAACATTAGGCATTTCATTGTTTACTTTTGAAAAGCCACTTCATACATAAATTGTCATTTCTAGAGAACTATCTCTCAACTATACCGTTTTCTCTCCCAAAAATGGGTTATTCAAAAAGTAGACTATGCAACGATTTATATTTTACTAAATTGTTAATATGGTATTTATTTAGAGGTGACAATTTATTCAAAAGTTTAATTATTAAACTTTAATCCAAGTCATGAATTCTATGACTAAAATTACCTTAAAGCTTAAAAAATGACTTTAGGTGAATTAATAATCTCTACTTTTTTTTAACCATACTCCCTTTTCCCTTGGCGCGGTTTTCGGGTGTACTACTAGTCTTTTACGCATGTCTATAAAGCCATCGACCTATCAGCCTGTCCTTTTGTCTGGTGGAAGAAAAATGGGAGGCTCTACCCGAATCTTTGTATTCTGGCAAGAGAACTTTTGAGTATTCCAGCTACCTCTGTAGTGAGTGAACGGATATTTAGTAAGGCTGGACTTGTCATTAGTGACCGGAGATGTAGGCTGAAACCTAACCATGCTGAGAAACTAGTTTTTCTCAATCACAACCTAAGAAAATGAGTAAAAATATTTTCACCTATTAAAAAATTAAAATTTTTATCTGTCAAATAATTTTGACAATATTTCATTTTCATCATCATTTTTGCTTAATTTTATTTGTAAAATTATTTTGTTTGTTTAAATAAATTTTCGTTTTTTAATTTCTTGCATTTCTGAGTTATATTTTAGCTTCTGATGGGTTAAAGAATTAGATAGAATGTATATTCAAACTTAGTTTTATTCTTCAGAAATCTTTCATGAATCTTTGGTCACTGTTTTAACGAGTTAACTGTTGAAAAGGTATCAGAACTTTGATTACAACAGTCAACACCTTAAAACTTATATGATTCATATCATGGAGAATGATTCAGTCACAAAATTATCGAAACAGTGGCATAATTCAACTAAACGTTGAATAATAACTAATCATCACACAAGAGAATGAATAGCTTCCATAGTAAAAATTTTTTTTTCAAAAAAACCGAAAAACCGAACCGTAAACCGAGGTTTTAAGGGGAAAAAAACCGAAACCGAAACCAAAATTTCAAAACCGCCCAACTCTACTGATAACATCACGCGTTGTCCCTCTCTACATCCGGAGTAAGTTGTATAGCAGCTGTGTCAGAGCGTCATGATATATGGCAGTGAATTCTCGGCCCTCTCTTGCCCGTTTGCAATGCAATGACAGATCCATGATCAGAAGGATCTGCAATGTGAAATCTGACCAAACCCAACACATCAGGTCAGAAGATTTGCTGAAAGCACTACACTTTCCCAGCATGGAGGTTATCCTAAGGATAAATCGATTAAGCTGGTATGGTCATGTGGAACGTTCATCCTCCTAGATAAACCGTTGCAGAAGCATGGATGTCCTAAATTGCAGGAAGATTGGCCGGCCAAGGAAAACTTGGATGCAAGTGATTGGACAAAACCACACAGGATGGAATTTTAAGACAGCTGACCTGCTGAGCTGTGAGAAGTGGAGAGTGAGCTTACGTAATATCAGAAAACGTCTGACCCCTGAACAAGAAAAATGTGACGTCAAATGAATAGAATCCTAGGGATACTAACTAAATCCACATATTGCAGACTTAGAACTTATTTGATTGGATTATCTGGGCTTAAGTTCTTTTTTGTTTGGGAGAATACCAATCGTTCTTTACTTAGGCCAGACGATTGTTTCATGTTAAATTACACCGAAGAAACATACTGTTTGTTGAGTTAGAACTGACACTTGTTGTTAACTAACCTGTGGCCTCTGAATCAAAAAATGGACTCAATTTTTTTTTGTATCAGCTTTGTTAGCTACAAGTAACCCTCACTTTGTCTCCAAATGTCATTAAAAATTGTGTTTATTTTACAGAATTTAGAAATTTTTTTTCCATACAATGGAAAAGATTAGGTAATACTAACATTTATTCAACAACAACAAATAATAGTTAATTAATAAAATGTCCGTTTTCAAAAGCAATATGCAAATATCAGGAAGTTTCATCAGACGTTCTGCTGGCCTGGCAAACTTGGGGCGTTTCCTCGAATAGTGGTGATGGAGAGGCGCTTATCAAGCTAAGCCAAGTCAATTGATGATGGTCCTCGGTTTCATGCGTCATTAATAGACCAAGGATGTTGAGGAAGACCCCTCGCGTTGTCCACGGCAATCGGTCGGAACACAAATCTGTCAAGAAAAATTAACCATTGTTTTTCTAATTTATTTTTGTTCATACAAAGGTTATTGTTACTGTAAGTAAAGTTGTTACAATAAAAATTTATGCTTTTTCAAGATTGTAAAATTTGTTGACAATTTTGTTTCATGCTCAGACTAGCAGGGCTACTTGGCAGTCCGTATTTCCATAAATTTTAGAGCATCAATGGAGCGGCAGAAATGATCGGAACATCCATTCTTTTGGCAAAAAATAAAGCCGCTCCTGCTGCTGCATAAAAAAAATGACCTCTCTGCTCTTTGGCTCCAGCAGAAAGGAGCGTGCTCCTTTCAGGAGGTTTCCGTAAAACCCTATGACAACTATTGGCTGTTAGCAGACCCCAAAAGAGTTCTCCAGGGAAAGAGATTTGGCTCCAATGAAAAATTGATATCAGAAACTGGGATATATTTTGAGACCAAAGACAGATCGTTTTACAAAAAAGGCATCAAATTTTTTTAGCAGAATCAGTGTATCACCTTAGGAGGAGACTATGTTGATGAATAAAGTCGAATTTTACCTAAAAGTTGTTTTATCAGCTAGGCCTGAGACTTATTGAGTGAGTTGTTACTATTTTATTTCACAAATTTCTACCCATATTTTCTTTAATCTTTTGGATGCTGTAAAAACGATAAACTAAACTTATTTCCTATTCATGTTTGGGCATTGTTTTCTATTTTCTGACTATCAGATCGCTTCATTCTGTACGATTGAGGTGAATATTGTAAATAAATATTTTTCTTCATTTTGTTAGGAACGTTTCTTTTTATCTCTATAATAAAGTAATGTCGTTTTTCCTGTCCACATTAAGACATAATAGGAAAATAACCCAAACCATCATAGGCTAATCTGTTCCACAATCTAATTAGTTGACTCTCTCTTTCTTTCTCTGACAATTGTTTCAAGCCTTATTGTTTTTGTTTTTCTCTTTATGGAATAATTGTACGTGAGTAAACAACCTTATATCATAAAAAAAGATAATTACTTAAAATGATTCTGAAACAAATAAAAAACAAAACAAAACATTTTAGTCCCATCTAATTAGCCTAACCACTCATGCGTTTTTCCAGAAATTATGCATTCATGTCTTCTCCTTTCAATATTTCCTAGATTTTTTCCGGATTATCTGACTCTTCCAAAAAACGTCCCAAAGAGAAAGTGGCTTCGATTTTTATTCACTTTTAAATATCTACTTTAACCACTACCCAAAACACAGGGTCCTTTCTTAATAGAAGGGAATTTTTATTAACTCGCCTAAATATTTAAGATTAAGGGAATATCATTTGGCCATTTAGAAAGCCTGCCACTTATACATTCTGTAAACATTCTGGGTTAACGGATTACGTTTTAACAGAACAGATCTCCTCAGGCATTAAAAAATGACCACATTTGCTTTCGCATGTATATACATTTTTATGGTCGAAAAATATCGCATTTTTTCACTGGTGTTTGTAATTGTCTTCAAGTATATTTATAACTACTATTAAGCAAATATAAACACTTTTTCTCCAAAAAGATGCAATTTCACAGTTACACACTAGGCCGGTTTTTCGTGTGTGGAAAATCCGGCTCTCAAAACAAAATAAACATTGCTTCAGTCTAGAAGGATTTCTTCGTAGGCAGAAATAAAAATTCTTCTGTAATAGTTTGTATTGGATACGTTATTAAAACAATACCATCAATATATTTTCGAACAAACACAAAAACATTGATTACAAAATAAAAAAATAAAAAATGATTACAAAATAACCAATTTAATAACTATTTCCAATATTATTTGTGGAAAATGTCGCTCTCCAAAAAAACATTGCCTCAGTCAAGAAAGATCTCTTTTGGCAGAATAAAAATAATTTCTTCAGTAAAATTCTACATGGATACATTATTAAAGCCATATTTTCAATAAAAACTATTTAATATGTACTTTCGAACAAACAAGAAAACGATTATCCAAACAAAATAAACATTGCCTCAGTCTAGAAGGATTTCTTCTTAGACAGAATAAAAGAAATTTCTTCTGTAAAATTCTGCATTGGATACGTTATTAAAACAATATTTTCAATATAAACTATTTAAATGTATATTCGAACAACACAAAAACATTGATTAAGGAATAAACTTTTAAAAAACTATTTTCAATATTATTTATGGAAAATCCCGCTCTCCAAATAAAATTAAAATTGCCTCATTCTAGAAGGATTTCTTGTTGCGCAAAATACAAAACAAATTCTTCAGGATTATTCTGTATTGGATACTAATGTTCGGGCGATTAATCGGAATCTGGAATCGGAAAAACCAGAACTTTTAGGGGTATCAGAATTGGAAAAAAATTTAGCCTAATTTCCGATTTCAAAACGATTCTTTTAATTTTTTAAAACTGAATTTTCCATTACTGGTACTAATGATGACATGATAAATATTCATTGTTTTTAACTACCAGTAAAACTAAAATCTATTCTATATATTAATAACATTAAAATACAATGTATATTTATTTTACCTGTGTAAAAAATTAAACTTTGCATAAATTTGCTAGGTAACTTTAAAAAATATGCAGTTGATTTACAAGGTCCGAAAAATGTTTAAAAATTAATTAACACATTTTTGTCCAGAAAAAATACTGACAAACATCATTGATAATTAAATTATAAAAAAATTAAATTAATTTATTTTGTGCTGTTGGGCTTTTGTCCATTCATTTTAATTATATGATGGGCTTTTGTCCGGTCCCCCTAGCATTGACAAACCTCACAAGACATCGGAAAAAGGTGTAAAAAAAAAAAAGAAACTTTGAACATCTTGAAAGGCTCGGTGTTGAGTTGAATTAGGTATAAGTGAATTAGTGAATTTAAAGATTTTCACGATTCTGTGTGAAAACACACTTTGGCATAAGTTCTTTTTTGATTTTGAGTTTCCATGTCTGTGAACTCAAACTGGTTGTAAAAAGAAATATCAAAAGATATAAAAGGAGGATGGAGATGAAGATAGAATGTAATAAAATCAAAGACTAATAATAAAAAGGATTCTTGGTTATTATTTAAAGCGTTTTGCAGTTCAATAGTTACATTTTCCTTCAACTGAAAAGAGACAAGTACAATGACTAACGTGAAAGACAGTGAGAATTTGCCATGTGTCTACATATACATATGTGTTTTATAAATGAAAAATTAATTATTACCATGTTATTTTATTAATTTTTGTTTCATATTTAAAATTATATTTTAATCTAATGTTAAAGTTTGAATTGTTTTCTTTGTAGAAGTTAAGTAGATTATTTTACTATATAAGAACTTTTACTATATAAGAACCTCTATTAATAATAATAATAATAATAATAATAATATTGTATTATGGTAGATTAATTTTACTTTTGTTTGTGAACACCCTGAAAAAAACAATTAATTTAGAATTTAGAGTGGGGGATTAGTTTCACATATAAATTTAACATAAAATGAGCTCTCATTTCCGGAACATTCAAACGTTTTAGCATAGTTAACCACAAATTTTTATTTTGCTCTGGGAGATAAATTTTATTTGTTTAATTTTTTTTTTGGGGGGGGGGGCGGATTACAAACGAATAACCACTTATTAAGGCCCTGCAGACCACTCGAGGATAAAGGTTATTGAGTTAGACAGGTAGACAGTGAAACACTTTGGGGGTTAGTAATGATGGTTGTAATTGGTCAGAAATTGACTATTTAAAAATACGGCTCACAAATTTGTTTACATTGGACTTGAAAACAGCAATGTTATAGTCAGCCAGGAAGCAGCCCTGTGGTACTGTGTTCCACAGACGGGCAGTTCTAGAAAATGCATTTTGCTCATGGGAGTTCTGCTAAATTCTAGGTACACAGAGGGATAAAGAGACTTTATTGACAGTGGTTATAACTAGACGAGTTTTTGTTTTGAATGTTTTAGATTGAAGCTCAGCCGAGCACCTGCCATGAAAATAATGATAGAGTAGAGAAAGACTAGCAACGTCTCTTCTGTGAGAAAGAGGCTGTAGGGTGGAGAAGAGGACATTGCCCACTAGATTTTGAAGTCGGTTTTGTACTCTGTCGAAGCAGGAAAGGGTGCTCTGAGTGGCACCTCCCCAGATGTGGCAACAGTACTCCATCTTAGGACGTATTTGGCTCAGGTAGAGGATTGCGTCAGGAGTGAGATACCTTCTGGAGCGGTAAAATGATCCAACCATTTTTCCAGTGACCTTGGCGACGGATTTGAAATAAGTCTTCAATTTCAGAGCTGGAGTAGAGGTCAGTCCCAGAAGCTTCCCCAAGACGATAACCATTCATTTCAATTGGGGCCAGGCGAGATCAGAGTGTTGGTGGTGAAAAGAGAGAAGCAAGTAACATTGGACTTCCTCAAGGTGAAAGCCATTCATGCTAATTGAGGTAAAGTGAAGATCATAGCGTTGGTGGTGAAAACAAAGAGAAGCTTGGTTTTAGACGTACTAAAAGTAACCGGTTTCCTCATTGGACGACATGCTCCAAGTCGGAAGAGAGAGAATCGGAAAGATCTGGATCATTAATGCTTTTCCAAGTGTTGCCATAAATGGTTGTTTCATCCTCATAAGTGTCGATGAATGATCTTAAGAATGTGATTTGGGAGATCAGTGATGAAGATTAGAAAGAGAGTTGGGGCCACGATGGATCTCTGAGACACGCCAGCGTTGACTTCATCCCGTCAACGACTACTTTTATGAACCTATCAGGGAGAAAAGATTTGCATGGTTGAGATTACATTTCCAGATATTCCATATCTAGAAATCTTGTGGAGTAGACCTTTATGTCAAACCCTATCAAAGGCCTTTGATATGTTAAGAGCTATTGCTCTAGAAATGAAGCTGATTCACTGATTCAGCTGTTGATCTTGTAGGACGAAATCCATATTGCTTGTCACTGAATAGACTGTTTTTGCTGAGGTGATTGCTTATTTCTTGATTTATCACAGATTAAAGCAACTTAGAAGTGTTGCCATAGATGGTTATGTCATCTGCATAGATGTCGACGAATGATCTTAGAATGTGATTTGGGAGATCATTGATGTAAATCAGAAAATGAGTTGGGCCTAGAATGGATCCCTGAGGCACGCCTGCATTAATACTATGAGCTTCAGACTTCTTCCCATAAACAACTACTTTTATGAATCTATCATAGAGAAAAGATTTGATGGTTGAGAAGACATTTCCAGATATTCCATATCTAGAACTCTTGTGAAGTAGACCTCTATGTCAAACCCTATCAAAGACCTTTGATATGTCAAGAGGTATTGCTATAGAAACGAGGCCCTGTCAATAGATTCATTGATCCTGTGTGATATTACAGTCAGCACATCAACTGTTGACCTAGCAAGACGAAATCCATATTGCTTGTCACTGAATAAGTTGTTTTTGCTGAAGTGATTGATAACGTCTTGGTTTATCACAGATTCAAGCAACTTACTCATCATGCACAGGAGACTGATTGGTCTGTACTGAAAAGCAGAAGACTGATCTCTAGTATTTTTAAATACTGGTCAGACAGACAAGGTTTTCCAAGTATTTGGGAAGCATTTCTCTTTTAAGTAACGATTGTAATAATGGTGCTAGTTCCGGTTGTCAGCTTTTTCAGCACTATGATTGGAATGTTGTCATGACCAGTTGCCTTGCTAGCATTGAGGTTCTTGATAAGGTTGGCAATATCCTGGACAAATATATGGATGTCGCTCAGAGTATTTTCAGCCATAGAGGGAAATTCAGGAAGTAGACGGTCCTAATCACAAAGGGTGGAATTTGATGCAAAGTTCTTTGCAAAAAGTTTGGCTTTATCGGATGTTGAGGAAATCACCTCTGCTCTATTGATGATGGTTGGGATAGAGGTCATGCCTCTGTTCAGGATCCTGTTTGTTATTTGCTAAAACTTGTGGGAACCAACCCTCTGCTCAGCTACTCTAGACTTAACGGATTGGGCACATGACTCTCGCGTTTTCTATAACGCTTTTGCTGGCAGTCCTAAAGGCGGCTTTGGTTTCAGAATATTTTGTTGAAAGCAATTGAAATAATGGTTTCTGTGAGCAATGGCGGCGGTACAGTCTGGCGTGTATCAGCCATCGAGTATCGATACACTGTGCGATGGAGAGGGACATCAGAGGTGTTGATGCACTCTATTATAATCTTAATTGAGACAACTTAGTGATCGAAAGGTTCCAGCGAATACAGAACAGTGGATGAGCACAGTTCAGGGCAAGTTGTCAGAAAAAGACCAAGAAGACTTGCAAAATGTCCGTCAGCATCGGGTACGCGAGTAAGTTTCTCAACAATCTGTTTTAGATCATAAGCAAGAGAGAAATCGTGACAAAACTTCTCTTCATCATCTCTTAAGTTTTAGTGGACTAACTATTCAACATTGTGAACATTAAAATCTCCACAGACGTGAATGTTGGCAGAAAGATAAGCAGACAATATATGGTCAATTTTCTCAGAGATATTCTCAAAGATAGAAACTCTGTAATTTTGGAGAGGATAGAGGGCAAATATGAATGCGGTGCTACTCAGAAACACATATAGGGAAATTTAGGGTCTTCTTCCACATGGAAAGCCGTCCCTAATGTATGCACAAATTCCATGTCCATGACGATCTTGAGGGTCAGGTTTTGATGTCATGTTCGAGTAACCTTTAATCATGAAATCATCTACAGAAACAGATGGGCCAATGCCAGTTTCACAAAGGAACAACAGATCTGGTTTGGCCTTCTGTAAATGGATATTTACCTCTGGAAGCTTGGACCGTAGACCCTCTAATGTTGAAAAATAAGACCTGGTAGTAGGGGGGGGGGGGGGTCTACGTTGGAAGTTGGGGTTTTGGGTTTACGCTTATGTTGTGTTTTGTGACTTGTCATGTTGAGGTTGCAATATTTGTGGAAGAGCAGGGCAGAGAGAGAATGAGTAAAGAAGAGAGATTTTCTTTGAAGACCATTGAAGAAAGCAGCAAATAATTCAATACTTCAAGATTGGACATGGAATTTCTTGAGTTAATCTATTTTCCTGGGCAACGCCGGGACACGGATCAGCTAGTTTTATTATAATTTATTATTATCATATATATATATGTATGTATGTATGTATGTATAATCAGTATATCAGCTATATAAAACAAACAATCCACATAATAAATACTCCCAGACAATACCGGGCCGGGACAGCTAGTTGAAAATAAAATTAGAATTTATTAAATAAAAATTCTGTTAATTATATATTTATTTTATAATTAAATTTCACATTTTCCATTAAACCGTTTGTTTATCTGTCCCGGTTAAATTTCATGAGATTTTCCGCTGCGTCCTATAATATTAGGTATTTACAAGTAAATAAATACATCTAAAAAATGTTATTGTTAACTGTTATATTTGTGTTTTTAATTTGAGGATCATGAGTTGCGTGGCTTTAGCTAGGAGCAAAGTGTAGTATCTGTTCTGATACTACACTTAATCTTTTCTGTCTTCGGTCAGTGAAGGAGAAATCCTTCTAGACTGAGGCCATTTTAATTTTTGTCCTAATCCAGAATGCCCTGTTTTAAGTAGCTGGATTTTTTTTTCACATTAAAAACCGACCTTATATCTAACTCTGCCCAAGTAAATAGGGACTTATTTGAAAATAATGTTGGAATTGTGTTGAATTTTTCAACAGATTATTTTTAAGGTGCAGATGGAGTGGGGAAACGAGCAGCTCCTTTGTATTTTAGGAGCAGGGATGGCTCCTTTTTAAAAAGTAGGAGCATGGAGGGCAGCCACCTCAAATCTTAGGGGAAGAGCAGGAGTTGCTCCCAAACTAATGGAGCAGGTATAGCCCTGGATATTGGTGTCCTTTGTGGGATACCAACCAGCCATCCACTTAAAGAAGCCAATCTGCTTTATTACTGAACATAAAAACCTACTGACCAAAGGGGGTCCTGTATCTGGAAGGACATTACTTTTTTCAAGTACTCTCAGTAGTTTCATCCCTCAACATGAAACCCTGTTTAGAGAGGTAATAGCCTTTTCAAGTGGAGAAATAAAATTCTTGGTAGTCAGTCAAACCCCCAAGCCATATATATTTCCAATTTCTTGGGTGGTCCCTCTTCTCTTAGTTAAATATTTCTTACTTGCAAGCTTGCCATCCGTAGCATGCATCTCTGCCGCCTTGCACACGTTTACACTGGGTTTTATGTTTAACATCATGAATAACACTTGAATTTCCGCTATGAAGCCATTAATAGTTAAATTTAAGCAAAATAAGATCTCATCACAAAATAAATGGAGACTACCACCAGCAGGTGCAGTGGAAACATACAGATTATAGAAATCGCTCCAGATGAAGCCACTTGATGTAAGGAGCTAATAAAAAAAAATACTACTTCAAGGTCAAAAACTAACCAGCCATAAGTGTCAGATGGATAGATTGCAACCCAGAAAACAGCAATTCTTCCCCCTTTGTCAGAAACATCGCACATGGAATGTGAGGACTAAAGGACAAAATAAGGGAAGCAAAAAAGTTAACCCATGGTCGACTTTCTACACTCCTAGATTGATAGCACACTACACACAGAGCCATCAGTAAACTAGTCTGGCGAAAGCGGGATTATCAAGTTTTTAAAATATAAAAGAGGTGCTGGAAAATCGGTGTTGCACCTGTATAATGAGCACTTTCATCATTATACTGGTCTGCTAATGAAATGAATGAAATTGGTTTTTGATAATATTTAATTAAAAAATTATTTAGTAATGAGATCAAACATGCAGTAATAAGTTTCAATCTTGTAATTAAAATTTTTTTTTTTTAACATAGTTCACCCCAAACAAGGCAGGATGCCACTGTAGACGTAAGGATTAACTGAGAAAAAAGGGAGAAATTTTTTTGGGGGTCAACCTAAATTGGGAGCTGTGCAGCAAGATATCTGTTTACATTAGTTTTAAATTTCTGCATGTCAGTACCGTCGGGAAAACAGGGGGCAGGGAGGGAGTTCCAGAGTCCAGCAGCACGAGGAAAGAAGCTATTTGAGTAGAAAGCTCTCTGGCATCTGGGGACCTTCACAGTGAATGGACGGGATTTAGTTGATTGACGAGTTAGTCTAGTGAATTAACGTCGAGGGGGCACTAGAGTAGACAATTCATCGTAGCATAATCCATTGAAGTATTTGTAAAACAAGCACAAGGATGCTACATTGCGGCGATGGGACAGGGACTGGAGCTTGGTTGACAGTGAGGGACCTATTAGATTGGTGACTCTTTTTTGGACCTTGTCAAGGAGGGAGAGTCTATGAAGAAATAATTTATTTTTCCAGGAAATATTTTACAAAAAAAAAAACACATTCAAATTGATGTGGCCATTCTGCAGAGAGCACACGAAGACCGATACAAAAACGTCATTGATTTACGTGTGTGTTCTGTTGCCGTGCACAATTTAACAAAGTAGTTCATGAAAATGTTGACTCGACTGTTGAATCTATCAGTCATTTCCCTGTGATCGATATAAGACGAACACCAAGAAATTGAATTCGTCTGGCTGTGAATCATTCAGCATGTAACATTTGGTGAAGGCTATACATTTTGTTGAAGGTTACCCGGATGGTGGCTAGACCACAATTGATTATGACAACTGAACCTTTTATTCAATCTAAAGAGAGTCGATTCGTAATCTATATGATTTGTTAGCGTATTGAACTGCAAGTTGTAAGGCGTCATATTCAACCTATTGTTGATTGCTTTTATCCATAACTCCTATTCATTGTTTGATTACCCCAAAAGCGGTCAGACTTTCTGAAGTATTTCTTGTACAAATAACGTTATTCACTTTACATGGTTTTCGGATAAAGCTTTCATCTTGTTTATTCAGGACGATTTAAAAAAAAATTCTTTTCTTTCTTTTTTTTCTTTTATATTTTTGTTTAAGTTAAGTTAAAATCTGACGAGATGTGGACATCGCATCAGGGTTACCAAGTCAGAAGTATAATGTTCAATTCCAACTCCGACTCCGAGGATTCTAAAATCTCTGACTCCAACTCCTTATTTTAAAGTCTTCCAATATTCAGACTTTCTGTTGATTCTTTGGAAATTAAAAAATCCGACTCTTAGCATTCTTACAAGTCCTGTTGCATAGCCGTCCCGGAATGGCCCGTGACAGTTCTCGCTCCGTATACCCATCCCAGAATGGGCCGTGGCAGTTCTCACTTAAACAACTGGTCATTTTTAACACCAAAAATGTATATGTTGCATACCTTTTTATTTCTCGTACCTTCTCTCTTTCCTCGTCGCGTGGAGGGGGTGTCATCTCGATGTCGTCTAGTTTCTCGTATCTTTTCTTCTTTCTTTCTGCTGTGAACCTCGCCGTCCGTTGTGTCTGCCTTTATAACACAAATTCACGAGGCAACAATCTTTTACTTTTCATTTGTTTATTTCAAGCGTTAGTTATCGTCGCCGCTGGAGATGCCTCGCTAACGTCGAGGGAGAAACCAAATTACTGGTTTATCGTAGTTAATTCCTATTTGTCCTTAGCCATTCGAGGAGGGGGGGGGGGAAGAAGAAATCTCATGCCTGTATTCTGTTAGGGAAATAAATTCCCATTTCTCATTTCGGACTACATAGAGAAACACGTCTGTTCGATTCGCTTCCACTAACCAGACTGCAAAACACAGCTTCCCACACAAAAGCCTGTGACGTCACAGAGCCCCTATCGCAGGTGGACATTGACCCTTGACTTATGTCTCGTCAATGTGGTGACCGTGTCAGCGTCTGTGAGCTCTGACTGTGAGAACAGCCCCATTCTGCACTCGACTGTACGGGTCCAACCGCACTAAATCGCGCAAGCCAAACCAAGCGATTTCTCGCACATACGTCCACTTCACACAGGGCTATTATCCAACAGTCCGACTCCACTTTGACTCCTAAAACCATGACTCCAACTTTACAACCCCGCATCACATCTCTATTACTGGCTCTGTCCGTTGATTGGTTGATTCCGCTTAACCTTGAATGGATTTCTTAAGCTGTTGCTTCTGCTTGTTTTTGTTTTATTCGGTTGCGGACGAGTACGACTGAATTTAGAAAAATTACTTAAAAAATTTTTTTTTTTTAACATAGTTCACCCCAAACAAGGCAGGCCGCCACTGTAGATGTAAGGGGCTAGTTTTTATGAGGAGATTTTTGTTTACATCAATTTTACATTAAAAAAGATAATAACTAAAAAAACAAACTTTTTTCATCTTACGAAGAAAACAAAACGATTACATGATTAATATAAAATAGTTAATTAATTTTAGAGACTTTAAAGCATTTTTTACAGGCAGCATTTTCGTTAAAACATCAAGACAGACAGACGCTATTGCATGGCCCTTGTCTCCTCTAGTCGTTGCCATCTGAAACTGCAGCACACGTGTGTGATCACCATTTTTAAATGTCTAACCATGTGGTCACTGTCAAACGTCGTAAATACAACAAAATGAGAGGTTATAGTTCAATTGTTTTATTCATGTCTGGCCAGAGAAAATATTTCCTGAAACATAGCATTAATCGCCCATTAAAATGTACCTGTACCCCTCCTTCCCAGGTCGGGTTTTTGTGTCTTGTGTGCACTCAAGATGTCCACTTTGTCTCAAGTGTTGTCAGGGAAAGAGATTGTTCAAACCTTGCACTTCTCATCCGTGACGTCACAGTCACACGTGACTTCATCTCCCCCTGTCTCACAATATACAACAATAATTATCCCTTAAGTAAAGTGGTCGACCATAGGTGAGGGTGACCCGAAGGCTCCATTTTTCATTAACTACTACAGATGTAGGGGAAGGCGCCACTCCTTTCTTAGGATTGCTCCACTTACGCTTGACACTCACCTTATAATGCTGAGTGTTTAGCAAGGGGGCATAAAATACCATTTTTTGAGTTTTTGATATGACTCGACCGAAGATTGAACCCTAGTCTCCCGGCCCATTAGTGAACACTCTTATCATTTAAAAAATTAAAAAAAAAAGACACAACATTAAACTCCCTCGGATATCCTTGGGCAAATGGGGTGCCTCTAAACTACTTCACAATCTTCAATTCCCTTTTTCCCAGTACTTTCTGTCTTTTCTTTCTGTCTACCCTATTTACCAACCCTATCAACAAGTAAAGCTTTCCCCTACCCAACCATACTATGTATGGCACAAAACTATATTCAGTGATGAGCACCCTTATATGGAAACTTTGCGGAGTGTGGAACCTCCCTATAGTTACCACTACATTTTGTCAGTGCCATATCTATGGGTTAAATAGAAACTATCGTTTACAAACTATTTCTGTACAAAATGTACGCATACAAAACAAATTAATTTACAAACAGTTGTGACCCTGTTTAGGGGCCTGAAATGAAGACTCGGAACACGGGGTTAGGTGAACAATATATATTGAGGAAAGGATATGTACAGAGAACAAGAGAAATGGTATATCAGTCCTGACTGCCAGGGTAGACTGGAGTTGATTCCAATTACTAACGAGAAGCCTAAATGCTTCCAGTCTTTTATTAGGAATGGACGAGTCCACTATCCATCATATAGGTACGGCACCATAACACAAACCAACCATATATAAAATGTATATACAGGGTGGGCCAAAATAAGGGTCCTCCAAACTTCTCTCCAATTCCTCGAAATTTTGAGCTGTTCGTACAGTACGAGGCCTACCACTTCTCGCCATGTCGGATATTCCTTGTTGGTCCCTAAAACGAGCAATAATTCCTCGGATTGCTTTTGCCGAAGGAGAGTTTCTGGTGTTGTAATGACGCCGATAGATGAGTTGAGTCTCCGAAATCGACTCATTGGATTTAAAGTACCACTCTATTATGAGGGTACGTTCCTTAGGGCTAATACGGCTCATGCTTGCTTCGGAAGGGGTCCTTTACTTATTCTAAAAAAAACTAAAAAAAAAAAAATCAATAAATAAAAAAGTTATGAATTTTTAAAAATAGGACCCTTATTTTGGCCCACCCTGTACTTTCTAACTAGACACATCTTTATTAATGTTATGACTTTGTTAAATGTTATGACTTTGTTTAATGTTATCTCTATTATCGTTAAATCGTTATCTGTGTTATGACTTTCTTTCAAAATCCATCTTGCTAAAATCATAAATTTGAAAGCAACTTGAAGCTTTCATGATAACAGAAATAATGTCCAGTAGTTTCTCGATTTGGATATCCAAAATAATTAGGTTTGATAGAAGTCTCGTTATCGGACTTTCTTGAAATCTCTTCCCATGGCGTCGGTTTCTTGTCTACTCTACGAATTGTTGGGGAAATGATTCATCCTAAAAACTGATTTCACCCTGATTCTTAGGTATTCGTTGTTTTAAGCAAATGGCAGACGTTTTGATTTAATTATAGTTTTTAGTTGGGCAAAATCATGTCAACACACTGTTTCCCCATTAGATCACCGAAGTTAAGCGACATTGAGCTTGACCAGTACTAAAATGGGTGACCATTTGGGAATACCAGACACTGTATGTGGGAGGACGGTGAGACCTCCTTGCCAAAAAACTTAAACTATATACGGCATAATCATGCTGATACGTAGGGTTTCGTTAGATCACCAGAGTAAAGCGACGTTGAACCTGAACAATACCAGATAAGTGACCATTTTTAAATATCCAAAGATAGCGAAACTTACCTGCATACAAAAGACAGCCGTGAAGATGCCTTCAGCAAGTAGTTCGGTATAACCTGCTAATCCATACGCGTGTTGACACAAAAACCTGTCTGAAGAGAGTATGCAATTCGTTTATTCCTTTTTTATTGTTAGTTAGGGTTTGCCCAAATAGTTTAAATCCCTAATAAAGTTTACTCTGCCAATGTTAACCCTAATATTGCTACACTTAAATAGTTGTCGGATCGGTAGCATAAAACAAATTAAGATTGAATTGGATGAATTCAAAAATGATTTAAAAATTGAGAACATTTTTTGAAAATGTCAGATGACATATTTAACAGCATTTGATCTGTATATAGTATTAATATTGTGAATGTTCTGTGAAATTATTTTTTTTAAGGTTTGAGTTGAGAAGATGGTTAAAAGGAGAGATGCTCAAAAAACAAGAAATGATGATGATGATGATGATGATGATCAACATCATCAACAACCACAACAACAACAACTTAAGATTGAATTAATGATTATTGCTGAGAAACATGTTAACTCATTGTTGCAACTGTCTTTTAATGCTTTCTCTCTTCCTCTCTCTGTCTCTGTCTTTCTTTTGAAAAGGGTGTCACTTTCCCAGCGATGCACGCCATTTGGGGTAAATGGGCCCCACAAATGGAAAGAAGCAAATTAGTCACGTTCACTTATTCAGGTCAGTCGGGAAAAATCCCCTTATCCTTGCTTTCTTTTGTTCTTTCATTTTTGTATCTTATCCGCTTTCATATTTTCTCTTTATCACTATTGATATTGTCTTATATTGAGGTTATGATAACAACATATAAGCAGTCCAGAACGAGTCGAAAACCACATTCAACAGTATATTTGATTCTATTCCTTATCTGAGAACAGATGCGGCCTACTTTTATGTAGATCTCACACAAAACAATAAGAAACATGTCGAGAAGTCTACGTAAAAGTAGACCGGATCTTGACTGAGGAATAGAAGAAAGTATATTGTCAGATGTCTTTTTCGACTCTTCTCGGACGGCTTATATGTTTTTACTATGAACTTAGATGAATAACGATTTGGGAATATCAAGTGTTGTATGTAAAATGTGGGCTTGGTGGTCTTGGAAGCTGAGGACTGGTACTAATCTGCAAATCCAACGAACATAGCAGACACCTTGTGCTGTTTGTTGTGATCTGTGCCAACTAGACACCTGCCGGCGATGACATATCGAATTCAGAATATTGTTTTATGTGGTATATCACCCATATAGTATGAAAGAATCACTATTTTATAATCAGTTGATTATGTTTTGTTTTATTTTTTAGATCTAGATGAAACGTTAAAATTACATTGGCATCTTTTTTAATTTGATGCGATACATGGATAAATATATTTAATTAATTCTGCGGAAAAAAAAAAGTTCACTGATGTTTACTGTTCATCCTGAATTTCCAAATTACCGGTGTTATTCTTTTATTTTATATAGAAGATACATGTGAAACCCCGGGTAGGGTTAGTAATAAGAAATCAATATTTTTCACAACACAGATCAGATATCAATATCTGTTTTTTCGTTTCAATCCTAGCTTGGATATAGATCAATCAAGATACATTGTATATTGCTGCTATATGGGGACCTCAACAGGGAAGGGGTGTGATTTTGCTGTTTGTCAAGTTTGTCATGGTATTTACATTGAGGGGGGGTCACACATGCAGCAAGTTCATAGGAGCACATTCTATTGAAGTACTTGCAAAACAAGTACAGAGATGCAACATTGCGGCGATGGGAAAGGGGCTGGATCTTGGTAGACAATGTGAGACCTATTAAGTTAGAGACTCTTTTTTGGACTCTGTTCAAGAGGGAAAGACTAGTGGTTGCTGCACCAGCCCAGATGTGGCAACAATACTTCACGCATGGGCGAATGGTGGCTTTGCGGCGATATAGGATACTGGCAGGTGTGAGAAGTTTTTTTTAGCCCAGTAGAGGGAGCCCACCTTCTTTGCAGCAGACTTGGCAGTATCTTCTAGGTTGAGGAGTTTGAATGTTGGACTCTTGGAAAGGGTGCTATAAGCTACGGCAATTGGCTGTTGGTAAGATTTCTTATAATTGCTAAAGGAAAGGAGCCTTGTCTTAGCAGCATTAAATCTAACCATTCATCTTTGGGCCCATTTCACTACAGACTAGAAGCCATTTTCTAAGGATTTAGCCATTGCTTTGGATATATGTGCATTAGATTTTCCCACATGTTAAGAACAGAGCATGGTGTCATCAGACAAATATACCAATCACGGATGCGATTGCATCGAGGAGGTCGTTTATTAAAATAAGGAATAATAAATTTAGGTCTAAGGATTGACCCCTAGGGCAAACACACATTAATATAATGTTATTTCAATGTCTAGCTATCTAGGACAACCTGTACAATTTTTAGCTAAGAAGGATCTGATTATATTAAATACTCGTCCATTAATACCGTATAAATTAATTTTCTTGAGAAGACTTCCATGTCAGACCTTGTCAAAGGCTTTGGATACTCTACCTATTCTTGACAACACTGCCTGAGGCTTGTGTGACAGATACCCATAGCCCACCTGGGAACACTAATCACCTTGTGATGATGGTTGATGTCATGTTAAAACTCTGTTACAAAACCAAAGTGCCATTACTTAAAACGACGATATATTGCAAATCCCTCAGAAATCTCATCAGAGATGCCCCATGGAGTGAAACTTTTTCTCTCCCTGCTGAACAGTGTGCAAATGAGGTAATAAAAGGGGTTAAAGCAGGCATAGAAGCGGTTGCCCCTATGTAAGAGTGTAATAGCTGCAGCGAAATGTAGGTTTACCGAGATGACCAGAAAATGCATTGAATCGTAGAAATTAGAAACTCGCGATTTTTGGAAAATCTATAATAGTTTGTGAACAATAAGCAATCAATAATTCCTCCACTATCCAACTACCATGATTGCACGGCAACGGATAAGGCTGAACTTCTTGCTCAGCGGTTCGCCTTAAACTCCACTTTAGACTCCACAAACTACTCTCACCTAAATTTCCCAGTACGGACAGAAACCACGCTTGATAATCTAGTTATCACACCTTCCCATGTCCTGGATATCTTAAAAACCTTGACACCTCCAAAGCATGTGGACCTGATCTTATCCCTACTAATGTAATAAACTAAAAATGCTCTGCTGAGCTGGCATCAATTCTCTTCAAACTCTAGAACAAATGCCTTGCTGAATCTTGCTCCCCTGATAGCTGGAAAATTGCCTAGTGAAAGAATTGACCCACAAAATTAGCGCCTCATAAGTCTCCTTCCACTCTTCACTAAAATCTTTGAATCATTAATTAATCTCGAAAATGCTAAAGTTCTCTCTGACCAATAGTATGGATTTAGGCAATCCCGTTCTACTGCGGATATCCTAACGGTCATCTCTGAACGCATATACCACACATTGGATAAAGCATGTGGAACTAGGGCCGTAGTACCTGGTATATCCAAAGAAGTTTTCTAGCCCGGTAGAGGGAGCCTACCTTTTTTGCAGCAGATTTGGCAGCATCTATGTACTTATTCATCTGATTCTATATACATGTGACTGAGGACCACTTCTGAATTTAATATTCTCTAGAATCTTCCACCTTAAAGGGGGAAGCCGGCTCAACCTGTCCAGGCTGAATTCACCAGGACAGGAGGACGTATGGATTAATGCCATAGAAATCGGTTTGCAGACTTAAAATCATTGCATATCTACTTTAGTCATTTACACACTACTATTAGAAAAAGGTATAAACTTACAATCCCTCTCCAGCTATGGGTAAAATAGCAACTTGTATTCAACTGATCACATACAATGAATTGTTTACAATAAGTGTTGTGCTTTGCCATTAAATAACTTAACTCGGCCAACTGAAGTGCAGTGGCAGATCCATTAGATGGATCAGCAATGTGAAATCTGACCAGACTCAACACATTAAGTTAGAGGATTTGCTGAAAGAACTACATTAGCCCACCATAAATGTTATCCTAAGGACAAATTGGTTATACTCGTACGGTCATGTGAAGCGCTTATCCTCCTGGATAAACGGTTGCAGAAGGATGGATATCGGGAATTGCAGGAAGGAAACATTTCAAATATCGTCTTGTTTTACAATTTTTACCTTGAAAGAAAAGTTAAAGAATAACATTTCCAATATGAGGTCAAGTAATAAAAAAAAAACTGTCCGTTTAATGGTGTTTTTTTTTTAAGAAAAAAAATTTCCTAATTACAGACAGCTGTAAAACGGCAAACGGCTTTAATGAATTGAAATAAATTCATGTATTTTAAATCTAAAAAATACCAATAAAAATGATAATTTAAATGTTTAAACCTTTTTTAAATACATTCTTCACTGAGATAATCTTGATTAATTTTATTTTTGTTTTATGAAACGAAAAAAATCTGTTTAATAAAATGGATTTCGTTTCTTTATGTTCTAATATATTTCAGTTATTTTATGGTCCTAACCGATAATTGCCCTAGTGACCCCAGATAGAATTGAAGGAAAATTTCACTGGTGCCTTTAGATTCCTTAAAAAATTTAACCCTTATCGAAAATTATTTCAATTTCTATAACACACAAACATTGACTTTTATATATATATATATATATATATATATATATATATATTTACATATATAAGTAAAATTAAATAAATATTAGAAACAGTCTACGCTGATCAACTTTTAGGTTGATCTGCATAAACTGTTTCTAATGTTTATTTAATTTTACTTATAAAAGCTCCAATTTATATTGAGCACTTTTTGAAAAAATATTGGCTCATGTTATCAATATATCCATATTTTGAACGTATTTAATTAATTTATATATATCGTCATCATCAGCATCTGATTTATTTGAAACAGGCTTTTGATTAGTTATCTATAAGAGGGTGGATCCTGTCTGTCGGTCTTGATCAGAGTCTTCCTCTCCAAGCTCGGCGGTCACGAGAATCAAAGTTTGCAATCCCCAGGGCTGCACGGTTGCGTTTACACAGCTCATCCCAAGAGAGGTTTGGTCTTCCAGCCTGCCGACTTGATGCGATGGACGTGTCTCTGATACGGGAGATCCAGCTGGAGCTTCGCTCAAAATGGCCAAGCCATCTCATCCTGCTCAGCCTCAGGACATCAGATATTTCTTTTATGCCAAGCTTAGTGAGAATAGTCTAGAGGTGAGTGTCGTCTTTTGACTTGACATGGCAAATCCATCTAATCATGGCTCTTTTGTTGCACTGCAGTCTTTTGAGAGTGCTTGCTGATGCAGCCAATCTCTCTCTCTCTCTCTCTCTCTCTCTCTCTCTCTCTCTCTATCTCTTTCTATGGAAATGGAAAAACCGAAAATTGTTTATATATATTGTTGGAATCCCCAATTCATTTAGAGTGTTGTAAATTATTGTATTATCAGCGTGCGTAAAAACATTAAATGAAAAGAAAATGTCTTACAAATTTTTTCATATGCACCGAACACTTCTCTTATCAACAGCCATCTTCTTTTACCTACCCACACTCTGAATCTGTTCCTCGAAGAAACTCTTTGATTTTCCTAACATCCTTTTTTGTTACAGGTGCTCACATGGGGACGGTACTGTCTTTACCAATATCAGGTGCCTTAGCAGATTCCAACTTTTTAGGAGGCTGGCCTTCAATATTCTATGTTTTTGGTAAGTTTAACTACGTTATTTTAATACTATCTCCATTATATAATATTTGTTGCACCATCTATAAAATACGCACATAGACGAATTGAGCACTCTTCGGTTTTAATAATGTTTATGTAGACATTAAGATTTAATTAATCATGGCATGTTGTCGATAGATTAATGGTTAGAAGTGCCAACTGTTAAAAAACAGTCAAATTTCACTCTTGCCTGTCTAGTCACACATCAGAGCTGTGATACAGCGCAACAGCCCATCTGTCAATGACTAGCAAAATTAATATCATCCGAACTAAAATTAGATAATACAATGAAGTGTATCGCTAAATCATAATCACGCTAAAAGACCACAAGCAAAATTTTGTAAATATACCGTCTTGCTAAATCCTGCAAAAACCAATATAGGAAAAATAGCCAAGAAATCTTAGAAAATATAATAATAAGACTAAGAAATATATTGAACTTGAACAAACAGAAATAATACCAAAGCTAGAATAAAATGGCTTAATGATATTAACAATAAATGAAATAGCATATTTAAACAGTTCGATATAAATGACTTTAACTATTTCTTTAAAAATTGTACAGTAGATAAAACATTGGAATTCACTATCCAATATATAGATACTCCTGTAGATGACATACAAATAATCAAACATTGCAGAAAATCCATACTGCTCGATAGCATAAGGATAAAAAAAAAACCCTCAAATTTTGATGTCACAATAGGGTGCCATGATGATGTGAGGGTATGTGAATTAACAGGAATATATCTATTTAATAAGTTTTCATCTATAATCATTTAGGAAAATATTTTTATTTACAGGGATGATGGTCTGTATATATCTAATAACACAATACATTTAATAGTACACAATAGTAGCAGAAGTTTAGATAAAAAAGAAAAGAAATAACACAACTTTTTAATAACTTTTCACATAGAAATATACATGAATCTAAAAGAAATTAATTTTTTTAGACATAACCTTTTAATTTAAAAAAAATAAATGTACAAACCTTATAGAAATCATCATCATCATCATCATCATCATCATCATCATCATCATCATCATCATCATCATCATCATCATCATCATCATCTGTTTAACGTCCGTTTTACATGCTGGCATGTGTTGGACGGTTTTTAGAAATTGACTTCCAAACTAACCTATCTCTGACCAGGTTTTTATTTATCCCTCGTTCTCTCAATGATCGAGCCAGTGCACCGCTCCTTGCCTGGGAACCGATCTCCTCCCCTGTCTGGCCTGTATCTGCTTAAAAGGTGTGGTTTCTAATGTCAGTGTCATTGCCGTCTATGCTTCCACTCTTAACGCTAACGATCAAGATAAAGACTATTTTTACAACAACGACTGTTGACCGCAAGTGATCTTCTAATTATTGCAGTGGATTTGAATGCCTGCACAGGCACAGGTGACACCCGCAATAGTCATATTCTCAGACAATTTGCAATTTAAGATCAATGTGCTAATGGTTAAAGACTTGTTAACTTTGCTGCAGCAAACCAAATGACCATATCCAGCACATATTTTTAACATCCCTGGCTACACCTACTTACTAGGTACTCCAATTACAGTGTCACAGCTAACCAAATTGACCACTGTCTTGTTAAACGCTGCTGGTCATCAAGCGTTTTTGATGATCGAGTGTTCCGGGGCACAGAAACAGGTAGCAAATTTGGTACTGATCATTTATTGGGACGAGCAAAACAACATTTTCATCTTAAGGCTGTCGGGTTACGTGCTAAGCTTCTCAGGTACGACATTTCAGAACTGAAAAGTAAACAAACTGATGATGCATTCTGCATAGAACTATCCAATGAGTTCAACGGACCAATCTGAAGATATTACCTCAGATGAGCTTTAGAAAACTGCCAAGTGTAACCTCCAATCCGTGATGTCTGAGACGCTCTGAACCACCAAGCGAAAAGAAAAAGATTGGATCTGGGGCCAAACAATTGAAATTGTTGAAAAAGCAAATTAAGCCCGTTGCAGCAAATCTGACAACTTCAGACAACTAAGGTGTGAAGCTACTCGTTCTGCTCGCGTTGATCGAAATGCATTCTGGAGGAAAGTGGCAGAAGACATAGAACATACCTCAGCTGTTGAGGACTCACATAAACTTTACAGCCTCCTCTGTTTGAGCACAAAGACAGGCTGCTGGGGTGTTAACCAGACCATCTTGAACAATCACCAATCTAAATGAATGCTTTATCTGCTGGAGAGATCCATGACCAACAGTCCCCATCAACTGCTCGTATGAACAATACTGCTACAACAACTCATGCTTGAAGAGGTTGTTGCTGTTATCAACAGTCTAAAAATTACAAAACTGCAGGCGAAGATAACATCCCTGTTGAAATCCTCAAACAGCGCAAATATACTAGGGCCCGTCATCCATCACATTATCAACCGGGTCTGGGAGACTGAAATACTGCTCCAAGAACCGAGCAATGCAACACTGGTACCATTCTTTAAAAAAGGTGATAAGTGCTGCTGCAGCAACTATCGTGGTATCACTCCGATCGATGTGTCTGCTAAAATATTCGCTTTGATTCTTCTAAGATGATCCCAATCAGAACGCAACTCCAGAATGACGCCAAACCAATGTGGTTTTCGTGTGGGCCATGAATGCACCGATCAAATCTTCAACCTAAGACGAATCCTCAAATATTGTTGATGCTTCCAGCAAAGGACAGTCATCTGTTTTATTGATTTTGTTGCAGCACCCACTGCAGATATTTTTTATTAAAATCAAAATCAAAAATCAAAACAATATTCATTTTTTTTTCCTTCTAAAGCTCTGACGAGGCTTGTTATATCAAGCGAAATATTAGATAAAAAAGTCAAGATGAAGAAAAAAAAAATGAATATTGTTTTTATTTTTTATCTTGATTTTGATAAAAATATCTGATTCTAACAGATGGTTTTTATGAAGGCATTTTGCCTCTTTCTTTATGTTTAAAATTCTAAAGATGCTTAAAAAAAACTTAACTTTCCCAAATTTTTTATATATATATATATATATATATATAGGCAAATATTATTAAATAACACAGTGTTTTGCTTGATAAGACTTTTTTTTATTTTTTAAATTTTCCGCAAAAACACTCCGTGTTATTTAATAATATTTGCCTAAATGAAAATATGCTGCCTAAATACACACAACATATATATATATACATATATATATATATACATATATATATATATATATATATAATCATTATGCTCTATTTCAGAAAGTGAAATTATTTAAATAAGTATTAAGCCTTTTATTCTGAAAACGACACAAAAACTGTGTGCATATCTCCGTAAAAATACCCGGATGCTTGTACTATTCCCCCTCCCCCGGCTTTCTACTAATATATCTTACTTAATAATCTTTTTCTTTTGAGCAAGGCATAAAAATTGCTGCTGTGTTTAGTAATTGGCTTGAAAACCACTTTTTATCTATCAAAGCTCGTATTGATAGACATTATATATATATATATATTATATCTATATCTATTTATTATATATAATATACATCGAGTAATGCTCTGTTGATAAAACAGATTATGTAGAGCGTATTTGAATGAAGGCAACGTTTGAATAAAAATTGGGGCAGGAACTAATTCAGCATGTTTGCAATGCTCACGGTTATTTATTTTCTGAATTGGGTGGGCTACAATGAGTGGTGTGTAGAAGGGATGGGGAGGGCAACGGGTGGTGACCGTCGACATTGTGAAATTTAACATATTATTTTATGACAGTTGACAGGTAAGCATAAAAGCATACATTTTATATACACCCAGGACAAACAAAACGTTTTATTTCATGCAGACTTATTAAAAAAATAAATTAAAAATTTTAGCGAAAAGCAAGTATTTGAAAAAAAAAAATTATTGAAACTTTTTCTATCAAGACAGGTTTGTCAACCATCTTGAATATTAGTCTATGAGTTTTATTTTATTTTTAACTTCAAATCACTATTAGACTTCTACCTCGAAAACGACGTGAACAAAACCATCAGTATCCTTTTTTTAAATATCAAACAATTAGTAGATCAAAGCTGAAATAATTTCAGACAGAAATGACCACAGTCATATGTCCACATGTTGGCGTGTGACAACCTTTTTCTTGAAAGCGTCTTGTTTATCTTCTTAGCATTAACCAACTACTGTGACGTCAGCAAATAAACCTGACTCAGTGGTCAGTCTTTTTAACGTAGGTTATTGTACTGCAAAATTAACAGCCGAAAGTTAGGAGTCCGGAAGTGATAATATTGTGAATTCGACCCCAAACACGGAAGTTAAGATATTAAATGAACTAACAAATCAACAAAATAAATGAGTAATGCAATTAAAAAATAACAAAACAGAAATATAATAAATAAATAAGGACAGATATAAGCATGCGTGCATATGTACAGATAAAGAAACAATACATATGTAATATATGACAAAAATGAATAAAAATATAAATAAATAACAGATGCATAACGAATAAACAATTAAGCAAAAAGAAAAGGAATGAAATAAAAAAAATACATAAAAATTATATAACATGACCTAACAAAAAGCACCGGAGTTTCCCGATATTGAATGAGAAACACTATGCCCTTTTTTATATTTATTTTTAGCATTTTATAATATGGAATTTTTGGGGTGGAGCCTAAGAACGTATTCAGAATGAATTGGTTGGGAGGTATAAGTAAACTGACAGTAATTGAAATAGATTTTCAGTAAATTTATAGATTTTAACTCCTTCAAGATGCACCCAATGTTTCCGGAGAATAAATGAGCACTTTGTGCATATCTGATCCAAGTCCAAAACCATTTTTATTATTTCTATTATTTTTTATTTCTATAATTTTTAACTTATAAATCTATTAATAATGGAGTTTATGTATCTGTCTGTCTGAAGCCAAAACTATACTATTTAAGACTATTGTACTGATGAAATAGTATAGTATATACTATTTCAGACTAATGTATGCATATTCCAGCAATGACGTCATTGTGAGAGAATTTTTTCACATTACTATTCGTTATTTTCATTATGTTAAGACAAGGTGTTTTGTTGTAAGTCGGAGTTAAGCAACGCATATCTCGGCCATTTTGAAAGAATAACAAAAGGAAAGTAAAAAAAAAAATTGGGGTGGGGGGCGAATTTTTTTTTTTTCTTTTTAACTAAAAATATTTCTTTGGGTAGGGAAGGTTAAAAAAAAATTTAGGCGGGGGTGGGGAGGGGTCAAAAAAACTTTTTTCGTCTGAAACAAAGAAAATCAATGCCTCACCACCCAAGAAATATGACTGGGGCGCTATCGGTTTACGGGTGAGCGTTCATTTCTGACGCCGCAGCCTAGCAAAAATAGACGACCGTAGGGAGGCTATTTTGCTAGTAAAGTTAAACATTGTTATGGATATCCATTGCTTTTCATTTATGTCTTAGAAGCAGTGATCACGGAGTTTTACACGGGTTATATGGAAGAAATGCTGTACGCTGATGATTTAGTACTTGTCTGTGGAACAATGGAAGCCCTGCTTGTTAAGTTAAAAACGTGCAGCAACACTAATGAAATTAAAGGTCTGAAAGTGAATATTACCAAGACCAAAGTAATGACCAGTGGTTGTAGTGTTGGAAATCCTCATAAAAAGGAAAGTTACTCTGCTCAATTTGTGGACAGAGGGTCGGATGCAACTCCTCAATTTTTTGTGGTACCTGCAAGTATTGGGTACACAAGAAATGCAGTGGAATTATTGGTACGTTGTGAGATGATAGCCAGTTTATTTGCAAGTGTAAGCCAGTGGAGACGTATGAGAACTCATATGTGGAGAAAGTATATTTGGATGGTGAGGCTATTGAGGTTGTTTAGAAGTTTTGTTTCCTTCGTGATACCATTGGAGCACAGGGAGAAGGAGGTACTAGTCTGTTTGCAAGAGTTAGGAATGGATGGAGTAAGTTCAGAGAACTTCTGCCATTACTAACCAGCAAAATGTTACCATTGTCAACAAAGGGAAGAGTCTACCGGGCATGTGTACACAGTGTGATGATGTATGGTAGTGAAGTCTGACCAATGACGGTTGAGAATATGTGTTGTTGTCAATACGAAAATAGTCACTTACATTATTCATATTTTTAACTATTCATTTTATAAATTTAATTCCCTTTAACATTTTTCATATCATATGATTTATGTAGCAAAAAAGAATTAATCCCAGCTTATGCCAGGTACATTTAACTATTTATTTAGGTTTCTATTTTTCTCTTCAATTTTTTGATTTTTAAGTACTTACACAATACCGTGGTGAAACATAATATCAAATTAAGAGATCGGTGGAATAGCAGAATTAGAATTTTCAAATACACCGCAGACTTCGGCATAATTTACACAGTGGCTAATTGTTGTGGGTGACCTACCTACCCTTTAATAATAACTAAATGGTAGCAACCGGCTACCATAAATACCGGTTTTGCCGGGAGAACATTTGGAGGCACATTTAGGCACTAGCACTGCCAACACTGACTTGTGTATAATTTCTCTGTTCAATACAATTCGTTATTATTATCTCTAAACCTGCTGTTCTTTTATTTCGTTGTTGGTACCCCTAAACGGGTCCACAACACTAATAAATAGTCGCTTCGATCATTCTTGTAACTTAATCCTATTTTCTTTCTTTTATTTTTCATTTTATTTCATATCTTTTGCATAATAACAAAATTTAGCTTCCCGGACAACATCGTTCACATTTAACAACTAAACTGTAGGCATGGCAATTTTCAATAAAAAGCAGACAACGTCTTCTTGCGATCTCAGAATAACTATTGCAATCAATGCTCGCTGTTGTCCCATCCAGCTACTGATTAGCAGTTTCTGTCATCATGATGATGAAACCTTATTCGCATCTAAAATTGAAACACCAAACATCCTGGTCGCTATAGTAACTATCAGCCGTGTTTTGACTGTTTGTTTGTTTCTTAAAAGGGATATATATTTTGTGTGTGTGTTTAGGGAAGATCTTTATTTCTTGTTCCATAGTAATTGTAAACAGTTTGCAACTTTGTGATAAAATAACAAGAACATATAACCAAATTCTTTTTTTTAAAAAGATAAATTTTATGTGTGTTTAGTGAGGGGGGAAGATAAAGTTATTATTATTGTTGTTGTTGTTGTTGTTACTTTAATTTTTTAAAGCTTTTTACTGAAGGGAAACACTATTGTCACATGTTATGGCACACATATGTGCGAATGTGCACACACACATTTGTCATTCGAGTGGAAATGTTTTTGTATCTTATTATTTCTTTGTTATTGTAAAAGTTATGTTAAATAAGTAAGTGAAGGAAATTAGTATTTAATATTGTAGCATTTGTAAGAATAATGGTGTATCAATTTAACTGGAGCGAAGTATTTGAATAAGTAAAATATCTCTCTCTCTCTCTACAAAGACTGTTTCAGCAAAAAATAAATATTAGTGTTTTTGCTGAGAATAGTGAAATACTTTGCAATAATTTTTAAAAGCTTTTTTATTTAACAAATAATAATAATAATAATAATAATAATAATTAAAATAATTAAAATAATTTTACAAGTAGAATTTTAAAAAGGGAAAGAAGGTTTATGTATTTAATAGCATCGACCACAAGCGGAAACCGGTTAATTTTTGTTCAAGGTTTTTAGAAATAAATAAAGATTATTGCATCTTATGTAGATTTAAAAAAAAAACTGAATGTATGAGTTTATAATAATAATTAGAATTTTCTATTCAATGGGTTTCGTTGTGATAGCTTTACTATGATGCAACTGGGTTATTTCGCCAGTTTATGTGGACGAAGTTTGACTAATGAAAAACAAAATGTCGAACAGGATTAGATATAAAAATATTAAAATTGATTTTTTTAGAACATTGAACAGTACTTGGCCTATCCGACTGATGAAACAGGTTTTGCTTTTCAAGCTATTCCGGTCAATCAAATAGGGGAATTCTTGTCTTTATTTTATATAATAGATATATTAATCATTCACAGACAGCTGCTTTGCCTATGGCTCTTTAGTGTGGCTAGACATGGTGAGTGTTTCAAGGTGATATTAAAAACCCGACGACTTGTACAGTAATCAGAAATCTTACCTGTACGCTATCACGCTATCCCACGTCACCACAAAAGTAAGGGAAGTTATAATGTTTTTAGCACACGTAGTCATTTTCATAAGATATTAGTGAATCAGTACCAATGAGGTGAAAATCTGGAGAAAATCGTCTCCTGAACAAATCATTTGTGGTATCTTTAGGCCTTGGTGGAGGTCTCTGCTCTCTGAATGGTACTGTTGTAAATTATTCTATATTAAATTGTATTCTTACCCCCCCCCCCCTGTTATTTTCCTTAGGATGTTCGGGTATCGTTTGGTTTGTTTTTTGGATGTTGCTGACAGCAAGTACCCCAGCTGAACACCCACGGATTTCTGAAGAAGAAAGGAAATACATTGAAGAGTCTCTCGGACAAAACAAGGTAGGACAACTCGTGTATGATTTATAGTTTTTAATTTAGATTCGGTGGCCAAGAAATGCGTGCTCACTTTACGTATAACTTATATAGGAAAGTGATCCCCCACCCCTCCTAACATCTAAAATGGCTGTTTACATGTAATTTGCCCCAAAAAGTAGAAACTTTTTTTTTTAGGGGTCGAAATATGAGAGGTGAGATTCGGTGGCCAAGAAATGCGTGCTCACTTTACGTATAACTTATAACATGTAATTTGCCCCAAAAAGTAGAAACTTTTTTTTTTAGGGGTCGAAATACGAAAGGTGCACTTCTATAAATTTACCAATAAAAAAAAAAAAAAAATATATTAATAATATTATTCCTTTTGCTTCAATGTATTTTCGTTTTGTTCTTTGATTTGGAATACGTAAAAAAAAAAATAGATTATGAGTCCCAGTAAAAAAAAAACCCTGGAAATGAATTCAAAGCGAGGCTTACAAATCTCAGGAAGACGGTCGCCATTTTCCTCGTGGCTAATGATTCTATGACGAAAATATTGATTCCTAATAAATAGCAATTGACACGGGTTATAAATACAAACAAATATCATAGGTCAGTTTTAAATTAACTTTTATCGACTACAGTTACTTTTATTTGTTGCATATTTGTTTTTATGAGCATTTTCAGCTTACTGATTATTCTATAAAATACCCGAATTCTCACATTCCAATACAAAAGAAATATAACTTGGCTTGAGTTTGAATTCCATTTCTATGACACATCATATGTTGATTTTTAACATAAGTTGGACTCCCATATATAGTCATGTGACTTAGGTATTGTACACACTATAAGTAATGAGTTATATTTTAAATGTCACTTGTGTCATAGATGTAGCATAGCGAGATTCCTATCTATATAGTATTAATGTCACGTTTTTCTATCAAAATCAGGACATTTAATAATAAACAGTCAGTTATTATTACTGTATTTTAATGTAATCTATCTATAAACTATTATTAATTTATTCGTATGCAAATAGAAACATGTAATTGGTTGACAAAAAAGGAATAGGCAGAGTACACATTACCAAGGTAGTAGTTTTTATGGTGTCGATACTCGAGTTTGAATCTTACGTAAGTCTAAAAGATTTTTTTAAAACTGGATACATGTTTTATAAATTTTAAGAAATTAACATAATATAATAATATAAAAAGAAATTACATAAATATTTAAAAAAAAACTAAGTGACCATTTTTGTTTTGATAATCCACAAAACATAACGGGTATCCGGCATTAGTTCAAAGTGAATTATTTTTTATTAAAAAAATAAAATTTCTAATGTTTTTTACCAATAAAAACAATATGTAAATGCATTCATTGTAGTTACTTACTCTCTCATGCAAATACTTAGTAACATATTTGTTTCTACAAAATTTCACAAATACTTTTCTTTGTGCTAGTTATAAAGCAGTAGGAGTTAAGGAAAGGTAGAAATTGACATATTCAGGTACTGTATCAACACTGCTCTAAGAGCAGGTATAAACTAATTACAATTATGTATCTTTATATTTTGTTTTGCTTTAAATAACATTACGATATGGTAAGGACATATGTAGTGTAGTTATACACTCTCTGAAGATTTTTATATTTTACAGATTTTGTAATTTTGATATCACTATGGGTTAGCGTAAGTCAGAATTGCTGTATAAATGAGATTGTAAGTAAGAGGCACATTTGGAAACTTTCAGCCTTAAAGGGGTTAAACCGTTTTATCTAAATTGTGATGTAAATTCTCACACTCCAATTTCAATATTGTTTTCCGATGCAAAAAAAAAAGAAAACAAGATGCAGTGCAGCTTTTAAGTGGCCATAATTTGCTATCTGTGGTTAATCTATTTATTCTGCCTGCAAGATGAGAAACAGAAGAAGAATCTGGTTAAAACTCAACTGTTTTTATTGCTGTAACTCCAGGGGTTCATTGCAAATATTTCCTACTGTAATTAATATGGAGAACCAGTTGAAGTTAACCTATAATAAAACCACAGTGAAAATAAATAAAAAGACAGTTACTTACATCTTACCATAACTTGAATATCACACGTCATGAAATGTTTCCTTTTGAAAATAATGCTGAGTAACTGTTTTTTTTTTACATATAATCTATCTCTATTTATATAAAGTTAAGTATGTGTATATAATTATATATTTGTATGTGCAGGATTCACTCCTGAACTAATTAACCGATCATTATGAATTTGCGAACACGGCTGCTCATCATAAGGGGTTGTAATGTGGGCTATGTTTAATTTATTTTTATGTAAAGGGTGTGTGGAAGCCCTTTGTAGAAAATTCACATACTTCCAACTTTTGTGAAATTTTAACAATATGTATTAATAAATATTTTACTAAATTTCGGTTTAGTTGGATATTTTAAAGAGTTTTAGAGAACTAATAAGAGGATAACTTTCCATTTGAAAATTGAAATATTTCAGATTTACATTAAATTTGATCCATAGTCATGAGATACCAATGCAGCAAGATTCTCTGAATTTCAGTTTCTTCTTAAGACCCTTTAACCTTAAGCCTTACATTTTAGACATTTTCTAGAATCAAAATCATGTAATCAATTTTGATCAAATTTGGAATAAGGATTCTCAACATAAGGTTTAGTAGCATTATATCTTGATTTTAATCTTCGTAAGGGGACATAAAAGTAAAAGTGGTGCAAAACTGTTTTGTTTGATGAATTAATTTTACCCCTCCTGGGACGGGTATTCTTCTAGAATATATAAATTATATATATATATATATATATATATATATATATATATATATATATATATAATGGTAATAATCCAGGTGAAAAATATCCACAGGGTGGTAATCCAGAGAATTTTAGCCGGGTTTATAAAAAGTGCTCAATATCAAAATAGAGCTTTATATGTGATAATTTTATTTACACAAACATGTACAAAATCTGCGACACTGGCATGTCGATGTTATCGATCAACAGTTACTATAAACTGAGATCTCATCAGTCAGAGTTAGAATCCGATCTTAACCTCAGATCATATTTGGAGGTTCCCTCCAAATATGATCTGAGGTTAAGATTTTGTACATGTCTGTGTAAATAAAATTATCATATATATATATATATATATATATATATATATATATATATGAGAGAGAGAGAGTGAGAGTGATGAGGTTTTCAGTTTTTAGTGAGCACAAGATTTGAAGACGTTAACGTAAATACGTATGAAATCTGTTTTTAACTTTAACATTTTTTATAGACATTTGTAACACCATGGCGATCGATCTTCACATCGGTCCCCGTCTGGGCGATCTGCGTTGCTCACTGTTGCTACAACTGGAGTTTTTATATGATGCTTACAAGTCTTCCATTGTATATGAAAACAATCTTGCGATTCGATATTTCACAGGTAAGAACACCTTTTCTCTTTTATGCATTTTTTGTTGCTGTTTAGCTTTTGTAGTGAAAATTTGGTTTCAACAAGTCACGGTGGCTTTTGTCCGGCATAAAATTTAACGGAAATAAAAGTTTTCTCATCTCAACCCACGCAACATGAACAATACCACGTGTCGTTACAATCGTAGCGGAATCAGAAATTCGACTTTCAATCAGTTTTTTTTCTTTTGTTGCTGTTTTCAATAAAGATTCTGAGTTAAAGTTCTTGAATGCTTTAATAGTTGCAGACCGACTCGGAGACACCTTGAATATTTTATGGTGACTGACGAGGCCAAGTATCTTTTTATTTTTCGACTGGGATACCCATAATGCAACAGGCATTTATAAAATAATGGAGGTTATTCAGCAGTTTAATACATATTCTTCTTTGACACCAGCTTCCTCTCCCACCCCAACATCCTTGTGTGAGTGAACATTTCCTCTATTTTTCTTTGTGACATCAGGCGTGCCATTCAAAAAGACTCGTGGACAAGAGTTTATCCATGACTAGTTCAGAAGAATAAAACATGAATGTTTACGAGTAAACACTTTATTGGAGTAAATAATAAAGGCTATAAAATATCGCAAAATAATAATATATGAAAAATGTAATTAGGTGAAGAGATAAAACCTACCAGAGAAGACTGGGTTATAAGAGTCAGTTTTCAAGAAAGGATAGCGTGACAACATTTCTCATTTATAAAAGCTGTCCAACACATGCCAACATCTAAAACAGATGTTAAACCGATGATGATGATGCTTGTTTGTTTCTTGGACTTTTGCATAGAGCTCATGAAGATTGTCTCAGGATTGTTATTGCTCGCAGCTTTTCATTAACCTGCAAGCTTGCAATGTTTTACTCCTTACACTGAAAGCATCAAGGCTCGGCGGTTGTATGTGAAGTTGGGACGATTTGGCCCTGCACGACCAAAAAAGAATAGTGCAGAAGCAACGTCGCACCTCTTCTAATTCCATTGATTTGCAATCCCGTGTTAGACATGTCTTTGTTTGCCACATGCAGAGGTAGAAATGACCAGAGGATGACGAATCCTGATGCTGACTCCTCCTGGATTTTTACCAGAGCCCTGTTAGCCGGGTAGCTCTAACACAGTGAGGAAAAGTTAGACTTTAGAGGTGATGGTGGTGGTAAAATGTGATGAAATTCGCTTAAATTAATAAATACGAGTTACCTAGTGTTACCCAGATGGAGACACATTGCCGGGTGGAGGGAAACTTAGAGAAAAATAATTGAAAATACTTTTAAAAGTCACATCATGTTCAGGATACACAAACTCTTTCACTTTTTAACCTTATTACCACTTCCCAGGATGTGGACCAGAGGTTGGATTTTGGGAGGCTTTTAGAAATTGACTTCCAAACCAACCTAACTCTGACCAGGTCTTTATTCATACCACTTTCTCTTAAATCCATCCTAATCACTTCCTCTCATCCTTTCCTTGGCCTACCAACTGACTCTGCTAGTTAGTGCTTCTACATCTACTAACCCAAGTACTCTCATCCATTATTTAATCTGACCAAACCAACAAAGTCTCCTGTTCTGAACACATCTCCCTATACTGTCCATATTTAATCTTCCTCTGAGGTCATCAGATCTAAGCCTGTGTTTAAGACTCACATTACACATCCATTGTATCATTCTCATATCACTTCTCTCCATGAAACCCTCACTGACCAGGTTTCACTTTCATACATCATCACACTGTACACACACCTGATAGACTCTTCCTTTGGTCGACAGTTATAACGCTCTGTTGGGTAGTGATGGCAGAAGTTCCTGAACTTACTCCATCCATTCCTAACTCTTGCAATCACGCTAGCACCTGCTCCACTCTGTGCTCCAATGATATCATCAAGGTAACAAAACTTTCGACAACCTCATTAACTTCGCCATCCAGATATACTTTCTTAACATTTAAGTCCATCTCCATTGTCTTACACTTCTTGCACACACACTGGTTATCATCTCCCAACCTACCTGCAATTCCAATGCACTTCTTGTGTACCCAATGCTTACAAGTATCACACAAAATTTACTTGCATTCGACTCCCTTTCCACAAACTGAGCAAGTGAACTTTGCTTTTTTGGGGATCTTTCCAACACTACAACCACTTATCATCACTTTGGTCTTGGTAACAGTAACTCTCAGACCTTTACTTTCCATAGCATTCCTCCAAGTCTTTAACTTAACATGTAAACCTTTCATTGTTTAACAAGCAACCACAAAATTATCAGCATAAAGTATTTCTTCCAGACAATTTGTGTGAAAATCCCTGAACACCACTTCTAAGACCCAAATGGAAAGTAATGGATTCAGTACAGATTACTGATATGCTCCTATTTAAACATTAAAGCTCTCACTAAATGTGCTGTTAATTTTAACATAACTTTGAGCATTCCTGTACATTGCTTGAACAATGTTCACGAGCAGTCGCTCGCTTGTCCCTAATTTATGCAAAACGTACTAGACAACATCTCTTAGCACATCAGATACAAGTCTTAAGTGTTGAGTAAAGGTTATTTTATTTCAGAAAAGGTGAAGGAAAATCGCTTAATCAGAGTTTATAGACTCATAAACAAATGTTAAAATCTAACTTCATTTACATCATCATATAACACCTAACATTTTTTAATTTTTATTGTTTTATGGAAATCACTCCAGACAAAGCATGAAGCCACTTGATGTAAGGAGCTGACAAGAACAAAATAGGATTATCGCAAAGACAGGAAATGCCTATTTGCCTTAGTCTTGAAAAGACCAAGCCTATAGGTAGGAGGAATACAGTCAGCAGGAAGAGAGTTTCACAAACCTGCAGTTCTTGGAAAGAAGCTACTGGAATAGGAAGCTGTATTACAATGAGGTATTAAAACAGCGAATTGATGGAGACCACTAGACCAACGAGTCAAATGAGTTGGAACAAAAGAAGCAGAGAATTCTAAAGAACACATGTCGTGTCTTTCAATCGTAGGCGTGTCCCTTTTCTTCCTGAGATTCTCATGGATGGCTTTGCTCTTGAGGAGAAATCGACTCTAAAACTTCTTGGTCTTTCTCTCTCATCAAATCTTTCTGCTTCTCGTAAAGTCGGTTCTCTCTATCGCTCCAAACACTTTCTCACACCTGAGGCTATTCTCTATCTCTGCAAATCTACAATCAAACCATGTATGGAGTACTGTTGCCATATTTGGGCTCGTGAATCTCTGTCCCATTTGAGGGTTCTTGATAAGGTGCAGAGACATGTCTGTAATTTGATTCACCCTAACCTTTCTTCTTTGCACCCTCTCTCACAGCATATTCCCAGTGAAGCATAAGGGGCTATTGTGATAGGCGTCCATATTTATAGAGAGGCAACCTAGTTAGGGAGTTTGGCAGCAAGATGTTTGTTCATATTACATTTACATTTCTGTATGTTGGTACGGTTGGAGCTAGGAGGGAATTCCAAAGGCAAGCTGTATGAGGAAATAAGTTATTAGAGTAGAAGGTCTTCTGGCATCTACAGTGAAGAGGTGGGATTTTGCTGCTAGTCTGTAGGTCGGGGGTATTTTCGTTGTTGGAGCACGTTCTCTGGAAGTACTTGTAAAACACACACAGGATGCAGTGATGCGACAGGGGCTGGAGCTTGGCAGACAGTGTGGGACCTATTAGGTTAAAAATAAATGAGAGATAAGTTCTGAGTAATGGTGATGTTTGCAAAAGATATAATTTTGATATTTTTACCTATTTTTGTTTTGTTGAAAGTAAAAATGCTAGAATTGAATTCCTACTTTTGTTCCAGTAAGGGTGTGGGGTGGTCGTACATAAAATTTTGTGTTTCACTGAGTGCAATACAACGTCATGTGTAAATATAAAGAAGTTTGTATTTTTGAGAGATCTGAAACTTCAAATGATCCCAGGAAAACATTGTGGAGATGCTTGTGTTTAAGTGTATATTTTCATAATTTACTGTTTAATACAATTTTATTAATGTATATTTTTTTTGTATTTATTTTTCGCTTTGTTGCAGAATAGTCAGCTGTCTGCGATTCCTTACTTGTTTCTTTGGCTCTTGATGATAATGTCGGGAATTCTGGCAGATTTCCTTCGATCACACGGCTATCTTTCCACAACATTAACACGGAAAATCATGAATACTGCAGGTAAAAAAAAAAAAAAATTTTTTTTTTTCATTTTTCAGGGTTGTCAGTTTTGCAGATTAATACCATCCCACTATTCGTAGGGATGGTAGACTTTAGTTCATAACAATCAAATTTCTTTTGTATATTTATTAGTTGGAATATCCATCCCAGAATGTGTTCATAATAATGAGACACACTTAAAACATTTAATAACTGCAAGACAGAACAACCCCTTAAGCTAGGAACAATGTGTAGTAACTGTTCTGATATTACACTTCATCTTTTCTGTCTTCAGTCAGTGAAGGAGAAATCCTTCTAAATTCGGGCAATTTTAATTTTTGTCCCAATCCAGAGTGTCCCTTTTTGGAGAGCTGGATTTTCCCCACATTAAAAACTAACCTTATCTGCCCTCATGTGGAGGCAAGTAAATAGGAATCCTTAAATTCTTCAAAGACATCAAAAACATGTATCATAATGTTAAAAGTGTGTGAAAATAGTGTAGCAAAGGTCAATATCCAAAAGTCAGTATCTGAAAGATGCGTGTCATACACCAACACTGACCACTGACTTCCTGTCTATTCACAGCAGCCAGTTTTTATTTGAATCAAGGCATCAATGATTCTCAACTAAATTGTTTCTATTTGAGCGAGGGAGTGGGTGGGTGATTTATTTGTTTGTTTTTATGAATTTATTGTTTATTTTCTCTTTGTTTATTTTCTTAATTGTTTATTTTATTTTATTTATGTAAAAAAAAATGATTTTAGTTTTTTGATTCATTGATTTTCAGGGTTAGGCTTAGTAAGAATTTATTATGTTTATATCTAGATATAAGTTGCAAGAAACATCGCTCATGGAATGTGAGGACTTAAGGACAAAATAAGGGAATCTTATATATAGATATAAGTTCTGCTCGTTTAGGGGAGTCTGTTCATGTAAAATAATGATTCATGCATCTTGTTAACGATGCAGAGGACGATAGGTAACAAAGGGGGAAGGAAAAGTTAAGGTCATGACCCATCAACAATGAACAAAGCCAGGGACAAAATAAATCAATGGAACTCAAAGGAAACAGCAAAATACGGATTCTTTGGCTGAGTGCGAAAAATGACTATAAACGCGGGTTGATAAGTTAATCAGATTTAATCAAACGACTGACCTTTCATGGGCAACAAGTGGTAAAAGTTAGGCAAGGCGATAGTTCACCTTGAGTCAAATAAAGAAAAAACTTAAGTTCAAAATGAATATTAAACTGCGTAGTTAAAAATCAAAGGAAAACTGAATGATGCAATGATAATTAAATTTCGGATAGAAAGAAGAGAGGAATGCATAAGGGAAGTTGACATCCAGTCACCAGTACGGTAGAGAGGGGGTGCGATACTGGCTGACACAAGAACGATCAGGGGGCAGAATCGGGCAGGAGTTGGTATATAAGGCTTGATGCGGGCGATTGAAAGCAGTTGCGCCTGTTAGCTAGGCAAACTCGTTGATCCCGTAAACAATATCCACATGGCGATTTCAGCAGGCTTCCTTTGGAATCAAATTGTGAACTATGAAATTGTTTCGTCAAGGAAGATCATCGACCAGTGTTGAATCGTCGTTTTTTTCTTTAAGACTTTCGGTGTAGAATTACTACACAAACCTTTTCGAAAAGAAACTAAAGGATGCAAGTCTCTCCCTGGTCGAGGGTTTAGGGGAGATCACTCTACTCGCCAAACCAAAATATACATTTTCGTCAGACAAAAGACTTTTGTTAAAACCAATAGAAACATATACCCAACCTTTTCGCAAGTGTACGCGTCCAATCTGAGGGACCTTTTTTCGAGAAATGGCATCGAATTGAAGAAGATAAAAAGAGACATTTTTGGTAAAAGAAACACAAACAAAAGACTTTTATTAAAAAGACAAAAAAAATATACATGTCTAATCTTTTTCACAGGTGTATAAATTAAAAAGAAGAATAAAGATAAGAATTTCGTCATCTTGCTGTGACGACGTCTTTTGTGATCTGTTTCTGTTTTCATATTTCCCGAGTGACAGGGTATCGTAACATTCAGTCTACGTGAGTATCACAAGTTTAAGATGTCTTGAATTGTTGTTAAAGTATCACAATGTCGACTTCTGCGGTGTGTATAAATTATTATACATACCAGTCAATAACCTAACTTGTCATTGTTGTCCGAACAATTTCACTGCAAAGGGTTATTTTAATCGAAGTTCAGTTATGAATGCAGAGGGTTATTTTAATGGAAGTTCAGACAGAGTGGACAATTACAGGAAACCAGAGAAAGAGAGATACTTTTAAAATATCAACTACTGAATCAGAGAGAGAGAGAGAGAGAGAGAGAGAGAGAGAGAGAGAGAGAGAGAGAGAGACAGACAGACAGCTTGGGCCATGCTCATTTATTTAACATTGTATGCCTTTCTTCAAAAATGATGTGGTTTTGTCACTTCCGGTGTCCTATGTACATGCAAAGTGTTATTTTTATAGTTTTTGTTGTTAAAATTTGTTTATATTGTTTCCTTCTTTAATTGTACTCTTTTTCATAAGCATTTTCTATTTAAAGAAAACTCAGATTTTGTTTTACGGGTGTTTGCAATGTGTTATACATCCTGTGTTTTTGTTTTAAATTATTTGCAGAATATTTTCTGTGCAACTGAAGTTATGTTCCTGTTAAATATTTTGTATAGTTTGTTAAATCTTGAGAAGTGTCTGTTTGCTAGTTTGAGAAATGTGTTTCCTACATTTGTTTTTACATTTTGTTGTAATTTTTGTTGTGACATCAAGTTATGTTTCTATTTCTACTTGGGTGTTTCGTTTTTCTGTTAATTTAAACCAGGGCTTTATGGAGCCCTCCAAAAAGGAGCGCGCTCCAGGAGCACACTCCTTTTTGCTGGAGCGAAGGAGAGGAGGGCTCATTTTATATTCAGCGGGGAGTGGAGCGGGAGCAACTCCATTTGGGACTAAGAGCGTGGTTTTATCGCTTCACGCTCCAAAATTATTTGATTTTGTTTTGTTTAAATATTAGTTTTTTATTCAGCAATAAAAAAAAGGAAAAGAAAAGAAAGTCTCAGAGTTTACTCTGAGTTATTTAAAAAAATTATATCTCTGGTAAATGTATATGAGAGAGAGAAGGAGAGGAAGAGGGACAGGAAGGGAGAGAGAGGGAGAAAGAACGAGAGAGTTATGCTTGAAAACAGAACCTTTTTACATCGACATGTTAAATTTTTGATGAGACAGTTTTCTTAAGGTAGGAAACAAAATGTCTTCAAATGTGCCAGTGAGTCTATAGATGTCTTTGAAGTTATTTTTTTTATAGATTTGAACTTTTTTGTATTTATGACAAAGATGTTTATTGCTGATTGAATAAATAAGCCAATTTTTCTTTTAATTCGTGTTTTTAAATAAAGAATTTTAGGTTGAATTATACTATAGGGGCCGTTGGATTTTATCCACCATTTCGCTCGGTATTCACCCAAATGTTCGATAAAATCGATTTTTGGGGTGAAATGGTACATTATGTCCTGACAAAAAATTCTAATTTTTTTTTAGCATATATCAAATTGAATTTTTATGCCACATTTTTACCCGTCGTCTTTTCGGAGACATTTTGTTATTCCTAAATTCACGACTAGTATGTTTTAACCTTTTCATGTTTGCTTTTAAATTCGTTAAATTCCATTAAAACTTGCTTTTGTAAATAGAATGTTCAAAGTTTTTTTTTTTGTTTGTAATAAAATGTTAAAGCAGTAAAAAATATCTTTAGTCCAAGGAAGAAATATATTTAGTCCAAGGAAAATATATCTTTAGTCCAAGGAAAAAAACAATAAAAAGCAACATGGCCACCAGCGATTAAAACCTGGAATTAAAGTTAGATTCTCAACACTTTAAAAAGTAAATGAGAATTTTATTTCAGGACCAAAAAATATAATTAAGACCAACAATCAGTTTTATCCAAAATTTAGGCGAATACCAAGCGAAATGAGCGACAGAAAACAGTGGCCCCTATTCTACAATTAAACCGATGTTTAAACTTAATTAAATTAAAGAAAATATCTTAAATTTTAATTTAAAAATGCAAATAATTAGACTTTCTGACTAATTTGTTGTCTTTTTAGAACCGAAAGTAGATTAGATATCTTTCTTTATCTTAAAATATTTATTATCGAATATTAAAATTGTAAAGTTTGTTTTTGTTAGAGATTTCAAATATAGACGTTTTCACCTTTTTTTATTCAAATTTTTAATTTTAATAAATGTTTTTACCTGACCTAGGAAAACTTGCTCCAGTTAATTTTTCGGGGGAGGAAAATTTGACCCGATATTTTTTCAATTCCCAAGGTCTGGGCCAGATATTTTGTATGAAATTTTAAGACATTATGGATCTCTGAATTAATTATTGACAATTTATTGGTAATTTTTGGCCAACTTATGAAAAATATTTTTTTTATTCAATCTTTAAAAAATAAATTTCATTGTTTTTTTTCGCCCCAAATTCTACTATTGAAAAAAAATAGCTAAATTAATTTGTTTGAAAGTACTTGCGCATTTCTCTGTTGTAAATAATAATATACATTATACAATATAGTTACGTTCGTAAAACAAATAAATATTAAACAACAACACGGCGATTAATGTTGCCCTGGCTGTCTCTCCTCTCCCAAAGAAATGTTTTCTTTAAAAAGAAAATAATCACTAATAATGTTTAAAAGTAAAACTTTATTTACTTAAAACCAATCTAAATTCATTTCCAAAATAAATAAAAAAACTATTGGGTCAAATTTTACTTTCCTGAAAAAATAGGTTGTTAATGTAATGAATATTAAAATTGTTTTAAAATACTTCAGGGATTTTTCTATTTCTATTTTAATACCTCAGGAAACGAAAATTTACTTATAATCCCATACTTCGTTCGACATGTTCTCCTATAACTCTCAAAATATTAGCGAGATTTTGTCAAATATTATCTTATGGTTTTACACTTAAAGTGACATCCCAACCCATATTGACGAGATCCTTTGACGCCCACCCCTATCTTTCGACCACTCATTGACAGAATAGAACGTTTATGAAAGAAGGTATATTTTCATTATGGAGCGCTGAAAAAGAGTCGCTCCTTTTTTATAGGAGCAGGAGCGGCTCCTTTTTGAAAATCAGGAGCGTGAGAGGAGCCAGCTTCAATTTTGGGTGTTGGAGCAGGAGCGGGAGCAGCTCCAAAAGTAGTGGAGCACGTAAAGCCCTGATTTTAACCATGAACTTGCTGTTCTTTAACCCCGTCAGTCTCTTTGTTCAATGTATTGTAAAATACTTGTAAATAGTAAATGTGACACAATACACACATGGGAGTCACTGTTCTGTTTATTGGACAGGTTTCAAACATGTTACAACAGAGAAACACCGGTTGACTCGCAGATGACGTTAAGGAAGAGGAATAACGTTTTTAGTGAAAATAATCGTATTTTAAGCCGTGACTGAAGCGATTAAAGCTATTTTGTAATTTCCTTTGGATTTGTTGAAGATAATTTCATTTGATAAGTTATCAGATAATCTGCGGATTGTGGGATTTGTTGATTACAATGTCTACGCGGTTTGACGAAGTGTGTATGTATAGTGGGTCATGGTCTTGTTTCAAAATGTTTTATTTGTTTAGGTAAGTTTTTCAGTATGAAATATATGAAATATAACAACCACAAAGGAGTCATCTACATGGTCCGAATAATTGAAAGTGAGACACTACCAGTGACCGTGCACTTTTAAATTTCTTCAACCTTATTTATAACTACATAAGCTCTATTTATTGAGCACTATTCCCTATAAATATAGCAACTAATTCAACTATATTTATTAATATACTTGCTGCTTATACTCGGCTTCCTCACGAGTATTTTTACTTTTATTTTCTAATCATTTTTCTTCTTAAACTATGTCGTTTTTATTTACCGAAATATCATTATAATTTTGAAATCTTTTAGACGTTTACTGCCTTGCAAATGTCTCTTAAATTTCTCTTCTCTCTCTTTCTCTCTCTCTCTATCTATCTATCTATCTCTCTCTCTCTCTATCTATCTATCTATCTATCTCTCTCTCTCTCTCTCTCTATATATATATATATATATATATATATATATATATATATAAAGTAGCATTAGTGGGTTGCATGTTTACAAAGCATGCGAATAACAGACTTGCTGCAAGTGATAGATATTTAACTAAGAAAAGAGAAATCACCCAAGATATGGGAAATATCTCTGATTTTGGATTTGGCCACCCAGAGTTTGATTTCTCTTTGAAAAAACTTAAAATGCGGGTTCATGCTGAGAGCCAGGTTCTTGAGAAAAATAATGGCCGGCTAGATACAGGACCCCTTAGATATGGCTTTTTTTATGTTCATGTTTTTAAATGGATGCTGGCTAGCCATTATCTCAAGTGGTCAGTTTCTGGGTGATAGTATGGGGATGGGCTGAGAGGAGAGACAGATGTAGTCAGTTCCGATGACCAGCTGAGAGTGACTGAGAAAAAGACTGGATATCTAGGATTTTCGATCGAAAGTACTGTTTGGTTCTCTGGGGTCTGAAAGTCAGTTAGTTTTGTGCCTCTACAAGCAAGATGGGCCCGTGTGTTGGACTTGTGTTTTGATTTGGTCACGCCAAAATTTCTCATTTGCAAGCCTGTTATTTAAGAGACAAAAACGAGCACCATTGTAACCTCCAAAAGAATAAAACTTTGTTACTTGTTTTAAACGGGATTTTTGCGATTTTATTTGGAGGAAGAACTCTTCTGTTGCAGCACTGATTGAGACCAAATTGACACTGCGATCGGTGTCGGAATCGAACAACGACTTTGGACTGGCACAACGAGCGGACGATTACGGCCTGTGCAGAAAACACACACAAAGCACGTTCACCCCCCTCCTACTAAAGTGCTGCATTTATAATTGTAAACACAGATTCAGTATTAACGTCTCTCTTTCTCTCTCTCTTCAGATTTTGAAGCTTGTTCAATTAGAGTTTACTTTCTTGTTTTTAAAGATGGCTGCTCACACAAAAAAAAAATCCGAGTAGGATAAAAAACTATTTTGAAGGAAATAGTGTGAATGACAATTTTCTGTTCTTAACAACATGCTACTCTGATTAGCAAAACAAACTGATGAATAAGAATAAAATATAGATTTTTTTTAAGCTATCGATGACAAAAGTCATGAATCCAACAAGACAATTTTATATATTAGATATATAAATGTTTGAAGAGTGTAGACATAGAATCAACAGTGCATGGAGTAACCAACTCCTATGGACAAAGACAAATATGTGGCCGGAGGAAGATTATATTCGCTCATATATATATATATATATATATATATATATATATATAATAGAAATTGGTAGTTTGCTGGAAGCATTGCTGGGAGTAATAATAAAAGTTTTTAAAAAGGTTGAAGGCAATGCGAAGTTCCGGATCGCTGGAAGCTGTGAAGAACAAAAACAAAACAAAACCGAAATAAGTCGGATATAGATCGAAAAGGTTTGTTTATTTTTCTAGACAGCCAGGAGCGCTGGGGGGTTAAGCCGGAAGTTCCGGCTTAACCCCCCAGCGCTCCTGGCATTTTCTCGGAATCCGGGATTTTTCTTTTATTTATTTTTGACAAGGAGAGAAAAAAAAAAATCTCTCGAAATATATCAAATTGATCCTTGATAATCCGGAATATTACAATCTAACATTCTTGCTGTCTAGAAAAATAAACAAACCTTTTCGATCTATATCCGACTTATTTCGTTTTTTTTTTTGTTTTTGTTCTTCACAGCTTCTAGCAATCCGGAACTTCGCATTGCCTTCAACCTTTTTAAAAACTTTTATTGTATATATATATATATATATATATATATATATATATATATATATATATATATAAAGCTCAATATATGCATGCTTGTGTGTGGGCTGTTTGTGTATTCCCTATTTAAAGAAAGATTAGAGAATGTAAATAAAATAAAAATGTATTTGTATGTAACGTTTACAGAGTATTACTATTGAAAGATTATCCGAATCTCTAAGTGAACCCCTAAATAGGCTAGAGGGCATAACCCCCTTAAAACTTCAAATATATCCTATTTTTATACAATTTAAATCATATGTATAGAATTTTCTGCGGAAGACAATGGTCCCGAAAGGGCACTCGTAACATAAGTGAGCTATGGGGGAGGGGGGGGGGGGGGGGTCGAGCCGCCTTGAAAACTTTAAATATATCCTATTTTGATGATAGGTATATACTATGTAGACTATTCTCCGAGGAAGACAATGGAAATGGTCTCGAATTTCTATGTGACCCTATATACCCTATATGTGCCGCATATCTACGTTCCCCTTCGTTCAATACATATGTCCAGTAAGAATGACATTAAAACGATATATATATGACACACATCCAGGGAATTTCATAAGATTTCAGCTTCTTCCGACTATACTGGTGAAGACAGAACAGGAAGAGTGTCGGCAGTAAAAACAAAGAAAGTAATATGGTGTCATTTTTACTTTACTCCTATTACCCCATTACAATAATTACCCCCATTCCCTGTATTATTAATTAATCAATTATCCCCCCACCTAATATTTAAGACTTTATTCAATGTATATCCACTCCATTTCCATATATCCTCTGTTAGAAGAAGAGTACCGACCCCTAACCACCAACCCCTAACGGTGAGGAAACCCCTATTTCATCTTACTCCTATTGTCCCATCACAATAATCCCCCTATTCCTTATATTACTTAATTAATCAACTACCACCCACATATAGATATACAAAAAAATATGATAAACATAAGACATGATATTAAATTTATTTGAATTTAAACTGAAATTAAAGATTTGAAATCAAATAGCAAAAAAATCTGATATATTAAGATTTACAATAAGTCTAACCCAGAGTTATTCCCCCTGCACCTTTCATTGTTTTGCGTTTGAGGTTTAAAGTCGTGATTAGAATCAGTTTCATCTTAATTTTAATTTTAATTAGTTTCATTCACATCGGTTAAATTTGATATAGGCTATAGATGTCTTTTAATTAGAATCAGAATTCATTTATTCAATAATTACATTTAAGATTACCTATAAACAATAATCTTACTTGAATATACGACAATAACAAAATAAATGTTATAAATAAACTAGCAGGAACCGTGTCCCGGCGTTGCCCGGGGAAATATAACGGCCTGATTTTAATTTTTAAGTTAATCTTACTTGAATATACGACAATCAAAAAATAAATGTAATAAATAAATAAAACTAAATTATTGCAAACAAACAAACAAACAGTATTGTGGAAAAAAGAAAAGAAAGTGATACATACTGATTGCGGGTGCCGGCCTTCAGGTGGGGTGGAGATAAGACCAACATGAGCAGAGATAAAGAGGTGATATTTATATATGTTAAGAATGGGGGTGGCAGGTTGTTACAAGCCTATAAATTTAGGTTCTACCTCTCACCGGGAGTGTGGAGTGTTAGTGTGTTATTGTGTTCTAGAGCTTACTGGTGACCAGAATTAGTACAGAATTCGACTCACTATAGACCAGACTCCTGCAGAGAAATCCGTTCTCTTCCCCATTACATATTGTTACCAGACCTATTGGTTACGTCGCTAAGGGAACAATTCCTTTTTGCAACCCACCCCCGACTGCTGCCTCGGCCCCTTTCAGAGTATTGACTCAGAATTGGATTTTTCCTACAGTATTTATTGACCATATAATACCCAGTTAATTAGTTTTATATTACACACTATTTTTTGAACACCATATCTGTGTGTGGGATGGAGTATTGCAATTTATTGATGTATTATTCACTGCGGCACTTCACATCTACATCTGCGGGACTGATCCTGGTTTCACCACTACTACTCTCAGGCATCCATCTTGCCAAATTCTCGACAGTCGAATTTTTCTTTTGTTCCTTTTTGACAAGGGGAGACATCTCCCGAAATATCGAATGATTTCCAATCATACGGACAAGTTTATTGTGTAAGATTGAAAATAAAAATAAATAGATACTTGTAAGATCTCACCTTTGATTGTTTAATTTTGTTCTTTCTAGCTTCTCATCAACCCGGCACTCTGCATTGCCTTCAGCCTTCTTATTGCTTATTACAATTCCAAGCAATGCTTCAAGCAGACTACCACTCTCTCTTATATATATATATATATATATATATATATATATATATATATATATATATATATATATATATATATATATATATAATGAGAGGTAGTTTGCTTGAAGCATTGTGTGTAAAACGTATATAGAGGAGTATTAGAAGGCTATCACAATGCAAGTAATGGAAATATGTCGGCATTGAGAAGTAAGACAAAAACAAGTGATTTTTTTGTATATATTTAAAAAAAATTTTATAGCAAATCTTACTTGATTAGGCAAGTGATGTAATGTGTGTGACCATGTTCCATAATATATTTTGAGGAAGACCTCTTTATCAAACGGTGGGTGTTTCAAATCTCTAAAACACAATATATATAGTTATCCGCAAACAGACTTCAGTGTGCTTCAAACACAGATTGAAACTCGACCATCTAGTAGACAGTTGGCACTTCTATCCATTCAGTCGTTAGTTACAAACACATGAATATGTAGGTTAAAAGATAAGTACCCTAGATATTTTCCCATTTGTTGTTTTCAAATAATTCATTTATCTTGGGAAGAAACTTGAATTTCTGAATGAACATTAAGCAACGGACCTTATCGTGTCGTCATAAGTGTTATCTAAATGTTATCTATGTCTTGTGTTTAGTATGAAACATATAACGATTCTGATCTAAACAGGTCATTGAAGTGGGTTAGCGAAAATGAAAAGTGAGTCTGATTGAAAATCCTGTTCAACTTTCGCATCTCCTACCTGCCACCTGGCACTCTACTACCCTGCCCGCTGAACTGAGCCATGGATTTTTGGGGTGGCGTTTGGGAGAGGTTGGTTTTTATGAAAATACTTATCTATAATTTGCCTTTTTGTTTGTTTTTGTTGTTGTTGCTGTAAAGGGGATTCTATTGCAATATTTGTACAAACCTGTTGCTGAACAGATGTGGGTTTTTTTTTTTTTGTTTTGAGAAAATATTTCAAATTGACTTTGCTGAAGTTCATTGAGCGTGTCTGGTTTGTCAAGACAGGAAATGCTTTGTGCAACAGATGAGAGAGAGAGAGAGAGAGAGAGAGAGAGAGAGAGAGAGAGAGAGAGAGAGAGAGAGAGAGAGAGAGAGAGAAACAGTAAAGGGAGAGAAACAGTAAAGGGAGAGAAAGAAAAGAGATAAAGAGTAAAGTTCACCGGAGGAAAGGGAGAGGGAAGAGAAAGCAAAGTGAATGGGAGGAAGGAGAGATAGATAGATAGATAGATAGATAGAGAGAGAGAGAGAGAGAGAGAGAAACAGTACTAGAGTAAAGGGAGAGAAAGAAAAGAGATAAAGAGTAAAGTTCACCGGAGGAAAGGGAGAGGGAAGAGAAAGCAAAGTGAATGGGGGGAAGGAGAGATAGATAGAGAGAGAGAGAGAGAGAGAGAGAGAGAGAGAGAGAGAGAGAAACAGTACTAGAGTAAAGGGAGAGAAAGAAAAGAGATAAAGAGTAAAGTTCACCGGAGGAAAGGGAGAGGGAAGAGAAAGCAAAGTGAATGGGGGGAAGGAGAGATAGATAGATAGATAGAGAGAGAGAGAGAGAGAGAGAGAGAGAGAGAGAGAGAGAGAGAGAGAGAGAGAGAGAGAATAGATAGAAATATGTGTTAAAGAAAAATAAAAGTGAAAGGGAGAGAGAAGTGTTTTGAAATGAGAGGGAGAGAAATAATTTTTATCACATCTGAACCTTAGAATCCGTTAAGTTGAAGTGAACAGTTGTAAAAGTACAATATGCCTGTAACGGCGGTACTGAGTGATCGCAGACGCAGACCAATAATGGAGAAGGACTTCCAAAATTGACCAAAACGTCGACAAAATATGCTATTGAGTTTTAAAAGATATGATATTTCTCTTCTCTATCATTCTTTATTTTATTTATTTATTGCCCCCCCCCTCGCTCGTGGGTATCTCGATAAAAACACTGCCCCCCCCCCCACGATATCACTCAATATTAAAAAAATATATATATATATATGTATTTACACTAGTTAAATTCTTGGGCAACTTATTCCTGTAATTAATTACTCTCTCAATGTTTATGGGTAAGTGATGAATTGCATATATGAATAGTGTACAGATTACTGATGATGATGCAGTAGTAGTAGTAGGAGGAGTAGGAGTAGGAGTAGTAGGAGGAGGAGTAGGAGGAGGAGGAGGAGGAGAAATCTTTAATATAAATGTGTTGTCTATACCTGTTCAAGGATGCAATTGAAAACAAAGCCCTATAAGAAAGATTAAACACAATGTCAATATTATTATAGCTATGAAGATTCCATAGCTATTTTTCAATTTTTTTGTGTACTTTGATTCAGCCCCAAAGAAAGCACATTGCCACTGAGATGTAAAGGGGCTATTGTGAATAAGGGGCAATACCTGCAGGGGCATCCTAAGTGGGTAGTTGTGCAGCAAGATGTTTGTTCACATTACATTTAAATTTCTGCATATTGGTACAGTCTGGGAAACAGTGAGCAGGGATGGAATGTCAAAGGCTAGGAGTTCGAGGAAGGAAGCTATTAGAGTAGAAAGCTTTCTGGCATCTGGAGAGCTCTATGATGAAGGAGTGGGATTTTGCTAATTCTCGCGCCAGTCATGAGTATTTATTTACATATTGAGAAACATAAAAGGGCTACGACATAACATTACAGTACATACAATATTTCGTTTACTCACCACTTGTGGTGGAGCCCTACTAAAACTGGTAGGGTGTACATCGTTTCGACCGCCTGGTATCCTGACCAGCGCGGCGAACTTCAACCTTACTCACCGCTTTTGTCCGTCGCTAGTCTCCTATCTAAGGGGACACTCCCCACCGGTGCCCCTAGCAACCGGTGTCATTCATCTTATTCCCCTATAATATAATACTCCCAGCCTAGCAATAATATGCGGCCAGAGGGAGCATATATTTGCTGGTTAATTAAGTTTTAAATACATTATTTGACACACCTTGCTATATTTCGTAGGACTGAAGTTATCCCGTTTAATAAAACGTGTCCAAGTCCGAAATAATTCTTTGTTTACTGGAAAAAAAAATACATTTATTTGGGGGCCATTTTTACAATTTCCCTGGCAATATGAAACGACGCAAGCAGAAGGCATCTTTATCTTCCGGGAATGACAGAAGAAAAACGTAATTTTAGCGGACAAAAAGTAAAGTCAGTTTTTAATGAAGGTCATGATTCTTACTAACCACTATCAATGACGTCACCAGAAAAAACTCGACTTAGTGCACCGGCCTTGGTTATTATTTTATGAGGGCCACGGTGTAGAATGCCCCTGGATTTAAGGTGGAAATATGTAAGAAGAATGCGAGGGACGGAGGGGGAGGGGTATCTTTTTTTTTTTTTATTAATAAAATACACCACTTTAATTCTATAAATTTTATGTATTTAATATATTTTATTCCAGGGGTGAATTAATTGCCTGTTGACTGAGGCTCCCTCGTTCGTGAGAGAATACTGACAAGATTATGCATGTATTTATGTCTCCATCAAAAATCCCCCTTTTTAGAGAGCTGGATTTCCCTACCCTAAAAACAGACCTTGTGTCTAACTTTGCCCAGGAAAGTAAGTAGAGACAATATTCAAGATTACCTCCTCCTTTCAGAGTGAGATGTATTTATTTCCTGTCGCTGAGGCACTTTCATTCTGTAATGAGTACCAACAAGACTATAGAGAAATTTGACTGAGGACAGAACACATACTACACTTTGATCCTAATCTGAAGGGTAATCTGAACTGATAATTTTTGATACTCAGCAACATCAGACATTTGTCAATTACATGTTTGTATTTTTTAAAAATTGTGTGGAAGGTGAGATAACGTAAGTATTATTATACAGATTAAGGTGATTTACAATAATATTGTGGGGTCTGCGCTAGTGCCAAACATCTACTAACTTCATATACTATGTTTCTGAATTTTTGAGATGAGGATTGATAAGTTGTATACTTTCGATTATAATGTTCTCATCTTGAGTGTTATCATCACAACGTTTCGACCGCTGTAACCTCCGGCCTTCTTCAGGTGTATCTTTTCAAACTCAGGAATATTTCTGTCGAACTCAGGAATCTGGACGGAATTTTGAACGTAACCGATATAGTACTTAGTAAAATTCAGTTCTAAGTGATAGTCATCTAAAGGTTGAAGGTTCAATCCTCGGTGCAGGCGATATGAAGAATTGCGAATTAATGAATACTTCTCCCAGTCATGGCTGACGGAACGAGAGCATGCTACTCCCATGGATTGAATAAAGGGTTCCGTTCGAAATTGCGTCCAGATTCCCGAGTTCGACAGAAATATTCTCGAGTTTGAAAAGATACACTTGAAGAAGGCCAGAGGTTACAGCGGCCGAAACGTTGTGATGATAACACTCATGAGAACAGTAGTCCCAATAATCGAAATTATTCATATACTATGTTTGACTTGGTTTTGGTGAAAATTGAAAATTATAGCTGATGATCATCATTGGTTTAACATCCGTTTTACATGCTGGTATGGGTTATGAAAAGAAATAGGGATGATAGTAATGTGGGGTTCAGGGCTGGGATAAATGGTACATAGTTGTCTTCATTCATTTTCAAGCAAAATCCGGAGTTGGGTGTCATCTAGTTGATTATATTGCCCTTAAAGAAGGCAGAATGTTAAAATTCCAGACAGCTACGAAAAAAGGTAAAGTTTTGCAGCAATTGCAGTTAATAATCTGAAAAGGTTGGCGGGATGACAAAAGCCGAATGAGAGAAAATAGGGAACAATGGGGCAGTTGAATCAGTCAGTGAACATACTAATTGGCTGAGCTTTTTTCTTTTTTTTTATGGAAATCGCTCCAGACAAGGCATTAAGCCAGTTGATGTAAGGAGCTAACAAGAACAAATATGGTTATCGCAAAGACAGGATTGGCCTTAGTCTTGAAAAGACCACGGTTATAGGTAGGAGGAAAACGGTCAGCAGGAAGCCTGCGGTTCCTGGAAAGAAGCTACTGGAATAGGAAGTTGTATTACAATGTGCATGTTCAGTCGAAATTCCGGCCAGATTCCAAAGTTCGACAGAAATATTCCCAAGTTCGAAAAGATACACATGAAGAAGGCCAGAGGTAAACCTGCACGGCTCTCGTAAAAAAATGGTAAATTTAGAGTCTGCATATATCCCACTTCAGATTAACATAATAAATGTCAATCTTTCAAAACAACTTGAATAAAACCATTATATTAAACGGTTTTGTTAAAAAAAAAAACCCCCCAAAAAAACCCAAAACGGTAATTTATAGCAAGTTTAATCGTACATGCGAAACGCTGAAAAAAAAATTCTCGTCATGTCAAAATTTTAATATCGTTGATATAAACGAATCGAACATGATGAGAAGAGAGATAACTCTGTTTATAAGAAGGAAGATAATCCACCGGCCCTAATATTTTTTACAAAATGGGAAAAAAATAAGTAAGCCTGTTTTTATGTATATTTTTATTAACTCTGATTAAGGTTAAAAAACAGATCCTCTAGAGCAACATTTAAAACTTCAAGGAGCACTAAATGTATTTGATGGACCATGGATATAAATTTAAGAAAAAAATAAGCAAAATTCATTTATATATAACTAGAAGAATACCCGTCCCAGGATGGGAAAAAATTAATTCCCTGAACAGTTTTGCAACATTTTTATGTCCTCTTCCGAAGATTAAAATCAAGATATAATGATGCTAAACCTTATGTCTAGAAAAACCTTATGTCTAGAATCCTTATTCTAATTTTGATCAAAATCCATTAAATGATTTTGATGCTAGAAAATGTCTAAAATTTAAGACTTAAGCATAAAGGGTCTTTTTTTTTTTTACTAAGGGGTCACCACTTATTAAGGCCCACACGTCAGTTATTATCGCCTGCACAATAAAATCAGAAACAATGGGTGGGATGGGTAGAACATTACTTAAGGGGAATTGATTGTCCATGGGGACACATTGTTCACATTAGACTTGAAGACGACCATGTTGTTGTCGGTTGGGAAGCAGGCTCGTGGTGTCTTGTTTCACAGGCGAGATGTTCTAGGAAAGAAACTTTGTTCATGGAATTTTCGTTTAGTTTTGGGTAAGGAGAGAGAGAAAAGAAACTTCCTTGAAAAGTTCTAGCTGTGAATGTTTTACAGAAGGGTACTACGTGTTGGAGCTCAGCCGAGCACCTACTATTGGTGTCTAATGACTATGGATCAAAGTTAATGCAAATCTGAAATATTTTAATTTTCAAATGGGAGGTTTTGCCCATATTATGCCCCTAAAAAACCCTTTAAAATACTCCAAAGGAACTGAAATTTTGGGAATATGTATTAATTGGTGTGTAAATACCTATTGTTAAAATTTCACAAAAATCGGAAGTATCTGAATTTTTACAAACCGCTTCCATCCCCTTTTTACTCCTATACATAAAATTAAACTAAGCCCAAATTACGCCTAGCTGCTGTGTCCCAAATTCATAAGTGTGTTTAATTGTGTGTACATGACGATTCATAGAAGAGTCTGACCACCATGTCCATCAATCAAGTGGCAAATGCCAGAGGAAGGATACATTTATCCATTCATTTATTTTTTAAAATGTAAATAATACTTTTAATTTCACACGATCTACTTGCACTATCGTTGCAATAGATATATAGGGCACCTCTGTGTCAGACTATGCAGGTGCAAACAAAAAATAAAACAATATGAAATTGACTTTTTTCATTCTTTTACTAAAATTCTTTAAAATACTCAGTAATGACCAACTGATGAAATGTTTAGTGACTGAAAGAGAGAGAGAGAGAGAGAGAGAGATAGGGGGGGGGGGAAGGATGATGAAGAAAAGAATGTTATCCGATTTTTTATTCTTAAAATCTTTTACTTCAGTAGAATAACGTCTTCTTTGTTTTGTTTCTTTTTTACTATTGAAACGCCATTTGTGAAAACTAAAACTCACTTGAGGATAAAGGATAATGAGATGGATAAATTATCAGTTGGAAGTCAAGAAACTCGGCGTTACCCAGGAGCAATAACTTTAAAACTTATGGATTAATAATAACATTCTCTACGAA